>CAKJTW010000010.1:20000000-21200000 GCA_917880005.1 Nanger dama
CTGAGTATTGTTCCAGAAGTTACCATTGAGACACACACAAGAGAAAGAGACTTTGGCACCTGTTTAGTTAATATGGTTGAATTCAGAGTTGAGTTCAGCCTAGGACCAGGGATGCTAAAATTAGACTGTAAGATAGAGGAAGCAAAGGTTTTCAGAACTCACACTGGTGAATTGGGATCAGAAACTCTGAAGCCTAAATCTGAAAAACAGCAGAGGAGGGCTGAGAAGAAAAGGGGTGGGAAAATCGGAGAGTGAAGTCAGAGGCAAAATAAATTAACAACAGACCAAAAACAGGAGTGAGGCAGGAAAAGCAAGTGAGCAGAAGGAAGTTTCTCAGCTACCTTCAGTATCTGGCTACATCAAGTTCATCGTCTTTTCTCACTGACTCTTGGTCAAAGGTTAATCCTTGCGTGGCCAATCCACCTTATTTTGTAGGATTCTTACATTGTAAGAGTAAGTCAGTCCTTAGAGGCAGATTGTAAAAAAAGAGAATTCGAAGGGCAAAGACTGCATCCAGAATTACAACTTAAATGGGGAATCAGAAACACAGAAATAGAAATAGGAGTTTATAGGGCAAGGAAACCAAGATTTTAATATCTTGCTGGTGTTTGAGTGTTAAAGGCTTCAAAGAGGACTTACAATAACTGATGGATTTTGTGACCTGGTGATTGGAAAGTTATAGACAAGACTGAAAATTGTAAGCTGGGTGGTAGAATGTGAGGACTTGAAGCCGAGCAGATGTAGGTCACATAGTGAGGGTGGAAACAGCAATGCCAGGCGAGGGGGATACGTTCCTCTTTGAAGGGGAAGGAGAGCAGCTGGACACAGGAGACAGAAATGATGATGATAGAGAGGAAGATTGTTCAGAAAGGACAGAATGAAAAACTCTGGCAAATGCCTTGTCTCCATAGACAAGCCATGTGTTTTTCCTTGGGCCTACAAAAAGGAGATTGTCTTGGGTAGACTTGAGATATTGAGATAAGGTTGAGGGTAGATGAGAAAATATGTTAAAACTTTGTATTAAGCCTAACTTTATCTGGAATCAGAATACAAACAAAAAAAATCTGATTAAGCTTTATACAAAAATAACCTGTGATATAACTGTGAATAACAGTTAGAACTGGACATGGAGCATTAGACTGGTTCCAAATAGGAAAAGGAGTAGGTCAAGGCTGTATCTTGTCACCCTGCTTATTTAACTTCTATGCAGAGTACATCATGAGAAACACTGGGCTGGAAGAAGCATAAGCTGGAATCAAGATTGCCAGGAGAAATAGCAATAACCTCAGATATGCAGATGATACCACCCTTATAGCAAAAAGTGAAGAAGAACAAAGAGCCTCTTGATGCAAGTGAAAGAGGAGAGTGAAAAATTGGCTTAAACCTCAACATTCAAAAACTAAGATCATGGCATCTGGTCCCATCACGTCATGGGAAATAGATGGGGAGACAGTGGAAACAATGGCTGATTTTATTTTTCTGGGCTCCAAAATCACTGCAGATGGTGATTGCAGCCATGAAATCAAAAGACACTTACTCTTTGGAAGGAAAGTTATGACCAACCTAGACAGCATATTAAAAGCAGAGACATTACTTTGCCAACAAAGGTCCGTCTAGTCAAGGCTGTGTTTTTCTAGTGGTCATGTATGGATGTGAGAGTTGGACTATAAAGAAAGCTGAGCACTGAAGAATTGATGCTTTTAAACTGTGGTGTTGGAGAAGACTCTTAAGAGTCCCTTGGACAGCGAGGAGATCCAACCAGTCCATCCTAAAGGAAATCAGTCTGGGGTGTTCATTGGTAGGACTGATGTTGAAGCTGAAATTCCAATCCTTTGGCCACCTGATGGGAAGAACTAACTCCTTGGAAAAGACTCTGATGCTGGGAAAGATTGAAGGCAGGAGAAGGGGATGACAGAGGATGAGATGGTTGGATGGCATTACCTACTCAATGGACATGGGTTTGGGTACACTCTGGCAGTTGGTGATGGACAGGGAGGCCTGGTGTGCTGTGGTTCATGGGGTCACAAAGAGTTGGACACAACTAAGCAACTGAACTGAACTGAACTGAAAACTGCTCTAAAAATAAAGTCTGTTAATTAAAATAATTTTTAAAGGGATTAAGTACTGATGCATGTTATAACATGGATGAAGCTTTTAACAGAATATTGCATGAAATCAGTCAGCCAGACACAAAAGGCCAAGTACTCATGATTCCATTTATATGAAATGTCCACTGCTTTAAGAACCATGAGGTTTGTTTTTTTTTTCTCTCTTTTAAGATGCTAGATAAATGAGATGGTAAAAGGAAGGTGCCAACTAAAAGATGCACAACATGAGAGCTGTGAGTTAAGCTTTATCAGGGGTAGAATGAGGTCTGCAGCCCAGGAGATGGCACCTTAGATAGCTCTGAGAGACTGCTCCAAAGAGGCGGTGGGGAAAGGTCAGTATATAAGATTTTGGTGAAGGAGGAGTTCATTGCAATCGAGCATTTACGTGAGAAGCTAACTCTGTTAGCTCTTTTATGTTAGTCACCGTAAAGGGCTTTTGGTGCTTTTCCAGGTATGAAGAGATGCAAACATTGGGATCGTGAAATCAGTTCCTGAAAATATATTTCTAAAGATCCTTTCCACCAGTGTGGATCAGTGTGCCTCACCCTCCACCCTGAATCCCCTCAGGGGATGTTGAAGGTCAGCAGTTGCAGCAGCTCAGGGCTCAGTTTCCGCAGAGGCAGATGGCAAACGCCCTTGTTGTTGCTGTTCAGTCGCTGGCAAATGCTCTTGGCAAGTGCCAATTCACAATTGACTGGCAAGTGCCAATTTGTGGTTGACAAAGGATGGTGCTACTAATGTGAAGAAATCATGTGAATATGCTTCAAATATTTAAAAAAATATGTATTTCTCATCAGAAAATAACCTAAAAGGAATTTTTCTGTTCATACATTGATTGTAATACAATAGAATTTTTCTAGCATCAGGATGTTGAAACCATGACTAAATTACTGTGTAGTATAGCTCCCTGCATTTAGACCTTTCCTTGGTAAATGAAAAGATCATAACGATGTTAATTGCTAAGACTCAAGAATGCCTGGATCAAAGTGTAGCTCAAACTGATTTCTTATAGGAGCTTTTGAGTTACAAAAATGAACAGAGAAACTGGGAAGGCTGAGATATGTAGGTCAACCTACTTACAAAAATAACTTTGATGGAGTTACATAGGTGGACATTATTGAAAAATTTCTTCACACGGTGAGAGGGAGTTGGCCAAACTTACTGATCCATATTATCTATTCATCTCAGACAAAGCAACCATATCTTGTAGACCCATTGGACTATGTCGCATAGATGACAGTTGCTAATTATCAAGAAGAGTCATGATTTTCAAAATCAAAGATGGTTAATATTCTTAGAATATAAAGAGTCCTCATGAAGCAATAAAAATAGATAAATCTCCAATAAAAAAGAAAGATAAATAGGCCACAATAAAAAAATATAGATAGCCAACAAATTATGAAAATTGTTCAATATCATTAATAATCTAATAAATAGAAGTTAATGCAAAAATGAGTATTGATTTAATCAACCATATAGACATAATTTTAAAAGAACAATAATGCCCAGTGTTCCATGAGTAGGGCACTACTGTTAGTGGTATATAAATTGATAGCACTCTTTTGGAGGCTGATTTGGCAGTAACTAGTAACTTTCTTTTAAATGCACATATTCTGCAACCTTAAAATTTTAATTCTAGGAATCTGTCCAATAGAAGTATTGTCCAGGTGCACAAAGATATATTTGTAAGAAAGTTCATGGCAGTGTTATTTGTAATAGGGAAAAATTAGAAACAATGTGAACGTCTACTAATAGGCACACTACCCCCTAGAATATTTGGCAGAAATTAAAAAGAGTTAAGCGGATATCTTTGGAACTGACATTAATGTTTTCCAAGATTTACTGCCAAGTAATAAGAAGGTGTAGAACATAACTTGCAGTCTGATCCCTCTTGTGTGTACCACCACTCCTAAAACTAAATGATATATGCATGTGGTTCATAAAAAGGATCCAGAAGTATACACTGTAAATGCTAACAGGGGTTTCTCCTTGGGAGAGGAGAGGGCGACAAGATAGGAAATGAAAGGGGATCTCTGGTTATTTTACTGTATGCACTGCTATACTGTTGGATTTTTTTGAACAAAAGCTAAAAATGTGTTTCTTGTTAGGAGTTATTTACAAGTGTACGCATGTCAATGAATGAATACTAATACTAGTATCAATATTCTAAATTATTTAGAATATTGCTGGGTACAGAGGAAGTATTAATGCCATTAAATGTGTGTTAAATTAAATACATTCAAATATTAGGGCTCTATTTTAAGAAAATAATCATGGGATGTGCAAAGATTTAATTGCAAGGCAACCACTAATCTACTTTTTTTCTCTATACATTTTCTTTTTCCAGACTAAACAATGGAATATTTTGCATTAATAAAAATTGGTTATAATAAGTTATAGCTGGTTATAAAAAGTAAAGAAATTCAGATATTACATGTGGGATTTTTATTATTATATAATAGACCTATTTTAATTTATGTGAAGAGAGAGAGAGAGAAGAAAACTTGAATGATGGTTTCCAAAATGTTAATTAATAGTGGTTACCTCTGAGTGGTGGAAATATGAGTATTTTTATTTTCTGTTGAAATATTGTGACAATCCAAATTATCTTAGAAAGGACATGGCTCCCAAAATGGGATCTTTCAGGGTTTTCCCTTCGATGTCTGTGAGAGGGTGGAAATGTAGAAATGCCACAAGAGGATGATTTTTCCAAAGTCTGGAGGGTGGGCAGTGGGGTCACGTAGAGATAAGGGCTTCCTGGTGGCTCAGATGGTAAAGAATCCACCTGCAATGCGGAAGACCTGGATTCCGTCCCTGGGTTGGGAAGATCCCCTGGAGGAGGGCATGGCAACCCACCCCAGGATTCTTGGCTGGAGAATCCCCATGGACAGAGGAGCCTGGTGGGCTATAGTCCAAGGGGTTGCAAAAGTTGGACATGACTAAGCAACTAAGTCATGCACAAGTCAGCAGAGAGATAAGGCTATTGGTTAATGTGACTGGTACCTGCATAATTCAAGTACTTAGCAGACCAGAGCCTCTAAAAAGTCCAAGAGATTATGTATTTGATACTGAACTGCAACTTGCCAGGAATTGAACTCAGCCTGTCTATCATGGAAAAGCTTGGAATATCCATACTCTTTGGAATATTTTAGCCAATACTAGCTTCAAGGAGAGAGCTGAGAATAGTGGAAGGGTCCTCACTCCAATTCTTCTGGGGGCCCAGCTTTAATACCCAGGCAGAGGCAGAATCTCTAACATCCCCCTCTGCTAAGAAGGGGGAGTAGACCTTTTCCTTCCTTAATTGCCGTCTTGTTCTCTCTCACCTTTTGTGAGTAAAATTCTCCTTCCACCCATTCTCATTCTTAAAGTGGGCAGTTTAAAAAGTATGTAATTGGATCATCTATTCCAGATGCCAGTGTTTTATTTAAACAAATTTGTACTGTATGCCTCTGTGTATTTTTTTGGAGACTTTTCTTCACAGAGGGCACAGCTCTGAGAGGAAAAGGCACGCTTCAGCCAAAAGTATATACTTTAGTTTGATTTGATAAGATACATTTATTATTCTGATTCTTGAAATAAAAACCCGACCTATTGTAGTTACTGAATTTGCATAGAAAGATTACAGTGAACTAAACTATGCCTCTGGAAGCAGGATTTTTTTCTGGAATTCCCCAAAAGCTTCAAACTAATTTTTCACTATTTCAAGTATTCTATTTCTAAAAGATGTGGAAAGTGTTTCATTATGTGAAAATCCTGTGACTGGTTCCTATTTTGATGCTTTATTTTCCAAATTACTCTGTTTGAAGAGTTTATTTAGCTTTTGAATTACAACAGTTAGAACACCCCCAGTTCCAAATCAGCAGGGCTTGAATCAGCGAAGTGCCTTATAGTTAATGCCTCAAGGCAGATCTCAGGATCTGCACAGAAAAGCAAGGTGTAGGTCGGAAAACCTCCCCGCCCCCCATCCATTAATTTGGCTGACAGTGATGGGACACCTCCAGCTGTGTTGCTTCCAGGAGTGGGGTTCATAAAGGGCATGGCCTGAGGCCTCTCACCCAAGCATCCAGTGTAGACCCCCAGTGTTCTTTAATGATGTGTATTGGGCCAGACCAGACCACAGGGCTTGAATGGCCTTTCTCTGCAGTCTAAGGGCTCAGTACCTACTGTCTTTCTTTAGGACATTGATGGACGGTCCCAGTGCTCAGATTTTATGTTTATTAGTGATACTTTTCATGAGTTTCCAGGGCTAAAGTGACTTTTTCACACTGTTTAATGATTTTCAGTTTAACTCCCTTTCTGAGTGGGATGTTGTAAAGATTAATTAGCCAGTGTTCATAAAGTGCTTTCAAGCTGAAAAGTGCTGCACAAGGGTGTACAGACTCATTAGCTTCTTAGTCATTAAGGCTTTTTAGACCTTTTGGCCTTCAGAAACTAGATGGTGAAGACCAAATTAGTATTTTTTTCTTGGAGGAGGGGGACTTCAGAAAGAGCAGAATAGAACAGTATTTCTTTTTCTAAAAGAGACATGTTTTGCACTGGAACTGAAAAAGGATATAAAAATTTTTTTCATTATCTCCTATTTCCATAATGCTTCAGCTCCTTCTTACTCCCTTCTTTCAAATTGTATTTGAGTGTTTCTCTTGTATATGTATTGAGAAATTCTATACATTGTCGTATAGGGATGGTGGGGGCGGGTAGAGGTGGGGGTGGACAGGGAGCCCTGGCATTCTGCTGTCTATGGGGTCGCAAAGAGTTGGGCGTGACTGAACTACAACAATGGAGCTGAGTCTGACCCCAGAAAGTGTTGGAATTGTTGTGCCAGCAAATGAATGGCACAGTATAGATGGTTCCCTTTGTAAGTAAAGATCCCTTTTAGTTTATAGTGTTTCAAGAAGGTATGGTATTGCCTCCATCCATAGTAATCTTTAGATATATAACATATAGGATTATATATATATATGTCACTGTTGTTCAGATGCTAAATCATGTCTGACTTTTTGCAACCCCATGGACTGCAGGGCAGCAGGCTTCCCTGCCCTCCACTGTCTCCCAGAGTTTGCTCAAATTCATGTCCACTGAGTTGGTGATGCTATCTAACCATCTATATATACACATATGTATGAGTTCTATATAATTCAATTAAAAGCATTTTATTGAGGATGGAAAAGTACAAAAAGACATAAAAAATTCTTTTTAAAAAGAGACAGAGATGAATAATTTACCAAGAATTAGATTGACAGTTGACTTTTCAACAGCATTGAATGCACATGATGGGGGAATATCTTCTAAGTACTGAGAGAAAACAGCTGTCAACTTAGAATTGTATACTCAAATAAATTAACTTTTAAGTTCATAAAATAAAAATATTTTAATACAAAACAAAGCATTTACCACCAATGCTGAAGGATGTTCTAAAGAGTGTCTTCACAAAGAAAGAAAATTATCCTAGAGGGGAAGAAGGAGATACTGGAAGAAATGAACAGGGAAAAATTGGTAAACATGTGGACAAATCAAAATAAGCACTGCCTAATAACAATAACAAAATAATGTCCAATTTGCAGTAGCAAAACAAGATAGAACTAGAAAAAAAGGTAACAGGAAAACAAAAGTATATCAGGAAGTAGTGCTGAGAGTTAAAGCATTCCAAAGTCCCACCTTATTTGTGAGGAGACTAAAGATGTTAAATTTAGATTTTATCAAGTGTGTACATAAAATTTCTCTTAAATAAAGGAAGTGTAATGTAGTAAAGGGGAGAATCAATGGAATGAAGAAATAAAATCAGTAGCAACTGACTCAGTAAAAAAGAGAGTAAGGAAATTTAATATTGACTTTAGTAATTGTGAATCTCTTGCCTTAACATGACATATACTAAGTAACTATGTGTGAACTTCACACACACACACACACACACACACACACACACACACACACCCCACACCCCTACAGGGGAAATGAAAAAAAAAAGTGATATGTGAACAAGTGGTTCTGGCTTGGGATAAGATGTTTAATAACAGCATCATACAGATTATATAGGGCATGCATTACAGGAGCAGAACCTGAAATATAGGGAACCAAAATCTTTTATAATAGACAGTAAACCTGCCTGAACTCTGCCTCAGAGAGAGGCATTATCTTCATTATACTGCATAGTAAGCATTTCTGCTCTTTGTTCTATTTTACAAGACTGTTAACTATGTAAACACTCTGGAAAGATGAGCCATTGCCTTTGTTTGCAAGACGTGCAGAAATGTGAGAAATACATGGAGAATATTTCCCAACAACTTTGATAAATTTGTGAAGCCTGTTTTCTCATCTGAAAAGTAGAATGAATAGTGTGAGTATGCAGTTGTGAGGATCAAATGATATAGTGCATATAAAATGCTTAACATCATATCCGAGGACTTTGTCAATATAAGCTACTATTATAAATGACTATTTTTTGAATAATATGTGAATGTGTTTACTGAATTCTTTGTTTTCTCTAATAAATTGTGACTCACGATGTTGTATATCTGAAACATATAATACTCTACATCAACTATATCTCAGTAAAAGCAATCGGGGTCTCAGCATTAGCTTCTACAGCCTTCTGAATTATTAATACTTTTAGGGACACTCTGTCAGAGTTGAGGATGCCCAAGTAGCCAAAGCAAGATTTTAATAGCAAAGACATGATAGGAATTGTGAAGTTCCCTTCATCTTTAGACCACCTTCAGCCCTCTACAAAAGCACCTCTCACTCCAAGTAGTTCCATTCTGGGTGTCCCAGTGTTGCCGAAATCCTGGGCTCTGTTCTCTGGTATCAAACTGAAACAGAGACAGCGTTTGGGGTGAAGCGGAAAGAGTAGCTTTTATTGCTTTGCCAGGCAAAAGAGGCCACAGTAGGCTAGCGCCCTCAAGACTGTGCCCTCCCGTGGGAAAACAGGAAGGGATTTTAGAGTTCAGGAGGGGGCGTGCTGCAGATAAGAAGTAGGGCAGATGCACGCTTGCATTCTTCCTTCCTGCTGGAAAGCCTTTACATGGTCAAAGTCGGGGTCAGGAGGTCTTGGGAGGGTCCCGGCAGTCCTTGAGGGTATCGCATCTTGACTTTTTTTCTGGAATAAAGAATTCTCACAAAAAGAACGGAGTATTAGGGAGTGCTTCCTCAGAGAAGCAAACACCACGTGCACTGTAGAGCTCTGATTAGAAAGTAATTGTTTTCAAAATGTAATTAAGTAAGCAAGAGAAACATTTCGGAGATAATGGCTGAGTGGGGTTAAAAGAATAAGGCCTAGCACATTGGAGGCAACCTTAACCAGTTCCTACTAACACCGCGAGTGTCTCACACCTGCTGCTGGGTGGATCCTCCCTCGCTGTTTTCATCCTCGCCCTCAGGGAGCTCTGCACTGCCCTCTTCTGGGCATGGAAGGAGCTGCTCAGTTTTGCTGCTGTTCTGTACCTCTTGAAATGGCATCATGAGTGTTTGTGAGAAACAGAGACTGACTGTCATATAAAACGTGCCCACATGCCCCTTTGCCTCTACTTCAGAGAAGTCCCAAAGCATTGTCTCTTGTACAATGCCCTACATTGTAAAGAGTTTGGGGAAATAATTATTTAGGCTTTTACTTGAGACATTTCCTCTCTCATAGAATCGGAGATTCTGGAGATGAATTTGAGTGAGAGTGCCAGGAAGTGCTGGAAATCAGGAGACCTAGACCCCCTGGAATAAGGAAATTTTTGTTAGGATCAGGCCTGTCGCATGTGGCTGTTTGTTCCCATAGGAAGAGTGTTCACCTAAAGGATCCCCAGCCGAGATCAAACCAGCTTCTGTAGCACCTGCCCACTGATTTGCATTCATGTCTAGTTATGTCAGCAGAACAGTGGGTTCAACTTGAACTCTTCTATGTGAGGCTCCTAGGCCCCCTGGCTCCTCGGTCCCTACCGGGCCCATCCTAACAGTCATACTCAAGCCCGAAGCTGGCAGGGTTCTAGGGTCAAGCTGAGATCCCAGCTCCTGATAGATATGTACAAAGAAGTTGGCTTATATACTGCCTACTTCCAAGTGTGTATGTGCCTTCCCTTAAATTTTAAATATATCAGACTTCCTCCGTTTACTCATTTTTCATTGGTCAAGGAAGGCATACAAGATGCCTTTTATACACAGTTCCTGGATCGTTGCCATCCCAGTCTATTTCTCATTTTCTGTCTTCACAGATGTGACTGTCCCTAGTTAAAACCTGAGACTGCCGCTGCTGCTGCTAAGTCACTTCAGTCGTGTCCGACTCTGTGTGACCCCATAGACGGCAGCCCACCAGGCTCCCCGTCAATAGTTAACTCTGAAGAATATTCTTTCTGAAGTTAAGATATTAGCATCAACTGCACTATATTCAGCTTCTGTGTTTGGAAAAAAAAAGTATTAAAATCAGGCATATGAAGGAAATGTGGAATCTGGCTCTGTATTTTTATGATTTAATGTTTTTAACACTCTCTTCACCCCCAGGTCATGCAGATGTATCTTCCATTTTGTGGAATTGCCATATCTAATGCTCAGCTCTTTGCTGCCTCAAGGAAAGAATATGAAAGAAGCAGGGTGAGTAGAAACAAGCACTGCTAACAACCCTCAGAGCTCTTTGTCTTTCAAGTGTCTGTGAGTCATTATGTCTTTTAAAAACAGTAGATGATCTTTGAATAGTACAGAAACATTTTTTTTAAAATCTGTATAATCCTTCAGGTCTGTGGTTGATGATCCCCTTTAAGCAATAAACTCAAATGGAAGTGGATATAAATCCTCTGTTGTCATGTGGGGAAAATAGCTTCTTTTAAAAGGAAATTAATTTCACATCTATACTACAAGGCAATAGATATATTCTAGCTTACTTATAGTTTTGAAACAATAACACAAATTAGTGATCTTTTTACAATTCAGTTCCTTTAAGAAGCAAAGGTATGTTATAGATGATTTCACCCCAGTTCACAGATTATGTTTGTGAATTGAAAGTTTTCCTGGAAAAGGATGATAATGCTGCAAACACCAGCTTATAGGATTATAAAGAAACATAGATACAGGGATTACTGCCATATACCTTCACCAGTTGTAGGGCTAAATAGTAAAAAACAAAACAAAAACAAAGACTGTACTCAAAAAATTGCTAAACAATCAGGTAGAGGTTAAATATATTAGACTCACTATTTTTAAATATAGGGACATTACTGTCAGAGGTTAAAGCATCTGCCTGCAATGCAGGAAACCTGGGTTTAATCCCTGGGTTGGGGAAGATCCCCTGGAGAAGGAAATGGCAACCTACTCCAGTATTCTCGCCTGGAGAATCCCATGGACAGAGGAGCCTGGTGGGCTACAGTCCACGGGGTCGCAAAGAGTTGGACACAACTGAGCGATTTCACTTGACTTCACTGTCACAATTTAGAAATATATTTAGCAAGAAGATGTTCAGAAAGGTTGGAAACCCTCAGTTGATTAGTAATCAAATTGATAAAAGTTTCATTTACTAAGCATTATGATTTATGAATATTTCACAGGAAACAATTGACAACTATAGCCATCTTCTTTAGCACAACATACGACCCCTTTTCTCTGATTTGGATCCTGTTTTCATCTTTAGCCACATGTCTTACATCCTTCTCCTTTCACTGGGTGTTGAGGTCCTTTAATGGACCGGAATCTGGTGGTCTGGAGTTGACCGATAAGAAAGTAAAGGAGAGAGAAAGAGGCTGATATTCCTTGGTTTATGCAGAAAGCCAATAAAGTCCCTGACACAGAGCTTGCTCTGTTCATGGAGGCCTCAGGCACCCTCTCGATGGGGTGAAGGCGCAGAGTGCCTTCTCGAGAGGGTCTTAGAAGCCCGGGCAGGAAAGTGAACTCAGAGAGCCTCTGCTGGCTCCAGGGGTTTTGCCTGAAAGAGACAGAAGAGAGAGAGAGAGAGAGAGAGAGAGAGAGAGAGAGAGAGAGAGAGAGAGAGAGAGAGAGAGAGAGAGAGAGAGAGAGAGAGAGACACGGGGACCAAAGCTCTGATGGAGCAAAGGTGTTTTATTCAACATTGTGTAGGATTTATATTGTCTTACAAGATAGCTGTTTTCAACAGAGATAAAATCAAAACTTACAAGTTATCAAGGAAACCTGAGGTCATCCATGTGAAAGAGAGAGGGTTGTAAATAATCACTTTAACCATATGGTTCATAAAAAGGAAGAGGGTGCTCATCACCTATAGAAAAACTAACAAAGGAAATACCTGGATTCCTCAGCCCCTGGGAGAGGCTTGCCTCTCCTCTTAATTCCTGAATATTCAGGAATTAATAAGGAACAGAGAATTCCTGACAGATCCAAAATAGCACACAGGAAGCCTCCTGTTAAATGCTTCCTGACAGTTGGGCTCTCCAGCAGTTTAGGCCCCAATTTCCAGAAAACAGTCTATTTCACTTTCTCATTCTCTTAGTAATATTTCTCCCTCTGCTTTCAAAGCCTCATGTCCACCTTTTTCTCCCACTGCTTTTGCCTTGCATTCCCCTGAAGACCCAGCTCAATGTTCCACTTAATCTTTCCTTCTTTACTTATTATTTTGTCTTATATTTACTGCCATTGTTTTATTGTGGACACTTATCACACTGTATAATATTTATCAATGGCCCTCCTCTCCAACTACATTTTGAATTCCTTAAGGAACACTTCATGCATTATGAATCTTTGCATCTTTTTCATTTACTCACTCAACAAATATTTATTTTGTGGTCCTCTTCAGACACTGTCCATCAAAGTCCCTGCCTTCGTAGAACATTTAGATGAAACAATAGATTATAGACAACAAGCAAATAAAAAATAATATAGTATCAGGTGGTGGTAAGTGCTATAAAAAAGAACAAAGTGAGATAATGGAATACAGACTGGTTGCTGAAGGGTAGTTTAGGATGATGTTTGTTTCAGAAGGTGATCAAGAAGGTCTCTATGAAGAGGTAATATCTGAGCAGAGACCTAAATGAAATGAAGAAGCAAAGCCACACAAAGATCTAGGAAGAAGATTCTAAGCAGTGGAAATATCAAGTGCAAAGGCAAAGCGGTAGGAGAAGCTTTGGTCCATGTGTCTAAAGAGCAGATAGGAAAGACCTCAAATAGCCAAAACAATCCTAAGGAAGAAGGACAAAGATGGGGGAATCACACATTTTGATTTAAAACTATTCTTCAAAGCTATAGTAATCAAGACAGTGCTGTACTGGTATTAAAAACAGACATACAGACCAATGGAATAGAAGTGAAGTGAAGTGAAGCCTCTCAGTCGTGTCCGACTCTTTGTGACCCCATGGATTGTAGCCTGCAAGGCTCCTCTGTCCATGGAATTTTCCAGGCAAGAGTACTGGAGTAGGTTGCCATTTCCTTCTCCAGGGGACCTTCCAAAGCCAGAGATCGAACCCAGGTCTCCTGCATTGCAAGCAGATGCTTTACTGTCTGAGCCAGTAAAATTAACCTGAGTCAGGTTAATTCCTGGAATAGAATTAAGAGCCCAGAAATATACCCATACATATAGAGTCAACATCTATTTGACTAGGGAGCCAAGAATACTCAATGGGGAAAAAGTAGTTTTTTTTCAATAAATGGTTTGAGAAAACTGGATATTCACATGCGAAAGAATGAGATTAGATTAGACCTCTATCTTAAATCACTCACAAAAATTAACTTGAAATAGATTAAAAGCTTAAACTCGCGACCTGAAACTGTAAAACTCCTAGAAGAAAATATGGGTGAAAGCTCCAGTGATTTTTTGGGGGTCTGATATAAAAGCTCAAGCAACAAAAGCAAAAATAAACAAGTGAGACTACCTCAAACAAAATAACTTCTTCACAGCAAAAGAAACAATCAAAAAATTCAGAAGTAAACTATGGAATGGGAGAAAATATTTGCAAATCATCTGTATTGATAAGGGGTTAATCCCCAAAATATATACGGACCTCATGCAACTCAATAGCAAAAACAAACAAACAAACTCCAAAACCCCCAAATCATCCAATTAAAAAATAGAGGATTTGAAAAGACATTTTTCCAAAGAAGACATACAAATGGCCAATAGACACATGAAACGATGCTCAACATCATCAGGGAAATGCAAATTAAAACTATAATGAGATATCACCTCCTATCTCTTAGAATGGCTGTTATCAAAAAAATAAGAGATAACAAGTGTTGGTAAGGATATGGAGAAAAGGGAACCCTTTGTACACTGTTGATGGGAATACAAATTGGTGCAGCTACTATGGAAAACAATATGGAGGTTCCTCAAAAATTAAAAAATAGAACTACCATATGATCCAGCAGCTTCACTTCTGAGTATATATCCAAAGGAAATTAAATTGCTAGCTCAAAAAGATATCTGCACTCCCATGTTCATTGCAATATTATTTACAATAGCCAAGATATGGAAACAACCTAAGTGTCCATTAATAGATGAATGGATAAAGAAATTGTGATACACACATGCACACACACAATGGAGCATTATTTAGCCATAAGACAGAAGAAAATCCTGCCATTTGTGACAAAATGGATGAAACTTGAGGGCACTGTGTTAAGTGAAATAAGTTCAGTTCAGTTCAGTCACTCAGTTGTGTCCGACTCTTTGTAACCCCATTAACCACAGCACGCCAGCCCTCTCTGTCCATCACCAACTCGTGGAGTTCACCCAAGCTCATGTCCATTGAGTCAGTGATGCCATCCAACCATCTCATCCTCTGTCATCCCCTTCTTCTCCTGCCTTCAATCTTTCCCAGCATCAGGGTCTTTCCAAATGAGTCAGCTCTTCGCATCAGGTGGCCAAAGTATTGGAGTTTCAGCTTCAACATCAGTCCTTCCAAAGAATACCCAGGACTGATCTCCTTTAGGATAGACTGGTTGGAACTCTTTGCAGTCCAAGAGACTTTCAAGAGTCTTCTCCAACACCACAGTTCAAAAGCATCAATTCTTTGGCACTCAGCTTTCTTCACAGTCCAACTCTCACATCCATACATGACCACTGGAAAAACCATAGCCTTGACTAGACAGACCTCTGTTGACAAAGTAATGTCTTTTCCTTTTAATAAACTGTCTAAGTTGGTCATAACGTTCCTTCCAAAGAGTAAGCGTTTTTTAATTTCATGGCTGCACTCACCATCTGCAGTGATTTTGGAGCTCAGAGAAATAAAGTCAGCCACTGTTTCCTCATCTATTTGCCTTGAAGTGATGGGACCGGATGCCATAATCTTCGTTTTCTGAATGTTGAGCTTTAAGCCAACTTTTTCACTCTCCTCTTTCACTTTCATCAAGAAGCTCTTTAGTTCTTCTTCACTTTCTGCCATAAGGGTGATATCATCTGCATATCTGAGGTTATTGATATTTCTCCCAGCAATCTTGATTCCAGCTTGTGCTTCCTCCAGCCCAGCGTTTCTCATGATGCACCCTGCATATAAGTTAAATAAGCAAGGTGACAATATACAGCCTTGATGTACTCCTTTTCCTATTTGGAACCAGTCTGTTGTTCCATGTCCAGTTCTAACTGTTGCCTCTTGACCTGAATACAGGTTTCTCAAGAGACAGGTCAGGTGGTCTGGTATTCCCATCTCTTTCAGAGTTTTCCACAGTTTCTTGTGATCCACACAGTCAAAGGCTTTGGCATAGTCAATAAAGCAGATATAGATGTTTTTCTGGAACTCTCTTGCTTTTTGATGATCCAGCCTGTATTATTTCACATATATATTGGCTCTATGAAAGCGGAACTCAAAGAAGCAGAAGGTAGTATGGTGGTTTCCAGAAGCTGGAGTGTCCAGGAAAGGGAGAGATGTTCATCAAAGTATACAGACTTCTAGTTATAAGATGAGTACGTTCTGGAGATCTAGTGTTCAGTGTGATGACTATAATTAATGATACTGCATTATGTACATGAATATTGCTGAGAAAATAAATCTTAATGTTCGTACCACAAAAAAATGTAATTATGTAAGGTGATGGATGTGTTAACTAACCTTAGTGTAGTAATCATTTTGCAATATATAGGTGTATTAAATCATCACATTGTACACCTTAAACTCACAAAAGTTTTATGTCAATTATATCTCAATAAAGCTGGAGGTGGGGAGAAATAATGTAGCTGAACAGTGAGAAGTGAGAGATTCTCCAAAAAATTTAGCAGTGAAATATAGAAAGAAGTCCTATTGATATGGGAAATGAATTAAAATGACTTTAGGCTTGTACAGATGGCAAATAAACAGTTGGATATGGGAGTCTAGAGTCGAGATTACTATTTGGGAACCATCAGCATATAGATGGTATTTAAAACTAGGGTACAGGTGGAAAAAATATATGGATAAGAGAGGAAAAGGTCCAAGGATGAGTTCAGGAGCAAAAGAAGGTCTGAAGAAGAAGGAGCTGGGGACGTGCAAATGACATCAAGAAACGGGGAGTGTTTAACTGTGTGCAAAGCTTCCATGTCTGTCGCATTGCGTGTCATCCTAGATTTTCTTCTCTTTTTTTCTCCTATTTTGGAGACAGTCTGCATTGTTATTTGTGAAACTTTTATCACTTGTTAGTAAAGCAGCAATTTTTAATTAGAAACAATAAAATTACTATAATGCGATTTGTCAGTACAAAACTCAAGGCACAATTAGTTTTTCCTCTGAGATAAATGTTCCTGTATACGGGTCCCAGAGGCCCCATCCATGCAGTCACAACAAATTGAAAAGTTAAATAATTGTTCAGTTAATGTGATCCATCTGAAGAACTAGTCTGGATGATTAAGGAAATAATGTCCCCTCCCTTAATAACAGGGGATTTTGTTGGTAATTATGCAGACAGTTGCCTCATTTTTACTATTATATTTGCACATGAAATTGCCACACATTGACCTCTTACAGCGATTTGCTGTCCAATGCCAAACGGACAGAGTACACTTAAACTTTTCTCAACTCATAGTGCTCCTCTTTGCTTGGGAATCATAGAGCGACGCATAGCCCTTAGCCACAGTCACAGGCTCGCTTTAGAGAAAACGCTGTCTGGCTTCAGACTCATTTCATGGACCCCTTAACTCATTCAAATATTTTTCTACCTCAATAGACTCAGAGAAGAAATTCTCATGTTTCAAATGGTTTCAGGACAAATCAAACGCATTACCAAAGTTGAAAATTAGTCAAAACCACCTATCAGAATAGATGTGAATTTGAAAACCCATGAAATCCTTTGTGACAGGTCACACTGGAGACATCATATTAAATTCTATTGAACAAAACATCCTCTGGCCAGTTCACTGGGTGTGTAATTTTCTGATTGTGCTCTGATAGAGGCAAAATATCTACTACTTGTAAATGGCTCACTGTTCTTCAATCTCTGGACATATCCATGTAATTAAAAATTCTAAATAAATATTATGTCAATGTATAAATTGCAAGCTATCTTAGCTGGATAAAAATGACATGTTATCACAATTTCATTTTTAAATGAGTATACAGCTTTCAAGTTAAAATTTAAGTTTTCTTTAATTTTTATGCTTTTTATTTTATTATTTTAATAAAATTTTAATGATGTTTTCTTTTTGAGATGTATAATGGCATTTAAATATTCTCCTGGACAAATTTCTTGTGTAGAAGGATTAATAGGGGTTTTATATATATATGTATTTGAAGGTTTTGAAACTTAACTAGCATCCACTACTATAATTCTTTAATAGTTCTGTGAGAGATATATATTAATGAAAATAAGTCTTGTTAATGAAAATAAGTCTTGAGTCTAATCATGAAGCTATTTCTTCCAGATGGTGAAGAAGAGTGGCTTTGTAATTTTCTGAAATAAACGTGCCTTGGAGAGAATCAAGTATTTGGTATTCATAAAATGTTGATTTTTAAACCCAGTCATGTTTCTTAAAATACTGCAGAAAAACTACTGTAGGAGCAGAAAAGCCTCTCAGTAATGATTATGTGAGATCACGTAGTCATCAACCGTGTGGAATATAGTCATATAGCTATATGAGGAATTTATGTGGGATTGTATGGACTGGTTGGGGTTGGGGCAGAGGAACCAGAGATCAAATCGCCAACATCTGCTGGATCATGGAAAAAGCAAGAGAGTTCCAGAAAAACATCTATTTCTGCTTTATTGACTATGCCAAAGCCTTTGACTGTCTGGATCACAATAAACTGTGGAAAATTCTGAAAGAGGTGGGAATACCAGACCACTTAACCTGCCTCTTGAGAAATCTGTATCCAGGCCAGGAAGCAACAGTTAGAACTGGACATGGAACAACAGACTGGTTCCAAATAAGAAAAGGAGTACGTCAAGGCTGTATCTTGTCACCCTGCTTATTTAACTTCTCTGCAGAGTACATCATGAGAAGCGCTGGGCTGGAAGAAACACAAGCTGGAATCAAGATTGCTGGGAGAAATATCAATAACCACAGATATGCAGATGACACCACCCTTATGGCAGAAAGTGAAGAGGAGCTAAAAAGCCTCTTGATGAAAGTGAAAGAGGAGAGTGAAAAAGTTGGCTAAAAGCTCAACATTCGGAAAACGAAGATCATAGCATCCGGTCCCATCACTCCATGGGAAATAGATGGAGAAACAATGGAAACAGTGTCAGACTTTATTTTGAGGGGCTACAAAATCACTGCAGATGGTGACTGCAGCCATGAAATTAAAAGACACTTACTCCTTGGAAGGAAAGTTATGACCAACGTAGATAGCATATTCAAAAGCAGAGACATTACTTTGCCAACTAAGGTCCGTCTAGTCAAGGCTATGGTTTTTTTCCAGTAGTCATGTATGGATGTGAGAGTTGGACTGTGAAGAAAGCTGAACGCTGAAGAATTGGTGCCTTTGAACTGTGGTGTTGGAGAAGACTCTTGAGAGTCCCATGGACTGCAAGGAGATCCAGCCAGTCCATTCTGAAGGAGATCAACTCTGGGATTTTTTGGGAAGGAATGATGCTAAAGCTGAAACTCAGTACTTCGGCCATCTCATAAGAAGAGCTGACTCATTGGAAAAGACTTTGATGCTGGGAGGGTTGGGGGCAGGAGGAGAAGGGAACGACCGAGGATGAGATGGCTGGATGGCATCACTGACTCGATGGACATGAGTCTGAGTGAACTCCGGGAGTTGGTGATGGACAGGGGAGGCCTGGCGTCACAAAGAGTCGGACACGACTGAGCGACTGAACCGAACTGAACTGAACTGATATGGACTGGTGGGCTACTGTCCATGGGATCATAAAGAGTTGGACATGACTGAGCGGCTGCGCGCGCACACATACATGTACTGGTGCTATTCTCAAGTTATATTTTATAATTCAAGACTGTGTTATGAAATGAAATGATGGAAATATGTCAAAACAACCATAAACACTTTAAAATTTAGCCACACAAAAATATTTATATTTTTTTTAGCAAAGACGAAATGGAATTTTGAGAGACAAATTTTCATTCAGTCCCTTAGCCACCTAAATACATCCATTTTCTCTTTCCTAGGCTTTGCTAGAGGTGGTTAACGACCTCTTTGAAGAACAGACCGACCTGGAGAAAATTGTCAAGAAAATAATGCATCGGGCCCAAACACTGTTGAAATGTGAACGCTGTTCTGTTTTACTCCTGGAGGACATCGAATCACCAGTAAGTTATCTTTTATCTGTCATCTGTGTTAAGGAAGTAAAGTTTAGTTTAGTTGTAACTAAGTTCGTGAAATCACGACTTGAACCATTCTTTTGTGACTCTTCTAACATGAGGTGACTTTTTATAAAAGTAAAGTTTTATTTCCTGTATGTGTTTTTCAGTCTTTATCTGCTGTCATCTGAGAAACTCTGATGACCTTGAGGTCTAGCAGAGCTCTGTGTACACAGACAGGCAGCTAAGGGATAGGAAAGTGAAAGTGAAAGTCGCTCAGTACTGTCAGACTCTTTGCAACCCCATGGACTCTACAGTCCATGGAATTCTCCAGGCCAGAATACTGGAGTGGGTAGCCTTTCCCTTCTCCAGGGCATCTGCCCAACCCAGGGATGGAACCCAGGATGGAACCCAGGTCACCTGCATTGCAGGCGGATTCTCACCAGCTGAGCCACCTGGGAAGCCCAAGGGATGGAAGGGGTTGCCCAGACTCACACAGCTGAAGAGAAGAGAAGCCAGGCTGCCAGCCTCCCACTGAACCCACACAGCAAGGGGAAGGCCCTCCGCACGTGTGAGCATGGGCTGCAGTCCACAGGGTACTCCACAGCCCTCTTCCGGGGGTGCGGCTGGGGGAGTGGGAAGCGGGGCTCTCTGCGCTTGCGCTTGCTCGGTGGAGTCACCCCAGCCTCTGGGGGCCACACTCTCCAGCAGAGGTTTGTTCTGCTGCTTCCCACGTTTCCGCCTTCTTCTACTGCTGCCTCAGGCCTGTGGACACTAACTCAGAGAGCACAGGTCAGGGGGCCGAGGCTCCTTCCCTCCTCCTCCGCAGGGGCTACTTGCTCTCACCTCAGGGGCAAGCAGCCCTTGGCCTTGGCCTCAGGCCTGCCTTGTCTTGGCTTTCAGGGTCTTTTAGGTCCTCTGGCTCTTTGTGGGAAGTCTGCTGGGTACATACACAGCAATATTGAAAATAATGACCATCATCCATCTAACTTCTTGAAAGCTAAATGTCTACACCCTCAGCAGCAGTTTAATATCTTTGCCGTGAACTCTTTTCAAAGACCAGGAATTGTCTAGCAATGAAGTGCCATTTTAATACCTCAGAGAATGATGTTTTACTGTAGTTACTTAGAAAGGCTGTTGTCTTTGCCTTTAGGTTTGAGTTCCTCAAAAAACAAGAACCTTGGGTAAATTTTGGAGATTTAATAATAAATATTGTAGAACTCAAAATATTTTAAGTTTTTGAAAACATTTCATTGTTATATAGTTGATTTACAATGTTGTGTTAGTTTTCAGGTGTTCAGCAAAGTGATTCAGTTATATATATCCTTTTGGAATTCTTTTCCATTATAGGTTATTACAAGATATTGAGTATAGTTCCCATGCTATACTGTAGGACCTTGTTGATTATCTATTTAGCATTAAGCTTTCAAAAATCTATATACGCTTAAAATGTTTAGGAGTATTTCCCCATATCTTAGCAGTTCAGTTCAGTTGCTCAGTCATGTCCAACTCTTTGTGACCCTTTGGACTATAGCCCACCAGGTTTCTCTGTCTAAGGGACTTTTGGGGCAAGAATACTGGAGTGGGTTGACATTTCCTTCTCCAGGGGATCTTCCCAACCCAGGATCGAACCTTCATCTCCTGTGTCTCCTGCATTGCAGGTGAATTCTTTATCTGCTAAACCACTGGGGAAGCCAGACTAGATGGTAACATGCAGTAAAGATGTTGGTGTAGTCATGAAGGTTAAAAGGACCTTTTCCCTATCAGAGCTGAACATTCTAAGATTTTTCGGAATGGTGGAGTCAGGGCAGAAAACCTGGAGCCAGTCTATCATTTCTTCTCTTTGCCCATCCCCTCCCTCTCAGAATGAGAATGAACTCCTTCAATCCAGAGGGACAAGGTTAGGGGTAAAATTGAACTGTGTGCAGAAAGAGGAGACCCATCTGTTTGGTACCATTTGAGAAGCTGTAAAGAATTTTTATCAAGGTTGCTAGGCAGGTGTTGGGGGAGCTCGAGTGTGGGGGGCTGGCTTATATATGTGGCATCACCACGCAGAAAAGTCATAATGCCCTGCTTTCCTTTAACATGCTTCTCACCAAAAGTTTCTTGAAACTTCAGACTTAAAGGGACTGATCGCTGTTCTGTGCTCTACCCTGATTGTCAGGTAGAAAGGATGGGAAGACAACCATACACAGTCACACCATGTATAAGAGGAGAAGCCAACTGAACAGGACACCAGGTGGCAAAAGCTAACGCTGGCACAGAGGTTTCAACAAACAGAAAATCCTGCCGAGATGAAGTTCTCTGGCTGAGACTTCCTCACCTCCAGAATGGATGGATTGATAGTAAATTTTTAGGCTTTGCAAGTCACATGATCGCTCTTGCAGCTACTCATGGTAGCATGAAAGGAGTTTCAGAATGGCTGTGTTCCAATAAAGCATTATTTATAAAAGTAGGTGGGCTCCCGTCTATGGGGTCGCACAGAGTCAGACACAACTGAAGCAACTTAGCAGCCGCAGCAGCAGCATAAAAGTAGGTGGTGGGCCAGATTTGGTTGCAGGCAGTAATTTTCGGATCTCCATCCTAGATAATCCTTGGGTGGCCTTTACTTTCTTATGACACTGAAAAATGAGCTGCCCACTCTTTTGTCTTGTTTCTGTTAAGTCAGTATAAATTTCAGATGGAGCAAAGATTTGTGTAAAAACAGAACTTAAAAATACTGGTGAGAATTGTTTTATAGTCATTCGGTGGGGAAAGTTATTCTAAAACATTCACACAATTCCTTAGAGAATATAAGCACATTAAAACACTTCTGTGATTTTTTTAGCCACCGGACTGGTAAAGATTTAAGAGAATTATAATAGCACGTATGAGTGTGGATATAGGAAAACGGACATTCTTATTACTGATGATGAGATTTTAAACTGGGGTAGCCGTTATGGATATAAGCTTGGTAAAATATGCTTCAGTTTTAAAAGAGCATAGCCTTTGCATTCAGCAATTTCTCTTCTTAAAATTTAACATAGTGAAAGAGATGGAGAAGAGTAAGAGAGCAAAATGAGTATATAAGAAGTTTTACTGCAGTATTTATAGTTGGAAGAATATGAATCAAATAGCAACAGAAGTTTTATATAATGAAATGCTATATATATATCCTTTAAAATAATGATGTTTATCTATATGTATAGGAACAGTATCCTTGATATATTTTTAAGTAATAAAGGAGGAAAAACAAATGTAAAAGGAAGTGATTTTTATCAAAATATGGGTACATAAATGAGATCATATTTTCACAGTTATTAAATTGATGGAGTCTTAATTTTCTCCTTGGAGTTGTGTTATCTTGCATCTTATCCTCCCAAGCAGAGTTAGAATTTATCATCTTGTGGAAAAAGGGGACAGGTAACTGGACCTTGCAGTAAGAGAGTGAACTTGAAAGTCAAGGTATCACGAGAGAGGATCTGCTAAATGGATTTTTATTACTTTCTGCCAGTTAAGGACCAACCTAAAAACACCAAGGACAAGAAATAAAACTATAATTCACAAAAGAAAAAGCATTCATAACTCTACTCCAATCATCACCCCACACACGGCTCCCATAGCATAGTGAAAATTGGGCGGGTACAGTAGAAAGCTGACTGCGGTTGCCTGCATCCAGCCTTCTTGGACAGAGTACGGTGTTCGTCACAACAAGGAGTGCATAGCGCGTGGAGCAGTACAGATGGGTGTCTGCGCAGGCTCAGAATGTTTCTTGAGTCCTCCTTGCTGCCATAAAGTGGTGGGAGAGCTGGGGTGGAACAAGGAAATTTCAGACAAGCTGTCTTGGAAACAAGGCTGTCAGAAGGGTTGACAATGTGACTGGCAAGTCACCTTGCAGCTGCTAATCTTGGTCTCCTGGAGAGAATTTAAGGCTTTCATCACACAAAAATATCCATGTCATATAGGACTTCATAGTAAGCAAGGGCGGCCTCTGTTAGGCAGGAGTTGCCTGGAAGAGTGTGTTGTTGAAAAAAGCACTCAAAGACAATAGACCAAAATTCATGTGCAATCATCCTTACCAATTGTCCCAGTGTCACCCCTTCTCCATTATTTACTTAAAGATGTGGTGTGTGTGAGTGCTCAATGTCCAACTCTTTGTGACCGCATGGACTGTAACCCACCAGGCTCCTCTGTCCATGGAGTTTTCCAGGCAAGGATACTGGAGTAGGTTGCCATTTCCGTCTCCATGGGATCTTCCTGACCCAGGGATAGAAACTGCATCTCCTGCATTGGCAGGTGATTCTTTACCACTGTGTCAGCCAAAACACAAAGCCACCAGCCTGGAGCTTATGCAAAAATATCAAAAGAAAAAAAGGAGGAAAAGAATGTAAAAACAAATACCAGTTGAGAAACATACACCAGAAAAATTGCTAACAATTCTCCATGAAATGAAATTCAAGATAGTGTGATCTCTCAGGGGAAAAAAGTGTTCAAAGAAGAGATACAAGGACTCAAGGAATAAAAGATAAATAGTAAACAGATAAGAAAACTGAGTTGGCAGAGCTTAGAAAGAAAGAGAAGAAAATATGTAACCATACAGAAGTGAATATTACATTAAAAACAGAAGAAAGAATTTCTAACATATTTTCAGAGGTATAGAGGATAAAATTAAAAGTGAAATGGAAAATAATACAGTATAAAAAGATAAGATAGAATGATAAATATGGAGTAAAAAGAAAAAGTCCAAAATGAAGATACTTGGTATCTCCAAAGAGAACATGAGAAATGAGACAGGAGGAAAAAAAGGAAGAAATCTGTATGCGATTAGAACCAGACATGGAACAACAGACTGGTTCAAAATTAAAAAGGAGTACATCAAGGCTGTATGTTGTCACCCTGCTTATTTAACTTATATGCAGAGTACAGCATGAGAAATGCTGGGCTGGAAGAAGCACAAGCTGGAATCAAGATTGCCAGGAGAGATATTAATAACTTCAAATATGCAGATAACACCACCCTAATGGCAGAAAGCAGAGAGGAACTAAAGAGCCTCTTGATGAAGGTGAAAGAGGAGAGTGAAAAAGCTGGCCTAAAACTCAACATTCAAAAAAATAAGATAATGACATCCAGTTCCATCACTTCATAGCAAATAGACAGGAAAAAAATGGAAACAGTGTCAGACTTTATTTTGAGGGGGTTCCAAAATCACTGCTAATGGTGACTGCAGCCATGGAATTAAAAGACACTTCCTCCTTGGAAGAAAAGCTATGACAAATCTAGACAGCATATTAAAAGCCGAGACATTACTTTGCTGACAAAGATCTGTATAATCAAAGCGATGGTCTTTCTGGTAGTCATGTACAGATGTGAGAGTTGGACCATAAAGAAGACTGAGCTCCGAAGAAGTGATGCTTTTGAACTGTGGTGCTGGAGAAGACTCGAGAATTCCTTGGATGGCAAGGAGATCAAACCTGTCAATCCTAAAGGAAATCAACCCTGAATACTCACTGAAAGGACTGATGCTGAAGCTGAAGCTCCAATAATTTGGCCACGTGATATGAAGAACCGACTCATTGGAAAAGACCCTGATGCTGGTTAAGATCGAGAGCAGGAGGAGAAGGGGACAACAGAGAATGAGATGGTTGGATGGCATCACCAACTCAATGGATATGAGTTCAAACAAACTCCAGGAGACAGTGAAGGATAGGGGAAGCCTGGCATGCTGCAGACCATGGGGTCACAAAGAGTCAGACATGACTGAGTGACTGACCAACAATAGTAAAAATAGGACATTTTATTGACATGAAAGCGAACTTGAATACACAGACTGAAAGAACACATCATTTCAGGAAAAGCTGATGCTCACTGCTTAGTATTGAAACGCATCCAGTGCTTATGGACTTCAAAGATAATGAAAAGATTCTCTGGGTGATTACGCAATGTCGAGGTGTTAGTCTTCCTGGTAGCACTCTCCAGTGCAAGAACTCTGTATAGGAACAGATATCAAGTCCTCAGGGAAAGAAAATATGACTCTTTAATTTAAAACCCAGCCAAATTCATATTCAATTACATAAGCCCCAGATAGACATTTTAAATATGCAAAGGAGAGTGTGGGAAACTTAGTTCCCAGAAGCCCTTCCTGAAAAAATATGACAGGTTGAAATCAAGCCAAGCAAGCAATGGAGAAGACATACGCATAGTACTGAGTACTGAACACATAGAGCTAAGGCTAAAAAGC
This sequence comes from Nanger dama, assembly GCA_917880005.1. Lineage (NCBI taxonomy): Eukaryota > Metazoa > Chordata > Mammalia > Artiodactyla > Bovidae > Nanger > Nanger dama. Next base: position 20,025,922 of record CAKJTW010000010.1, read on the forward strand.
TGTGGGTGTACGTTATCCTTATAGAGGAACATTGTACTTGGAGAATAGATGCCTTTTACATTGATTGGCATCTAACCTACTGTTTGGGGAGAGATGATACATCATTGCTCAGATGTTCCTGATAAACACAATCCTGAGAAATGAACCGGACAGAAAGTAGGACGTTATGGGCTTGATGTACACAGCCAAGACTGCACTTAGTGCTATTCCTCTTCCAACAGGTATCTTAGTTGCATGGACTATTTTAATTTTAATGTGTCAAATTTATCAATCTTCCTTTTGATGTGTGACTTACAGGTTTTGTTTCTTAAAATTCTTTATCTACCTCCATGCTATAATGACATTCTCTTTAATCTATCTGATATTTACGGGCTTTTATGTCCATCTAGAATTTATTTTTGTGTAAGTGTAAAGCTATTTAAGTATAACCGGTTCTCTCAGAACCACTGCCCCTTCTGTATCATATCAGGTTCCATATATAATTGTGTGTGTTTCTGAGCTCACTATTTTGTCCCACTGCTCTGTCTATTTCTGCACCAGTATCACACTTTCTCAGTTTCTATAATTTTATCACCCTCTTTGATATTTGATAGGACAAGTCCTCAGTGTTGTTCTTCATTAAAATTGGCTTGCCTATTCTTGACCTGTTGCTCTTTCATATAAATTTTAAGAGCAGCTTATCCAGTTTCATGAACAACTGTAGATTTTGATTAAAATGGCTTTAATCTATAGATCAGTTTAAGAGATTTCTGCAAATAACAGAATCCACAAGGGAAAATGGTTTGAACAATAAGAACATTTGCATCTTACATGATAAGAAGGTTCTGGGAACGGAGCAGCAACAGATGATATAATCAATGACCCAGACTCTGTCCATTTTCCTGTCTTAGTGGTTTGCCTTTCCTAGCTGGCTTCCACCTTCAGAGTCCAGGAACCTGGTACAGATCCAGATAGCATGTCATCCTATAAATGTATTCCAGGAGAATAAGGGAAACTTCTTTTTACATATTCTTCTTTTTCCTCAAGGAGGAAAGTCTTTTCCAAAAGAATTTTTTCTAGCTGACTTTTCCTCTAGGCCCATAATCAAGAACAAGATGTTCAAATCATTTATATTCTTAGTATTTTTTGTTATCCATCTATCATTCTCTGATAGAAGTATGTTCAAATCTTCAGTGTAACTGATTTATCACTGTTATCCAGTTCTTTATCACTGTTACCTTATCCAGTTCTTTGGGTTGTTGATTCAGTTAGCTATATTAGTACTAACTGTTTCTTCATTTGGGATTAGAGCTCAGTTTACTGGGAAGGAGTTTTGTTTATACCATTGTTTTCTTTCATTCTCTCTTGTACTCTTCCCTCCGTCTAATAGTTTGCACAGGTCCTTCGCCCCTAATCTCCTCATTTATACTGGTGGCTTGGATCTCCTGCTGTGTAGTAATATTACATTACGCCAGAAGCAGATGGTTCAGTCTCTGGGGGTGAAACTAGGCCACCTGTCTCAACGAGGTACTTTTAGTTCCCAAAGCCCAGTAGTAGATGCCTGCCTGTTTCTGGACTTGGAGCACAGTAGGTCTGAATCTTCATGTTTGTGACCTTAGAGATATTTTTTCTCTCTCCTACTCTCCCCTTATCTTTTCTCTGCCTTTAAATTTCTATATGTCTTTCTGACTTTCTGTATTTTATTAATCTTTGTTTTTGGAAGACAGCGGAAGAATCATAGCATGAAATTATAGCACCATCTCTACTGGCATTCCATACACTACTTTTAAAATCAGAAGAAAAAAAAGTATCGTTTTAGGGAAAAAGAATCTCCTCAGTTTCTGTCCTCTGAATATAGCTTTTGCTCTTGTCTATTTTATCAGAATCATTCCTGGAAACAAAACCTTCTGATTTTTTTTTTTTTTTTTTTTGAGTGTGTGATTTGAATACTCTTAAAGGCTGGTTATTGAAAGGAAGAGGGAGAAAAACATTTAAATCTAGTTTGTAGAAACTCTGATTTGTCAAGCTCAACTCAGTGTTAAGCCTGCATTTGTCCTCTTTAAACTGGGCAGTCAGGTATAAACTGACCGGTTTACTCAGTGGATGGCAAAAATAGGAACGACGAACGCCTTATTAGCCCATCTCTCCTGCCAAAGTTAATATGTTACCCTCCTTTGCTTTTCTTTAGTGTTTTAGTCAATCAATCTTAAGTGACTTTGTCAATGGCATTTTCCACTAGACTGAAAAAATAAGAAGATTGTTCCATAGCTAGCTGCTGTCAACATTAGGAACAACTTAGTCCTATGAACTGAATATTCCCTGCTCAGTGTTATCCCATCCCATGAGCCTGTCTAAGCAATTCCTATCACTTCCCTTGGTTCTTTTCTTTTCAAGCCCATATACTTACTATTATCTCTGTTTCTTGGTGTGCTTAGTCAAGGAAAGCAAGAATGCAGACATTTTAATCTTCTGTCCTGAGGCGCTGTCTCAGCACTGGTGTGTTCTGGATTATGGCTGGCAGCTATTTTGTGTTCAGAACACCATGAAGTACTTTATAGCTAAGCTTATCAGTATGAGGCTGGCTTATTTTCTAAACCATGAAGCACAAGCTCCACTTCTTTTCTAATGTATCCCTTAACTTCTTGCTTCTTATGTGAATACACATACAATTAAGCCATTGAACAGGTGATCTTCCTGAATCCAGCACTTGAGAGGAAGAGATGAAAGTAGTAATGGTCATTTGATAGTTCTGAAACAGCCCTCAAAGTGGATGGTAAAAATTGCTTCAGGCTTTCCTTCCTGTTTCACTTTCTTTTCCATTCCCCCATCTTGCTTTCTTTAACTTTCCTTCTCCCTGTAAGGAAACCAACTTAAAGCCTATTTGATTTTTGTTCCCAGTTCTTTTTCTAGAGTGCAAAATGAAAAGCATCTAAAAGAATTCTGGTTATTACCTCAACAATCATTGTTTTGTGTATATATACGTATATACATATGTATATACTCAATTAATCATTATTATATCATATTATGTCTTTGTGTATATTGACTCATTTTGTTAGCAATTATATGTCAATATATTAACTCACATTATTAATCATTTATATATGTTAAGCATACATATGTATATAGGTGTGTATGTGAATAGATATATGTGTATATATATGTGTGTATATAAGCCAACTCCTGAAGTTTAGTCCCCACTGCCCATCTCTGCCACAAGCTACCCCCGATATTTGCCACTTCTGAGACTTACTATTTCAGTGAATAGAATCATCATGTAATAAGTAACTGAAACTAGAACCCACAGAGTAATCTCTGAGTGTTTTTTACCATTTACATTCAAGTGCCTCAAAGTTCTGTTGCTTCTACAATGAAAAATCATTTCTAGCCTCTCATTCCCAGACATTCTACCACTGTCTGTACTCTGACTTTGATAGTCTCTCCTATCTTTTCCTATTCATTTGCTTCTTCACTTGCAGACAGAACACTCTTCCTTTTATCAGTTCTTAATATGACTTCTAGTTCTATTTCTAAAACATACATCTACCTCTCTCATGCCTCAAAACATTTGATAATTGTCTGTTGCCTACACAATAAAGTTCAAATTGCTCAGCATTCAAGGTCTAAAACCTCCGCTCCCAACTTAACCTTTGGCTTTCTTTTCTGGTCCTCAGCTTCACTCTATCCTCTTCCCTCCTCCCCATGGCCAGCTTATGCTTGCATTGCCTCTGTATTTTTGCACATGTCGTTCCTGTGAGAGATGTAATGTACCAGGCAATTGAGATTATTTCATCTGGGCTGTTGCAATAGGAAGAACATTCATTTATGAGGAACATCTCAAAAGAAAGGAAGCCTGGGGTCTTTCAGATGCATATAGACAAAGGAGTTAAACACATCATTTGTGCAGTGTAGAGGAGTCATGAGGAAGGATAGAGACAGGTCTTATTTCGAAATGTTCTAGGGTAGCGTGGTTCTTCAAGATTAGCCAAATCTTGAAGACAAAGCAGTGGATGTATTTCTTTATCATTATGCCATTTTGGGGGAGCAGGGCTCAGGTAAAGTTCATCGTCACTTCTGTACCGACTCTTCTTTGCAAATCCAACTTCCCCCATCTCTTGTTGGTTTTTCTTCCTTTAGCTCAGTGCCTTTGAAGGTTGATCCATATGTACTGAACCACTTGGGCTTTTGTGTCCTCTGACTTTCAGCTGAGTTTAATAAACAGGAGGAATCAACAGACGATTTAAGAGCTGAAGCAGAGAGAGACTTGAGGTAGTTATTCTCCTTGTCCTTTCTCTGCCAGTTGTAGAGGTGGCTGGATTCTTCCAAGGCCCATCACACCATGGCCCCAGCTCCTTGAGGTCACCTGATGCTGGAAAGATTGAAGGCAGGAGGAAAAGGGGACAACAGAGGAGATGGTTGGAAGACTTCACTGACTTAATGGTCATGAGTTCGAGTAAACTCTGGCAATTGATGATGGACAGGGAGGCCTGGTGTGCTGCAGTCCATGGGATAGCAAAGGGTCAGACATGTCTGAGTGACTGAATTGAACTGAACTGAATTGATCATGGAGTTCTCAAGGCAAGGATACTGAAGTGGTTTGCCATTCCCTTCTCCAATGGACCATGTTTTGTCAGAAGTCTCCACCATGACCCATCCATCTTGGGAGGGCCTACAGTGCATGGCTCATAGTTTCTTTGAGTTAGACAAAGCTGTGGTCCAAGTGATCAGATTGGTTCATTTTCTGTGATTGTTGTTTTCATTCTGTCTGCCCTCTGATGGAGAAGGATAAGAGGCTTATGGAAGCTTCCTGAAGGGAGAGACTGACTGAAAGGGAAGGTCTTGTTCTGATGGGCAGGGCCATGCTCAGTAAATCTTTAATCCAATTTTCTGTTGAAGGGCGGGGCTGTGCTCCCTCCCTGTTATTTGAGCTGAGGCCAAACTATGGTGCAGGTAATGAAGATAATGGCGACCTCCTTCAAAAGGTCCCATGCACACACTGCTGCACTCAGTGCCCCCAACCCTGCAGCAGGCCCCTGCCTACCCACACCTCTGCCAGAGACTCCTGAACACTCACGGGCAAGTCTGGGTCAGTCTCTTGTGGGGTCACTACTCCTTTCTCCTGGGTCCTGGTGCACACAAGGTTCTGTTTGTGCCCTCCAAGAGTCTGTTTCACCAGTCCTGTTTAAGTTCTGGCAGCTCTATGGTGGGTTAATGGCGACCTCCTCCAAGAGGGCTTATGCCACACCCAAGTCTACTGCACCCAGAGCCTCTGCCCCTGCAGCAGTCCAGGGCTAACCTGTCCCTCCTCAGGAGACACCCAAACATAGTTCTGTCTCAGTCTCTATAGGGTCTCTGGGTCCGGGTGCGCACAAGGTATGTTGGAGCCCTCTGAGCATCTCTGGAGGGTATGGGGTTTGATTTAAGAAAAGTATAACCTCAAAAATGGTGATTAATTAAGTTCCATTCAGTTCAGTCGCTCAATGTCTGACTCTTCGCAACCCCATGAATTGCAACACTCTAGGCCTCCCTGTCCATCACCAACTCCCAGAGTTCACTGAAACTCACATGCATTGAGTCAATGATTCCATCCAGCCATCTCATCCTCTGTCGTCCCCTTCTCCTTCTGCCCCCAATCCCTCCCAGGTTCAAAGTCCTTTCCAATGAGTCAACTCTTCGCATGAGGTGGCCAAAGTACTGGAGTTTCAGCTTCACCATCAGTCCTTCCAATGAACACCCAGGACTGATCTCCTTTAGGATGGACTGGTTGGATCTCCTTGCAGTCCTTGCAGGACTCTCAAGAGTCTTCTCCAACATCACAGTTCAAAAGCATCAATTCTTTGGCGCTCAGCCTTCTTCACAGTCCAACTCTCACATCCATACATGACCACAGGAAAAACCATAGCCTTTACTAGACAGACCTTTGTTGGCAAAGTAATGTCTCTGCTTTTTAATATGCTGTCTAGGTTGGTCATAACTTTTCTTCCAAGGAGTAAGCATCTTTTAATTTCATGACTGCAATCACCATCTGCAGTGATTTTGGAGCCCAAAATAAAGTCTGACACTGTATCCACTGTTTCCCCATCTATTTCCCATGAAGTGATGGGACCAGATGCCATGATCTTCGTTTTCTGAATGTTGAGCTTTAAGCCAACTTTTTTCACTCTCCTCTTTCACTCTCATCAAGAGGCTTTTTAGTTCCTCTTCACTTTCTGCCATAAGGGTGGTGTCATCGGCATATCTGATGTTATTGGTATTTTTCTCGGCAATCTTGATTCCAGCTTGTTAGATCAGTTGTATTTTCTTTTTGGTAGCAGGAATATCTATTTGAGCATAGCATTTTTAAAACTTGTTTTTAAATTAAAAAAAAAAAAAAACAGAGAAACCAGGCCAACTAGTGCTTGATAAATATGCAAATCAAAAAGACTTCTGTCCAAGGAGCTTTTCCAAAGAACAGTCAGAGATGCTTGGGGATATTTTGTTTACTTCCCTGTGGCGTGTGCAATGCCTTCCCCAGGGGGTGTAATGCCAGGGCTGATCAACAGCCAGAGGAACTTGGAACTGTTTGTTCAGTTTCATTGACCTATAAGCCACTTCTGATGTCTCTCTTGTAAGATTCCCTTTTACTTAGTATATGTGTGCATTTATATATTTATTTAATCTGTGTTCATTTGGTGCATCTATAATAAAAATCAAAATTGGAATTAGAGAATAGGTTTTTAAAATTTAGAAACTAAGAACCATTCAAATTGTCCAAGTCGAGAATAGAACATGTACTTTATTCTCATTTGTTTGTGCCTTCATCTATTTTTTTATTGGTCATAACCTCCACAGTGACACTACATATCCCATTAGATTGCATCAAAAATGTTTAGCTATTTTTGCTCTTTCAGTTTTCTAACCCAGGTGTCTGACTGTAAATAATTTTCAACTTGGGCACATTATATTTTTAACAAATTCCTTTTAAAAATATAAGTTGTTTGAGCCATGGCTGCCTAGAGTTTTGCTTTTCAAACAAAGATATTTTTGAAAGTAAAAGGGGCTACTTTTAATAATTGTCCCATGACAACAAGTTCAGTTAGAATGGGATGGTCCCATGACAACTGGGACATATGCGTGTCCTCAGTTATATGCCCCAACACTCATCCTGGTGCCTAAAATTTCTATCATTACAGTGTTGTTTCAAATGAAAAGATTTTGACACCAGGAATCTTCTTTCTGAACTATAGATAAATTACATGGGAACACAGGTACATTAATCTATCATTAGCCATTAACAGCTTGGCAGAAAATAACTAGCTAACTTGTTTCAGAGATCACTCTGGACCAGTAATAAGCAATTTTTTTTTTTCTGTAAAGAGCCAGCTGGTAAATATTGTAAACTTTGTGGCCCATGGGGTCTCTGTTCAACCTTACTATCATAGCAAAGAGCAGCCATAGGTAATATTTAAACTAATGAGTGGGCTCTGATAAAATAAAACTCTATTTTTAAAAACAGATAGGGACCAGATGTGGCTTACAGTGTTTTTTTGCCTACTGTGGCTCTGGAGGAATGGGAAGCAAGCAGGTGAGTTTATAGCTATATAAAACTGTATATATACAGAACTATAAAACTTCTTTGCCATTTATCTTGCTGTCCTCAAGGCCAAGGCCCATGTGTATGTTGCCTTAAGGGCTCAATATTCTGGTAACTTTGAGATTATAAGCTTAATCTCAGATTGCCCTAAATTCAGAAAATTTGTGAGGGAATTCCACTGGCAATCTTGTGTTCCTGAATATGTGATTTAGACTAAGATTTCTGTGACAATCTTAAGATTTACTCCAGAATGTTTCTGAAGCCCTTCATAGACTGATGGTTTGGAGCCTGACTAACTTTATGCACCTTATGGAGTCAAGGATGAAGTTTTGCCACATCCTTGATCAAATGTGGCTGACAGTCAACAGTGGGTTTGTCTTCAAAGCTTCATTGCCCTGCTTATATTTTATTACTCTCTTGATGGAACTCAAGCCTTCTCTTTTATTCTTGCATTGTTTGCTATCAGCTACTATTTCTCTTACCCACTATTTCAGATTCCCATCTAAACCTCTGAAAAATATACTCTTTACACAAATTATTGGGGGTTCCCAGTTGGCTCAGTGGTAAAGAATCTGCCTGCCAATGCACAGGAGACTCAGGTTCGATCCCTGGGGTCAGAAGATCCTCTGGAGTAGGAAGTGGCAACCAGCTCCAATATTCTTGCCTGTAAAATTCCATAGACAGAGGTGCCTGGTGGGCTACAGTCCATGGGGTGGCAAAGAGTTGGTGGACTGAGCATGCACACACACACAATGGCCCATAATAGCTTTGTTCAGCTGTAGTTAGCTTTACATAAGCAAATTTATGTCATATCATGTGTGAAAGTGTTTTTATATACTTCATACGTTTTCCAAGTATGTAGGTACTTCACCTCCTTTTGCTTATAGTTTTACTCAATTAATTGCCAAAAGCATTTAGGGCAACCTTCAGCAAAAATACAAAAATTCATAGTGAACAAATATTTTTGAGTGCTTACTGTATGCCAAACACATACCAGAATGAAAGGCAAACTTTCAAATCAAAAGGGAGAAAGAGAAAGTAGATGTAAGTAAAATGAAACCAAATCAACAAACTGAAAACCAAATTGTGCTGCAAGAAATGATATAACTTTGAACCTAGGGATTTTTTCTGAGCCTCTCAAAAGCCAAAGTAAACAGTAAAACTGAATAGATTTTATAATTCCTTTGGCTTAGTAAAAGGAACACATCAAGAAATTTTCCTCTGCTGTTTTTCAGAATTAGGTTTCAGAGTGTCTGATCCCAGTTCACCAGTGTGAGTTCTGAAAACATTTGCTTTCTCTATCTTACAGTCTAATTTTCACTCTTAAGTTTAGTTTTTGTTTTCCTCTTTAAAATATTAATTCTTGGGAATTCCCTGGCTGTCCAGTGGTCAGAGCTGCACGCTGTCATTGCTGAGGGTCATGGTTCCATCCCTGATCGGGAAACTAAGATCCCATAAGCCATATGGCACAGCCAGATGTTTTTAAGAAATTAGTTCTTTTAAGTTTAGAGACCTTATTTTGTATCTCTCTATCTTTGCTATGATGCACATTGGATGATCAATATTTAGCCAAAGATGTATCAAAATTAGTATTATCCTCATTTTTCTTCTAAAGACACGGTAATCTAAAACTATAAAAGATGTGAAGTTAGGGAACATAATCTATAATACTGCCCTCACTTCTGATACCAATTACAAGCTCAGGAATTCTCAAGACTATGCTCAAATGCCATAATTTGCTAGAAGGGCTCACAGAATTCACTGGAAGCTGTTACACATGTGGTCATGGTTTACTATGAGGAAAAAAAAATACAAATTAAAGTCAACCAAAGGAGAGACACATAGGCAGAGCCCAGAAAAGTCTAAAAGTGGTGCTTCCATTTGTCATCTCTCCATGGAGTCATGGAGAACATTAACTTCTCCCAGCAGTGATGTGAGACAACATGCGTGAAATATTGCCAGCCAGGGAAGGTCACTTGAGCCTTGGCATCCAGAGTCTTAGCTGGGGCTTAGTCACTAAAACCTATTTGGCCACCCAAATGGCTGCCCTCTGTCTCCATGAGCTCTGGAGGTCAACTGATATCATGTGACCCAAAGCCTCCACCCTAAATCACATTGTTGATGTGGCTCAAAGCCACTATGCTAAGTCATGTTGTTATTTTCTGGCTGGCCCAGGGCACCCAAGTAAGCAAAGACACTTTTATCAAGGCTGGACATTCCAAGGACTTAGAGGTTACCTTCCAGGAGACAAGAGCAAAGATTAGACCTTTCTTTGGGTAAGCTTACTTTTTTCCTACACACAAGGTCAACACCATGATTCATGAATCCAATATCTGATATTGACCAGGACACCATGGGCTGGTTTATTGGGGAACACAACTGGTACTTTCCATGGTATAGAGTGCTAAAGTTGAAATAAGCATACTCCTTGACTTGCCCTTTTCTCTTTAAACATGAATTTAGAAAATAAAACCCCAAAATAAAATAATTGACCCTGTTTTTCTTTTGAGTGTGTGATTTATGTTAGAATAAAAAGTTCAAGCATCTTAGAAAAAAATTATTTCTTCCTTTTGGTAATTTTAAAAACTCCTCTTTTACATTTCAAGAGTTCTGACATTTCATTGAGGTCCTTGTTTATCTTATCCATTCTCTTTATGATTCTAAAGCTATAAGTTATATAGCTTTAAGATTTCAGGATTTCTTGTTACATTTCTTGTAAGCTTCTACCCCTCAGAGGGGTTTTTAAAAACCCTTAAAAGATCTTTATTCTTTTTAATCCCTGGACATTTTTCACGTTTGTTTCTTAAGGTATAGAAAGCAGAAGTTCACTTTTTATTCCAGGGAGCACTAATTTTGATGATCAAGGGCAAATTTAGCTCCCTCTGTAAAGTAAGCTCCGTGCATGCAGGAATTTTTTTTTTTTCTTTTACTTTCACATGTGTAGCCCTGGTGCCTATTTCACTACTTAACAAAAGCACTCAGTACACACAGTACATAATCTGTGTCAAATAACAGTTTTCAAAAAGTTGAAAACCTAATCCTTGCAAAAAGCCTAAATAAGCATGTATCAAAGATGTAGTTAACTCACTAATGAGAGAAGTCAACAAGATAGTGGTCAGTTCTAAAATAGGCACTGCAAGAATATAGGCACAAGATTGCTGTGTGGTTGCTTACTAAGTTGCATCAGTTGTGTCTGACTGTGACCCGCCAGGCTCCTCTGCCCATGAGATTCTCCAGGCAAGAATACTGAGGTGGGTTGCCATGCCCTCCTCTGGGGGATTTCATCCAGGGATCAAACCCACATCTATTACTTCTCCTGCACTGGCAGGCAGGTTCTTTACCACCTGTATCTTCCGGGGCTTCCTGGTGGTTTAGATGATAACGAATCTGCCTGTAATGCAGGAGACCAGAGTTCAATTCCTAGATCAGGAAGATCCTCTGGAAGAGGGAATGGTTATACACTCTTCAGTATTCTTGCCTGAAGAATCCCAAGGATAGAGACCCTGGAGGACTATAGTCCATGGGGTTGCAAAGAGTCAGACATAACTAACACTTTAACTGTCTTCCAGGACAATAAAATTTTAAATTATGGGCTTATCTTGTTTTCTGCACAGAAGCCATTCCCGTTTCTACTTGAATAAAATTCATTTGCATTGCTACAGGACACAAATCATTTACATAATGTCAAGCTATTCTTTCTTGCCCCAGTGACTTCCTGAGTGACAGCATTCACCCTGCTTGTTTTCATCTTCAGTTATTGCCCAGTTATTACTGGGTACCCATCCTCAACATGTGTGTTCAAACCACAAGCCTCATGATGACTTCCTGTGTTTACTCCTTATCCCCTTTCCATATATACCAGTCACATTCAGATTACAAGGGGCAAGCTTCCTGAGTGCTACAGGTTACCCTCCGTATGACCCTCAATAAAAGCCCTTACCCAGGGGTCCTTGGTCTGATCTCTTTCTTTTGTGACCTGTAGTGACCAAGCTTTGAGCTTCGAATGGCTTTCTGAGGTTTTGGGGGCATGCTGTGCCCTCCTCTCCAGGACCTGTATGATAAATCATTTAGTTTCACATGCCTTTCTGAGTGTAATTTCTGTAGCCATGTTTAGGGTGAACCTCAAACACCCCACAAAGAGGACTTACCCCCACTCCCACCATTTACAATCCAGTTGATATCAGTTTTTCAGAAATTAACCTCTATCGTTTCAGAATTGTAAAGTATTCTAATCAGTAGTAAAAAATTAAGCCAAGTAAAGTTCAGGTATGACCTAAATCAAATCTGTTATGATTATACAGTGAAAGTAACTAATAGATTCAAGAGATTAGATCTGATACAGTGCCTGAAGAACTATGGATGGAGATTCGTGACACTGTACAGGAGGCAAAGAGCTTCCCTGGTGGCTCAGAGGTTAAAGCATCTGCCACAGGAGACCTGGGTTCTATCCCTGGGTAGGGAAGATCCCCTGGAGAAGGAAATGGCAACCCACTCCAGGATTCTTGCCTGGGGGATCCCATGGGTGGAGGAACCTGGTGGGCTACAGTGCATGGGGTCGCATAGAGTCAGACACGACCCAGCAACTTCATTCATTTCAGGAGGCAAAACCATCCCAAAGAAAGAGAAATCTGAGAAGGCATAGTGATTGTCTGAGGAGGCTTTACAAATAGCTGAGGAAAGAAGAGAGGTGAAACGTAAGGGGAGAAAGAGAAAGATATACCCAACTGAATGCAGAATTGCAGAGAGAGCAAAGAGAGAGAAGAAAGCCTTCTTAAGTGAACAATGATTCTTGCCACTTCTAGCTAATCTCTTCTGCTTCTGTTAAGTCATTCCTCTTTCTGTCCTTTATTGTGCCCATCCTTGCACAATCCTGTATCATCCTTGGTGTTTCCAACCTTCTTGAGGAGATTTCTAGTCTTTCCTATTCTGTCATTTTCCTCTATTTCTTTGTATTGTTCACTTAAGAAGGCTTTCTTCTCTCTTTGCTCTCTCTGCAATTCTGCGTTCAGTTGGGTATATCTTTCTCTTTCTCCCTTGCCTTTCCCTTCTCTTCTTTCCTCAGCTATTTGTAAAGCCTCCTCAGACAACCACTTTGCCTTCTTATATTTCTTTTTCTTTGGGATTGTTTTGGTCACTGCCTCCTGTACAGTGTCACAAACCTCCATTCATAGTTCTTCAAACACTCTGCCTACCAGATCTAATCCCTTGAATCTGTTCATCACCTCCACTATATAATCATAAGGGATTTGATTGGCCTACTGGTTTTCCCTACTTTCTTCAATTTAAGCCTGAATTTTGTAATAAGGAGCTGGTGATCTGGACCACAGTCAGCTCCTGGTCTTGTTTTTGCTGACTGTATAGAGCTTCTCCATTTTCATCTGCAATGAATAGAATTAATCTGATTTAGGTATTGATCATTTGGTGACATCCATGTGTAGAGTCATCTCATGTATTGTTGGAAAAAGCTATTTCCTATGACCACTGTGCTCTCTTGGCAAATCTCTGTTAGGCTTTGCTCTGCTTCATTTTATACTCCAAGGCCAAATTTACCTGTTTAATCCAGATATCTCCTGGCTTCCTACTTTTGCATCCCAATCCCCTATGATAAAAAGGACATCTTTCATTTTGGTGTTAGTTCTAAAAAGTGTCTTAGGTCTTCATAAAGTCGATTAGCTTCAACTTCTTTGGCATTAGTGGTTGGGGCATACACTTGGATTACTGTGGTGTTGAATGGCTTGCCTTGGAAACAAACTGAGACCATACTGTCATTTTTGAGATTACACCCAAGTTCTGCATTTTGTACTCTTGTTGACTATGAGGGCTACTCTGTTTCTGCTAAGAGATTCTTGCCCACAGTAGTAGATTTAATAGTTATCTGAATTAAATTTGCCCATTCCCATCCATTTTAGTTCACTGTTTCCTAAGATGTCAGTGTTCACTCTTGCCATCTCCTGTTTGACCACGAATGATTTACCTTGACACATGGACCTAACATTCCAGGTTCCTATGCAATATTGTTCTTTACAGCATTGGACTTTACTTTCACTACAAGATATATCCACAATTGAGTGTTGTTTCCACTTTAGCCCCGCTGCTTCCTTCTTTCTAGAACTATTAGTAATTGCCTTCTACTCTTCCCTGGTAATTTTTGCTGTGTAATAAATAAGCCCCAAATTATTTATGCCTACAGATCCTGTGCCTTTGGAGAGGAAATAGCCATGATGGTTTCCCTCTAGAAAAATTTGGAGATCATGGGTAACTTAATGGCTGGGAACTAGAATCATCTGAAGGTTTGTTTGCTTATATGCCTGGCACCTGGGCTGGAAGGGCCTAAAAACTGGAGCTGCTGACCAGAGCATCTACATGGGACTGCTCTGGATGGTGGCCTCCCTTTTAGCATAGTGTCCTGAGGTGAGTTGGGCTTCTTACAAGGTGTCTCAGGACTCCAGGCACAAATATTCCATTCAGATGACACAGAAGCTGCAGTGCCTTTTGTGACAACCTCAGAAGGCACATTTAATATCTCTTCTATATATTCTATTTGTTGCAGTGGTCTGAAGCCCGCCTAAATTCAAGGGGGAGGAAACATAGACCCTACCACTTGGTTAGGAGGGTGGCAGGGTCACATTGTAGAGAAGAATGTGGAATAGGAGAGATTGCTGTGACCATCTTTGGAAAATACAATTTGTCACAGTGAGTGATTTTGCAGAGGCTTATTTCACATTAGAATATGAAATGAAGTATGTCCTATAGTTGTGAAGGGTATTTCCTTTTCATTGAGCCTTTGTCACTGCCCTGCATTTAGCTAGTCACACGCAATTTTCTTTGTGATGAGCTTTTCTTTCATCTTTTCCTAATGTTACATTTTCTTAGTTTGGGTTCATTACCTCACTGATAAAGCTGTTTTAATATTTAATCTATTCCCAGTTCCAAAATCATTTTCTCAAGTGCCCATCAATTCCTTATAAGTGGTTAATTTGAATGGCCTTTGAAGCATGACTGCACCTGGCTAAGGCAAATCTAAATGTCAGCCTTGGAAGCATCCAGTGACATTCAGATGACACCTTTCAGTACAGGGGCTCTTTTTCTGTCACGTGGTCTATCTTCTCCAAAGAGGGCCAGAAACCGTGTCTTTCCCACTCCATATTTTTAGTGCTGTTGAAAAAAACGGCACTCTAGAGGCATACTGCTGCTGCTAAGTCGCTTCAGTCATGTCTGATTCTGTGCAACTCCATAAATAGCAGCCCACCAGGCTCCCCCGTCCCTGGGATTCTCCAGGCAAGAACACTGGAGTGGGTTGCCATTTCCTTCCTCAGTGCATGAAAGTGAAAGGTGAAAGTGAAGTCGCTCAGTCGTGTCCGACTCTTAGCGACCCCATGGCCTGCAGCCCACCAGGCTCCTCCGTCCATGGGATTTTCCAGGCAAGAGTACTGGAGTGGGGTGCCATTGCCTTCTCCACTAGAGGCATACAGACCTGCTTTAATCCCAGTTGCCTCATTTAGTTGTGTGAAACAGTGCAAGTTTCTCAAAAATTATGGGTTAGTTTCCTCATCTGTATACTGAAGGTAAAAATCCCCATTTTTATAGAGTTGTAACAGGGAAATTAAATAATCAAAGAATCTTCTGATGTAGGGCCTAGTTTATAGGAAGGACTTAATAATGGCTAATGATGAGTTTGTAAAAGGGAAATTAAGTAATCAAAGAACTTTCTGATGTAGGGCCTGGTTTATAGGAAAGACTCAGTAGGAGCTAATGATAAGAAACACTGCCTCTGCATTTTCTGTGCTCATAAATTCACTGTCATTGTAATAGGTCTTAATCAGGCTCTTGCACCAATCATGCCGGTTTCACTAGACAGAGGAGGGAGGAAGTATCCACACTAGTGATGATCTTTGAAGAAAGTGTCTTTTTTAAAGTTACCTTTGCAGGTGGCAAAATAAAATTCACCTGAGAACAAGCAGGGACGGCAACTTTAGGAGCCTGGAGTTGATGGAGGACAACCTTTTGAAGGATATTTTGTCCAGATTCTCCATGGATGGTGAACTGGGTTGCTAAAAGGGCAGGAAAAAAATTATTTCAAACAAGATGTCCCTTTGCCTGACCACCACAGGATTTTTACACCTTATTGTAATTATATTAATATATGCACATTTAGAAACATATTTAGACTTTAGCAATATGTGCCATGTAAGAAATAAGTTACAAAATGTAGGATAGAGTTATCTCTTGTCCCTCAGGATTTCTCCACTTAAAATCTGTCTTTAATCTCCAATTACTATGATAGTCATTATAGAGATGAAAAATGTTCATTGGATTATTTTAAACTGTGAGAAAGCTTTAATTGACTGAGATTTATTGTCTTTCTGTGCGGCAGGTGGTGAAGTTTACCAAATCCTTCGAACTGATGTCCCCAAAGTGCAGTGCTGATGCTGAGAACAGGTAGGCTCGTGAGTTTCAGTTTTGTCTTTAATCCTCATCTTCAGTCCTTGGTATTGACAGCGCTGCATAATTTCTGAGGACAGGAGTTGTTCTTTCTTCAGATCAGCAGGTGAAGCCAAATATCACCACTTTTCTGTATTTCAGAGTTTAAATAAAAACTACACATAAAAGTAGATGGGGAAACAGTGGAAACAGTGGCTGATTTTGTTTTTCTGGGTTCCAAAATCATTGCAGATGGTGATTGCAGCCATGAAATTAAAAGATGCTTACTCCTTGAAAGGAAAGTTATAGCTAACCTAGACAGCATATTAAAAAGCAGAGACATTACTTTGTCAACAAAGGTCCGTTTAGTCAAGGCTATGGTTTTTCCAGTGGTCATGTATGGATGTGAGAGTTGGACTATAAAGAAAGCTGAGTGCAGAAGAACTGATGCTTTTGAACTGTGGTGTTGGAGAAGACTCTTAAGAGTCCCTTGGACTGCAAGGCAATCCAACCAGTCCATCCTAAAGGAGATCAGTCCTGGGTGTTCATTGGAAGGACTGATGCTGAAGCTGAAACTCCAATCCTTTGGCCACCTGATGTGAAGAGCTGACTCATTTGAAAAGACCCTGATGCTGGGAAAGATTGAGGGCAGGAGGAGAAGGGGACGACAGAAGATGAGATGGTTGGATGGCATCACCAACTTGATAGATATGGGTTTGGGTGGACTCTGGGATTTGGTGATGGACAGGGAGGCCTGGTGTGCTGCGATTCATGGGGTTGCAAAGAGTTGGACAAAACTAAGCAGCTGAACTGAACTGAACACATAAAAAATACATATAAGGAGGCAAGAATATACAATGGAGTAAAGACAGTCTCTTTAACAGGTGGTGCTGGGAAAACTGGTCAACCACTTGTAAAAGAATGAAATTAGACCCCTCTCTAACACCATACACAAAAATAAACTCAAAATGGATTAAAGATCTAAATGTAAGACCAGAAACTATAAAACTCCTAGAGGAGAACATAGGCAAAACACTCTCCGACATAAATCACAGCAGGATCCTCTATGATCCATCTCCCAGTATACTGGAAATAAAAGCAAAGATAAACAAATGGGATCTAATTAAAATTAAAAGCTTCTGCACAACAAAGGAAACTATAAGCAAGGTGAAAAGACAGCCTTCTGAATGGGAGAAAACAATAGCAAATGAAACAACTGACAAACAACTAATCTCAAAGACATATAAGCAACTTATGCAGCTCAACTCCAGAAAAATAAATGATCCAATAAAAAAATGGGCCAAAGAACTAAATAGGCATTTCTCCAAAGAAGACATACGGATGGCTAACTAACACATGAAAAGATGCTCAACATCACTCATTATCAGAGAAATGCAAATCAAGACCACAATGAGGTATCATTTCACACCAGTCAGAATGGCTGCGATCCAAAAGTCTACAAGCAATAAATGCTGCAGAGGGTGTGGAGAAAAGGGAACCCTCTTACACTGCTGGTGGGAATGCAAACTAGTACAGCCATTATGGAAAACAGTGTGGAGATTCCTTAAAAATTGCAAATAGAACTGCCTTATGACCCAGCAATCCCACTGCTGGGCATACACACCGAGGAAACCAGAATTGAAAGAGACACGTGTACCCCAATGTTCATTGCAGCGCTGTTTATAATAGCCAGGACATGGAAGCAACCTAGATGTCCATCAGCAGATGAATGGATAAGAAAGCTGTGGTTCATATACACTATGGAATACTACTCAGCCCTTAAAAAGAATAAATTTGACTCAGTTCTAATGAGATGGATGAAATTGGAACCGATTATACAGAGTGAAGTAAGCCAGAAAGAAAAACACCAATACAGTATACTGACACATATATATGGAATTTAGAAGACAGTAATGATGACCCTATATGTGAGACAACAAGAGACACAGAGGTATAGAGTGGACTTTTGGACTCTGAGGGAGAGGGAAAGGGTGGGATGGTTTGGGAGAATGGCAGTGAAGCATGTGTATTTTCCTGTAAGAAACGAAGCGCTAATCTATGTTTGGTGTAGGATGCAGGATGCATGGGGCTGATGCACAGGATGATTCAGGTAGAGGATGTAGGGTGGGAGGTGGGAGGGGGCTTTGGCATTGGGCGATTGTGTTCACCTATGGCTGATTCGTGTCAATGTATGGCAAAACAAATACAGTATTGTAATTAAAAAAATAAATAAATTTAATTAAAAAAATACATATATATATATATATAAAACTGCTAATGAATAAAGTAGATTTTAGATATTCCCTAACTACACAGATAACGTTTTTTTTTGCCTTATTTAGATCCATTCTTTATCTTCCCCCCCCCCTGCCCCCCCTTTTTTTTTTTTTGTTTGTATTTGACCATTAACCCCTGGGGAAAAGAGTAAGAGCTTCCAGTAATTCATGTTTTGTCCCGGTTGGTATCTTTGAGGCTCTAGCAAAGTAAAAGTAAGGGTTGGGGACAATCAATGAGCTTTCTGTTAGCTTTGCATTACCCTCAATAATATTTAGCTGCTACAAAAATATTGATTCTTTTTATTTTGGTCAGCTCTAGAAGAAAGGCTAATAAAAAAAATAGTGAAATTGACCAAAATGCAAAAATATGGAGAAAGACAAATAAAACATGATCATGATAATGATGACAATACCAGTGATGGTAATATTAGCTAGACAAGCTATTTCCAGTCATTCAGGGCTGAGTGTGCCAGGTACTATTCTAAATACTTCATAAACGTTGAATCCTGCCAAACAACTCGATGAAGCAGGCATCATTCCTCATGCATGACAGAGGAGAAAACCAAGGTTCAATGCATTTATATGACTTGTTCAAGGTCCTGCAGCCAGTAAATGGTAGTTATACCTCAGAACAAGAGCATCTAAGACCCTCTCAACCTCTGAATTTTTATCTCACTTCCACACGTGGTCTATATAGAATGAATGTCTGCTGGATTAATGTTGCCCAAATCTAGCGGAATCAACCAGAATCAAACCTGGAGAACTGAATAAAAACTAAAATACCAGGACCCACATGAACAATTTTGATTCGATATGCTGAAAGTGAATCCCTAAAGATCCATCTACATATTCAAAAAGTTCCCTAGGTAATACCTGTTTCAAGATGTAATTATTATGGGTAATTTGATTTTATATATCTATTATTGCCTTTAATTCAGAAAACAGAACTCGGTACATTAAAATGAGCACTTCAGCTGCTTCACTTTGATCAAATGTATGAAATTTAATAAAAGAGTCCATTTATAATTCCATTTATATTCTTTTTTTCCTATCTTTGGCCACATCTCAAGGCATGCAGGATCTTAGTTTCCTGACCCACAAGGGATCAAACCCGTGCCCCATCGGTGGAAGCGTGGTGTCTTAACTACTGGACCGCCAGAGAAATGCCTATACAGCATTCTTGAAAAAGCAGAATTATAGGAGCAGAAAGCAGATCAGTAGTTGCCAGGGTATGGAGGTGGAGAGAAGGGTTTACTACGAGGGGGTACAGGGAAATTTGGGGTTGTGAAGGAACCATTCTATGTCTTGCTGGTGGTGGCAGTTGTATAGCTCCATTTGCGAAAACTTGCAGTACTATACACTTAAAAAGCATAAATTTTACTGTGTGTAAATTATACCTTAAAATGGGAAGCCAAAGACCTTCTGGAAGAGCTTTTTTGTTTTCAGGAAAATATATGTTCACATCCATATTTGATGTCAGCTAGTCTATACCTAAAAAGATTTAGACATAAAGTTACTAGTGGTGTATTCATTTTCCTAAAAATTTCATGCAAAGTAGCATGAAACATTGGGTTGGCCAAAATATTTGGGTTTTTCTATAACATTTTACAGAAATGTAAATGTTCTACTCATACTTAATCCTTGGCTAAGTACCAGTTCATACAGGTTCTCTCTCTCTCATATGAAGGGGAAAGATTTCCTTTGAAATTCTTATACTTTAATATTGTTCTTTAAAAAAATACTAAATATGCCCTCATGGTCACTCCATAGTTAAGTATTTCATTATTTTTACTGCTGAGAGTACTTCTATGTCAAAATAAAATGACCCAAGGCCTAGAATGCCCTCGGCAAACTTTTGATAATAAAAAAGAAAGAAAGAAAGGTCAGATTTTCTTTTAAAGAGACACTTGAAAAGTGCCTTTGAACTTTGGCATTATGAGATAGGATTCTCCATCATTCTATTTGTGGCCTTTATGTAGAATATCCATTTATCTCGAAGACCTTTCCTGCATTGTCCAGTAATTGTCCTCTGGTGGATGTGGGATCCTTTGGTCATTTATTGAAAGTTAAAGGAATAAAGACAAGTGGCTCTAGCATTTACTTTGCCAGTGGCCATGGAAAGAAAAGCCATTGAAACAGGCTATGAGTCCACAGATCACAGCTTGCTCTCAACGCGTTGTAAATCTTTTCTTTAACCTTTTATCACTTAACATCTTCACTATAGATAACGTTCATTAGATAACTTAGTCCTCTGGACATCATTCAGAGTTATGGTAGGATAGCTCTTGAAGGTAATGTCTAGGGCTTCATTCAACAATGTTTCAGCACACTATTTTAATTCTGATAAATTAACTTAATTTAAATTAATTTCTTTCTCCTATTTAAAGCTTGCTGATTTTTATAGACATTCCTTGAAGACTTTTATTTTTTTATTAAATTTATTAATTTTTTAAATTACAATACTGTATTTGTTTTGCCATACATTGACACTTATCAGCCATAGGTGAACACAATCTCCCAATGCCGAAGCCCCCTCCCACCTCCCACCCCACATCCTCTACTTGAATCATCCTGTGCATCAGCCCCATGCATCCTGCATCCTACACTGAACATAGATTGGCACTTCGTTTCTTACAAGAAAATATACACGTTTCATTGCCATTCTCCCAAACCATCCCACCCTTTCCCTCTCCCTCAGAGTCCAAAAGTCCACTCTATACCTCTGTGTCTCTTTGTTGTCTCACATATAGGGTCATCAGTACTGTCTTCTAAATTCCATATATATGTGTCAGTATACTGTATTGGTGTTTTTCTTTCTGGCTTACTTCACTCTGTATAATCAGTTAAAAACCAGTTCTGTTGCTGACTCATCATTTCTGCCTACTGTCTTCTGTGGATAACTCTTTTATTTTGACCAGTCTCCTCTTGGTCTTCATGTAACTAATACCAAGCAGTCTGAGAGCTGGAAATGATTGATCCATCTCTCTCCATATGGATCTCTTTCGAGACATTCTTGATGACTCTTTTAGCTGTGTCACGATGGGCTTTTTTCACTGATAGGGAGTTCTAGTGGTTAGAAAGCCCTTTTATGTTGAATCAGATTTCTGTGACTTCAACCTATTTGTCCTTTGGAGATAGTTATCCCTTCATTAATTTTATCATTTCATTCAACAGCCATATGGTGAGTATTTTCCAATAGGTAATGGGGCTACAGAGAATTTATTTTAAAGTCAGCAGTCTCTGCCCTCAGTGGATCTCAAAGCCAATAAAGGGGGTAGGAGTAGGTTAAGAATGTAATATAACCATAACCAGATTTCACCAGCCCTCCAGACCATGGCTATAAGTAAAGTCACAGTAACAGTGATAATTTGTATTTGACTGCTTGGTCATTTCTCCCTGTAGCATAAGAACCCAAGCCCTTTGCAAAAGCCGCTCATGAAGTAGCTCTGGGAATCCCCAAGGTTTTTTAAAATTTTCATTGCTTACTCATCATTTCTTGAAGTGTCCCAAAGTCCTCTTCTTCTAAACATGGCAGAGTGGAACCTGTTGGCATGGACTTCCTGGCCTACTCCAGATTCCCATGGACCTCACTGGACCCCTCACCAGTGCTATACCACAGCTCCCCGGCATGTCTCACATGCACTGGTGGCCTTTCCAGATCCAGACAAGGCTGGGTAATCAGTGCACGAGTGGGTAGAAGGGTCTCTTTCCCTACCATGTGTAACAGTTTGCTGTCTGGCCCTCAATCAGTCCTGCGTGTACCTGTGTATATATATAACCAATCTTTTAGTTCTTAAAGCTTTTATCTGCAGCCCTTCTTTCTCTATAGGACTTGGACCAAGTCCATGGGATCAAGCTTAGGACCAAGTCCCCAAACTGAGGGCCAGCCACTAAGTTGTTCCTTTGATTCCCCCACCTTTCTTCCATCTCTGCCACCAGGCTCAGAGGCTCAAGACCTCCTCCTCCCAGGAAGGTCCTTTCCCTCCATGCATGTCAATTTGCACAGATAAATGCCCCCTCATGTAGAGATGTGTCCCAGATTAAGCTCATATGTCCTGCTATCAAGTAAATCATGATGCAAAGCAATTCAATATTTTCTGCAAAAATTATGTATATGTATAACTGGGGCTTGCCTGATAGCTCAGATGGTAAAGAATCTTCCTGCAATGCTGGAGACCTGGCTTCAGTCCCTGGGTTGGGAAGATCTCCTGGAGAAGGGAATGGTTACCCACTCCAGTATTCCTGCTTGGGAAATCCCATGAGCTCATGGGTGACAGATGAGTGCAGATGAGTGTCATCTGAGTGAGTGACAGACGAGCCTGGCGGGCTACAGTCCATGGGATTACAAAGAGTCAGACACAACTGAATGACTAACGCTTTAACTTTTTCATATGTATAACTGATTTACTTTGTTGTACAGCAGAAACTAACACAACATTCTAAAGCAACTATACTCCAATAAAAATTAATTTATTGTACTAGGTAACCTTTTAATATAGAGGAAGGGACTCAACTCATCTGGGGAGAACTGGAAGGTGATCCTCAGGGAGAGCTTTCAGACATGGTGGAACTTTACTTAGGTCCTGTAAGATGATGGGAAGTTGGAGACACTACAACCTCCCAGGCAAAGGAAGCATTGTAAACAGAAGCAGAGAAGGGGGAGAGAAAACATGGCATGTTTCAGGATCTCTAATCGGGTGGTAGAGAAAATATGGCGTGTTTCAGGATCTTCAATGCTGTGATCTGTTGTCACGAGGGTCAATGTAATTGATGGTGACGGCCCTTTGCTCCTCCTGAGGGTATCCAGCTCCCCAGAATGCCATCTGATGGGGATTTGGGAACTACCCAGTCCTCAGCTGCTCAGACCCTCTTAGTTGTCCTGGAGCCTGACTACATGCCTGCTTACTCGTGGGAGAGTAAGCAGGTAGTGAGTGACATATTAAGATTTGTCTTGAAAAATCCTCTGGGCAGCAGTATGGAAGGCCAGAGAATGGCAAGCTAAAGCCACCAAGGATTAAATCTAGTGCCTTACCCACTTGGCAGTGGCTCAGTCCTGAAAGACTGCACAGATCCACTGTACTTACCTATTCCAGGTCAGCAACTGCTATTTTTAGACTATTTTCATATTTCATGGTCCCAGACTCTTCACCACTTTTTTTATTTTCCTATGGATATGTCCCAGCTTGCTTGAGTTCTTCTTATTCTGGTATTTCTTAAGAATGGAACACAGTTTTCTGTTTTTTTTCAGAATCACAACAAATTAGAAAGGACGTGTGCCTCTCTTTTACAGAATATAATATTGTTGGTGCATTTATTATTCCAACCTTCTGTGTTTATGAATACTAACTTTTAATACTGACTTTACAAAAAAATTAAGATCTTTTCTGATCTATTTGACCCTCCCCCTCCTCAGATATCACTTTAGGACCTCTCCTGTGAAGCCTGACTTAATAATATTTAGTGAATCGGCTGAATATACTTTCTTGAATCTCTTACTCAAGCTTTAATGAACCTCTTTCTGCCCTCAATGGAAATAGGTAGTCTGAGTTATCATATGTACTTGAAAGTAGGAATGAACATTCATGAACATCTTAAGAATTAGAAATTTTTATTTAGTATAAAATATATTTGGCCAGATTTTACTGATGTATCACTTAAGTATAAATATGGACACTTTGGAAATTGCACTTTCTCTACTTGAAGAAGTTTTTTAAAAAGTTAAATGTCTGTAATTTCTAGAAGGTAACAGCCGACTAAAAGGATATTTTCACTTAATCATTTAATAGGATATAGTGGAAATTATTATTATTTAAAGCCCAAGTTCTGTAACCACTTCAGCATTTGGGGAGTAAGGCAGTTGAAGGGAAAAATTTTACTTCAATGGGAAGCAATCTTTTTAAAGAAAATTTAATCTTCTTACTATATTTTTCATTTAGTACAACTGGAAGGGGAAGAGGAAAATAAAACTAGAAATCTCAGAGCAGTTAAAAGGCAAGGCTTTCTGTTTAATGAGCCTGTCAGCCTGCAGGTCAGCCTGGAGGGTGGAGAGCTAAAGTGTTCTTTGAAAAGACAAAGGTGTATGTACGGTAGGCAGAGTAATGCCCCCTCAAAGATATCCAGATCTGAATATGTGGAATCTGAATGTTACTTGGCAAAAGAGACTTTGCAGATGTGATTAAGAATCTTGAGATGGGGGTATTATCCTGAATTATCTGAATGGGTCCAGGGTAATCAAAGTGCAGCATTTCAGCGTGAGGCCATGCATAACATCAGATGGTTAAAACTTGCCACCATGTTTAATTTTAAATAACAAAGTCAAACTAAAGGTGGTAGACAGAATTTGGGCCCCCGTGACCTTCACCCGCTCTTGTCATATTCATGAATATGTTACATTACATAGCCAAAGAGACTTTGCAGATGGAACTAAGGTGGTTAATCAATTGATGTTAAAATAGGGAGATTATTCCGGGATTAGCTAGATGGATACAGTGTAATCACAAACTCTTAAATACAGAGCTTTCTTCCAGTTGAGGATTAAAAAGGAAGTTAGATAGGTTAGAAATTTGAAGTATGAGCAGAATTCAACACATATTGCTGACTTAAATATACAGATGACCACATGTCAAGGAGATCAGGACCTCCATGCTACAGCTACAGCAAGCTGAACTCTTCCAACAACCTGAATGGGCTTGATTCTTCCCCAGAACCTCCTGAAGGGAATGAAGTTCCGTCAGTACCATGATTTTGGTCTTGTGAGATCCTAAGCAGTAAATCTAGCTGACAAACGCCATAAGTTTCTGATCTCCAAGAATTGTGCGGTAATAAAAGAGTGTTGTTTTAAGCTGCTAATTTTGTTAATAGTTTGTTATGCAGAAATAGGAAATGAATGCAGTATTAGTGTATGAGTTTGAACCCCATATCATATAAGAATAAGACTGAACTCGATGTTGCTGGGTGCGTGCATGTGTGTGTACATCTTTTCTGCCCTGTGGAACACATGGCCAGGAGCCCTACATGCACTTCCAGTTATGTTAGGTCTTGACTCAGTTTTCAAACATGTATCTGCACAGTCTAATGAAAGAATTGCTGGTGGCATGGCTGGACAGCAGCAAACCCTTACAATTTCTGTCAACATGCCAAGTAAAGGATACTTGAGGAAGGAAGGTGAGTCTGGTCGTTATCTAAAAATGTGCCAGTGAGATCTCTTACCGAGTTCAGTAGAATGACAGCATTGAAACTTGCAGGAGGGTTTGGCAGCTCGGGAGAGAGTCCTAAGGTGACAGTAGAGCACTCTTCTAAAAGGGCTGCATCCTGGTGACTCAAAGCTCATATCTGTGAACATCGAAGACTCTGATTGAAAAGTGATTCAGAAGAGTGACACTGAATTTGAAGAAATTTTTAAAATGTCTTAGTCAATTTCTTTTGCTTGTTAAGTTTTCCTTCTCTATATAATCAACTTACACAGTTAAAATTTTCCTTCAAGAGCGGCATATGATAAAATTTATGTCTAATCTAAAAGATCTCTAAAATAAGATGAAAATATTAATATTTTAAATGAAAAGAATACATTGACTCCTTGCAGCACTTTTTTTTTGTCTTTTTCAGTGGTTCAAAAATAACAGTGCATTTTACAATTGCTTTATT
The DNA here is from genome assembly GCA_917880005.1 of Nanger dama. Lineage (NCBI taxonomy): Eukaryota > Metazoa > Chordata > Mammalia > Artiodactyla > Bovidae > Nanger > Nanger dama. The sequence continues at coordinate 20,051,815 of CAKJTW010000010.1, forward strand.
GCAGATTCAATGAAATAGTATGGCCCCTTCACACGTTTTTCTTGTGGCTTTTCTATTCCTTAACTTATCTACATCTACCCCCTGAGGATACAACTCAACTTTAAGAGGTATCTTAGAGACTTTTAGGGTTTATTTCATTTCTCAGATTGGATAGCCCTATGACTCTTCTCAACATTAGTTTTCTGCCTTGCATTTTTGGGGTCAAAATACTGAAACTCAAGTTTCAATGGCTTATTGACTTTTTTTTTCTTTTCCTTTTCAATTTTATGTGGAATCTAGTTTTATAAATAAAATTTTTTCCTTCTAGCACTCCTCACTTCTCTGTAACTCATTCTTTTAGGCTTCCAGCCTAAATCTGATCATTTGAGAGGCAAGAAGGAACTGACTTTCATGAGATGTGACTATAATGAGACAAAACTATAGGATGAGCTCTAGCCTTGGGTCAAGAATTTGTAAACAAGACTCCTAGAGATGTTCTTTGTTTTTGTCCAGCAGCAGTGACATTTTCAGGAATAAACCTGGAATAGACTGTGTTAGCCTGGAGAGGCTACGTATGATGAGAATTTTGTTTATCACAATTTACTGTGATTGATTCTTACAGTCATAGTGTACATTTTATAACTCTGGCATGAACCTGGCCCAGGTGAGGTGATCTCCAGCAGTTATCTAGATTATGAATATGATTTTGGACTTGTGCTTCCAGGAAGTGTGATGTGACTCATCCCTGCTTGGACATTACCAATGAAAAACGTGCCATCCTGATGATGCTTTGGGGAATTAGAAATTCTGCCCCTACCATGGGCAATGTTGCTAATATCTTTACTGTAAATCCTAACTGTGCCAATTTCACTGTGTTTCCCCTAGCTTGTGAATGTCAACCTTTTATCGCAATCTACAGTGAAAGTAAACATTTTATATCCAAACCTAGTTAATGTATATAAAGATATACACAAATGCACACACACATATGTCTAAACCATGTTTCTTGGAACTATACTTACCTTTACTATTTATGTAACTTCTGATTTAGTCTATTCTTTAAAAAAAAAAAACCCACCTTCTGTCTGAACCCACAGAATTAATTTCATTATTCATTATATTGTTGTGACCCACAACAAAACTTTATTTATTTTTTTAAAGGAACTATAGCCTCATTTATTATACGTAAATCTTGAACTAATCTCCATTTACCATTTGATTTCTTTATACCCAAAATAGGTGTGTTGCAAGGACTGTTACAGGGAATTAATAGTCCCTGTTCCTTTAAATTTTCGATGATGGGTTTTAACCCTTCCTTAACCTCAGGTTTCAGAGGATACTGCGTCTTATGTGGAAATAAGTGTGGGTTTTTGAGCTTGACCACTATAGGAATAGCACTGTGTGCTGACCCACAGATTTTCCATCAGCCCATACTCTAGGATTTACATTTTGTTCAACTAGAGGAAGAGAAAGGGAGGGCTCCATATTCATGAAAACAGAGGCATGGACTTTGCTCAGTATATCCCTCCCAAAAGGGGTGAGGGAGATTCTGGCACGATCAGAAACTCGTGTGAAAATAGCACAGAACCCCAGTTGCAAGATAAAGAATAACTGAAATAATACCTTTTGGCTCATCCAGATAGTCCCAGTACGGAAGCGGATTGGGAAGAAAGTGGGCCAGGGGCTTCAGTAAGCACAGAATAAGTTGCCCCAGTATCTAAAAGGAAATTGATGGATTGGCCCCCCACAATTATTAATACCCAGGGTTCCTCAGGTGTAATTAGGACGGGAGCTTGTGTGGGGACCCCTAGGCACCTTCAGTCCTGATTGTCTTGAGAGTCTGACCCTGGAGACCTATGCCTCTGAGGGCAGTCTCTCTTCCAGTGTGCCTGACACTAAATTGTAACCGCCAACTACTCACAGTAATGCTGTCTGACACCCAGCTGAGAGGTGCAAGACGCTTCCCAAAATGACACCAACTCCTTGGAGTGATAGATCTCATCATTCCCATTGTACAGCTTGAGGAAATGAAGGACAGAAAATGTGTTATTTGGTTTCCATGTCTTAATTTCTGATAACACAGTGCCTAAAATGAGAAATACAAGTGTAATGAAGTGTCCTCAAGATAGACCATAATTAACAAGTTCAGGTCATGATAAAATTCAGGAAGGTCCGCAACTTAGAGCATTTTCCTCTCCCACCACAGTATAACAACTGACAGGCTGGTTCTACTTGCTAATTAAGTTCTCTCCCATTACCTTTTATGTCTAAGACTTATTTGGTAACCTTCAAAGATATACTGAGGGCAGTAGGAAATTATTAATGTCCTAGATCTAGGCATTTGAGATTCTCCTGCTGGGGTCCTAGCTTTGAGTTCAACTGATATTGACTTAGTTCCTTAATCTCCTAATTAAAAGACAACTTCAAATAATGTTGCATAGCTCAAAGCTTCAGGAAGGACCCAGAGATAGACAGGCTTACTTGAGAAGAAAAAATAAAGGCATTTCTCTTTGTGAACCAAAAGTTCAGACTGACCTCCGGTCAATGGAGCCAGATGGAAACTAGTACCAGGTACAAGGTGTAGATTAAAAATCAGTTTTTGTTTACAAAGCATAAAAAGAAATTTCTGTCTGGAAGAGTTCTTGGTGTTCCTGATTCTTATCTCTCTGAATCCTACCCCCACTGTATAATACTCAGCCTATCAGAGGGCAATTGATAATCAATCATGACCCAAAAATAAGAAAACAGATTGTGTCTATGTTGAAACTTTTATTCCTTACCCGATGATCTATTTTTAGTTAATGGTCACAGTTTTGTTTTTTTTTTTTTTAAATGATTGTTAACACATCAAGGAGAGTGTGTTAGTTCAATCTTGCAAATGTTAAATTTGAGATGTCTGCGGATAACCAGGAGGAAATGTCCAGAAAGTGCTTAGATGCGTATGTAGGGAACTTAGGACTAAATGGGCTGCTGACATGTGTGTGGGAACCATAAGAATAAATGTGGTTGTGTTTGTGCACAAAACCACACAATATAGAGGCTGGCCTCTTCTATTAGAGCCGTATTCATCACTTCTACCATTTAGTCTGTTTTGTCATTCATTATACCAGTACAGAAAAACCTCACAGTTCTAAAGCTTTAGTCCTGTTGTGGTTTTGTCTGAATTGCTTTATCCTTCTTTCTCTGCCAGATGACTCTTACTTATAAGATCAGCTTATACTAACTTTCTTTGTGAAGTAGTTCCCAAATATCATTCCCAGCCTAGACAGAACTGATCCTTCTTTTCTCTGTTCCCATAGCGTCTTTACATCTTCATTTAGGGCATCACAATCCATTGTCATTGCTTGTGAGCTTCCTGAAGGTGGGGCCTCTTTAGTTTCTGTCTGTATCTCATTCTGTACAGGTAGGGGGAGGGGCTGAGGAAACCATGTGTATATAGATGGGTTCCCATGTATCAATTCCCTTTCGTCAGAAAAAAAGAAAAGACCCTTATAGATCATTTCATTCAAGATTCACTTATGACTTTCCAGCATTTTGCAGCAGCCCAACTAACGGTCATTCTTGAAAGAGTGAAGTATTAGGAGTCTCTAGGAAAGACAAGTCCCTGTCACTTCATGGCTAATAGAAGGGGAAAAGGGAAAAAGTGTCAGATTTTCATTTCTTGGGCTCCAAAATCACTGTGGACAGTGACTGCAGCCATGAAATTAAAAGACGCTTGCTCCTTGGAAGAAAAGCTGTGACAAACCTAGACAGTGTATTAAAAAGCAGGAACATTACTTTGCTGATAAAGGTCCATATAGTCAAAGCTATGGTTTTTCTAGTAGTCATGTATGGATGTGAGAGTTGGATTGTAAGAAAGCTGAGCGCAGAATTGGTGCGTTTGAATTGTGCTGCAGAAGACTCTTGAGAGTCTCTTGGACTGCAGGGAGATCAAACCAGTTAATCCTAAAGGAAATCAGTCTCTCTGATTTTGAGAACAAAACCGTCAATACAGACACAGTCTAATGATTAATATAATTTTATTCAGATATTTTGTCTTCTAATTTAGAGACTCATGTTGAGAATTAATTCTAAAAAATAGTCTTATATTTATTTTCATACAGTTTTCTGTGTTCGAACCTTTAGCTGAGAGAGGTTTTTCAGACAATTAAACTTGGTGAAGTTCCTCATCCAGGGGTATTTTATTTGTCTGATTAGTTTTACTTGTATCGATTTCTCTCCTACACTGCTTGGCACCTTGTCGACCTTGATGTTTCTGTTTACTCACTGGGCCTCATTTCAGGGACAGCCACATTTCAGGAATTATGTGTTCTGTGCAATAGGACAATTCTCTTTATCCCTCCACGGTCAGTATGTTTAAGCTCATGAAGTTCTCTTTGAGTCAGTGTGAGTCTCACACTTGGAATCAAGATGCCACTGAGGAAGAGAAATCAAACTGTAGCTGTTTACAGGAATCTCACTTAAAAACACAAGCTTCCTATGCACCTGGTCCTAGTAAAATACAAGCTAAAGGATTTCTTTACTATTTTCTTATTACTTTAGACTAATCTTGATCTTAACTCTTTAAAGAGTTAAAATAACCTAACTGGTTATTTTGCAGTTATGCACATGGCAACTGAGCTCCACTGAGCTACCACAATCTCATCTGCACTCACAGCCTATGGAGGAATCAAATTTTTGATGTGTTTCCAAACTGCAGTGAATCTCCTTAGATTGACTGTGAAAGTGTTAGTGACTTAGTCATGTCCAACTGTTTGTGACCCACCAGGCTCCTCTGTCCATGGAATTCTCTAGACAAGAATATTGGAGTGGGTTGCCATGTCCTACTCAAGGGTATCTTCCCAACCCAAGGTTTAAACCCCAGACCCTTGCATTGGTGGACTTCCTGGTGGCTTAGATGGGAAAGAATCATCCTGCAGTGGAGGAGACGCAGGTTTGATCCCTGGGTTGGGAAGATCCCCTGGAGAAGGAAATGGCAACCCACTCCAATATTCCTGCCTGGAGAATTTCATGGACAGAGGAGCCTGGTGGGCTACAGTCCATGGGGTTGCAAAGAGTCAGACACGACTAAGTGACCAGCACTTTCACTTTCACTTTCACTCTTGCATTGCAGGCAGATTCTTTACCATCTGAACCATCAGGAAAGCCCTTAGATTGATTATGGCCCCAAGTCACCTTCCTCAGTTCTCAGATCCCTGCTTAGCCTCCCCCAACCCCAGCATATCTTTCTCATTTCCTTCCCTAGCTCATCCCCAGGGTCCCACCACAGCTCTTCTCACCACACTGTAGGTCAACACTTTCTACACTGTTTCATCACAGAAGATGTAAAAAAATTATGGTACACCAGCAGCACAGAATGAATCAACTGGTCAATGAATCTCTGCAAGAAATGATCAGCATTCAGTCACACCCTTTTATAAACTGACAAATGACTTCATTAAATCGGATCCTTATATCAGGTCCATTTTCATGTTTCTTCCTGTTTTCTGCTTTCATTGCAGCACAATGTGAAATTTCACTTCTCATGGGCATAATAAACAAAATAAAACATGGGCTATTTTTTGTTGTTCTTTTGCTTGTTTGAGAAAATAAAGAGCTTGTCTTCTCTTTGAAGTCCTCGGTCTTTTTACCTTTTAATTTAGCCACCACCAGAGAAATTCACCTCTGCTTTTTATTAATGCTTTCATTTTCAGCCAGAGATCCATAAGGAATAAATTTATGTACAAGTAACATTTAATATGCAATAAGGACTGAATAACAAGCATCACAAATCCATGTTGAACTTATCAGACGCAGACCAACGGTCATTACAGATGAGATGTATTAAGATGGTAAATAATGTCTGTGCTTCCCTCTCATTCACGTATCCAGTGGCCTCTCCATGCCAATTCCTTGCATTTCCAGTACAGCACAAATTCCACACAGACATATTATTGCGTAATAACAATGACTGGCTCAGATGGTAAAGCGTCTGCCTACAATGCGGGAGACCCAGGTTCAATCCCTGGGTCAGGAAGATCTCCTGGAGAAGGAAATGGCACCCCACTCCGATACTCTTGCCTGGAAAATCCCATAGACGGAGGAGCCTGGTAGGCTACAGGCCATGGGGTCGCAAAGGACACAACTGAGCGACTTCCTTTCACTTTCTATGTACAGAATTTAGTGTTTTTGTTATGTACACTGCAGCTTAGATTAAAAAGTTAATAAGGTTATTATTCTTACTATAGTACACTCATTAACAACTTCAGGAACCCAGGGTTCCACAGAATGTAGTTTGAAAAGCATTGCCCTGTACACTTACATTCATTTACGTAATTTCAATTGTTACTGGCCAAGCCATAAACCTAACATCCTCCAGGAAATCTTGATGTTGCTAATTTGAACAGTACTCCAGTTTGAATTTCTGCAGCTCCTGGCAGTGCTCAGTAGGTACAGGAGGAAGAAATGATGGAAGGGAGGGATAAAGTGGGGGAATCTAACTAATTCTTGTTGCATTTATGTAAATTTGACCTTTGTAGTGAAAGGGGCACAGAGGAAAGTTAACAAAATCATTTAACATAAAATTCCTTGTTAAAATCATACATGGATATATTTTAAATTATTAATGTCAAGGGTAGAGTTAAAACATGTTTCTCAGTAAGATTTTATAAGTAGGAAATGTATTTTTGTTAAGAAATATATTCTGAAACTGCAAAAATGGTTACAGAATGCTAAAATGGAGTCTAGACATGCTCTTTTCTACACTTAAACTTTTGTAAATTTTCAATTTATTTCTGAATTCTTCCTCACTCTTGGGTTTCATTTTCCCTAGTATCAAACATCTAGTCTGCTCTGTTAAGAGGTGTGGGCTTAGGAGGGTGAGTGTAATTTATTATGCCGTGGCATTGGCATCTTATTGTCAATTTTGGTCGCTTCCGGATTATCTGTTCTACCTCTGCCTACTTTGGGGACTAAATAAAACCTAGAGTTGTTCTCTGGATCTTAAACAACCTATCATTTCTATCCGTGGAGCTGATTATTTTACAAGATAGCCGGAAGTCGTTTTGACGTAGCTGCTGCTAATTACCTTGCTATTGTTCTGTGACTAAGGTCATATACCCCTTCTTAATGAGGATGGATAGTCCTGCTACGGGAGTACTTTTACAGGTTAGCTTTCGGGTAAACTGATGTTTTTCTCTTTTCTTTCTGCCTGCCTTGGTGTTCTGATAGTTTCAAAGAAAGCATGGAGAAATCATCGTATTCTGACTGGCTAATAAATAACAGTGTTGCCGAGCTGGTGGCTTCCACGGGTCTTCCGGTGAACATCAGTGATGCCTACCAGGATCCCCGCTTTGATGCCGAGGTAAGAGGAGGCCTCTGGCTGCAGCTTTAAGGTTCTGTTGTCACCCTGTGGATGCATTGCTGGCCAGAGCCCCAAAGGAACATCATACAAATCCACAGCAACTCCCGAGTTGACTGGCAGCTCTTCTGAATCTTTTCCCTGGGATCTGACTTTCCGCATTGCCTACTGCTGGCTAACAGGCTTCCCCATGGCTCAGTTGTTAAAGAATCCCCCTGCAATGCAGGAGACCTTGGTTCGATTCCTGGGTGGAGAAGATCTGCTGGAGAAGGGATAAGATACCCACTCCAGTTTTCCTGGACTTCCCTTGTGGCTCAGCTGGTAAAGAATCCACCTTCAATGTGGGAGACCTGGGTCCAGTCCTGGGTTGGGAAGATCTCTTGGAGAAGGGAAAGGCTACTCACTCTAGTATTCTGGTCTGGAGAATTCCATGGGCTGTAAAATCAATGGGGTTACAAAGAGTCGAGCACAACTGAGTATAAATGCTGTGTTTGACAGGAAATCTTCCTTTCTCTACCCTGATTTGTGGCAAAATGGCTATATAGTTTCACTGCATATATTTGACCCTGACACTTACATGGTTCCATTTTACACAACTCTGGACTTTACATAATTGAATTATACTGTATGTATTCTTTTTTCATTCAGTGTATGTTCCTGAGTCACATGCGTGTGTAATTCATTCATTTATTTTCACTGCTGCAAAGTATTCCATTGTATGAGTCAGCATCATTTTTAAATCAATTATGGTGTCGATGGACATTCGGATTCAGTGTTTCACTGTTACGCACATAACTGCAAAGATACTCTTAACTCTCTAGCCTGATGCTCTTTTTTACTATGAGGAACATTTTATATTAAACATGTGGTTAAACCCATGCAATTAAATATATTCAGGCACATTTTATATTAAACATAATTTATGTTAAACAATGAAATGGTTAGTAATAAAAATGTGTATGTAACATAATTATTTCCCAATAGATATTAGAATAGCTACCGTATTTTAAAAGATTGCTCCCAAGGAATGGTACGTTGGCTTCTGTTACTGTTTAATGTTAATTATGTAGGCATGCATTGTGCTGATGTGCAGAATATATTAAGACAATGTAGATTCTGACTTGGCAGAAGTTTAATTCTAAGGTACTATAGGGTATCATATAGATTAGTTTACATGAACTCATAAAATGCCTCCACATGTGTGTGTGTGTGTGTGTGTGTGTGTATGTGTGTGTGTGTGTGTGTGTGTGTGGTGTGTATTCAATAAGTTAGGAGATTAAATTACTAGGTTACCAAGCTAAGGTCTGAAGAGTAGCAGGAGTGTTATGGTGACGATGGTGATGAGATATGTGTTCTAGGCAAGGCTGAGAACATGACGAGTCTGGGAACAGAGATGAGTTAACATAGCTGGAGGGCCAGGTAGATGAGGCGGGAGGAGAAAGTAGGAGCCAGATCATCCAGAGGCTTTGAAAGACGTGTTAAGAAGTTTGAGTATTTATCATGGGCAAGGGGAAGCAGTAGTCAACTTATCAATGAGGGAGAAGAAGGAGTTATACTTTAGAAAGATCATATTGGCTGCAGAACAGAGACTAGATCAGTAATGATAACTGAACATTTAATTGGAAGTGAGAGTTAGTCCTGGTTTCTCAGATTCCACTTTCACTTTTCACTTTCATGCATTGGAGAAGGAAATGGCAACCCACTCCAATGTTCTTGCCTGGAGAATCCCAGGGACAGGGGAGCCTGGTGGGCTGCCGTCTATGGGGTCGCACAGAGTCAGACACGACTGAAGCGACTTAGCAGCAGCAGCAGCAGCAGCTCAGACTCCAAAGCCTAGCCTCTGAATCCTGCCCTGTGCTGTCTCCAGTGTCTAGCTTGGGATGCAACAATGGTGGGGAGGTTGGACTCCAGGTCAAATTGATAACTCCATTCAGATCTTTGCAGATCTCTTCATGGGCTTCCCAGGTGGCACAGTGGTAAAGAATCCACCTACCAATGCAGGAGAAGCAGATGTGGGTTTGATCCCTGGTAACCCACTCCAGTCTTTTTGCCTGGGAAATCCCATAGACAGAGAAGCCTGACAGGCTACAGTTGATGGGGTCACAACAAGTCGGACATGACTGAGTGACTGAACATGGCATGGAAAGTTTAAATTCCTGAAATGTATATTTCTGTAGCTGCCTAGAATTCTCTTCTCCCAGGTCACATCTACTATGTATTTTCTATTTATTCTCCAGCATCTAGCTGCTATGCCTGTATCTTGGACATCCTTTCGTGAGCTCCCTGTCTGGGTTGGGTGTCTCCAGTGTGCTCCCTTAGCTACCCCAATGCTAACCACCTTCTGGCTAGCTTCAGTTTCTGATACATTATTTCTGAGCTTTGAGATACCTTCCTTGGGAGAGTAGACAGTCCAGATCTTCTTTAGGTCTCCTCCTATAAAGAAAAACACCACCAAGCTTGGTTCTATGACTAGCAAAGCAGAATTGATCTATAGGTGTCAATATATGTGTTAACATTATGATTTGGTTAGGACTAATGTTATAAAGTTTTGCCTTTTGCTATGCTTCTTTCCTTCTTGATTTCAGAATACTGAACAACAGATCTGTAAACACACAGTTTTATGAAGAAATGATCTCAGTATTCTATTATTAACATCAGTAGTACTGAACAGACTGAAAGGCTCACTATAGAAAAAAAAAAACAGTTAATTGCCCATTCGTTACAAAGTCAACATATTATATTAGATAGTTAAGAAATGATGGTTGATTCTTACCCCAAATTATAGTGCCAAGTTTGGTATGGGTTGCCATTATTCTGCTCTTAGCTTTGGACCAAAAGTCAGATTCTGGGGAAGCAAAAAGAGTCAACATATTTACACCATTTTAAAAGTTGGTTCATAAGGCATATGCTAAAGTATAATAAAACATGATGAAGCTTCCCAATAAAACATGATAGAGTAAATGCCCACTACCCAATTTAAGAGAAAGAACGTGATCATCGCTTCTGAATCCTTGTATTGATCTTCCTTAATTCAGTCTCATTTATTTCCCACACAGAGGTAAACCATTATCCTAATTTGAATTTAACAATTTTTTGCTTTTATATATAGTTTCAGTGGGGCTCCCCAATGGCTTAGTGATAAAAATCTGCCTGCCAATGCAGGAGACATGAGTTCGATCTCTGGGTTGGGAAGATCCCCTGGAGAAGCAAAGGGCAACCCACTCCAGTATTCATGCCTGGGAAGTCCCATGGACAGCAGAGCTTGGCAGGCTACAGTCCATGGAGTTGCAAAGAGTTGGACAGAACTTAGCAACTAAACAACAATAGTTTCATTATGTAGGTTTGAATCCCTGCCAAATATATTACATATTTTACATGTTATTACATGTTTTGTTCAGTTCAGTCACTCAGTCGTGTCTGACTCCTTGCGACCCCATGAATCACAGCACTCCAGGCCTCCCTGTCCATCACCAACTCCCGGAGTTCACTCAGACTCACGTCCATCAAGTCAGTGATGCCATCCAGCCATCTCATCCTCTGTCGTCCCCTTCTCCTCCTGCCCCCAATCCCTCCCACCATCAGAGTCTTTTCCAATGAGTCAACTCTTTGCATGAGGTGGCCAAAGTACTGGAGTTTCAGCTTTAGCATCATTCCTTTCAAAGAAATCTCAGGGCTGATCTCCTTCAGAATGGCCTGGTTGGATCTCCTTGTAGTCCAAGGGACTCTCAAGAGTCTTCTCCAACACCACAGTTCAAAAGCATCAATTCTTTGGCACTCAGCCTTCTTCATAGTCCAACTCTCACATCCATACATGACCACAGGAAAAACCATAGCTTTGACTAGACAGACCTTAGTCAGCAAAGTAATGTCTCTGCTTTTGAATGCTATCTAGGTTGGTCATAACTTTTCTTCCAAGTAATAAGCATCTTCTAGTTTCATGGCTGCAGTCACCATCTGCAGTGATTTTGGAGCCCCCAAAATAAAGTCTGACACTGTTTCCACTGTTTCCCCATCTATTTCCCATGAAGTGATGGGACCAGATCCATGATCTTCATTTTCTGAATGTTGAGCTTTAAGCCAACTTTTTCACTCTCGTCTTTCGGTGATGGACAGAGAGGCCTGGCATGCTATGATTCATGGGGTCGCAAAGAGTCGGACAAAACTGAGTGACTGAACTGAACTGACATGTTTTGCACATCTCTGACCTTTATATGAATTGAATTATGCTGTATGTCTTCTTCTGTGGCTTGCTTTTTCAAATTCAGTATAAATTCCTGAATCAAGCACACTTGGAATTTGTTCATTCATTTTCAGTGCTGGTAAGTGTTCCACTGTATGAATGTGTCACTTTATCCACTATAGTGCTGATGAACATTTGCATGATGTTACATGCATAACTACATTCTTGGTCATTCCTATCCATACCTCCAAGTACACACGTGCAAGAGCTCTTCTAGCATCTGTACCTAGGAGAGTGACTTGCTCAGTCTCAGGCTATCTCCACCTTTAACAGGAGAATAAAAAGTTCTTGCCCAATCATTGCCCTTTTTCCTTATGAAAAATAGCATATGTAGCAAAAAATAATTAGTATCTCAAGAATACTTCTTGCTAATACAATACAGTGAGCCAGAATATCCCATATACTTATGTCTACAGGCAGATTCTTACATCTCTTCTTGATTAGTGATTTACAGTCAATTTGCATTTTCCTCCACACTTACAGCCCATTCCAATATAAGACAGCGCTCGCTCATTTACAAAAAGAACAATTTGGGCTCTTGAGGAGAGATGCAACAGTTAGTTCTATGGGATTGAACATAAAAATTTCATGCTCTGATCCAGTAGTTAGAGGCAATGATGTCTGAAGACAGTAAACTGTGGTAGGTTAAGCAGTGACCATTTTGTGAAATCACTTTCTTCCCTATGATAGAATAAAGCAAGTACCTAGGCCACCATTGTTTCTTGGCCTTCCCCCTAAAAGGCTTTCGAGCTGCCGCACAACTAATACCAATTTTAAATGCAAATCTGGCAATATATCATGATTTATACATGTTCTTTTTGAGTGGTGTTGAAATTTAAAATTTCTGATGTTTCCTTTCTCAAGTGGAGGAGGAAAACTGGAAAAGAATTAATCAATCGGATAGAGGTGAAAGAGAGTGCGAATTCTGCCTAAATAGATTTGTCCTACAAATGTATGTGTGTTATGGTGTGTGTATTATGTATCATTCTAGGAAAAGAGCATCATTTATCTGCTTAGGCTTCCTCCCTTTTCAAGAATATTTTGCTTCACTGATGGGTGTCAACTGCTTGTGTTAATGATGAATGAAACAGAGCCACAGTGCTCTCCCCAAGAGGCTAAGAGGCATGAGCCTTCTCCTTTCAAAGCCTGATGTAAGATGGTATAGATCATAACATAAAGACCATCAATTCAGATAATTTCTTTCGTTAACATAATATTTTCCCCAAGGTAAAAAAAATACTAAGGCAAAATAGAATTGTTTCACCCTTTCACTAAAGGTAATTCTAGGATTATCTTAGAGGTAGAGGGTACATTATAGAACTGTGCTCTCTTCTTGCAAAGGTTTGAGTCCTCTCTTGTTAGGTCTGGTCCATGGGTCCATAGTTTTTCCCAATAATTACAATAAGTCATTGTCTATCAGTGGTAGAATATAAGGAAATCATTTTTTAAATATAGGATTAATGGATTATCTCCAGTAGGTATCTCCATTGGAGAAAGCACATGCTTTTATATTCTCTACATTACTGACTTCTCCAAATAATTTGAAGCTGGTTAACAAAAATGATAATTTGCAGAGACGTTTCATGGGGAATCCTTTTCAAAGCATTTCCTATTTTTTTCTTACAGATTTTCTCAACATAAGTCTATTCTGAGCACTGGTATCTACCCTACTTTTTCAGTGGCTCACTGGGTAATCCTGGCCATTTGAATTCTCTTCGCTGAACATGAATAAGGACCCTAATCATTAGTAGGAATTGGAATAGAGCTTCCCTAGTGGATTGGCCTTATTTCTGGCATTTCATACTGTAGATACATCAGCTTGCCGTTAACATAAATATTAGAGATTTCTTTAATTTGCGAGTGAAGAAGCAGAGGCTCAGAGAGCTGAAGTGACTTGCCTGAGGCCACACAGCTTCCTTGAGGCAGGGTGCAGAGCAGCCTGTGGACCTTCTGGCACCTAGTTCACTCCTCTCTCCCTAAGTGGCCTCTCAGGAGAACCAGCTACTCAGGGGCTGCCTGGAAAGCAGGGTTGCCACTCTGTCACTTCTCTCTCCACAGAGATGTGAACTTGTGGCCAGCAGACCAACCTCTTTGTCCCATCTGCCCCAGTCACCAGCTGGGTAGCCTTAGGCATACTACTTTTATACATATTGTAGCATATAAAATTCTATATAAATGTTTTATAAATCATGCTTATAGTTATACTCCTATAACTATATAAATATTTCAATGTCAGGTGAAGGTTTTAATCTGGTTGAGGACTAGGATTTTGGTTCTGAGGGAGTGCTGGAGGCAGGTCCTTTCTCTAAATGAGAACATCTTTACACGCAACCACAGATGAGTAGATCTTAATCATGGACAAACCAACGTGAATGTCCTCTTCCTCCAGAGACAGAGTGGGGAAGAAGAGGAAAATCTCTAGCTAAAGAGAGGAAGAAAGCATGATTGTTCGTTGGCAGTAAAGAAGAGATGGTGGCGATAATCTGATGACTTGTAGGTCTTCCAGAAAGCCAGGTCTTTACCTGCCTGGCCAGAGAAGAACAATAGCACATGTTGGCTACAAAGAAGGACAAAGCTGGACACATGTTCTGTGGCTCCTGCGGGGATGTTCACCATATCCTCCCACCTCGGGACTGGCCATATGTGACCCTGGCTCTTCACAAGAGTGGCTGGCGAGTTATCCAGGGGCCAGGCTACCTATGCACACTGTGGTTGTTTAGTTGCTAAGTCATGTCCGACTCTTTTGTGTCCCCATGATCTGTAGCCTTCCAGGCTCTTCTGTCCATGGGATTCCCCAGGCAAGAATATTGGAGTGGGTTCCCATTTCCTTCTCCAGGAGATCCTCCCGACCCAGGGAACAAACCTGCATCTCCTGCATTGGAGGCAGATTCTTTACCACTGAGCAACCAGGGGAGCCCACCTATGCACATAAGAGGTGATCAGATTTGGGGAGCTGGCTACTGTCCAGGTCAGAGCAACCCACCAATCTTTAAAACATACAACAAAAATCCAGTGGCTAGTCAGAGAATTTATTCCATCAAGGTTTGCATTACCTGTGCTGTTGAAGTAGAAACTGTATTTCTAACTTCTTTGCCTTCCCTGTGTATGTGGTAAGTTGCTTTAGTTGCGTCTGACTCTTTGCAACCCCACAGACTGTAGCCCGCCAGGCTCCTCTGTCCATGGGATTCTCCAGGCAAGAATACTGGAGTGGGTTACCATGCCCTCCTCCAGGGCGTCTTCCCAACCCAGGGATCGAGCCCAGGTCTCCTGCTTGGCAAGTGGATTCTTTGCCACTAGTGCCACTTGGGAAGCCCTCTTTGTCTTCACTATTTTGAAATTTCAGTTGTGAAACTGTCAGTCCTCTTTTGATAGAATCTACAAAGGGATGTCATTAATGTGATGTAAACCTCCTCCCAGGTGCTGTCAGGCACTCGCTGTGAGGGCTGTGGGGAAGTAATCATCATTGTCCACCTGCTGCGTGTTCTCTTTGTGACTGTTTTAAATATTTAATGGAGTTCCCTCCTTGTGGTGAACAGAGTGGCTTAGCCAGCAAGGCACAGTGATTACTTGCCTCCTGCCTGCCTGTTTGAGTTGACTCCTAAGAGTGGTGCCTGCTGGGCTTGATAGCGAGCTTGGTTTTAAAGCCAAATTCTTTGATTTATGTGTGGAAAATTATGACAGAATGGTTATGTAAGATAGTTACCAAGCCAGAATCAAATTTCTGGCATTTAAATTCTGTAGTCTTATGAAGATTACTGTATGTTTGTTCTATTACAAGGTTCTGCGATTCTCGAAAAACAGAAAAAACCTATTAAGTATAACTGATTATATTTACTTATAGTGACTCAAGAAACACTCATTTTCATGGGTTATTATGCTAGTGGGTAGTCTAATCAGTCATTTGTTCAACGGTGGGGGTATTCATGCTTGGCTTTCTAAAGACATTGACAGGAATATCATGTATGTTAATTTTCTTTGCTGTGTAACAAATCACTACAAATGTAGAAGCTTAAGGCAAACATCTGTTTATTATCTCACGGTTTCTGGCATGGCATCATTGGTTTCTCTGCTAGGATCTCACAGGGTAGAAAGCAGGAGCTGGCCAGGTGGCATTCTCACTTGGTCTTGGCATTCTTTTCAAAGCCTGTTCAGGTTGTTGGCAGAATTGGGTTCCTTACAGTTGCAGACTGAGGTTACCACTTTCTTACTGACTGCTGACCGAAAGTCTCTCATAGCTACCTGAGCTTGCCCTCAGGTACAAGCCAGATGGCCCTCTCACAACATGGCAGCTTATTTCTTCAAAGCCAAGAGGAGGAACTCCATTTGGCTCTCACAGAGGCTCACATAATGTCAGGAATGACTATGTACTCTCAGAGATGGCTGTGCCATCACCTTTTCCTTATAACATGACCTAATCCAGGAAGTGACAGTCCTGTCATATCCACAGGTCCTGCCCACCCATACTTGAGGAATGGGGATTATACCAGATCTGTACAAAATGGAGAATGGGCATGTGTGAATCTTAGCAGCCATCTTTAGGATCCTGCCTACCACAGCATAATAAAGACTAAACTTGAGTCTATACAAAGTATCCCATGAAATAATTGGTATGTCTTGATATGGAAAAATGTCCACAAGAATAAAAGCAAACATAGAGAAGTAAGTTTAGAACAATGTTTAAAAGTATATAGAGAATAATATATGTGGGTATATTTTTCTAAAAGACACCTCAAACCTAACATGTCCAAAACAGAACTCACAATCTTTTTCTGCCAAGCTTGCTTTTCTGTTTTCCTATCGTTATTAAGGCAACTGCACGATGTCACCCCACTCCAGTACTCTTGCCTGGAAAATCCCATGGATGGAGAAGCCTGGTGGGCTGCAGTCCATGGGGTCGCTAAGAGATGGACACAACTGAGCAACTTCACTTTCCCTTTTCACTTTCATGCATTGGAGAAGGAAATGGCAACCCACTCCAGTGTTCTTGCCTGGAGAATCCCAGGGACGGGGGAGCCTGGTGGGCTGCCGTCTATGGGGTCGCACAGAGTCAGACACGACTGAAGTGACTTAGCAGCAGCAGCAGCAGCAGTCCTTCCTGGTGCAAGCCAAAAATGTTATAGTCATGATTCTCCTATGTTGCACATCTAACTCATTAGGAAGTCCAACTGGCTCTACCTGTAAAATTTATCCAAAGTATGACCACTTCTCAACACTCAGCTGCTAACACCCAGATCCAGGCCACCATCATCTCTGGACTATTTCATGGATATAACTTCATAATCTACTGCTTGGCTTCCACTCTTTCCTTCCACACCCTGTTCTTAATACATTAGCCAAAGGTTTAAAGTTTTTAAGTATGTTGTATCACAGCTCTGCTTTCAAACTCTTCACGGTCTCATTTCACTAGAGTAAAATCCAAATTCACAGTTCTTTCAGAGCCTTACAATGCCTTACACACTGTGTTGCTTCATTATCTATCCCCAGACCTCATTCACACTTCTTCAGCCACACTGGTCTCCTTGTTATTCCTAGAACATACCACCCACACAGTTACCTCAGTGCTTTGGGACTGACTGCTCCTCTGCTGAAATACTCTTCCTTCAATATCTGCATGGATCACATCTTTAGTTTTTATGGTCATTATTCAAATATTATCTGTTAGTAAGCCTGGCACCCTTGTATTTCTAATCCCTTTTATCCTGCTCTACTTTTCCCCCATAATTTCAATATCTTCTCACATAGAATTTATATGTTTTTTTGTATTGTTTGCCATCTGTCTTCTCTCACTAGAATGTGAGTTCAGTAAAGGTAAGAATTTTGTTGGTTTTACTCACTGATGTATCCCTAAAAACTAATTGGCATTATTGTTGAATATTATTCAGTATTGTTGAACATATTATCTGTCATTCATTAATAATTATGTATTATTGAATATGTTATAAATAGATACGTAACATATTAGATTTTTCAGGAAAAGATCCAGAAGAACTTATCCCAAATGGTTAATAGTTGCCATTTCTAGAGATGGCAAGATTATAGCTTTTGATTTTAACTTAATTTCACAAGTGTATATATTATTTTTATAATCATGCAAAATTATAAAGATGTTCAAAAGTGTTAGAATTTTTATATCTTTTGTGAAATTATATTTAATCAGGCTATTATGAGGCTTCTAAAAACTACGAACTGCCACTCAAAACCAGAATTTAGATAGTGGAAGATCTAAGTACACTAACTTTCCTTGCTGTATCTTTGAGGCATTCAGATGGATTATTTCCTATTGCCCTTGCCAGCACAGAGTTTTGGTTGGATTTTATTCTAAGATCCTTGTCTGAGGCTCTCCCAGCAGCATGTATATATAAACCATTTGCAGATGACCTGCCCTTGTATCAGGTGGCTTCTTGAAGCATGTTTTCTATTTATAAATGCCTTAACCATGAAACATTTATTCTGGCCTTGCCTTTAGAAGGCATTGTGCTTGTGAACTCAACTCTCAATAATTAGTTGCACTGAAGCACATCATCTGTGCAGCTTTCTGCCCTTTTTTAAAAATATTAGATCAAAAGGACACCTTAAAACAAGTACACAATGCACAGCCAGCTATTATTTAGTCAATATAAGGTATACTACCCTGTTGCTTAATTTAATATTTCCCTCCATTTGTATAGTTATGGGTAAAGAGTTTTCTGAGCCATTTCATGAAGAATTTGTTTTCTGCCTGCAAGAAAAATGAACAATTGAACCCAACATTTAAACAAGAAAAGCATTCAGCAAGGGGAATGACATAAAGTAACTAAGAAGTAGGGCAAGTCTTATGCATGGATGGTTTGGTGGTCTGTGTGTTACAGATTCAGGAGTGGTGGGAAATCCGTCAGCACCCAGCTCTCCTCTGCCATGGGGAGCTGATCGCCAGAGTTACACAGTTAAATCTGAGTTGTCAGGATATTAAGTCTGTCACTCTTCAGTCTCATGCAGTTCTTCCCTGTAAAGTTCTTTCTTTCTTTCTTATTAAAGCCTGTTATAGAGAAGTCAATAGTTCTTCCCCTTGCCATGTAGCACTTAAGGATAATGGGGCTTCAGGCTCTGAGATCCTTTGACTTAAGAGTATTAAAGCTCCTTTCACCTGCCAGATCTTCACAGCAAAGCACTGCTGCAATCTGGGATGCTGAGTGCTAGCCCAGCAGGACAGTTCCTTTTTCATTCTTTATAATGCCTTCTGTAACAGTTATGCTTCTGTTACAAAAGGAAATGTGCAAAAATGGAACCATTAAGAGACAGGGCTCTGTGAATCTGCCAAGGTGTAGTTTGCTCCCGGTAATCTCTCATTCGCTGATACTTAGTGTAAACCAGTTGGAGAGCCTTTCCAGAGAGTAGGGTTTGGTAGGGAAGACTGGACAATGGATACTGGACTTCCAGATAACCAGGAGGGCAAGCAGAGTCAGCAGGGTTACTGAGACTTGAATAAGGTATCCAATGGAGAAGCTGTAAGTATGGGGTCCCATAGTTCTAAGTCAAACAGACTTTGCTGCCTCAGTGGTGGATATGATGCCTCTGCTTTAAGCCCAAAGGTTGGTTATTTTTGAGGAGCGCTTTTGTCAGGAATCTAAGAAATCATTTGTTGGCAGTGTTCTAGAAGCCTACGTGCAGATGAGATTGGCATAAAGAAATGTCCCTTTGTTTCAGGAAAGTCAGGGGACTGACTCAGAATATCTCCCTCACTTGTCCTAGAGCCAGAATTTCCCACTGGTAGATTGGCATTTGAGGGGTAAAATATTACCTTAGATTACTATTAAAGTTGCACATATCATTCTAGGGGAAGAAAACACATTGCATGGTAATGAATAATGTTATGTTATCACCAGTTCTTTTGACATTGCCTTTGAGTACCTTTGAGAGTCTGAAAAATATGACAGTATATTTTGATGGCTCCATGAGGTAAACATTCTTAAATTATATCCATTAACTGGAAAGACCCAGTGAGGACAGAGACTAAGAAAAATTGTTAGTATATGCATCTTTAACTGGAAAGAACTAGGCACCCCTAGATAATATATTTGCTTTAATGATAGCTTCCTGGAAAGGCTACTTAGTCTCACATGGCCTAACATTTGAGATTCTAACGGTGTAAATTTTAATCTAAGAATGATGGAGCAGGGAAGCTGTGGAACAATGGAGCAAATATTTCTGGAAAGGTGTTTTCTTTTAATACTAGTAACATTGACTAGTAATATTGTTTGGATGACAAAACATCTTACACAGTCTGAAGCCCTTTCACGCACATAGTCTCATAGAATAACCTGGAAAATAAGAAAAAGCGGAAAGAAGAAATGATGAGAAGGTGCTCTAATGCCAACATCTGGAGATAACCAGTGTTAATAGTTTGGTGTGCAAGAGATAAACATTGATGAGAAAACTGAGACATGAAGAGTTTGGAGACTTGGTCAGGACTGAGAGGCCAACAGCTATTTTTGAGCTCATTGACTGAAGCCATCTGCAGACTTGGGTTTCCTGGTGCACAGAGATGATTCCTCTATACTTTCTTCTTCCTCCTTCCCCTGTTTAGCATTCATTTTTCAAGGCCTTGTGCTTCTACAGTGGGCTTCATCTCCTACCTCCTTCTCTTTCAATTCCTACAGAGGGATCACCAGGCACTCCCAGGCCTTGCTCTCTCATGTAGTCATAACAGTTCAGTTCAATTCAGTCACTTAGTCGTGTCCGACTCTTTGCGACCCCAGGGACTGCATGCAGCACACCAGGGTCCCCTGTCCATCACCAACTCCTGGAGCTGTAGTCATACACACTAACCTAAATTAGCTTAACTTTCCAGAAACAACGGCCATAGCCACAAACCGACAACCAGAGAATTGCTTTAATGATCTTAAAATCAGAAAACTCACTCTCATCACACTCTGTCGTCCTTTTCTCTTCCTCTCTCCCATCTTGTTGGGCTCATCAGCAAGCAAATCGTGACCTCCCTCCTCTTCCCTGTTCTCATAGCCAGTTAGTGCTGCCCCCGCTCCTCTCCTTCAGCCACAGTGGGAACGATTCAGAAACATTCTCAGCGTTCTCGGTCACCTCTCCCCACCTCCTGGGCCCAGCCCCTGCGGGGCTCTAGCTCTGCTCACTCACTGTGGCCTTCCTCTCCTCCAGAACTTACCGCTTAACTTCTGCTCCTGATCCTGCTCCTTCTTCCCTTGACTATCTTTGCATTCAGCTATCTCCAACCAGTCTATCCTAAAGGAGAGCAGCCTTTAGGTGTGTTCTTTGGAAGGAATGATGCTAAAGCCGAAACTCCAGTACTTTGGCCACCTGATGCGAAGAGTTGACTCATTGGAAAAGACCTTGATGCTGGGAGGGATTGGGGGCAGGAGGAGAAGGGGACAACAGACGATGAGGTGGCTGGATCGCTTCACCCACTCGATGGACATGGGTTTGAGTGAATTCCTGGAGTTGGTGATGGATAGGGAGGCCTGGCATGCTGCGATTCATGGGGTCGCAAGGAGTCGGACATGACTGAGCAACTGACTGAACTGAACTGAACTGATCCTGTGTTACTAAAGCCAGTGGCCCATTTTCAGCACTTATCCTATTTGACTGTTCTGCACCATTGAACACCATTGTTCCCCTTTAGCTCTGTTTAGAAAATAACCTTTTCTCTTGTATACAGGTAATTCATTATCTAAAATTTAGAATATATAAAAAAAAATTTAGAATATAGAAACAGTAGTTAAAAAAACTCCCATAGGCAGAGTTCTTTCACGGCATATACATATACTAAATCATCATGTTGTATGCTTTAAATAATTTACAGTTTTGTCTATTATTCCTCAATAGAGCTGGAAGAAAAAAAGGATCAGTGATTGCCAGAGGGATGGGTAGATGAGTAGGTGGCATATAGAGGAATTTTAGGGCTGTGAAGCTACACTGTATGATACTATAATGGTAGATATGTGGCATTATAAAGTTGTTAAAACTCACAGAATGTACAGCATCGATCATGAACCCAAATGTAAACCATGGAATTTGAATAATATTGATGAATCAGTGTGGGTTCATCAGTTGCAACAAATGGGCCACTCTGGTGAGGGATGTGGATAGTGAAGGGGTGTCACTGTGTGTATGTGTGGTGGTGGAAGGTATTTGGGAACTCTGTATTTGGTCTCATTAGTTGTGAACCTATATATTTTTTTAATAAAGTCTATTTTAAAAGAAAAGAAACAAACACTTCTGTGGACAAACAATTCAAGTGGAACTATTATGCTTATAATTTTTCCATGACTTTCGAATGTGCATAATATGTATTTGTACACCAACAGGGACTAAGACTAGTGAAAGTGAAAATGAAGTTGCTCAGTCGTGTCTGACTCTATGCGACCCCATGGACTGTATAGCCCACCAGGTTCCTCCACCCACGGGATTCCCCAGGCAAGAATACTGGAGTGGGTTGCCATTTCCCTTCTCCAGGGGATCTTCCTGACCCAGGGATCAAACCCAGGTCTCCTGCATTGCAAGCAGATGCTTTACCTTCTGAGCCACCAGGGAAGCCCAAGAACACTGGAGTGGTAGACTATCCCTTCTCCAGGAGATCTTCCCAACCCAGGAGTTGAACCAGGGTTTCCTGCATTGCAAGCGGATTCTTTACCAACTGAGCTATCAGGGAAGCCCCAACTAGTAGCACTTAATATATTAAAATTTTCCCTGTTTATAAATATTCTTCTACAGCATGATTTTGATTAGATGGATAATATTCCACTGTGCTGTGATTTCCTTAACCAACTTCCTCCAGTGTAATGTTCAGGTTATTTCTGGTACATCGTTAGTATAAATAATGCTATGGCTTCCTTTCTTTGGGATGTACATTGTGATGTTTTAACCGAAAAGAGACAGGTAAGTATATGCATTAAAATTATGTCTTTTAAAAGTTACTTTTAAACACCTGTTATGAAGAGTGGTAAGCCATATGTCAGAAATGGGTAGATAATATTTAATTTTAATTAATTACTTCCTTATGTCCTAGGCTGACCAGATATCTGGTTTCCACATAAGATCGGTTCTCTGCGTACCTATTTGGAATAGCAACCACCAAATAATTGGTAAGACATTACCTAAATTATCAAACTTCTTGTATTAAAACAAAAATGCAATTTACTTTAAAGTATATCTATCTCTTTTTAAATGTACCCACTTTTCATGTCTAGGACTCATCAACTTATATTTCATACTCTTGTGTAATCTCACAAATGAAGACTCCTGATGAATCAACATTAAGCAGGACAATGCACAAATATTTATTCCTTTAAATAAGAACCATTCATTTTGAAGTTGGTGGGGATTTCAGAAAGCAGCTAACTGAACTCTTTTATCTTACTCTGTGGAAATTGAGGCCCAAAGAGAGAGAAAAGATATTAATAAGGTCACAAAGTGAGTTATTAGCAGAGTCCCAAATAGAACTCAGGCTTCTTAATCCTAGTACATCTATGTGTTTACATGTGTGCTTTTACACGTGGGATAAATGCAAAGACATACACTGAAATGTATGGTTTCTGCCTTGATGGTTCCAATATAGGTCATACTTTCCCCCTGAATATGGAAATTGTGGGCCAGAGCAGTTTCCAATTTTTCTCTCCCTCCCTGCACCTTTCCTTTCCCTCAGAACTTCATTCAGGAAAATCTCAAACCTAAAGTTAAGCAAGAAGTGGTCAGTAGTTAAAGTCAAGAAGAGGGGAGACAGTAGTTGTTTAAACATAAGGAAAATGTGTCTTTCTTCTAACAGACATAAGGTAACGAATACATTTGGGAACTAATATAAATTTATCTCTTTGCTTCACCCTAAGGCTGCCTCTTAAACTCTAAGATAGTGGACTTACCAAAGGATTTAGTTTTCTATAAATATTAACACTTGAATTCTAAAAGAATTTTTTCATCAGTTTTCTTAATTTGCAGAAAATATTAGTATTTTTGAACATAAAGAAGATTCTAAGATCTGAGAATTTGAATCCCTAGTACAAAGCCTTAAGTTACATCATGTGTCAAGTTTTAAATATATTTAAGGTTTGCTTGTTCGTTTTGGCTGTGCTGGATCTTAGTTCTCCTATGAAGGAACCCCTTCCCTCAGCAGTGGAAGCATGGAATCCTAACCACTGGACCACCTTGGGGAGTCCCGGAATATATTTAAGTTTAATAAGAAGAGAAAGTCCATGAAAAACAGCCTGCATTATCTGTAGATGTCCAATGGCAATCTCACATGCAGTCTTAAATTTATTTCTAAGTATAAACATCTATTTTCTTTCATAAATAAGACTGTAGTTTGCCTGTAACACACTAAAAGCTTTGTATTTTATTATACATGTTTTCTACCATATGATGACATAGCTCCCTGATGGGAAGTTAGGTGTTTTTTAAAAATAAAAGCATTTAGAATTACAGTTTTATATATCTATCTATCAATCTATCTATATATATATATATATATAAAGTTCAGTTCAGTCGCTCAGTCCTGTCCAACTCTTTTGACTCCATGACCCACAGCACGCCAGGCCTCCCTGTCCATCACCAACTCCCAGAGTTCACCCAAACCCATGCCCTTTGAGTTGGTGATGTCATCTAACCATCTCATCCTCTATCGTCCCCTTCTCCTCCTGCCCTCAATCCTTCCCAGCATCAGGGTCTTTTCAAATGAGTCAGCTCTTCACATCAGGTGGCCAAAGGACTGGAGTTTCAGCTTCAACATCAGTCCTACCAATGAACACCCAGGGCTGATCTCCTTTAGGATGGACTGGTTGCATCTTCTTGCAGTCCAAGGGACTCTCAAGCATCTTCTCCAACACCACAGTTCAAAAGCATCAATTCTTCAGGCCTCAGCTTTCTTTATGGTCCAACTCTCACATCCATACATGACCACTGGAAAAACCATAGCCTTAACAAGATGGACCTTTGTTGACAAAGTAATGTCTCTGCTTGTTCATATGTTGTCTAGGTTGGACATAACTTTCCTTCTAAGGAGTAAGCATCTTTTAATTTCATGGCTGCAATCATCATCTGCAGTGATTTTGGAGCCCAGAAAAATAAAGTCAGCCACTGTTTCCCCATCTATTTGCCAAGAAGTGATGGGACCAGATGCCATGATCTTTGTTTTCTGAATGTTGAGTTTTAAGCCAACGTTTTCACTCTCCTCTTTCACTCAAGAGCTTCTTTAGTTCTTCTCTTTCTGCCATAAGGATGGTATCATCTGCATATCTGAAGTTGTTGATATTTTTCCTGGTAATCCTGATTCCAGCTTGTGCTTCCTCCAGTCCAGCGTTTCTCATGATGTACTCTGCATATAAGTTAAATAAGCAGGGTGACAATATACAGCCTTGATGTACTCCTTTTCCTATTTGGAACCAGTCTGGTGTTGCATGTCCGGTTCTAACTGTTGCTTCCTGACCTGCATACAGATTTCTCAAGAGGCAGGTCAGGTGGCCTGGTATTCCCCTCTCTTTAAGAATTTTCCACAGTTTGTGGTGATACACCTAGTCAAAGGCTTTGGCATAGTTAGTAAAGCAGAAATAGATGTTTTTCTGGAACTCTCTTGCTTTTTCCATGATCCAGCGGATGTTGGCAATTTGATCGCTGATTCCTCTGCCTTTTCTAAAACCAGCTTGAACATCAGGAAGTTCACGGTTCGCATATTGCTGAAGCCTGGCTTGGAGAATTTTGATCATTACTTTGCTAGCGTGTGAGATGAGTGCAATTGTGCTGTAGTTTGAACATTCTTTGGCATTGCCCTTCTTTGAGATTGGAATGAATACTGACCTTTTCCAGTCCTGTGGCCATTGCTGAGTTTTCCAAACTTGCTGGCATATTGAGTGCAGCACTTTCACAGCATCATCTTTTAGGATTTGAAATAGCTCAACTGGAATTCCATCACCTCCACTAGCTTTGTTCGTAGTGATGCTTCCTAAAGCCTACTTGACTTCACATTCCAGGATGTCTGGCTCTAGGTGAGTGATCACACCATCGTGATTATCTGGGTCATGAAGATCTTTTTTGTACAGTTCTTCTATGTATTCTTGCCACCTCTTCTTAATATCTTCTGCTTCTGTTAGATCCCTACAATTTCTGTCCTTCATTGAGCCCATCTTTGCATGAAATGTTCCCTTGGTATCTCTAATTTTCTTGAAGAGATCTCTAGTCTTTCCCATTCTGTTCTTTTCCTCTATTTCTTTACATTGATCACTGAGGAAGGCTTTCCTATCTCTCCTTGCTATTCTTTGGTACTCTACATTCAGATGAGTATGTCTTTCCTTTTCTCCTTTGCTTTTTGCTTCCCTTCTTTTCACAGCTATTTGTAAGGCCTCCTCAGACAGCCATTTTTCGCTTTTTGCATTTCTTTTTCTTGGGGATGGTCTTGATCTCTGTCTCCTGTACAGTGTCACGAACCTCTGTCCATAGTTCATCAGGCAGTCTGTCTATCAGATCTAATCCCTTAAATGTATTTCTCACTTCCACTGTTTGATTTAGGTCATACTTGAATGATCTAGTTGTTTTCTCCACTTTCTTCAGTTTAAGTCTGAATTTGGCAACAAGGAGTTCATGATCTGAGCCACAGTCAGCTCCCCGGTCTTGTTTTTGCTGACTGTATAGAGCTTCTCCATCTTTGGCTGCAAAGAATATAATCAGTCTGATTTCAGTGTTGACCATCTGGTGATGTCCATGTGGAGAGTGTTCTCTTGTGTTGTATATTTAGTGTATATATATACTAAATAGGGACACAAGGGAATGTTTTCAAGACTGTTGAATTTTTCTAGTTAAACTTGTGTGCTTTGAAAGTGCCATGATCCCTGGGTCATGCCCAAAACATCTAGTATAACGCTGGACATGATCTTTGGAAAGAAGACCCACATAAGTGAAATTTTGTAAAGCTAGTTTATCCCATTGGTAACAGGAAACCAAACTAGCCTTCCTTTGAAGGTTAATTGTATCATAATTCTTAACATTTCTTGAATGTTCTCTCCGTGTGGAGCAATATGCTTTACAAACATTATTCAAATGTTATCTTGTTTAATCTTTATAACCCACTGAGATAGTTAACATTTTAATCCTCATTTTACAAATGAAGAAATTCAGTGTTAAGTAATGTGCTCACAGTAACACTACTAACAATGAAGTTGAAATTCAAACCAAGGCTGTTTAACCCCAGAGCCTATGTTCTTAATCACTATGCCATGCTGCCTCATTCAAGCACTATGCTTCAGAGTATTGAAAACATTTTAATTATATATTTTAATTTGTATAATTTAATTTATATAATTATATATGGCTTCCCAGGAGGTACAGTGGTGAAGAATCTGCCTGCCAGTGCAGGAGGTGGAAGAGATGTTGGTTTGATCCCTGGGTCAGGAAGGTCCCCTGGAGAAGGAAATGGCAACTCACTCCAGTATTCTTGCTTGGAATATTCCACAGACAAAGGAGTCTGGCAGGCCACTGTCCATGGAGTCACAAAGAGTCAGACACAACTGAGCACACACACACACACATAAGTGTATATATATATATGTATGTAACTGTATATATGTGTACACCATGATATATCAATTACTGTACACAGTCATCTTGAAAACCATTTTGGGGGAATCTGGTTAATACCTGGTAGAACTCCAGGCTTCACTGAGACTTGGTCTGGATATCAGAGCTGGAAAATGGGCTGCATCCCTGTACAGTTCACATCTGCTCTCACACAGGCAGCAGGTGTTAGAGCAACCTGGGATCAAGCTGAGTGTCTGCACTTAAGGGATGCTGGAGTCATCTTACTGTACTGTAGGAACACGATGTCCAGTGTCAACAATGACCACATCTCCCGACCTCTTTCTCACAGGAGTGGCTCAAGTGTTAAATAGACTCGATGGGAAACCTTTCGATGATGCCGATCAACGACTTTTCGAGGTGAGAAAATAAATATCTGAACCAGGGGTTATAGCCGAGTCAGTAGTAGTCTCCTGGTTACAGCTTGCCCACATTAGGAAGGACAAATAATTATTAATTGACAATTTTTAATCATTATACTTTGACAGCGTGATGAAATTTAAAGGAAGATTTAAAGAATGAATCAGTGTCTAGGTAAGATTTGATTCTGTTTTTCATGAATCAGGTGTTTTTTTTAATCCTAATTGATTGTTTTTTATGGGACTGAATTGCCTTCTTCTTTCTCTCTGAAGTGTAAATCGTCGTATCTTTTTCTTGTTCATGTGCGTTCAGCCTTGCGGCCCCTAACCAGCTCTGCCAGGGGCACTGCCATCCCCTCTCTTCTGTTTCCAAGCTTCCATGTATTTACTCCTGTCTGCCCTCAGCTGGAGAGGTTAGCCTTGAACAGGCTTCCTGGTAGACTCTGCACCAGTAGCCAACATGAAAACCCCAGGATTATTTTTCTCCAGCTGAGAGTATGTCAGAGCTTCTTTACTAACTGGTTCAAAATCTGAATCCTCCGTCCCCTTAACATTTACCTTATGGGTACAATCACTTGGTTTCTTTACCAAACTCTTTTATACCCTAGCTTTTGAAAGAGGTTGCTTTTGGTTAAATGGAATAAAATGACTAAAATCAGTTCACAACCTAAATAAAGTAAGAACACGTTTAAATGGACTATATGTTTCTAAATGTATAAAGTTATTTCTTCACAATAACATTAAATTAATATTTTTTTTCTCTTGTGCAGTGTGAGCGATAAAGCTGTTACATGACAATAGTAATTAAGAATTTTAATGTACATATTTCCCTAAGGCCTACCTCTGTGTACAATAAAATTATATTTTCTAGCCCATTCCTGATGCCTGTCTGCTTTTATATTAGATTATACCAATGAGTTATTGCAATTTTTAATTAGTGAACTCTCTCTTTCCTAGGCTTTTGTCATCTTTGTGGCCTTGGCATCAACAATACAATTATGTATGATCAAGTGAAGAAGTCATGGGCCAAGCAGTCTGTGGCTCTTGATGTAAGTGCAATATATTTATGTCAGAACTTATGCTAAAAGCTTTAATCTTTGAGGGGAAGAAGTCCTTGTTATGGAGTTTAGCTTTTCAATTTTTAATTATTTATTTATGGGGTCAAATTTTAGTGTCAAGGATTTGAATTTGATGAAAGCTACAGACCCTCTCTAGAAAAATACACATGTGCACATAGTTTTACATATAATTTCAAGGGTTATACTTCAGGAATAATCACAGATCCCCTGCAGCCCAGCTGCATATGTTGCATATTGCATGACTGCTCAGTTGTGTCTGGCTCTTGGCGACCCCATAGACTGTAGCTCGCCAAGCTCCTCTGTCCGTGGAATTTTGCAGGTAAGAATACTGGAGTTCATTGCCATTTCCTACTTTTTACCTATTCTTTACCATTGCACCACCTGTGTACGGTTATTATAAGTACAGATTTAAAATTTTAGGTTTATTCAAAGGGATGATCCAAAATTAATTTGTCAGGATTTAAAATATATTATGAATGTATTTTGAATATGTATAGATAATCTGGAAATTCACAACTTTATTACTGTAAGAAAAAATCTCCACTGTGTGATGTAGATGGGGGAAACTGATCTTGTCACCATGCAAGTCCCCCACCCTTCCCCACTACTGACATGAGCATCCCACTGAGAACTCGGCCCTGTTTCCCAGGCCTGTATTCCATCTCCCCTCAGACCCACTAAGTTCTAAAAGTATAGCTGTAGTCTCCCCTGAATCCCAGCTTGTTTAGACCCAATACCTATTTTTTCCAACTTCTATTAGCAAAGATTTTATTTATATCTATAAAATAAGTTAAATAAGTTTGGCTTCCCTAGTGGCTCATATAGTAAAGAATATGCTTGCAATGTAGGAGACCCAGATTTGATCTCTAGGTTGGGCAGATCCCCTGGAGAAGGAAATGGCAACCCTCTCCAAAATGCTTTCCTAGAGAATTCCATGGACAGAAGAGACTGGTGGGCTATAGTCCTGGGGTCGCAAGAGTCAGACATGTCTGAGCGACTCACCCACATGAAATAAGTAGAGCAGATAAAATGTCAATGTCTAGATAACATTATACGGTACAGTATAAGATAAGACATGTACAATCTTCAAAATATTCCATGTATCAAGTGAGTCATTGTTAGGAAGAGGAAACCAAGGAAGAAGGTAAATAGGGGAGTCAGTGATAGGTGCAGAATTCTGGTTTACGGTTTAGAAGACTTAAAATTAACAGCCAACCATCTATGTGGGGCTTCCCTAGTATCTCAGCTGGTAAAGCAGGAAACCCTCAGGTCAGTACCTGGGTCAGGAAGATCCCATGGAGAAGTGATAGGCTACCCACTCCAGTATTCTTGCCTAGAGAATCCCCATGGACAGAGGAGCCTGGCAGGCTACAGTCCATGGGGTTGCAAAGAGTCGAACACTAAGCTTAACATAACCATCTATATACTTTTCCTTCCTAACCAGACCATGACGTCTGGAAGCAACAAGGATCTGTGTCTTTTTTTTTTTTTTTTTGCAACCATATTCCCAGAGTCTAGCAGGGTACTTTGGTATTTATTGAATGGTTTTGGATGAATAGATGAAGGGGAAAAAGGAGGGAGGAAAGAACGGAAGGAAGGGATTTTTTGCTCTCCCTCTGAGATAGTCCTGCTTTGTTTATATGTAACATCTCTCCAGTAAGAAATAAACACAAATATCTACAGGTTGAGTTAATTATACAGGTGAACTTTAAACATGCAGCCAGCGAATAAGAATCACTAGTAGAACATTAAGGTCTGTGTGCAGAACTGTTTTTAAATGCTGGCTCTGTCACCTGCCTCAGTGGTGAGAATTAAATGAGATGATACATGTGAAGATTTTAGGATGTGGTCAATAAATTATGGCAATAACAACAGTCACTTTATTACTTATAATTGTATTTTTATTAGTGAGAATTTATCATGAGTTGGAAGAAAGAGCAAGACAGGAATTTGGAACAGCAAATGTTGAGTCCTGCTTCCTTCACTCTCATTGAATTCCGATCTCTAGAGAGTTACTTCATCCATTATTTGAGAATTTCTGAAACTATATAAAGGAGAACACACTATAAACTAGCCCCACTTAAACCCTACTTCATATTGCTATGATGGAATCCTCTCTCTCTCTCTCTCTCTCTCTCTCTCTCTCACACACACACACACACACACACACACACACACACACACACACAGAACATCTCATTTTCTCACTCCTTGCCTACCTCCTAGTGGCTCCTGAAGAGGGCTCAGATAACTGGGTTGAAGCATGAATGGCTGTTTACCAGTGAAAGCCAGCATTCTCACTGGTTCCACTGCTTTTTAAAAATTGAAATGTAGTTGATTTATAATGTTGTGTTAGTTTCTGGTATACAGCAAAATGATTCCATTATTTAGATAATCTTTTTCAGATTCTTTTCCATTATAGGTTATCGTGACTTATTGAATATATTTCTTTGTGCCGTACAGCAGGGCCTTGTTCTTTATCTATTTTATATATGCGGTAGTGTGTCTCTATTCCTCCCCTACCCTTTCCCCTTTGGTAATCCTAAATTTGTTTTCTACATCTGTGAGTCTATTTCTGTTTTGTAAATAAGCTCATTTGTATCATTTTTAAACGATTCCACATAAACGTGATATAATATTGTTAGAATAGGCAAGCAGCTAGATATGAGCAGAGAAAGAGGGGCACAGGCCAAATGGCAGGAAACCATACATCTCATGAACAACGGGGATCTGTGGGCAGACAAAGGAAAACAGGAACATCCAGACTGACAGGAAACCGCACGTTTTGGGGTGACAAAGGTCCTGGAGGAAAAAGGTCTATCTGACTTACTTCGTTTTCACTGTACCACTTCTTAATTATCTACCTACCCGACCTAGGGAACCCCACGACTCCCATTACCTAGAAAGTGCTAAGATCGTGGTCTCCTTACCCACTAATTGATCATTTGAGTTCATAGTCAGAACCCTCTTGTTTGTGTGACTCAGATACCTCTTGTCCTTAGACACGAAAATTACTCCTGACACTCACAAATTTTCAGCCCAACTCTGAGCCTTGTAACAATCTCACCTTTTAGAGGCTGATTTATATGTGTGGACTTGTATGTCCCTTGTGCTTTATTTGTGCCAAAGTCAAAAGTCGCATTCCCAGTCAGAATTCTTGTGTTGCCATCTTGGTTTTGTCCCTTTACCTCCACTCAATCCCTACCCCACTGCTGGGGTCCAGCCCCGCAGGATCCAGGGAAACCCGAAGGAGGAACGGCATCGGCGATTGATTTAGAGAGGGAGAGAGACAGATAAGAATGTTGTAGATAAGAAAATAGAGGAGAGAAGAAAAGAGGCTGATGTTCCTTGGTTTATACAGAAAATCAATAAAGTCTCAAGACAAGAGACTTGCACCGTCTATGTGAGGCCGCAGGTGCCTTCCCGGTCTCCCGAGGGAGTGAAGGCACAGGGGCCTTCCCGGTCAGGTCTTAGAAACCCAGGCAAATAAGTAGACACGGCGGATCTCTGTACTCCAGATGAGAACCAGCCTGAAAGAGAGAGTAAGAGGAAGAAAATGATTGACACGAGGAGATCAAGCTACTTTGACGAGCAAGATCCATAGCTTTATTTTTAAACAGTACTTATATACCTTTTTGTACATAGAGGGAAGTGAAAGATGCAAGGTCATACAGAATCAGCCCAACATTCCAGCAGTTTTGCCCTTATCGAAACCATGATTTTTTCTGCATACCTTTTCCACAGAAACTGTTGTGTTCAGTATCTTCTGGCCTTGGAGGCCTGTGAACATTGTATGACCCTCTTTTGATAAAGGCTGCTCAACCAAAAACTTATTTTCCCTCAAAGTGTCTTTCTTTATATTTCTAATCTATGTCAGCCTCAGAAAGTGCCAAAAAGAGTTACGTTTTTCACAGAGCAAAGGTGCAGCGAGTTACAAGAAAGAATCAATTAGCTCAAAATTCTGATATGGTTAAATTCAAGGCTACATGTGTTTTTCTTGCATTCTCACTATGTTAACTAACACATTCCCAGGTGCACAGTGGATAAGAGATATGGGAACTTAGCAACAAGCATTGGCCCAATAATGAAATCCTACACCAGCACTAGCACTGCTCTAATAACTTTTAACTCTTTCAAAGGCTCTGTGTCTTAGGCTTTGCGTGCTTTTCACAGTTGGGAGGCTGTAAATAATTGTATGCATAGCTGCAAGAGTTTGGGTATATGTGCCAAGCAAGCTAGAATGCTAACAGAGGGGGTTGGATTTGAGATATTTCTCTCATGTCCAGGAGACTTATTAGCTATAGCCCTAAGTTGATTTTCTCCAGAGAAAGGTGGTCAGGGTTAGCCCCTTGTTAATGTCAGAGGAGTTGGTGAAAGTCATGAAACAGTAAAACAGACAGATGCTGGTTTTGGGGTAGAGTGCTCGAGAAAGCCTAGGGAGCCCCTTGAGCTCTGAAGCCTTGCTTAACAGTTCTCTTCCACATGACCTTGTCATGGGTGGGATCTCCCGTGGCAGCTCCCGGCACCCCACATTCACCAAACTCTGTAATAATCAAGGGGTATCCACCGCCCTCCCCAGCCCAGGAATCCATATGCAAGACTATCTGGAAGGATTTCTTATTTCAGAGCTTTGTGAAGACAGTATGATACTTTGAGAGCAACTAAACACAAACTGTGGAATGAGATCTACACATGCTATAATATACATTAGCTTCTGAATGGATCTGTAGTTTAAAATTATGTATTTATAAATATTATACATGAATATGATAGTGTAATATTTGCATAAATATTTATAGAATTATGTATCTATATCTATGTACTTATGTCAGTGTAGTTCAATGACGGATGTAAGGTACTTTGCAGGAAAACTTAGCAAGCCTTTTTAAGGGTGAAATAGCAACAGCAACAATAATAGCAATAACAGGGAAGAGTGAAAGAGAAAGAAGGAGAACATGAGAGCGAGTGAGAGGCCATGTAAGCCAGGGGGACAGAACCCTGCTGGGCACAGAACAGCAGTGCTCTCCTGTATCATCTCCCCCAGGGCAGGACCTGGGCTCGTCCACTCCCTTATCCATCCCATCGTGGTCCAGCAAAGGTCCCCACTCGCATCGGGACAGGTTCCTCTTGTGTTGTCTCATATTTGCTTATTCTCTCCAGTTTTTATTCTTGTCCCAAGATCTGTGTCTAAGTGTGGCTTTCTCCTTCCCCTAATCTTACTGCAGTGTCTTTTTTTCAGTTGGTAATGAGAGTGGACGGAAATAATCTAGGCCCCAGTGACAGCATCCCCACGCCTAGCGCACCTCCCACCCCCTAACCCTTCCGCTCCCCAGAGGGAGGCGCCAGAGCTCCTGGCCCGGAGAGGTCCTGTGGATACAGACCTTCCTGCTGCCCTTAAGACTGGAGAGAAGGCACAACGTTCTCTTCCTTCAGAAAGTCTTTCCCCGGGCACTTTAAATAAAAATACCCTTTCAGTGCATCCTCAGGAAGTAAACCTCCAAATAAGTTCTCTGGGAAGGCTAATCCTCACAGGTGCTCCCAGAAATGTTCAGAGCTCACTAGAGGTACACTTTTAAGACCACTGCCATCCATTTTCCCCTGCAGAAGGCAGCTTCGGGCTTTATCCCAGTGAAAGGCAGTGCAGGGAGAAGATTAAAAGCCTTGTCTTTGGCGTTAGTCTGGTTAGTCTGGTTAGGATTGAATCCTGGTTTAGTAGCTGTTGATCTTGGACAAGCTACTTACCCTCTCGGTCTTAGTTTTTTTCATATGCTAAATGGATATGCTAAGAAAGTTGCTTTGACAGTTAAATCGAGTAGGATAAAAGCTGGAGAAAATAAGCAAATGTGAGACAACACGAGAAGAATTGTCCCAGTTTGAGTGGGGAACCTTTGCTTGGCCATGACAGGATAAGGGGAGTGGGTGAGCCCAGGTCCTAGGGGAGATTCTACAAGGATAGCTGCATTGGTTCCGTGCCCCGGGCTTGCACGCCCTCTCACTTACTCTCAGTTAAATAATGCAGGGAAGTGTTCAGAGAGAACCTTTAGTTACAGTTAGCTATTCTATCACCCAGAGCACTCACTCTCTCTAATCAGCGCTGAGTTCTAAGTCTGCTCAGCCTAAGATTTGCTGTAAACCTGCTGACTGAGGGGCTGGGCAACAGCTGTAATTGTTTGCCTCTTTTATAACAAAGATCATTTCTAGCTTGAAGTGTGAGCTGAAAACAGGTTACTCATTTCCTGATTCCTTGACAGAATTCCCCGTGTCAAAAACGGCATGTAAGTCATCAAAAGTTGCACATGTCCAAGGGCAAAGCCTCTCCCAAAAGACTTGCCATGCTGACAGTTTCAGCTCATTTTAGCTTACTTCACAAATGGTGAAAAATAGAACTATAAACATACAAAATATTTCCGACTTTTCTGGCCTTTAAAAATGAAGTGACTAACACATTATCTGGATTTTGCTCAACAGGTGAATTAGAAACTTTGTTTATAAACTTTATAAACAAGTAAATTATAAATTACTTTTCTGATTGCTTTTCTTAATTGTTCATAATTTAGTTATGTAGTTCTATTGTTAAATTCTTTTGTTCTTAAATATATGAAAATACTCTGAAGCTTTTAGAGAACAGAGGTGCTGTTAAAGCTGAATAACAGAACAAAAAGAGGAATTTCCTATCATGTTTAATAACTTTACTTCTGTGATCTTGATTTCCATTTTGCATGAGCAGCAGAAATTTCACAAGAAATGTGCTGATGTGTCTTTACGTTTTCTGCCAGTAAGGATCCTATGATAAGAGTGGGAAAACTTTACCTCTAAGTCTATAGGTAATACAGAGAAAATACAACTGTAGATATAGAATATTTCTTTTTCATTTTGAACATCAAGAATTGTCCTTTGGAGTGTCTTTCATAGAGACTGCAAATGAAGAGTTACCTAACACTGATGAGAAATTTTCCAAGAAATATAAAATCAGGATATTAGGGACACCTTATACACATAGGTCTTCCCTGATGGCTCAGTGATAAAGAATCTGCCTGCAATGCAGGAGACCCAGGGTTTGAGCCCTGGGTTGGGAAGATCCCCTGAAAGAGGGCAAGGCAACCCACTCCAGTACTCCTGCCTAGTTAATCCCACAGACAGAGGAGCCTGGGGGTGCTGCAGTCCATAGGGTCACACACAGTCAGACACGACTGCAGCAACTAAGCTCCAGCGGCAGCATACACCTTTATGATCAAAAGAGGAAAAGAATGAAGGTCAAACAGGAAGTGTGAAAGGGGCATATGCAATCAGGAGCCAAGCCCCATTGATTCCCCCTTGCAAAAGCCTCTTTCATCCATTTCCTCCTTTCCAATTGCTACAGCAGTCTTCCTACTGAAAGGCTTCATTGCCTCCTGACTGAGCAAATGGAATAGCCTTCTATTTGTTCTTCCTAAACCATATTTTAGATTGCATCATTCGCCCACTCACAAACCTTACATTATTCCCCCATTACCTATCAAAGTACAAACTTCTGGCCTTTGAGGTCCCTGGAAATCACAGACCAAACGGTCTTCCTGCCTCCCGCCCTCATTTCTCTCTCTCAGTATTCTGTGCTAATTACAAAACTCACCTACATCATGGTCTACAAATCAACCACCTGCTTCTCTGCCCTCTCTGATTTTTGTTCTAACAGCCTCTCCACTTTATTCTGTTCCAGCTATGCCATCTCCCCTAAACACTGTCCCATCATTCAAAGCTTGATTTACATGTGATCTCTGTGTAAAGCTTCTGATCTCATGATTATATGTTCCTCTGTTTGCCCTATATTGCAGTTAATGGCAAGTCTGTGTTTTCCTCTGTTAGACTACGTGTCCATCAAAGCATATGATCATGTCTTAGCTACCTTTTATTCCATTTGATGTTTTATATAAATATAATGGTACTCAATACAAGTATATTGAATAAATGAAGGTGTGCGGCCATGAATTTCTCCATGAGAAATCTCCTAAGCTCCAAGAGATTTCTCTCTAACTGGGTGATTGAAAATGTTAGACTCCTAAGATGCCAGCAGAATGCCATTTGATTCTTTCTCACCCCTCTTCCTTTAAACTTACTCTGCTAAATCAGTCTTCCCCACTCCAGGGTGAACTCTGGTAGATTCTATGGCTCTTCTGACATACTCAGGAGTTATACAGCCCGTGAGCTTTTCCCCTTGTTTAGGATAAGAAGCCTGTGGCCAGGAGAGGGTCATTTGTTGTTCAGTCACTAAGTCGTGTCTGACCCTTTGCGACCCCATGGACTGTAGCACGACAGGTTCCCTGTCCCTCACCATCTCCCGGAGTTTGCTCAAACTCATGTCCACTGAGTCCTTTGAGTCGGACGCGGAGAGGGTCATAGTGAGCCTTGTTACTCTTCCTCAGTTCACTTCCTCCTCCAAGACAGATGCAGGGAGGTCGGATGAGAGAGCAAAGCCTTACCTGACAGATGCTGCCCTAATGTGGTTTCAAGGCCCTCTGTATCAAACACCAACATTCTCTTTTTATCATGAGTTGCTTCTATGAATTCTTCAGAGGACTAGCAAGTCTTTAGGACTAGCAACCTCCTGATGGCAGTCCCTGAGGTGGGTGTGCCTCTCCTGATGACTGGTTATAATCCCCCCTTAGCCCCTGGCTTCCAGGGGCCCATCCACACACTTCTTCACGGGGATCATCTCACTCTTCCAGGAATTCCTCTTGGTCAAGGCCTATTTTTGTTTCTTACTTTTAACTGTGGTAAAATAGACACAGCATAAAATTTACTATTTTTAATTATACAGTTCAGTGGCATTAAGTACATTCACATTGTGATGCAACCATCACCATCATCCATCGCTGGAACTTTTTCATCTTCCCAAAGTGAAATTCTGTGCCCATTAAACATTAACTCCTCATTTTTCCTTGCATGCAGCCCATGACAACCACCATTCTCATTTTCATCTATGTATTTCTTTACTCAGGGTGCCTCATATAGCAAAATCTCAATTGTCTATATGCAACTGGCTTATTTCACTTAGCATAATATTTTCAAGAGTCATCTATGTTGAAGCATGTGTCCAAATTTTCTTCCCTTTTAAGGCTGATTAATATTCCATTATATGTGTCTATTACATGTGTTCATTCATCTGTTGATAAACACTTGGGTTGCTTTCAGGTCAAAGTCCTTTTAAACCGGGATATCTTTCATAGATCCATTTGATCTATGGGAAAAAATCACATGTTTTCAACCATTAGATTGAAGTGCGAATCCTCCTCAAAACACCTCTCTCTTTTTGCTCACTAACTTCTGTAGGTTTCAACATGTGAATCAGGTACCAGTCTCTGTTCCCACACTACACTAAGGTGAAAGACACAGTAGGTCCCCCAAATGATTATCTGGAAGGAACTCTCAAGAAACCCTAAGATATCCTCAATATGCATACTCAGTTGCTTAGTGGTGTCTGACTCTGCGACCCTTTGGACTGTAGGTCACCAGGCTCCTCTGTCCATGGGATTCTTCAGGCAAGAATACTGGAGTGGGTTGCCAGGCGCTCCTCCAGTGGATCTTCCTGACCCAGGGATGGAACCTGCGTCTCCCTCATTGGCAGATGGATTCTTTACCACTGAGCCGTCAGGAAATCCCATCTCCTCAATATGGGGCTCTCATAAACTGTTATCCTTTATACACAATGCAGAGCAGGAAACAAGTACCTTAACTTGGAGGCAGGAGAACTAGTTTGGGGCACCTTCTTTCCAAGTCCTACATAAGAGGCCTCTATGGCTTGGCACTCACTTTAGAATGTAGCGCCTGTTGGTCTCAGCTATAAACTCATCCTATTTTGTCTACCAAAATAGTTTTTCTAGACCAAGTTACTGTCAGACCACAATCCAAGGACTACCCAAATGGGCAGTAGCAACCCTGGAAAGACCCATGTTTATTTCTAGGTACAGTGGATACAAATTTGTAACTACAAAGCCAAACACAATGCATCAGCAGAAATGGAATTATTCCCACTTGGAAATTCTTTTTACTGACAATATGTTGGATTATGTAAACACTTCTTTTGGAGAAGAAATAAAAGAAACACAAGTTACTCTCTTCAAATGGTTATGTACTAATTAATTCCCTGTTGTGGCTGCTACTACACCATTTGTTGTTCAGTGGTTCAGTCATGTCTGACTTTTGCAACCCCATGAACTGCAGCACACCAGGCTTCCCTGTCCTTCACCATCTCCCAGAGCTTGTCAAACTCATGTCCATTTAATCGGTGATGACATCCAACCATCTCATCCTCTGTCATCCCATTCTCCTCCTGCTTTCAATATTTCCCAGCATCAGGGTCTTTTCAAATGAGTTGGCCTTTGCATCGGGTGGCCAAAGTACTGGAGCTTTAGTTTCAGCATCAGTCCTTCCAATGAATATTCAGTGTTGAGTTCCTTTAGGACCGACTTGTTTGATCTCCTTGCAGTCCAAGGGACTCTCAAGAGTTTTCTCCAACACCACAGTTCAAAGCATCAGTTCATCAGTGCTCAGCCTTCTTTATGGTCCAACTCTCACATCCATACATGACTACTGGAAAAATCATAGCTTTGACTATATGGACCTTTGTCAGCAAAGTAATGTCTCTGCTTTTTAATATGCTGTCTAGGTTTGTCAAAGCTTTTCCTCCAAGAAGCAAGTGTCTTTTAATTTCATGTCTGGAGTCACCATCTGCAGTGGTTTTTGAGCCCCCCAAAATCAAGTCTCTCACTATTTCCCCATCTATTTGCCATGAAGTGATGGGACTAAGATGCCATGATCTTAGTTTTTGAGTGTTTTGTTTTAAGCCAGCTTTTTTGCTTTCCTCTTTCACTTTCATCAAGAGGCTCTTTAGTTCTTCTTCACTTTCTGCCATAAGGGTGGTGTCATCTTCATATCTGAGGTTGTTGATATTTCTCCCAGCAGTCTTGATTCCAGCTTTGCTTCATTCAACCTGGCATTTCTCATGATGCATGCTGCACGTAAGTTAAATGAGCAGGGTGACAATATACTGCCTTGATGTACTCCTTTCCCAATTTTGAACCAGTCCATTGTTCCATGTCTGGTTCTAACTGTTGCTTCTTAACCTGCATACAGGTTTCACAGGAGGCAAGTAAGGTGGTCTGGTATTTCCATCTCTTTCAGAATTTTCCAGTTTGTTGTGACGCACACAGTCAAAGGCTTCAGCATAGTCAATGAAGCAGAAGTAGATATTTTTGTGGAACTCTCTTGCCTTTTTGATGATCCAACTGATGTTGGCAATTTGATCTCTGGTTCCTCTGCCTTTCCTAAATCCAGCTTGAACACCTGGAAGTTCATGGTTCACTTACTGTTGAAGCCTCGCTTGTAGAATTTTGAGCATTACTTTGCTAGCCTGTAAGATGAAGAAGGAAATGGCAACCCACTCCAGTTTTCTTGCCTGGAGAATCCCAGGGACGGGAGAGCCTCGTGGGCTGCTGTCTATGGGGTCGCACAGAGTTGGACATGACTTAAGTGACTTAGCAGCAGTAGCAGCAGCAGCAAGATGAGTGCAATTGTGTAATAGCTTGAACATTCTTTGGCATT
This sequence comes from Nanger dama, assembly GCA_917880005.1. NCBI lineage: Eukaryota > Metazoa > Chordata > Mammalia > Artiodactyla > Bovidae > Nanger > Nanger dama. Next base: position 20,091,952 of record CAKJTW010000010.1, read on the forward strand.
TCCTTTCTTTGGGATTGGAATTAAAACTGACCTTTCCCAGTCCTGTGGCCACTGCTGAGTTTTCCAAATTTGCTGGCATATTGAGTGCAGCACTTTCACATTATACCTTAAAAAAAAAAAAAAAAAGATTTGGAAGCTGTTCTCTCTGAAAATTCCAGGGTCTTATTGAGTTGGTTCATTAATATAAATTTATGATCGTGCATGTGTGCTCAGCCATGTGTGACTCTTTGTGATCCCATAGACTGTAGCCTGCCACCCTTCTCTATCCATGGAATTCTCCAGGCAAGAATACTGGAGTGGGTTGCCATGCCCTTCTCCAGGGGATCTTCCAGACCCAAGGATTGAAATTTTGCCTCCTGTGTCTCCTGCATTTATAGGCAAATTCTTTTTTTTTCCCACTTTATTTATTAATTGAAGGATAATTGCTTTACAGAATTTTGTGGTTTTCTGTCAAACCTCAACAAGAATCAGCCATAGGCATTCCCATGTCCTCTCCCTCCTGAACCTACCTCCTCAACCTGCCTCCCATCTCTCTCCCATCCCACCCTTCTAGACTGTCACAGAGCCTCTGTTTAAGTTCCCTGAGTCATACAGCAAATTCATTGGCTATCCATTCTACATATGGTATTGTAAGTTTCCACGTTATTCTCTCCATGCATCTCTCCCTCTCCCTCCTCCCCTCCCCTGCATCCATAGGTCCGTTCTCTATGTCTGTTTCTCCACTGGTGCCCTGCAAATAAATTCATCAGTACCGTCTTTCTAGATTCCATATATATGCATCAGTATATGATATTTATATTTCTCTTTCTGACTGACTTCACTCTGTATAGGATTCTAGGTTCATCTACCTCATTAGAACTAGCTCCTATGGGTTCCTTTTTATGGCTGAGTAATATTCCATTGTAAATATGTGCCACAGCTTCTTTATCCATTCATCTGTCTGTGGACGTCTAGGTTGCTTCCAAGTCCTAGCTATTGTAATTAGTGCTGCAGTGAACATTGGGGTGCATGTGTCTTTTTCAATTTTGGTTTCCTCAGGGTATATACCGAGGAGTTTTTTTGCCAGGTCATATGGTGGTTTTATTCCTAGTTTTTTAAGGAATCTCCGTACCATCTTCCACAGTAGCTGTATCAATTTACATTTCCACCAGCAATGCAAGAGAGTTCCCTTTTCTCTGCACCCTCTCCCAGCATTCATTGTAGACTTTTTGATAATGGCCATTCTGACTGGTGTGAAAAGGTATCGCACGGTAATTTTTATTTGTATTTCTCTAATAATGAGTGATGTTGAGCATCTTTCCATGTGTTAGTTAGCTGTCTGTATGTCTCTTTTTGGAGAAATGTTTGTTTAGGTCTTTTTTCCACTTTTTGATTGGGTTATTTGCTCTTTGGGTGTTTTTGTTTGTTTGTTTTGTTTTTTTGTTTGTTTGTTTTTGCTATTGAGTTGTATGAGCTGCTTGCATATTTTGGAAATTAATTCTTTGTCAGTTATTTCTTTTGCTATTATTTTCTCCCATTCTGCTTGTCTTTTCATCTTTTTTGTGGCTTCTTTTGCTATGCAAAGGCTTTTAAGTTTAATTAGGTCTCACTTGTTTATTTTTGTTTTTATTTCCATTATTCTAAGCAGTAGGTCATAGAAGATCTTGCTTTGATTTATGTCATTGAGTGTTCTGCCTATGTTTTCCTCTAAGAGTTTTATAGTTTCTGGTCTTAGATTTTGGTCTTTAATCTGTTTTGAGTTTATCTTTGTATATGGCTTTAGAAAGTGTTCTAATTTCATTCTTTTGCATGTAGCTGTCCAGTTTTCCCAGCACCACTTATTGAAGAGGCTGTCTTTGCCCCATTGTATATTCTTGCCTCCTTTGTCAAAAATAAGGTACCCATAGATGCATGGGTTTATTTCTGGGCTGTCTATCTTGTTCAATAGGTCTATAGTTCTGTTTTTGTGCCAGTACCATACAGTCTTGATGACTGTAGCTTTGTAGTATAGTCTGGAGTCAGAAAGGTTGATTCCTCCATCTCCATTCTTCTTTCTCAAGACTGCTTTGGCTCCGAGTCTTTTGTGTTTCCATATGAACTGTGATTTTTGTTCTAGTTTTGTGGAAAATGCCATTGGTAATTTGATAAGGATTGCATTGAATCTGTAGACTGCATTTGGTAGTATAATCATTTCCTACCCAGGAACATGGAATATCTCTCCATCTGTTTATGTCATCTTTGATTTGTTTCCTTGATATCTTATAATTTTCTGTATACAGTTCTTTTTTAAAATACAGTTTATTATAGTAGCCTTTTTAATTAACTATTTTCAGTTGTCTTTATTTTTTTCTGTGCATTCAAGTTACCATCTGGTGTCCTTTTCTTACTCCAAATCAGCTTTTTCTCCTGCCTGCATCCTTTGCCCTTTTATTATCAGATGGATCACATCTGTATGTCATAGGCTCAAAATATGATTGCTTTTTAAAATATCAACTAACCAACATATAAGTATTATTGGGCAATTCCTGTGTACTAGGATATACTGGGATAAGAAAAATTCCTCGAAGATCTTATGCCTTATACCCAAAGGCAGTAGATCTACAATGAGAAGGATTTGGGGTAAGATGCTAGGGCTATCTGTACATAGATATTAGATGGCAAGGAGGATTAATGAGGAACAATATCCATAGGCAGCAAAATATTACTGTCCGCTTTACTACTTTCAAAAGAAAGATCTTTGTGGTGAGCAAAGTACAAAGTTAAGCAAAGAAATAGTCTCAAGGATCCTACACTGAGCATGGGCTCAGAAATTTGTTGATCCTGAGCTTATTTGGCCTCCTTGTCCATGTAGTTCTTCCAGAATTCAATTTTTTAAAAACCTACATTCAACCTGTCATGATGCCATAGAGTTACTACTTTCTTTAAGGTAAAGATAGAGAATATCTGTTTATTATTTTTTTTTTAATTTTATTTTTACTTTATTCTACGTTACAATACTGTATTGGTTTTGCCATACATGAATCAGCCACAGGTGTACACGAGCTCCCAATCTTGAAACCCCCTCTCACCTCCCTCCCCATATCATCTCTCTGGATCATCCCCGTGCTCCAACCTCCAGCATCCTGTATCCTGTATCGAACACAGACTGGTGCTTCGTTTCTTAAATGATAGTATACATGTTTCAATGCCATTCTCCCAAATCATCCCACTCTCTCCCTCCCTCAGAGGCCAAAAGTCCGTTCTATACCTCTGTGTCTCTTTTGTTGTCTCACATACAGGGTCATCATTACTATCTTTCTAAATTCCATATATATGTGTCAGTATACTGTATTGATGTTTTTCATTCTGGCTTACTTCACTCTGTATAATCGGCTCCAGTTTCATCCATCTCATTAGAACTGACTATATGTACCACAGCTTTCTTATCCATTCATCTGCTGATGGACATCTAGGTTGTTTCCATGTCCTGGCTATTATAAACAGTGCTGCAATGAACATTGGGGTACATGTGTCTCTTTCAATTCTGGTTTCCTCAGTGTGTATGCCCAGCAGTGGGATTGCTGGGTCATAGGCAGTTCTATTTGCAATTTTTAAGGAATCTCCACACAGTTTTCCATAGTGGCTGTATTAGTTTGCATTCCCACCAACAGTGTAAGAGGGTTCCCTTTTCTCCACATCCTCTCCAGCATTTATTGCTTGAAGACTTTTGGATCGCAGCCATTCTGACTGGTGTGAAATGGTACCTCATTGTGGTCTTGATTTGCATTTCTCTGATAATGAGTGATGTTGAGCATCTTTTCATGTGTTTGTTAGCCATCCGTATGTCTTCTTTGGAGAAATGCCTATTTAGTTCTTTGGCCCATTTTTTGATTGGCCATTTTTGATTGGTCATTTATTTTTCTGGAGTTGAGCTGCATAAGTTGCTTGTATATTTTTGAGATGAGTTGTTTGTCAGTTGCTTCATTTGCTATTATTTTCTCCCATTCAGAAGGCTGTCTTTTCACCTTACTTATAGTTTCCTTTGTTGTGCAGAAGCTTTTAATTTTAATTAGATCCCATTTGTTTATTTTTGCTTTTATTTCGAGTATACTGGGAGGTGGATCATAGAGGATCCTGCTGTGACTTATGTTGGAGAGTTTTTTGCCTATGTTCTCCTTTAGGAGTTTTATAGTTTCTGGTCTTACGTTTAGATCTTTAATCCAGTTTGAGTTTATTTTTGTGTGTGGTGTTAGAAAGTGATCTAGTTTCATTCTTTTACAAGTGGTTGACCAGTTTATATACAGTTCTTTTGTCTCCTTAGGTAGGTTTATTCCTAGATATTTTATTCTTTTTGTTGCAGTGATGAATGGGATTGATTCCTTAATTTCTCTTTCTCATTTTTCATTGTTAGTGTATAGGAATGCAAATGATTTCTGTGTATTGACCTTGTATCCCATGACTTTGCTGAATTCAGTGATTAGCTCTAGTAATTTTCTGATAGCTTCTTTTGGGTTTTCTATGTATATATCATGTCATCTGTGAACAGTGAGAGTTACTTCTTCTTCTTTTCTGATCTAGATTCCTTTTATTACTTTTTCTTATCTAACTGCTGTAGCTAGGACTTCCAAAACTATGTTGAATAATAGTGGTGAGAGTGGACACCCTTGTCTTGTTCCTGATCTTAGAGGGAATACTTTTAGTTTTTCACCATTGAGACTGTTTGCTGTGGGCTTATCATATATAGCCTTCACTATGTTGAGATAGGTTCCTTCTATGCTCATTTTTTGAAGTGTTTTTACCATAAGTGGGTGCTGAATTTTGTTGAAGGCTTTTTCTGTATCTATTCAGATAAACATGTGGTTTTTACCTTTCAATTTGTTAATATGGTGTATCATATTGATTGATTTACATATATTGACGAATCCTTGCATCCCTGGAATAAACCAGACTTGATCATGGTGTATGAGCTTTTTAATGTGTTGTTGAATTCTGTTAGCTAGAATTTTGTTGAGGATTTTTGCATCTATGTTCATCAGTGGTATTGGCCTATAATTTTCTTTTTGTGTGTTGTCTTTGCCTGCTTTTGGTATCAGGATGACTGTGGCCTCATAGGATGAGTTTGGAAATATTCCTTCCTCTGCAATTTTTGGAAGAGTTTCAGAAAAATAGGCATTAGCTCTTTTCTAAATGTTGATAGAATTCCTCTGTGAAGCCCTCTGGCCCTGGGCTTTTGGTTTTTGGGAGATTTTTTCATTATTATTATTACAGTTCGATTTCAATGTTTATAATTGGCTTGTTCATAATTTCTATTCCTTCCTGTTTCAGTCTTGCAAGGTTGAACTTTTCTAAGAATCTGTTCATTTCCTCTAGGTTGTCCATTTTATTAGCATATAGTTGCTCATAATATTCTGTTATGATCTTTTGTATTTCTGTGTTGCCTGTTGTAACCTCTCCTTTTTCATTTCTAATTTTGTTGATTTGATTTTTCTCCCTTTTTTTCATGATGAGTCTGGCTATTGGTTTGTCAGTTTTGTTTATCTTCTCAAAGAACCACCTTTTCGTTCATTAATCTTTGCTAGTACTTCCTTCATTTCTTTTTCATTTATTTCTCCTCTTATCTTTATGATTTCTTTCCTTCTGGCAGATGAATTCTTTACCGCCAGTGCCACCTGGGAACCCAAAGTGTGATTTTTAAAAATCCCTAAGAAAATAATCATGCTAAATTTCTTGAACTTCTTTGATAGCACAGTAAAGACGAGCCAAACAGATAGTGTGAGCTTCACATTTCATTTGCTGCTTTCTGTTGCCCAAAGAAAGGTCCACAATGACACACTAATTGAACTTTTGGGATATTCTAGCATAGCCCATGCATTATAATAAACAGGGGTGCTTTTTAAAAATACTGGTGCTTGGACCCTTTTCTAAACTGACTGAATCAAAAACCTCTGAGAGTGGAGACTAAGCATATGAATCTACAAAAAGTTTTCCATGTGATTCTGATGCTTGGTACAAAGCGAGAAGCATTGGTATAGAGTCATCTATTGATATTTATTTGTGTGATTTCTCCAATACTTTTTTTCACAAAAGGCAACCATAGGATATTAGTACTTCCTTTATAAATATTTGTTGAAAAATTAGATTGAAGACAGTAGATGAACTGAAGCGAGGTTAAAGGGTGCTGTCTCCTCCCTGCTCTGAATACCCATTTATTCTTTGACTCCTTCTAAAGGTTTCCACCCTCACCTCTCTTTGGAGGTATCATCTGGAAGTATTACGAGGCTCATTGTGTAACTTATTATAATTTTATAGTTTTAAAATTTTCTTTAATAAAATGAGAAACAGTTTCTATTCCAATGCCTAGAATAGTATTAATGCTTGACATATAGTAGATATAAATATTTGCTTAATGTTATCATTTATTTCTTTGTTTATGAATGAACATAATTTCATACCTAATCTTATACCTAATGGGTATCAAGCACTTTGTGACTTGCTAACAGCTTCTGTAAGCACCTGTTTTTGCAAATTTAGGACACAGTCTAGTGAAATATCTATGAAAAGTGTGATTGCCAGTTTATAACTTTGCAGATAAAGTCCACAAATTCTGTGAAGCTGGATCTGTGGGTCATTCCTTGCGCTAGCAATGAGGAAGTAAATATGTTTTGTTTCTTTTGTCTCAATAATATCTGCTATAGATAATTAGGGTCACAAAGTATTTTTTAAAATCTTCTTGTTTGGAGGCAGATCAATCATACCTCTAGAAATTTTTCTGCTGCCTATGTTTTCTACTATACCCTCCCTTGCTCCTATGACTCTACTTAAGTGATTCTTTCATTATTAAATATCTTCAGCTCTCTTCTGAATATTCTTCGAGGCTGAATCATGTGACCTATTTGCTCCTATTTTCTCTCTATACACTTTTTCCCTGAGCAATTTCAGCTACTCACTTGGCTTTAACTGAGATGACTCTCAATATGTATTCCTAGTTCATCTTTCTCTCTTCTTGAAGCTTCAGACTTTTATTTCCTGCTAACTCTTAGCTCTTGTTTCTACCTCCAAAATTTCAGACTTAACATATTTAACAGTTACAATTCCCATTAAAAAAGAATATACATATATTCTTTTAAAATATGTTCTTTATATATATATATATATATAATAGAATATTGAGGCACTTCCCTGGCAGTCCAGTATTTAAGATTCCTTGCTTTCAGTTTAGGGGTGAGGGTTTGATCTCTGGTCAGGGAACCAAGATCTGCATGCTGCGGAGTGCAGTCACATAAATACACATTAAACATAAGTAAGTAGGGCTTTCCTGGTGGTGGCTCAGCGGTGAAGAATCCACCTGCCCACGCAAGAGACACAGGTTTGGTCCATGATCAGGGAAGATACCACATGCCACGGAGCAGCTAAGCCCATGCGCCACAACTATTGAGCTGTGCTCTAGAGCCGAGGAGCCACAACTCCTGAAGCAGGTGCACCTTAGAGCCAGGGCAGCTGCAACAAGCCACCACAACAAGAAACCCACACAGGGCAACTGGAGACAGGCGCCTGCTTGCCACTAGAGAAAAGCTGGAGCAGCAATGAAGACCCAGCACAGCCAGAAGTAAATGAATGAATAAATGCAATCCACCCATCGAAAGAGACAGAATAGTGATATGATGGGTTCACTCACAGTGGTTTGCCATGAACTTCTCCCTGGCTTTCCACCTCTAGCCATTTGCCAGGCTGTCGTTTGGCTCCTGCACCATCTCCTTTTTCGCTGCTCTCTTTGTAGTGCAGGTCTTTATTTCCTCTTTCCTGTATTGATGCTGCTTACTCAAGCTGATAATCCTGGCTCTAGTTTCTTATTTTCCCTGTGCATAATCCTCACAATATTTGGATCTGTCTTCCTAAATCATAATACCGGTTGTATCTGCTCTAAAAAAAAAAATAGTGACTTCCCATTGCATACAAATTAGGGCTTTCAAGATCCTCCACTATTGATGACAATATTTTTAACCTTAGTTTTCATTTTCTCCATCTAGGGAAAAAAAATCTCTATTATTATGTGTTTCTCAAAAATATCTTGAGATTCCCACTCTGGGTCCTTTCTGCATCTGCTCAAAAAAACCTTTTAACAGACCTCAAATTTCACCTTTTCTTTTAATGTTTCCTGTTGTGTCCCCAATAGATGTGATTGTTCATTTCTTTTAATCTCTATTAGGCTTTATTTAAAAGGCTATTGTCACATGAAATCTCTGCTATGTGGGTTGATCTTCAAATAGAAATATTTTGCAAAGACTAATAAAAACATAGTGCTTACCACTTAGATATTTGATAATAAAGATAAAGATTAGTCAAATTGATTCTTCTATACTAAGTATGACCCATATAGGATATAATTATTTCTTATCTTTTAAAATGTTTTTAAGTTAAGCTTAAATAATTTATCATTATAGGGATATTAAAAGTCTTTAGAAGAAATCAAATCGGTGGTAACCCATGGCTAGAGTTTACTACCTTTTCATTTGGGCTGACAATTTTTCTTTTTTTTTTTTTCTTTCCACCTTTTTAAGATGTCATTGTCTTCCAGATTCTACTGTTACTAATGAAAACTCTGCCCTTATTTTTGTAAATGTGATGTGTCTTTATTTCTCATTTCTGTTAACATTTTCTTTTTAATTTTTGCTTTACAGTCATTTGATTGTGATGTATCTAAGTGTGTTTTTCTTTGTATTTCTTTTGCTTGGGGTTCTCTGAGTTTTTGGCTCAAAGGGTTAATAGCTTTCATAAATTTTAGAAAATATTTGGCTAATATCTATTCAAATATTTATTTTTCTTTATTCTCTCTCCTTCTGGGCCCAGTTATATGCATGGTGAATCATGTAATATTGGCCTACAGATCTCTGGCACATAATTTTTTCTTTCCTCGATGCTTCAGTTTGGGAGTTTTCTATTCAATTTTCTCAGAGTTTGCTGATTCTTTTTCCTTTCTAGTCTTCTATAAAGTCCATCCATTTCTGATATTTTATGGTACTATGTTGAATTAATATTGTATATTTCAATTCTAGACATTTTGACTTGGTTCTTTTATACACTTTAATTTCTCTGCTTGAAATATCCCAACCATTATTATGTCTAAGTTTTCCTTTAAACTTTTAACATACAGTTCTTCACGAGTTATTTTGTATTTCTCATCTTTTTTTCTAACATCAGGGCATCCATGAGTCTGCCTCAATTGATTGCTTCTTTTCTCAGTTAGGAATCATATTTTTCTGTTTCTTTGCCTGTCTTTGTAAATATTCATTGCATACCAAACATCTTGTATAGACGAACAAAATAGCTGAAGTTTTTGGTAGATGCTGTTTGAGCTAAATATTTTTTATTGTGTTCTGTTTTTCCAGACAGGATATGAGAGGATATGTGATCTTATGTCAGAGAGATCTGACATAAAGATTGCTTAGAGATCTGACAGCTAGCATGAGGAGCTGATCATTCAAATTCAGCCATCTATAGTGCTCAGCTGAAAATGGGTACAGTTTTTATTAGCTTCAGTTTATTTCTGATTTCCAAAGAGACGGTGGAGATCTTTTACCCTTCAACCAACCCCAGCTGCTCAGGCTACACTGAGTGGGTGGCCACATTTAGGATCTGAGCTGAAGGAGCTTGAGTTGCAGCGTAAGTTCATTTCAGTTCACTTCTGGGTTCAACTGGCCTGAAACCTAATAGGAGTATAAGACTTATATTTTCCAGCTCTGCACTCACCATCACTTTCACAGGAAACTTCCCATGGAGGAGAAATTTCAAGCTGACAGTTTACATCCGTGGCTCTTCCAGATACTTGTATGTCATGCCAGCCCACACTGTTATTAAAAACTTGGCTAGCTCTCTTCCTTTCAGCAGGCCCTCTGCTGAGCATAGGCTCATCCTCCTGCTGGAAGCTTCGGTCCCAGCTATGGAAGCAGCCACTCTTTTCCATCTATTTATAAAGGACAGCTCTTGACTGGAACGTAGTTCATTTGGATTTCTCTGTGTCCACCACTCACTCTTTGACAGCTTTAAAATGAAGTGTGAATTTTATCTTTTGTTTCTTTTGTTCTTATTGCTATAAAGGGGGTAGCAATATTTTAAGATATTCTTTATCCTATTAAGAAGTGAAAACATCTGGCCAGTTCTTTTTACTTTCCATAATTGATATCAATCTATCCAATATTAACATTTTTGTGTAATTTCATAGTATTTTGTCAGGAAGGGAGTTGAGTATTTTTATAGTGTGTATCATCAATCTTCTGCTTGAATTGTTAATATTTCTTGCATTCTATAATTTTGATTTCATAATTTCTTGTAAAAATAGATTCACAACTGAGAATTGTTTCTTTTGCAGATTTGAAATTACTCTTTTTATTCTATCACTTTTCACTTTGAAAGCAATTTAGTTTGAATTAATGTCATATGTGCTCCTATTTTTTTGTTTATTGTATTTTTAAGAATACACCCATTCAATGAATATTTCCTACGTTCCAAGTACTTTTCTGGTCACTGGAGATAAAGCAACGAGCAAAGCAGACCTGAGGCCTTTCCTTACAGAGCTTAGAATGTGAAGTAAACAACCACAAAAATGTCATACAAGACAGAATCTAATCAGTTGTGCTAAATTCTATGTGGAAAAAAATCCAGGATGTCATAAGAAAATCTAGTGTGGGACATAAACTGGGGTTTTAGATAAGTCTTCTGTAAAGAATATATGTTTACATTGACACTTCTTTACTTATTCTTTTATTACTTCTAGGTAATTTTGTTTTAGGCATATTTCTTGTAAACTGCATACATCTGAATTTAACTTTTTATTCCATTCTGAGAATCTTTTTAAATAAAAAAAAAAAAACAAGGGGTTTGTTTTTATGTCTATCATCTTATCTTTCTGAATTTTTACTATGTTTTTCATTTTCTGAGTTTTACTATATGTATTATATTTTGCTTTATTTGTTTACTTCAGTGAAGTGAAAGTTATCATGCTCTTTTGACAAAAGCATTCTTTAATCAATATATCTCTAATTAATAAAGACAAAACTAAAACAGTATCTTCTAACTCCCCACTATGTAAGAAAATGAATTATGTGCTTACCTGCAGTTTGCTTGTTTTTGTTGATGTATTAAAGGATTTTAATTACATTATAAATAGTAAATTGTTGTATTTAAAAATGCAACACTACTTATATTTATTCATATTAATGTAACTGTATTTCTAATATTAATTTGAACATAGATGTTGTTTGGCAATCTAATCTTTTCTATCAAACCACCCCAAACTTGCTAGCTTAAAATGACAGTTTGGTTATTTCTCAGTTGAAAATACATTTTTATATGTCGTCACCCCAAAAAGTTCCCCTATGCATCTTCCAAGAGACACACCCCCACCAGAGACAATTACTGTTCTCATTTTTCCAGCAGGGATTAGTTTTATCTGTTTAGAATTTCATAGAAATGAAACTATGCAATATGTACTCTTTTGTATAAGGCTTCTCTCAACCAGCATAATGCATTTGAGATTTACTCATGTTGGGTATGTAAATTTTTCCTCTTAATTGCTAAATACTATTCCATTCTCCTGTTGATCGATGCATCAGTGCTTCCAGATTGGGGCTATATGAATTATTGCTGTGAACATTTTTGTATACATATTTTTGGTGACATATCCTTTTATTTCTCTTGAGCTAATACATAGTATTAGAATTACTGGTCAAAAGGTCAGTATATATTTAGTTTTTTTGTTTGTTTTCTTTATTCTCAACATCTCCCTAAAGAGTATCTTTTTTAAAAATATATTTAATTAGTTAATTAATTTGGCTGTGCTGTGCAGCTTGTGGGGTCTTAGTTCCCTGACAGGGATTGAACCCAGGCTCCCAGAAGTGGAAGTAAGGAGTCCTAACCACTGGACTGCCCAGGAACTCCCAGTGTACGTTTCGTTTTACAAGAAATTACAAGGTTCTTTTTAGAGTAACTGTACCATTGTAGCTTCCTACTAAGTAACTACCAAAGTTTCAGTTGTTTCACAGCCTCACCAATATTTGGTGCCATCATTGTTTTCAATTTTAGCCTTTCTAGTAGCTCTGTAATAGTATTTTATTGTGGTTTGAATTTTCATTTCTCTGATGACTAGTAATGTTATATACTTCTTCATGTACTTATGTACAATTTGTTTATCCTCTCTTGTGAACACTCCAAAATTTTTGCCACATTTCATTGGACTATTTGTCTTTCTATTACTGAGCAGTAGTTCTTTCTATGTCCTAGATACCAGTGTTTGATCAGATATATGTATTGTGAATATGTTCTCAAAATCTGTACCTTGCCTATTCATTTTCTGAAACGTGTCTTTTACAAAAAGGTGTCTTCATGTTGTTTTTTCTGGCCCTGGTGGGTCTTGTGGGCATACGCAGGCTTAGTCTAGTTGCGGCAAGGGGGTGGCAGAGCTGCTCTAGGTCGCCGGGCTCGGGGGCTTGTGCCGCGGCTCCCGTCGCGGAGCGTGGGCTCTAGGCACACGGGCTTCAGTAGCGGCACCGTGTAAGCTCAGCAGCTGTGCTGCACAGGCTTAGATGTTCTGCAGCATATGAGACCCCCAAACCACGGATCACACTGCATTGCAAGGCCCATTCTTTACCACTGGACCACCAGGGACACCCTGAAAGGCATCTTTATTTGTCTGTGTGTCTGGTTCACTTTTGTGTTTCCAGTGACAGCACAATCCCTGGCCAATGGTAGACAGGCAAAAAAATATTTGCTGAATGAATCCAGGAAAGTACAAGTAAAGATCACAATTAAAGCACAGTAAGAATCTCAATCAATCCTCAGTATACACTGCTAGTAGGATTTTTATGAAGTACAATAGAATGGTTGAAAGTGTGGGCTTTAAAATCAGACTGTTAGGATTTTCATTCTAACCACTTTCTGTGTTCAGTTCAGTTCAGTTCATAGTCACTCGGACATCTCTGGCTCTTGGCGACCCCATGAACGGCAGCACGCCAGGTCTCCATGTCCATCATCAACTCCTGGAGTCCATGCAAACCCACATCCATCGAGTCGGTGATGCCATCTAACCATCTCATCCTCTGTTGTCCCCTTTTCCTCCTGCCCTCAATCTTTCCCAGCATCAGGGTCTTTTAAAATGAGTCAGCTCTTCACATCAGGTGGCCAAAGGATTGGACTTTCAGCTTCAGCCTCAGTCCTTACAATGAACACCCAGGACTGATCTCCTTCAGAATGGACTGGTTGGATCTCCTTGCAGTCCAAGGGACTCTCAAGAGTCTTCTCCAACACCACACTTCAGAAACATCAATTCTTCAGTGCTCAGCTTTCTTTATAGTCCAACTCTCACATCCATACATGACCACTGGAAAAGCCATAGCCTTGACTATATAGCCTTGACTATATAGACCTAGATTGACAAAGTAATGTCTCTGCTTTTCAATATGCTGTCTAGGTTCATAACTTTCCTTCCAAGGAATAAGTGTCTTTTAATTTCATGGCTGCAGTCACCATCTACAGTGATTTTGAAGCTCCCCAATATAAAGTCAGCCACTGTTTCCACTGTTTCCCCATCTATTTGCCAAGAAGTGATGGGACCAGATGCCATGATCTTTGTTTTCTGAATGTTGAGCTTTAAGCCAACGTTTTCACGCTCCTCTTTCACTTGCATCAAGAGGCTCTTTAGTTCTTCACTTTCTGCCATAAGGATGGTATCATCTGCATATCTGAGGTTATTGATTTTTCTCCCAACAATCTTGATTCCAGCTTATGCTTTTTCCAGTCCAGCGTTTCTCATGATGTCCTCTGCATATAAGTTAGATAAGCAGGGTGACAATATACAACCTTGACATACTCCTTTTCCTATTTGGAACCAGTCCGTTGTTCCATGTCCAGTTCTAACTGTTGCTTCCTGACCTGTATATAAGTTTCTCAAGAGGCAGGTCAGGTGGTCTGATATTCCCATCTCTTTCAGAATTTTCCACAGTTTATTGTGATCCACACAGTCAAAGGCTTTGGCATAGTCAATAAAGCAGAAATAGATGTTTTCCTGGAACTCTCTTGCTTTTTTGATGATCCAGCAGATGTTGACAATTTGATCACTGATTCCTCTGCCTTTTCTAAAACCAGCTTGAACATCTGGAAGTTCACAGTTCATGTATTACTGAAGCCTGGCTTGGAGAATTTTGAAGATTACTTTACTAGCATGTGAAATGAGTGCAATTGTGTGGTAGTTTGAGCATTCTTTGGCATTGCCCTTCTTTGGGATTGGAATGAAAACTGACCTTTTCTAGTCCTGTGGCCACTGCTGAGTTGTCCAAATTTGCTGGCATATTGAGTGTAGCACTTTCACAGCATCATCTTTCAGGATTTGAAACAGCTCTATTGGAATTCCATTACCTAGCTTTGTTCATAGTGATGCTTCCTAAGGCCCCCTTGACTTTACATTCCAGGATGTCTCGCTCTAGGTGAGTGATCACATCATCATGGTTATCTGGGTCATGAAGATCTTTTTTGTACAGTTTTTCTGTGTATTCTTGCCACCTCTTTTTAATATCTTCTGCTTCTGTTAGGTCCCTACCATTTCTGTCCTTTGTTGAGCCCATCTTTGCATGAAATGTTCCCTTGGTATCTCTAATGTTCTTGAAGAGATCTCTAGTATTTCCCATTCTGTTGTTTTCCTCTATTTCTTTGCACTGATCACTGAGGAAGGCTTTCTTATCTCTTCTGTGTATCTCTCGGCAAGTTACTTAACTTCTCCATGCTTTGTTTTCCTCACTTCTCAACCTTGTTGGATCATAATGAAAAAAAAGGGTATAATGCAAGTGAAATCTTTAGCACAGTGCTCATAAAAGATCAATAATAATTGTTACTTATGTTATAACATCCTCTCATCATAGTGTTTTATTTGCAGTGATTCCGTCCCCCAAGATGAAGGCTAATACTTTAAAAGCAGCTGCCATTCAATAGGTCACCTGATTAATTTTCTGGTTAGTGCAGATACTGGGTCTCTGAGTGAGAGCCCTGACTGCAGGGATGGGGCAATGCCCCCATCCAGCTTCTTTCAGGCAGAGAATGCTTTATTTGGGGAGTAAAACATGGTTACACTGCCAGGTATTTTCCTCAGCTGCCTCTGCCTTGTAAATGGGGAAATCCTTCCCGGAATCTAGCAGTGGGTTGTCCGTTTTAGTGATGGTATCTGTATATTCATTTAGGCATTTTGTGCAAGGTGGGAGACCCTACATGGAAAATCAGCCAGGTAACATTTAAAAAAAATAAACTCTGTTTTTAGAACAGTTTTAGATTGACTGAAAAACTGGAAAGATAGTACAGGGAATTTCTACATATGCTGCACTGAGTTTCCTCAGTCATCGGCGTCTCCTATCAATGTAGTATATTTCTTATAGTTAATGAACTGGTATTGCTACATAACTATTAACTGCAGTCCAGATTGTCTTCATATTTACTTAGCCTTTACCTAATATCCTTTCTTTTCTAGGATCCCATTCAGAAAAACCTATTACATTTAGTTACCATGCCTCAGGCTCCTCTTGGGTAACACTTTTTCTTTTTTTGATCACTTTGATAATTTTGATAAATACTGATCAAGCATTTTGTGAAAGTGTCCCTATATTGTTACTGTAAGAGGTAACATGATTTTCATCACATCGTGTCAAGGGTACATACTTTCAGAATGTTCATGTGGACCTTGATCACTTGGCTGGGGCAGTGCTTGTCAGGTCTCTCCACTGTGCACTTTCTCTCCCTGCCACCTCTCCATACTGAGATCTTGGAAGGGAGTCACTATGCACAGTCACACCTAAGGAGTGGGGAGTTATGCTTGACCTCCTCGAGGAAGAAGTAGCTACATATATTATTTTGAATTGTTCCATACAGGATGTTTGTCTCATCTACCCACTTATTTACTCAATTATTTATTCATCTCAGTATGCACTCAAGGATATTTATTTTATAGTTTGGGTTATAATATAATAATAAATAAACTACTACTTTATTTATTGGATATATTTTATACCAGAATCTAGTCATGGAACTTCTTAACGACAACAAAGAACTCATGGGTATAAAAAAGTGACACTTTTCTGCAAAAATAGTCAACTGGGAAGTCTGTGGGCGCTCCCAGTAATCCTATCATCATTTAACTATTTCTGAAACACTATAGAAAAGGCAGAGGAACCAGAGATCAAATTGCCAATATCCTCTGGATCACGAAAAAAGCAAGAGAGTTTCAGAGAAACATCTATTTCTGCTTTATTGAGTATACCAAAACCTTTGACTGTGTGGATCACAAGAAACCGTGGAAAATTCTGAAAGAGAAGGGAATATCAGACCCTGACCTGCCTCTTTAGGAACCTGTATGCAGGTCAGGGAAGCAACAGTTAGAACTGGACCTGGAACGACAGACTGGTTCCAAATAGGAAAAGGAATACATCAAGGCGGTATATTGTCGCCCTGCTTATTTAACTTACATGCAGAGTACATCATAAGAAATGCTGGGCTGGAAGAAGCACAAGCTGGAACCAAGACTGCTAGGAGAAATATCAATAACCTAAGATATGCAGATGACACCACCCTTATGGCAGAAAGTGCAGAGGAACTAAAAGCCTCTTGATGCAAGTGAAAGAGGAGAGTGAAAACATTGGCTTAAAGCTCAACATTCAAAAAACTAAGATCATGGCATCCAATCTCATCACTTCTTGGGAAATAGATGGGGAAACAGTGGCCAACTTTATTTTTTGGGCTCCAAAATCACTGCAGGTGGTGACTGCAGCCATGAAATTAAAAGACGCTTACTCCTTGGAAGGAAAGTTATGACCAACCTAGATAGTATATTTAAAAGCAGAGACATTACTTTGCTGACTAAGGTCTGTCTAGTCAAGGCTATGGTTTTTCCTGTGGTCATGTATGGATGTGAGAGTTGGACTGTGAAGACGGCTGAGTGCCGAAGAATTGATGCTTTTGAACTGTGGTGTTGGAGAAGACTCTTGAGAGTCCCTTGGACTGCAAGGAGATCCAATCAGTCCATTCTGAAGGAGATCAACCCTGGGATTTCTTTGGAAGGAATGATGCTAAAGCTGAAACTCCAGTACTTTGGCCACCTCATGTGAAGAGGTGACTCATTGGAAGACTCTGATTCTTGGCAGGATTGGGGGCAGGAGAAGAAGGGGACGACCAAGGATGAGATGGCTGGATGGCATCACGGACTCGATGGACATGAGTCTGAGTGAACTCCAATAGATGATGATGAACAGGGAGGCCTGGCGTGCTGCGATTCATGGGGTCACAAAGAGTTGGACACGACTGAGTGACTGCACTGAACTGAAATACTTTAATGGGAACTGTGAGGGAACTCAAGTTTGCAAGAAGTAATCATTGTTATAATGAATGGATTACCTGTTATGTGCCAAAAACTCTGGAGATGGCAATGGCACCCCCACTCCAGTATTCTTGTCTGGAAAATCCCATGGGCGGAGGAGCCTGGTAGGCTGCAGTCCATGGGGTCGCTAAGAGTCAGACACAACTGAACAACTTCACTTTCACTTTTCACTTTCACGCATTGGAGAAGGAAATAGCAACTCACTCCAGTGTTCTTGCCTGGAGAATTCCAGGGAAGGGAGCCTGGTGGGCTGCCGTCTCTGGGGTCACACAGAGTCGGGCACGACTGAAGCGACTTAGCAGCAGCAGCAACCAAGAACTCACTTAACCCTGAGGTATACGTATCTATACCTCATACAGTACATACTTTTAATGTCTCACCAAAACATGATGGACTAAACAACATGTACATTTCATAAGCCGTGGGACAATACTTCAAGTAATTTCAGTGTAGTAGAGGATAGAGGCAGATGACCGAGTGGTGGTCATACAGGGTGATGAGTTCCAGGAGAGGCTGAAAAGCACGGAGGGGGCATATCTAAGGCAGAGAGTTCAGTTGATGCTGCTTTGCAGAGAAGGTAACTTCTGAGTGACAGGTGTCAAGGAGCTCTACAGTTTTGAAAGACAACTAGCAGGAGCACTCCAGGCAGAAGGCGGGCTGTGGCAGAAGCAGGGAGGGCTGAGGTGATGTCTCAGTACACACCTGGACAGAGGCAGGGCTTGATGCTGCAAAAGTACCAGGAACCAGATCCTCAAGATGTCTGTGTTGCTGGAAGGAACTGCAACTTGATTGTGAAGGCTGTGGAGAATCGTTGAAGGAGTTTCAGCAAGAGATAAACTTGATCAGCTTGACATTTCAGAGGGATCATTCTGGCATCTACAAGAGAAAATTCATCTCAGTACTTCATAGTCATCATACCGTGTTTTTAATGGAAAGTTGACTATGTTTTCATTTTATTTTCTATCCAGTGATATTGGTGGTTTTCTAAAATCAAATCCATGCTCAAATGATTGCCATCTCTGTTGTCTCAGGAATGTGCTTTGGAATCCTGGACAAGAGCTCCCAGACACAGCAGGATGTTTGCATAGTCCCCATACATGGTAACTTGTTCTGGATTATTTGCTTAAACATTTTTTCTTTCATTAATTTACATTCTTACTCTTTCTCCTCCTTTTGTTGCTATTCTTTGGTACTTTTTATAATGCTACATGCATTAAATACCAAATGTCAGGCATTCTATTAAGTTATATGTGTATTTCATTTAGCCTTTGCCAAATACTCATCTCATTTAACCTTCACCAAAGCAGTATGAAGGAGACAGTACCATTGTGTGCATGCACAGTCAGGTCCGACTTTTTGTGACCCCATGGACTACAGCAAGCCAGACTCCTCTGTCCATGGAATTTTCCAGGCAAGAATACAGGAGTGGAAATTGCCATTCCCTCCTCCAAGGAGTCTTTCCCACTCAGGGATTGAACCTGAATCTCCTGCATTGGCACCACTGTGTCACCAGGGAAGCTCAGACAATATCAGTACTGTTTGGCAAATGAGCAAACTGGGGTTGAGGAAGATTTAGAATCTTGTTGAGAGAGGTTTTATGGCTTGCTTTGCACAGCTGGAAGCGGAGCCAGTGTTCAAGCTCAAGTCTGTTTCAAGGGGCCGCACTGTGCAGATTGGGCCTCCAGGTGTCCTTTAGGGACTGTCCTGTCAACTGCAGGACTGCATTCACCACTGGAGCTTTTGACCTGCCTCGATGGGGGCAGGAAGAGAGTCGGAGTAAAGGGCCTCTTCACGAGTTAAGGAACACATAATGAAGAAGAGCCAGCTGATCTACAAGCTCAAGTTGAATAAAGCACCTTGGTAATGAATTGTCCTCCTCCTCTTTTGCTTCACTGAACTGAACTAATTAGTGATAGCAAACATCTTTTCAAATGCATTTTGGCCAGCTGTATGTCTTCCTTAGAGAAATGTCTACTTAGGTCTTCTGCCCATTTTTTTGATCGGTTATTTGGGTTTTTTGTTATTGAGTTGTATGAGCTGTTTGCATATTTTGCAAATTAAGCCCTGTCAGTCACATCATTTGCAAATATTTTCTCCCAGTCTTTTCCTTTCGTTTATGGTTTTCTTTGCTGTGCAAAAGCTTATAACTTTGATTAGGTCAAACATTTGTTTATTTTTGTTTTTATTTCTATTGCTTTGGGAGACTGATCTGAGAAAATGTTGGTAGCGTTTATGTCAGAGAATGTTTTGCAAGTCCTTAGTAGATGCTTCTTGATTGAATGGCTCATGATCTAGATACTCAGCTGCTTGTATACTATTCCCTGAGTTACTCCCTTAGATCTAATGTTATCTCTGTAGCCACCAACCTTGCCCGACAGCTTAAAGCTGCCCCTTTTCACTCTTACTTTTGGACTTCTCTTTCCTCCGTGGTAACTGTTTGCCCTTCTGGCCCCAGTCAGTTTGACAGTGACCCAAACTAGGCCTTGTCCCTTCTTACTCCTTTTACTTCAGGGGTAGTTTCCAGCAAAACCACACTGCTGCAGACACAAAGTTCTCTACGGTGTTCCTGCACCATCAGTACAAATAATCAAGGTATTTCTCCCCAGATCATCAACCGTGGTAGTCTTGTTGATTATGCAAAAACCATGAGGGGAGAGGTATAGACAATAAACGTATATTCAATAACAAGCTACTTTGATTTATGGCATTAAGTGAAATCAGATCTGGCATTAAGAAATATCAGTTCCAAATATTTAAATTATAGATCTGAAAAAGCATTGACACATATTATAGTTGTTTTAGAAACTGAGCTATGTTCTTTTCTTTTGCTAATAACAAATAAGAAAACAAGTAAGCAATGAGTTCATTAGAAAAACACTTGTGAAATATTAATACTCTTAATAACCTACATGATTAAAAAAAAACAGCCTCACTTTCACACATAATGTGGGGAGTTATGCAATTGTGAGAAAGGAACATTTATTTTGAAACAGTTATAAATTATAGTGTAATATGCATATGTATAGAGGTATATTAAATTACAGTAAGAATTAATCCAAAAAGACTTTTGGATTTAAGTGTTAATGGCTGAGATCTTTTATGAGCAACAACTTAAAACTTTTTAAAAATTAGAATTATTGCCACATGCAACTTTTTGGAAAGAAATAGGCTTTCTTTCACCCTAAGGACATTGAAGTGATTGAAATTTGTAGCTAAGCAGTTCTTAAAAGGTATGGAACTGCATTAACCCAATAATAACCTTTCAGTTATAATAATTTTCTTCTATGGGTATCACAATGTGTTTAGTCAAATCAGCAATGTTTAATGACCATATGCTACATGTACTACATAAATTTAAGGTTATACTATAATCCCACTTATTTGAAGATCCTGTGTACCACACACAACTCTTTGAAATACAGAAGAGAATCAAGAAAGAAGCAAAAATTGAAAAGCACCATAATATTCATATGCTGTGGTTTCATATATTGGATTCATTTG
The DNA here is from genome assembly GCA_917880005.1 of Nanger dama. NCBI lineage: Eukaryota > Metazoa > Chordata > Mammalia > Artiodactyla > Bovidae > Nanger > Nanger dama. The sequence goes on from CAKJTW010000010.1 coordinate 20,112,815, forward strand.
CCCTGATTTCAAAAGCAATTCTAATTCTACCTGCTGCTAGACTACCGCTGAGCCTGCTGTAGGGTTACACCTTCCACTCCCTTGAAGCTAAATAGAGCCACGGGACTTTCTCCAGCTAGTAAAATGTGAGTGGAAAATGCAAATATTCCCTGCCTTTTACTAATAGGCAAACTGAGACTCAGAGAGTTTAGATAATTAAGGGCTAGTGGACCAGGATCATGAGCCCAGGCCATCTAATTCCAGCGTCCCTGTGTTCAACCAACAAGCTGTACTGCTTCCCAGTGCTGGTGTACTAAGTGACCACAAAGTAAGAAAACAAAACTGCTGAATGGAAGAAAATGACCTGCTGTAAGAATGCCATAGATAATCCATAGAGTAATTAATCTACATAAGCAAAGTCAAGTACTACTACTGACCCCTATAGACAGGGAGAAAATGAAGTCATTCTGTAAACCAGTGCAATACAGGGGATAAATTCTGATTTCTGGGCCCAGAAATGTCAAAGAGTTGACTTACATGATGACATAATTTTAAACAGTATCTTACCAAATTGCTTGTATAAGCCAAAGTGTTCTAAATAAATCCAATGAAACTAATTTCACAGCGTTTTTATCTCCATTGTCAATGAAATTCAGAAGTGTAAAGAAATATAGTCATGAAAGCTAACTAGCAGAATAAAACTAAAGAAACATTTCTAAGCATCTTAAAAGAAAGCTATTCAAATCATACTGGGATTTGGGAGAAGACCCAAACCACTTTATTTCTTTCATTTCTGCTCACTCCTCCCCTCTAATCTAGACATTTTAAACTTAGAATCCATCGATGGGAATCAAAACAGTGGTTCTCACGGTGTGGTTCCCAGACAAGCAGCATCAACCTCACCTGGGAACTTGTTAGAAATGCAGCTGTTAAGGTCCCACTTTAGCTGCACTGAACCAGGAATTCTCGAGGCAGACATCTCTGTTCTGATGCATGTTAACGTTTGTGACCCACTGAGCTAATGAATGACTTAAGGGGTATATGAGAATTTCTGAAGTGTAAGAATGTAGGCGAAAAATTATCTAACTTTGGCATTGGGATTCCATGGGAAGATTCTTGACAAGCCCTCCCAGGATAGTAAATATATGAGGGAATAAATTTTGACTGCCTCCAACAACCAGAGGGTATGGAAAACCATTCTCTATGAGAAAGGAATAGAATTCTGTTACTTTACATTTGAAATGGAGAAATAGGGAGAAAAGGTGAAAAGCAAGGTTATATTGGAGAGAGCTCCTGCTGTTGTTGCTCAGTGGCTAAGTCATGTCAGACTCTTTGTAATCCCATGGATACATGGGATGCCACGCTTCCCTGTCTTTCACTATCTCCCTGAGTTTGCTCAAACTCATGTCCATTGAGTCAGTGATGCAATCTAACCATCTCATCTTCTGCCACCTCCTTCTCTGCCTGCCCTCAATCTTTTCTAGCGTCAGGGTCTTTCCAAATGAGTCAGCTCTTCACATTAGGTGGCCAAAATATTAGAACTTCAGCATCAGTCCTTCCAATGAATATTCAGGGTTGATTTCCTTTAGGATTGACTAGTTTGATCTCCTTGCTATTCTAGGGACTCTCAAGAGTCTTCTCTAGCACCACAGTTCAAAAGCATCAATTCTTCAGGGCTCAGCCTTCTTTATGGTCCAACTCTTATATCCATACACAACTATAAGGACCTCTGTTGGCAGTGACATCTCTACTTTTGTAATGTTCTATATAACTTTGTCATAGCTTTTCTGCCAAGGAGCAAGTGTCTTTTAATTTTGTGGCTGCAGTCACTGTCCACAGTGATTTTGGAGCTCAAGAAAATAAAATCTGTCACTGTTTCTGCTTTTACCCATCTATTTGCCATGAAGTGATGGGACCACATGCCATGATCTTAGTTTTGGAATGTTGGGTTTTTAGCCAGCTTTTTCACTCTCCTCTTTCACCCTCATCAAAAGGCTCTTTAGTCCCTCTTCACTCTCTGCCATTAGAGTGGTATCATCTGCATATCTGAGGTTTTTGATATTTCTCCCAGCAATCTTGATTCCAGCTTGTGATTCATCCAGCTGGATACTTAACATGATGTACTCTGCATAGAACTCCTGCTGAGCTCTTCCTTGAAAATGAAATGAAAGTCTTAGTCGCTCAGTCATGTCCAACTCTTTGCAACTCCATGGACTGTGGCCTACCAGGCTCCTCTGTCCATGGGATTCTCTAGGCAAGAATACTGGAGTGGGCAGCCATTCCCTTCTCCAGGGGATCTTCCCGACCCAGGGATTGAACCCGAGTCTCCTGCACTGCAGGCAGATTCTTTGCCATCTGAGTCACCTTACACCTCAACCAAGCACTGTATGAAGCACAGTGCTTCATACAGCTACCAGCAATCAAATAAAACTGAGGCCTCCAGTTTCCTCATCGCTCAATTGGGAAAGAATCTGTCTGCAGTGCAGGAGACCTGGGTTTGATTCCTGGGTCAGGACAATCCCCTGGAGAAGGAAATGGCAACCCACTCCAGTATTCTTGCCTGGAAAATCCTATGGACAGAGGAGCCTGGCAGGCTACCGTCCGTGGGGTCACAAGAGTCAGACACAATTTGGTGACAAAACCACCACCGATAAAACGTATTTGCCAGGATAGGAAAAGAAGACCGAAATATCTATCACAATGATTTACACATAGTAGGTACACAATGCATATATGCTGATGCGAACTATGAGTGTGGCCCTTCTTTCCTGCAGGTAGTAGTTAAAGGCAGCTGAACTGACGTCATTCTGACAACTGACTGTTTTGTTTATTACCCTAGATTCTGCAGGAATCTTTTATTCTACTTAAAATTCCAAAAGATTTTTTTTTAGAATATTAAAAATATGTTTTATGACAGATATAGCCCAAAGGCTGTGATAACAGGTCACTCAGGCAGACACAGTTATTTGAAGTCATCTTTCTGAACACTTTATTCCATTAAACAGCAGACACTTTCTTAAATATTTAACAGTAGAAACTGATGACTTCTCAGTTTCCCTGCGTTCGTTCAGTCGCAGTGTCTTTGAAGCCTATCATCCTCTTGTTAAGAAATTCTAGAGAATGGCTCTTCACTCAGATAGCCCTTCCATCAAGTCATCCCAAGTAAACTGGCTTTTCATTCCTTGTGGTTTGCCACCTTTGGCAGAGGCCTGCTGCTGATCTCAAAGTTTTGTTGCTTCTTCCGAGCTCGTCAGAATAAAGTATGTGCGGTTTCACTGCAGACCACCTTGACTCCGACACCAGTTTCTTCCAAGTGCCACCAAGCGCCGCTTTCCCCATGAGCTGTAAACACATCAGTAAATAGTCAGGCCTCCCGAGAAAACCCGTCTGGGTCCTCAGCAAGGTCTGCATTCCTTCTCCCTGTTAAGTGGTTCTTTATGTTTGTATTTCTGGCAGCCAGCATTTGCAATGGTTCATTTCTCATTCCAGGAGCAAATGGCTTCCTAGATCCGCAATAAATTAACATTCAGTACTCTCTTGTCAGAGATTTGCCCTCTGCTACTTAGGGGCAGTTCCTGGGATTGCAAGGCAAGCCCTTGGCTCTGGTGTCAAACTGCATACGGCAGAGGGCAAGGCTTGCTACCGTGGTCCTGTTTCATAGCTCTGCTCAATGTTTTCCTTTTGAAATATAGTTAATTGTCTTTTCCTGCTGTGGAAACACGACACAAAAACATGACTTCTTTAGTCTGTTGTGCATGGGTCTAGCGGCTGCTTTCTTTTTACATTCTCTTGCCTCTGTTTCTTTGTTTTGCTAGGAGCAAGTTCAATCCAAAAGATAATTAAAGTTGGCAGGGTTTTGCAAATAGTGATTTATTTTTGGAACTACAGAGATTTCTTCAGTCAGAGCTCACCAATTAAACTGAGTCACTAGATTTTACTTTAAAATATTTTCAAAATGAATACAGCTACAAAGATAAAACTATCTGGAATAGACATTTTCTTGTGAAAGTTTAATGTTTGTTAAGTGCTCTGTGGGTCTTTTGTTTACTTTTATAAGTAAACTTTATACAAATTCTGTTTAGCTGTCAAAAAAATCTTGTGAGTGTGTATGTAACAGCTAAACTCTCATAAACTAACAATGTTCTTCATAGAGAAAGTGTATATATAAGATTTGCAAATGCTTCTTTCTTCAAAACCATTACAGGAAATTCATTTAAAGCTTTTATGTTCTATCAAATATATTATTGCTGCTGCTGCTGCTGCTAAGTCGCTTCAGTCGTGTCCAACTCTGCGCGACCCTATAGACGGCAGCCCACCAGGCTCCCCCGTCCCTGGGATTCTCCAGGCAAGAACATTGGAGTGGGTTGCCATTTCCTTCTCCAATGCATGAAAGTGAAAAGTGAAAGTGAAGTCACCCAGTCCTGTCAGACTCTTCGTGACCCCATGAACTGTAGCCTATGAGGCTTCTCCGTCCATGGGATTTTCCAGGCAAAAAGTACTAGAGTGGGTTGCCATTTACTCAGAAATAAATAGTATCTCTAGCTCCTTGGTTGGAGAAGGCAATGGCACCCCACTCCAGTACTCTTGCCTGGAAAATCCCATGGACGGAGGAGCCTGGTTGGCTGCGGTCCATGGGGTCGCTAAGAGTCAGGCACGACTGAGCAAATTCACTTTCACTTTACACTTTCATGCATTGGAAAAGGAAATGGCAACCCACTCCAGTGTTCTTGCCTGGAGAGTTCCAGGGACAGAGGAGCCTGGTGGCTGCTGTCTATGAGGTCGCACAGAGTTGGACACGACTGAAGCGACTTAGCAGCAGCAGCAGCAGCAGCTCCTTGGTATGAAATATATAGCTTAAGGGATTCTTTTAAAGTCAATGTGCTCTAGAAACATGGAGGAAACTTTAACTTAACCAAAAGGGTTTAACAACAATAGTAGCTTAAAAAATAAATTATTTAACTTGTTTTTTTATTCTCCACCACAGAAACTTGCATGATTGTTAGTCATCAGCTGTGCCATGTGGTCATACCTGCATGTGCACACACACACACACAGAATCTCTCTGGAATATTGGTTATGCTATAAGTAATCAGGAATTACTTTGATCTGATTATATTTTCTTCAAAGGCATCCATAGATTAGTCTCAGATCTTAGATTAGTGAGGTTATTTGACTTTGCTGAAAATACTCTAGACTTGAGATATTTGGTAGGTTTGCCAGATAAAATACTGGGAAGAAAAAGTCACTGGGAGGGCTTGAGTGAGGCACATGAAAAATTTTGGAATATGGCTTAAAGTTTTCCATATTAGTTTCCAGCCTTTTTAATTTGGAAAGAGGAGAAGTAAGGTTACTGGGTAAGACACCCAGAAAGACACCCAGTTAAATCTGAACTTTAGATCAACAACAAATAATATTCTCAGTATAACTATGTCTCAAATAGTGCAGATATTAGTGACTTATCTGAAATTCAAATTTGACAGGGTGTCCTGTATTTTTATTTGTTAAAACTGGCAACCCTACCTACACTGTTCAGTCTATGCTCTAAGACACATTATGATTTTGTTGAGGAAAAGACATAAATTAAGGCCATTAATAACACAAGCAGAGAAGCATATGAGAAATAGATTCTTTTCTTTTAAGATTATTTTCTATTGTATGATTCATTAAATATTTGCTGAGTGCCAACTAAGTATCAGGCATTCTCCTAGGAACAGGATATCCGTTGGCCACCAAAACCAGATTTGATCCATGCCTTCATGGGTACTTGCAGTCTAGAGGGGGAGGCAGGGGACGAACAAGCTAACACATAACTCCAACTGTGATAAGTGGTGTGAACCAGCCTGAGAACACAGAGAGTAATGGTGAGTGAGCTGGTTTCTCAAGGCACTGACTGAAGACCTCATTGAAGTAGTAACATTTAGCCTAATTTCAGAAGGATGAAAATATCAACCAGGAGATAAGGGCAAATAAGGCTCTAAGATGGAAAAGAGCTTGGTATATAGAAAGCCCTACAGGAGGTGAGCATGTCCAGAGAATATATAGAAGAGAGTGCAGCGCATGCAGTGTGATTTGAGAGGGCTCCAGGGGCCACATCGCCATGTTATTCTAAGTGTAAATGGAGTCGCTGATGACTGATGAGTTTTCAGCTGGAGGATGGCAAGATCTGATTTATATTTATTATATTTCTTTCTGGCTGATGTATGCCAAAGAGATTGGAAAGGGTCAGGGTAGAAAGATTATTGTCAGGGCCCAGGCAGGAGAGGACGGTGGACTGGATCTGGGTAGTGGTGGTGAAACTGGAAAGAGTCAGGATACAGGAGTGGAAATGGCATGTTCTACTGGATTCAGTGTGAGAGAAAGAGGGAGGGGAAAATCAAGTATCACCCTCAGGTTTTTTACTTTAAATAATTGATCGGATGAAGTTTCATCATGTTGCTGGGAAGACTGGGAGAAAAAGAGATTAGTGACATCCATTTCCCATGGCTCCTGTAACAAGCTTTGTGGATTAAAACAACAGACAGAACTTTATTATCTTGAAGTTCTAGAGGTCAGAAGTCTGAAATGGCTCTCCTTGAGCTAAAATCAAAGTGTGAGTAGGCTGTGTTTCTGAGGCTCTGGGGACAGTCTGTTTCCTTACCTTTTCTAGTTTCTAAAGGCTTCCTGCATTTGTGGGCTCATGTCTCCCTTCTGTCTTTAGAGTTAGCAATGGAGCGTCGATATTTCTCATGTCACATCACTGATTCTGACTCTCTTGCTTTCTTCTTTGACTTATAAAGACTCCTGTGACTACATTATGTTCACCTAGATAATCTAGGATCGTCTTCCGAACTACAGGTTAGCTGATGAGCATCCTTAAATCCACCGGCACCTAAATTCCCCCTTGCCGATTCTTCAATATCCGCAAATCAATCAATGTAATTCACCACATTAACAAATTGAAAAATAAAAATCATATGATTATCTCAATAGATGCAGAAAAAGCCTTTGACAAAATTCAACATCCATTTATGATAAAAACTCTCCAGAAAGCAGGAATAGAAGGAACGTACCTCAACATAATAAAAGCTATATATGACAAACCCACAGCTAACATTATCCTCAATGGTGAAAAATTGAAAGCATTTCCCCTAAAGTTAGGAACAAGACAAGGGTGTCCACTTTCACCACTACTATTCAATATAGTTCTGAAAGTTTTGGCCACAGCAATCAGAGCAGAAAAAGAAATAAAAGGAATCCAAATTGGAAAAGAAGAAGTAAAACTCTCATTGTTTGCAGATGACATGATCCTCTACATAGAAAATCCTAAAGACTCGACCAGAAAACTACTAGAGCTAATCAATGAATATAGTAAAGTGGCAGGATATAAAATCAACACTCAGAAATCCCTTGCATTCCTATACACTAATAATGAGAAAATAGGAAAAGAAGTTAAGGAAACAATTCCATTCACCATTGCAACAAAAAGAATAAAATACTTAGGAATATACCTACCTAAAGAAACTAAAGACCTATATATCGAAAACTATAAAACACTGATGAAAGAAATCAAAGAGGACACTAATAGATGGAGAAATATACCATGCTCATGGGTCAGAAGAGTCAATATAGTGAAAATGAGTATACTACCCAAAGCAATCTACAGATTCAATGCAATTCCTATCAAGCTACCAGCAGTATTTTTCATAGAACTAGATCAAATAATCTCAAGATTTGTATGGAAATACAAAAAAACCTCGAATAGCAAAAGCAATCTTGAGAAAGAAGAATGAAACTGGAGGAATCAACTTGCCTGACTTCAGGCTCTACTACAAAGCCACAGTCATTAAGACAGTATGGTACTGGCACAAAGACAGAAATATAGATCAATGGAACAAAATAGAAAGCCCAGAGATAAACCCACACACCTATGGACACCTTATCTTCGACAAAGGAGGCAAGAATATACAATGGAGTAAAGACAGTCTCTTTAACAGGTGGTGCTGGGAAAACTGGTCAACCACTTGTAAAAGAATGAAACTAGACCTCTTTCTAACACCACACACAAAAATAAACTCAAAATGGATTAAAGATCTAAACGTAAGATCAGAAACTATAAAACTCCTAAAGGAGAACATAGGCAAAACACTCTCCAACATAAATCACAGCAGGATCCTCTATGATCCACCTCCCAGTATACTGGAAATAAAAGCAAAAATAAACAAATGGGATCTAATTAAAATTAAAAGCTTCTGCACAACAAAGGAAACTATAAGCAAGGTGAAAAGACAGCCTTCGGAATGGGAGAAAACAATAGCAAATGAAACAACTGACAAACAACTAATCTCAAAGATATACAAGCAACTTATGCAGCTCAACTCCAGAAAAATAAACGAAACAATCAAAAAATGAGCCAAAGTACTAAATAGGCATTTCTCCAAAGAAGACATATGGATGGCTAACAAACACATGAAAAGATGCTCAACATCACTCATCATCAGAGAAATGCAAATCAAGACCACAATGAGGTACCATTTCACACCAGTCAGAATGGCTGTGATCCAAAAGTCTACAAGCAATAAATGCTGGAGAGGATGTGGAGAAAAGGGAACCCTCTTACACTGTTGGTGGGAATGCAAACTCGTACAGCCATTATGGAAAACAGTGTGGAGATTCCTTAAAAATTGCAAATAGAACTGCCTTATGACCCAGCAATCCCACTGCTGGGCATACACACCGAGGAAACCAGAATCGAAAGAGACACATGTACCCCAGTGTTTACTGCAGCACTGTTTATAATAGCCAGGACTTGGAAACAACCTAGATGTCCATCAGCAGATGAATGGATAAGAAAGCTGTGGTACATATACACAATGGAGTATTACTCAGCCATTAAAAAGAATAAATTTGACTCAGTTCTAATGAGATAGATGAAACTGGAGCCAATTATACAGAGTGAAGTAAGCCAGAAAGAAAAACATCAATACAGTATACTGACACATAAAATGGAATTTAGAAAGATAGTAATGATGACCCTGTATGTGAGACAACAAAAGAGACGCAGAGGTATAGAACAGACTTTTGGACTCTGAGGGACAGGGAGAGGGTGGGATGATTTGGGAGAATGGCATTGAAACATGTATACTATCATGTAAGAAATGAAGCGCCAGTCTATGTTCAATACAGAATACAGGATGCTTGGGGCTGGTGCACGGGATGATCCAGGGAGATGATATGGGGTGGGAGGTGGGAAGGGGCTTTGGCATTGGGAGATCGTGTACACCTGTGACTGATTCATGTCAATGTATGGCAAAAAAAATACAGTATTGTAATGTAGAATTTAAAAAAATTGTTAATAAATATTTCACACCAAATTAAAAAAAAAATCCCCCTTGCCATGTAACATAAATATGTGCATGTTTCAGGGACTGGGATGTGGCTATCATGAGGGGACGAGGAGCATCATTCTGTCTACTAAAGATGGAAAATCAGGGGCACGTTTAGACATGTTAAATTTGAGATGCTACTGAGTCAGCCAAGTTGGAAGTTAGCGATGTAAACAGCAGGATACATGAGTTTGGTAAGCTCCAGGAGAGATTAGGGCTAAATTTGAAAGCTGTCAACCTGTAGATGATATATATGGTCATGAGCATGTGTGACATCACTGAAGAGGAGACTGAGTAAAATGTCTCCATTTAGAGTTCAAGTAGAGGAGGCAGGCTAAAAGGGAACACAGAGAAAGAACAGACAGGAATGTGGAATGACAGCCAAGATAGCGTGGTGCCGAGAAGACCCTCTTCAAAGACGGCAAGAGCAATCACCTGCATTCAATGTTGCTGCGAAATACATCTGCAGATCTGCCCAGAGAGATTTGGATTTGATAGCAAGAAATCAAAAACTTTGATACAAGCTGTTTCACTGCAACTATGAGGGAACAACCAAAGCTGATGCAGTTTGAGGAGTAAATGGATGTGATCCCTGACCAGAGGTGAGAGGGAAAGTCCGATGTGTCCTCACAGCCTTTGTAGATGCCCATTAGGAAGAGTGAGGTGATCACATTTGATCAGAGGCTTTGCTACAGTAAGAAGCTGGGAGCTAAGCAAGGTCACTGTTGTGTGTTTCTGTCTGGTCAGGGTTGCGTGGTAGCTACAACGATGGTAGACATGAAAGGGGTACAGATGTTACTAGGGTCTCATTGCTGTGCTCTGTGTGTAAAGCAGATCCTGAGGGTGACTGGAGCAATGACACATGATCACCTTCCTGATGCATTCCAGGAAACCCTTTAGGACCAAACCGCAGAAACTGCTTGGAAGGATAAAACCAGAGATTTCTATAGCAGGGCGCAAGGATCTCTTGTCCTGAGGAGTCTGCTTTGCTGGCTTGTTGCCCTTCTTGGGATTCTCTGAGGGGACAATGTCGCCTCCTCCTAGACTGCAGTTTACCAAAGGGCTTGCTCCCGCATGAACAAGGAACTCTTACTAGCTGATAATACATCCCTGCTCACCAACAAGAGACTGTCAGTTTCAGAAGAAATGTATGACTTTACTTTTCAGAGCAAAATATGCACTGAGATTCTCTAAAACTGTAGTTGAAGAGGGATTTACCCTTTCTCAGATTTATTTGCTATGTGTATAGATTAAGGATGGAACTGGTAGCATCTGTAGAATACATACATTGTATTTGCGTGTGCACGAGTGTGTGTATATGCCTCATAACATCCAATACTGACTCAAGGAAATGTGAGTTTATTTGTCCTACAGAACGATAAGTCTGGAACAAGGCAGACCAGCGTCAGCTTCATTTCTCTTTCCCTCTCTGCTGTAGATCTATAACAAGGCATCTATTCACGCTTATGGCCATAACCTCATAGATAACAGATTTTGCTGCATGTCTAGACCTTACAGCTGTTTTCCAGGGAAAACAAAGAAAGGATACAGGCAGACCCAACACTCCCACATATATTTCATCGATCAGAGGAGTGTCACACGGCCACCCCATATGACCACCCCTATTGCAGGGAGCCTGCCAATTGGGTTTTTGATTTTCAAACTCTATCAGTAAGTTATGATGCGATGATAAAGCACAAAAGCTGATTTCTTGCTCATGTGACACAGCATCGGCAGTGTGTTGGCTATGGCTCAGCTCCATGCATCTTCTTCCCCTGGAGACCCAGGGTGAGAGGGGCAGCCCCTCTCAGGGCCATGCCCTTCCCATGGTGGAGGGAAGAGAAATGGCAGAACCACATGATGGCACTTAAAGGCTGTTCTCAAAGGTGGCATCATCACTTTCCTCCACCACCCATTGACTAAAATAAATCATATACTTAGGCTGATGTCCATGAAACAGGTAAATATAATCCTCTTACAAAAAACATGGCAGGGGACTTCCCTTATAGTCCAGTGGTTAGGAATCTGCCTTCCAATGCAGGGGACATGGGTTCAATTCCTGGTAAGGAAACTAAGATCCCACATGCAACAGGGTGTGGCCAATTAAAAGAAAATTGCAGATGATTGGGAATAACAATATATCTTTCCTAGAGAACAAAAGCAGGCAAATGAGAATAGACCAGACATGGAAGTTGAGTCAGCAAGTTACAGTGTCTGCCACAGGACACACACATAGACACACACACAAATATGCACGTACATAGATGTACACACACACACACACACACACACACACACATACCTTTTAATTTATTTGTATTTCAAAGCGTTTCATGGGAGAAATATTCATACCTTGGGGACTGTGGTCTTGAGCCACATCATGTCCCTTGGGTAAAGTAACTGCTTATAAAAACATCTCAGTATAAAATATGTAGCCTTTAACATGGACTGTCATTCCATTCCTCATTGTAATAGATTTCACTGTAGTTGCACAGAAGATAATCTGTATCACAGATGGTTACTGGAAATTTCTCATCATACATTGAAGTGAAGTGAAGTGAAGTGAAGTCGCTCAGTCGTGTCCAACTCTTTGCGACCCCATGGACTGTAGCCTACCAGGCTCCTCCATCCATGAGATTCTCCAGGCAATAGTACTGAAGGGGGTTGCCATTTCCTTCTCCAGGGGATCTTCCCGAGCCAGGGATCGAACCCGGGTCTCCCGCATTATAGACAGACGCTTTACCGTCTGAGCCACCAGAGAACCCACTATTATGTCAAGGTGGTATACTTAAACAAAATTTAGTTTTGTGCCAGGAGAATTTCAGAAAATTAAGTCATGTCTAGCTATTGAAGTTTTTTTTTTTTTTCCTTTTTTCCTGAACCAGGTGCTATCTTATCATGCAACATGTTCAAAAGCTGAAGTTGACAAGTTTAAGGTAAGGAAGCAAATAGTGTATAAAGTTAAATTTCCCAGGGCTTTTGGACACTTTGTCTCTTGCCTCTACAACTAGTCCTGCCCACCGAATGTTGGGGAAGTAGAACTGGGTAAGGCCTATTTGCATATTTCAGTTTTAGAGGGGAAAAGGAATTTATGTATAACTGAATGGCTCATTCCTAATCTTTTAAGTGATTCAGTGTTTCTTTCCTTTTTAAGTATGCAGGATATCAGGGAAAAAAAATCTGTGTAATATGATGAGAATCGGGATGCCTGATTTTGGCATTTGTCTTACTTCTAACTTTCTGTTCACTTAAAATCTTAGGGTGTATATCTTCATCTGTAAAAATAAGTAAAGAGATTAGGAGAATACTCGCTACCATTTACCAACTGCTTACTATGGACCAAGTACAATACAAGGCATTTTATCTGTATTAATCTGAGTCTTATACTCCTATGAAGTAGGTACTATTTTACAGATGAGTGAACTGAAACACAAAGATATTAAGCAGACAGGCCAATGTCAAATGATTGTAAGGGGTACAGTCAAGCAATTTGGCCTTAGAACTGGAGTCCCCTAACCACTGTGCTACACTGCTACCCAGCTGGACCCCCTTCCAGCTCTGACATGAGTCTCAGATGTCCCTTTCCCTTTAGCCACCCCCCCTTCCCTTCAAGGCATGTCAGGATTCTGGCTCCTCTCCCTGCACTTCTGAGTGGTCAAAACAGGGGCGTATGGGCAACCTGATTTTCCCTCCTTTGGGAAGTTTAGGTGTCTTTTTCAGATTTTTGCAGAGGTTCGGAGAATTATCAGGCTTCCCTTGTGCCTCAGCTGGTAAAGAATCCGCCTACAAATGCAGGAGACCTGGGTTTGATCCCTGGGTTGGGAGGATGCCCTGAAGAAGGAAAAGGCTAACCACTCCAGTATTCTGGCCTGGAGAATTTTGTGGACTCTGTAGTACATGGGGTCACAAAGAATCGGACACGGCTGAGCGACTTTCACTTCACTTCACTTCAGAGAATTATCAGCTAAGTTACTACAATCATAAGAAAAAATATGTATTTGTAGTGACACTTGATGGTGGCTACTCTTGAGCATGTCATTTGAATGTAAACGCATTTTGTCTTCCCAGGAAAAAATGGCCTGGAGACCTTCGGGCCTCACTATTGAATCAGATTATTAGGGTTCAGTCACACTGCTTAAAAAAATAAGACAAGGGAAGACCCTAAACTCAGGGCAGGGATGAGGGAACGGCTAGAAAAGTCAGGGAGCAACACGTGGGCAGCAAACAAAGGTGAGCTGCTTGGACTCCATCCAGGGATATGGTTTCTCATTGGCTTGGAGAGATGCTTAGGAAGAGACCTGCCATGATGACCCAGATCAAGACAGCCACGGTGCCGGTGAGGGGACAGCAGAGAACAGAGGAAACGACGGGGGAACCAAAACCACAGCAGGCAGGGTCTGTTTGCTGCGGAGATCAACAGCCTGCATATGTGAGCAGCAGCAGGGCAGGGCTTTTATATACCTTGTTCACTGTTCTATCTCTACCGCTGTTCACAGTTCTTGGAACACAGTAGCACTCAATAAATACTTATCAAATGGATGAATGAATGACTGAACGACTAAATCAGCCCCCAAAGCTTTAGTGTTCTATAACTCAAAACAGTTATTCATTAAGAAAATGTTTAAAAAAATATGGTGATATATAATTATACTTTATTTTTATATTTACTTTTGTAGATCTTGTTTTTCTTTATTATTGAAGTATAATTACAGTTAGTTTCTGCCATATAAAAGGTGAGTCAGCTGTATTATATTTTATATATATTTATATATGTTTGATAAGCATATCCATCAAAAATATTAAGGCTTTTTACTTTAATTACATTTAGTTATATATACATTCCATATAAATATTTTACTGTTTTATGTTTTAAATTTTTACTATTTTATAATTATCATCATTGCTAAAAGATGGAAGGGGAAGGCAGGGAGAAAAATAGCAAAGCTCATAATGGGCTAAATATGATGGCAAGAGCTATGTGATGTGACATGTCTAGTACTGAAGCAGCCAAAATCAATAGCTGTCTACTTTCTAAAAGTCCTGCCCTATGTTCAGGCTTAATTCTTTCCTTAGAATAAGGAAAACACATCGTCTTGGAATTTGCTGTGCTTTTTTATTTTTAGCTTACAAACATACTAAGAATATGAAGTATTTAAATTTGAGGGAAAAAAGCGTTATTTCATCTTAAAATGATCAAAATTATTAACTAAACTGATTTATTCCAGATTTTTATCCTGTAAGATATTAGTGAACATTTTATTAGAATGTAATTGAGATATAGTAGATAATTTTAACTTAGTAGCTTTTTTCCTTGAAATATAAAGTAAATAAAACATTATCATAATTGGTAGCTGATATCTTATAATTGCAGCAATAACATGAAAATGTAGTGGGCTTAAAATAATCTTGCATATAGAAAAGTATTTACTGAAATTTCACACTAGAGTATGTGCAATGGCAGTTTCCTAACATTGTGGCTAAATAACAGTGAATAAGTGCTTTGTTTTACAAATAAATTATGCATATATTAAAAAGATATTATAACCTTGGCTGCTACAATACTTTTTTTTTAACAGAGCTGCATGCTAAGTCTCTTCAGTCATGTCTGACTCTTTGCAACCCTATGGACTGTATCTCGCCAGGCTCCTCTGTGTGTGTATATATATAAACTATAGTTATGGAGAAAGGGAGGGAGAGAAAGGAGAAATTTGAAATGTAGAATCAGAGTTATCCATGAGATTTCATAAGTGGAAGAATGGCTGAGTTTCAATGTGTTGTATTATACCCAGTTGGGACCAAGCTAGTGATCAGTGATTCAGAGATTAGGTCAGAATTTGGGGAGAAAATGGTTTCACCATCGAGTGCTAAAAAGATCAGGAGGTCAAATACTCAGGTCAGACTCCAATTGCAGCCTACGATTCACCACATCTGGGATTCAGACATGTCTTAAAGACCAGTGAGATGTGGTCTGTTTACACGAGAGTCCTCTGAGTAAGAAATTCTTCCTATTGGGAGTTGAGGCCGTGGGCTTCAGTGTCTGGAGAATTCCAAGTTCAGCGTGGAGTCTGCCTCTTGGGTTTGTCTCTTACTCCAGCCTACCATGGGTTCATGTTCTCAGCTAAGGACATGAGTGGACACAAAAGGCATGGACTTAATATGCTGCTGCTGCTGCTAAGTTGCATCAGTCGTGTCTGACTCTGTGCAACCCCATAGACGGCAGCCCACCAGGCTCACCTGTTCCTGGGATTCTCCAGGCAAGAGTACTGGAGTGGGTTGCCATGTCCTTCTCCAGTGCATCAAAGTGAAAGATGAAAGTGAAGTCGCTCAGTTGTGTCCAACTCTTAGTGACCCCATGGACTGCAGCCCACCAGGCTCCTCCGTCCATGGGATTTTCCAAGCAAGAGTACTGGAGTGGGTTGCCATTGCCTTCTCCAGACTTAATATAGTTTCAGTGAATTAAATGCCCCCAAGAGGACAGGATTCCAGAGTGTCAGTAGCACACAAAAGGATGCAGCAGCCCAGTAGAAGAAAGCATTGCTATGACCGGAGGCAAGGCGCTGCCTACCAATATGACCAGCAGAGGCGCAGGGACTCACTGCAGACCTAGTGGTCACGTCTTAAGGACAAGAACCTTGAGAGATGGAGAGCCCCAAATCCTGGAGGGTGTGATACATGCCATTAATCACTTTCAGTTCACTATTATCTGTACTCTTAGGTGATATGGCCTAAAGCAACACGGATTTTCTATATGATAAACCTGTAGTGAATCTTCAATGATCATTCATGCGAGGCTGGCACCACATTACTTTTCCTTGTATCTTATCTTCTGATTTCATACTCTTCCATGTTGGGGATTTCTCTTCCTCTTCTAGAATGCCATAAGGTGGGGAGCAGTGTTTTCATTTCTGCTTTGTTCTCTTAGTCCTATTTCTCCTGTAGGGAAAAGTCTCCATGGGGGTGTGTGGTGGTGGGCAGGGTGTGGATTAAAGAGTGAAAACCTTTCTAGAAGTGTCCCTAGATTGTCTAAACAAAATAAACAGGTGAAACAACATATATTGCTCATCCAGCAATGTCAGAACCCAAGCCCATTTTTTGTCTTTCTGATACATCATTTATAGCTTGGGAAACAGTCCTTTCTGTAGAGCCAGCTGTGCTGTGCACAAAAAGTTTACAGAACTTCCTTGAACTAATGAGTTAAGTTTTTAAGAGTCTGATTCAGGTTATAATATTAATTTATATTTATGAGTTGGTCACCCTATGCATTGCATGAGGAAACCGAGATCTAAAGAATGGTTTTTATCCTCATGAACATTACTGATCTTTCTTGAACTTGAAATAAGAAAGATGTGTCCAGAAAAATCTGTGAAGATTCTACTGCCTGTGTACTTCTGTTCTGCTCTGTGCAAAGAGGAATAATGCATAGAGACCATAGTGACAATTAGATGTCTTTGAAGAGGACTGGTTTAAAGACTTTTAATAACCTGAAGATGCCAGCTGTGATAACATAAGAAAACGAGTTTAGTACACCAATTATATCTCCCATAATTCTATGCACTTTCCTAGGATTCCAATGCAGACCAAATAGTTATCACTGTATATGCCAGTTTACCAATTAAAGTCAACTCATGGTCACCCTCATGTTATATTGCCACCCTCTATCATCCCTTCTTTCAATTTCAAACTGCAAGGATTATGGCTGCAATAAAAGCTGAACTCGTTTGCAGCACTGTTTAACTGCCTCAGTAATTAAACACCAGTAACTCACCTTGGGTATTTGGGTTTGGACTACCTCTTGCATATTTTAAGTTTTCAATGTTATTGTCTAGGCCACAGATTAATATCCTGGTAAAATAAAGTACTGAGAATAGGTACACCCTGTGGACTTTACCTACAAAAATAGGAATGGCTACATCAAAAATATGGTTTCCTCTATGAGATGAGTGGCATGGGCATGGCTGGGCAATTCAGGAGATGTGTTTGATCCATGAGATAGTCTGATGTTATAATAAGAAATTTCCGCCCTCAGAACTGTCCTTGCTGTCATGCAGGTAGGTGTGTGTGTCATGGGCCTTGAGCAAGAGTCCCTGCCTGTGCAATGTGCATGCTCAGTTGCCCAGTCGTGTCTGACTCTTTGCAACCCCATGGACTGTAGCCTACCAGGCAGACTGTAGCCTGTCCATGGGATTTCCCAGGCAACAAAACTGGTGTGGGTTGCCATTTGCTTCTCCAGGGGATCATCCCAACTCAGGGACTGAACTCTCATCTCCTGGTTGGCTGGCAGATTCTTTCCCGCTGAGCCCCCAGTGAAGCCCTGCCTGCACAAAGGAGGCAATAATTGGGACTGACCCCCACCTGGCTGGCCAGTGCTCGGGATGCTGTTTAGGAATTGAGCCTCCAGAGCACCTTTTTCTCGTTGCAGCAAGGCAGGACATGTGCTGGCCATTACCTTTCCAATCTCCTTTGAGTGGAAAAGCCGAAGCCTTGCAGCCACTTGTTGAGCAAAGGACAAATGCACTGTGTAGAGAGGGCCTAGAATTTTGACATTTACCCAATGCCAGGTGATGCGGCAATTCCTGAGGAGGGGAGAGCGGGAGGAGGGCCTGGGACACATGTCCCCCACCCCAATCAGTAGGGAGCACCTTCCAGCTCCTCTTCCACAGGCTGGCTACCTTTGGGAATCTCAACAGCAGTGACCTTCCAGTTCACTCGAGGTTATTTCTAAACATGTTTATAGATGACCACACAGCATTATGAACGGAATTTGGGTATTATCTTATACCTAACCTATTCTGTCTATTCTCTGAGCCCCCAAACCTCTTGAATCAAAGTGGGTTGTTTTGACTTTAAGTAGTATTTATGCCAAGTTTAATATCTGAGTTTGTTTGTTTGTTTTTCATTGTCAGTGAAAGTTATTGAAACTTCAGCAGGAAATTGACTGTGGGGGACACGGCTGAGTCAGCATCTTAAAGGGCACATGCTCCTCCTACGGCAGCAGCCTGAGCCGACAGCCCCGCTGCTTAGGCCAGCACCATAAATATGTGGGTGCCTTGTGTTCAGATGTCTGCGTGTTCATACGGAGTTCTCTTTATGAACTGTGTCTTAATCCTATGCTACATCAGAGAAAAGATGGCTATACTTTGTCACTCTTGAGTACTGAAAATATTGGGGGAGGGTGTGATGGAAGAGAAGGCAGGGCTGCAAGTCCAGGCTGACCTTTTCTCCTACTGAAATAAGCAGCTCTGCTTGGAGGGCTCTTCAAGGACCCACCTGGTCAAGTACATCCTGTGGTGACCCTGACCTCTCTCAGATCACCTTAAATAGCCCCTGTCTGTCACTTCTTTCCATCTGAAAACTGTCTCCCAGAGGACACTATGAGCATCTACTTTTCCTGGGAGAAGATTCTCCCATCTTCTCTCTTCCACCTATTATTCACACAGTGGGTTCAACTGCATTCCTCACTTGAAGACCCAGGGAGTCTGAGCCTGAGGCAATGTAATCAAAGGCAGTTGAGTTTTCGTTCCAGAGCAGTGACAGCCCTGCCAGCCCAGGGGAGACAGCTTGGAGGGCAACAGGGAGGCCCAGTTAGAGCCCCACACAGTGAAGGGAACTGTAAAGGCCAAAGGGGTCAGAAGCTTCCAGAGCACTAGGGCTTCTGGGCCTGGATCACTCTCCCTTCTTTCTGGTTTTCTCTAGTTAGAGCCATCAGCAGCTACAGAGATGGAATCGGAACTAAAGAATTGATAGCCCCCCACTTCAGTGATGGGATTCCTCAATGGCTCAGCGGGTAAAGAATCTGCCTGCCAATGCAGGAGAAAGAGCTTCCCTGGTGGCTCAGACAGTAAAGAATCTGCCTGCAATGCAGGAGACCCGGGTTCAATCCCTGGGTCAGGAAGATCCCCGGAGAAGGGAATGGCTACCTGCTCCAGCGTCCTTGCCTGGAGAATTCCATGGATAGAGGAGCCTGGTGGGATACAGTCTGAAGGGTCGCAGAGAGTCAGATATGACTGAGCGACTAAGCACAGGCACCCTTCAATGATATGGTCAGCCATCACAGGGGTTTCTTCACTTTACCCAGACACTGTGAACTCCTGACTGTTATGTGCCCCGCATCCTCCTCTTCAGAAGCCCGCTGTGGATGTAACTGTACAGTTATCTTTGAGTCCTCATGCCCCCCCACCCCCCCACCCCCCGCTTCCACGTGCTGTTCCCTCCATTCTGACTTGGAACATCTCTGATCCTTGCAGTCACTGTAGCTCACATCCTCCCTTTCTCTCATGCAGATGTTCACTACGCAGCGCTCTCCCATCCGGGCTCCTGCTCCACCCCCGGATGTGTCCTGTGCACGGCTGCCAGATCAGCAGCACTCTCATGTTGGTGCCAGTTTCCTTTTCACAAAGCTTAGCATCTTTAAGTCTTTAGAGTCCATCACTTCAAATTTCTTTAAATGGGCATTAAACGTGCCCTGAGCTCTAACCTCCAGTTCACTTTTCCAGCCTGTTTCTCATGCTCCCACTTACCTACCCTTCACAGGAGTTCTAGTTGATGTTTCCAGTCCGTACTCTGCCCTTCCCTATCTTTGTTCCCATCCACATTCCTCTGTCTGCATACTTAAAGCTTCTACAATCCATCTGATCCTGCTCAATTGACCTCCCCCATGAAGTCGTTCTTACTGTCCTTCAGGCAAAAGTGATCTGCTCATTCTTTCATTGTACTTATCATGTCTACCTTGTGATATAAATCTTTGTGCACCTGTCATCTGGTTAAACTAGGAGAATTTTTAGGGAGAATACCCTTGTCTAATTCATTTTTGTAACCCTTAAATCACCTAAAGCCAAGCCTTGCTCCTGGTGCTGAAGAAATCACTACCAACTGACCAGTTCATTGATCTGTTTGCAATTTTGATGGCAGAGGAAGTTACAACATGTGAGTAGAATTCTGAAGCAGGGCTCTATGACAATGAGAAGGCTGCAAATCCTCTCAGCCCCTTGTTTTAAGTTCTTGATTTTTAATTTCCTGGGTTTCCCATGAAGCATTAAGTATATGAAAATAAAGGGATTCTTTGTCTTTGCTTAAGATGTTCTCTTTGAGTATTGAGTAATGACAATATCGGTCCCTCCCTCGTCTACAATAGGGCAAACGTCCCTTGCCATTAATTCTTGGTTAATTCAGCAATTTAATATGATAGAAATTGCTGAAGTGAGATTCTTTATTCATATGTCCCGTTACCACTACTCTGCTGACTAAATTCTTTAAGACTATTATTTTCTTGAATCTTGAGATTTCTAGTTCTCTTTAATTTGTATGGTTCTATATTCTGTCCCTTCTACCTATTTTTGAAATTATGTACCACTTTGATAATTCTGTATGTTTTCTCTCAGTTGAAAATGAATTGATTCAAAATCTTACAAGCACGTACAAATCATGATTGTGTTGGTTCCAAGGCACCATCTGAAACATGAAGTCAGGACACACTGTCTGATCTAAGGGTTTTCTACAGTCTTAGTAGCCAGAGCTCCCCTTTTAAGACCGTCTTTATAAGGCTGCAGACACAGTAAGATAAGAAGGCACAAACATGGAAGCAGAGAAAGCAGCCCCTAGACCTCCTGGCTCATTTAAAATTTCCAGGCCTCAGATTTCCAATCTGAAAAACAAAGCAATCTCCAGCCATAACATGCTATCACTTTACGAGCTTGTAAAACTTGTATCTAGGAGGAAAGGGAAAATAAAACACAAAGCAACATAAAGTTGACAAAACATTTTGGGTCCTTAGAATTTCTAAATACCCAAAGTTTTAAATATGAGCTCTATTTAAAAATGTGAGTATTTGGTAGAAGACTTGGCTCAACTTGATGTAACTATATATTATGAGTGATTTCCTAAGCCCACCATGGCTCTGTTAACATTTGAATGGTAATACAGTATACAGCTGGGGCTTCCTCAGTGGCTCAGCAGTAATGAATCTGCCTGCAGTGCAGGAGCCGCACAAGACATGGGTATGATCCTGGGTCAGGAAGATCCCCTGGAGGGAGGGCACGGCAGCCCACTCCAGTACTCTTGCCTAGAGAATCCCATGGACAGAGGAGCCTGGCGCACTACAGCCCATGGGGTCGCAAAGAGTCGGAATGACCGAGCACCTGAGCCCAGCAGAGCCCAGCACATCCCAGCGCAGGCGGCGCTGCTGGTAAAGGATCCGTCTGCCAGTGCAGGAGACACAGGAGATGCGGGTTCAAGCCCTGGGCTGGGAAGATGCGCTGGAGGAGGATATGGCAGCTCACTCCAGTATTCTTGCCTGGAGAATCCCATGGACAGAAGAGCCTGGCAGGCTACAGTCTATAGGGTCGCAAAGAGTTGCACACAACTACAGTGACTTAGCACACCCACATCATATACAATAATACTTGTGCGGAAGATAAGTGATTATTTTAGCTAAGCCAAGAATTTCAGTCTCATCAAATAAAAACTTATACTTGTGCCATCTCTAAATGTTTAAATAGTAATATCTTAAGTAATGACTTAGCAGTGTATAAAAACCTTTTCTCTCATGAGTCTCATAAGCTCTTGGTGAGGGCTGCTTTATTACAGCTGCATTTTACATATGAGACAACAAACACCAAAGCACCAGAGAGAACAATGCACGTACTTGGCTTTGATTTTTTCCCTCCAGTGTTTTGTTTTGGTTTTGAAGACAGTTCTTTTAAGTAGCTGAATAGGAAAATGTAAACAATATCATGGAGTTTTATGTTGAAGTCACTTCTCTTGATTTAACTTTTATCTTGGAACTTTTGGGGCATTTCAACAGCCTGGGGACCAAACAAGCATGAATGGTGGATGATGTCTGAGAAAAAAAGAATTTTTTTGGCTGAATTTAAGCCTTTAAAAAGAGATTTGTCATGGTATTCTTTGGGCAATCAATACATTTTGTTATTAACTATTTTATTAGAAGCATCTTTTTGTATTGTGGTTGTGCCATCCATGTGACTTCTTGCCCTAGGGTTTCACACTGCTTAGAAACCTAAGGAAATTGGAAATAGCAAACATTATGAAGATATTGCATCATTCTCAGCAAGAGGGTGTATGATCCATTATTCTGACATCTTGCTTGTCTTCTTTACAGTCTGATTGGTTATCTAGCTGTATAGAAATCTCTCGACATCTGGAAAGCTCAAAGGAAAAAGAGCAGACTCACTTTATTATCCTGTGCTCTCCAGGCCTGCCAAGTACCTTATAAGAAAGATAACAGGAATATGAGATTGCAAACATCAGTTTAATGATAAAGCACTTGTCAGGAGATAAAGTCTTATGTTTAAGGCATGAGAACTCATGAGCTAGAGACTATTTGGGGAAGATATGAAGTAAAAAATGGGAGGCTGGGTTGATGTTTGTATGGTATTTCCTCGGGTGATGTATGACATTAGGGACGTCACGGGCAGTGATCTGCATATCTGCACTTTAACCCAAGACATTGATGGTAAAACTCTGAGGCTTTTAGCAGTTATTCTGAATTAATCTCTGTATACTGCTCCAACTTGTGTGTGTGTGTGTGTGTGTGAGAGAGAGAGAGAGAGAGAGAGTGCACTTCAGCTTAAAACAGATAGGTTATTTGGAGCTTCAACTCCGGCTCTAGAAAAAGATCCTGTGGCTTTCATTGTTCCCAAAGTGAAAAGCCTACAGAAAAATCTGCAAGAAAACAAAATCTGAGATGAGACACTTCGGCCACTGGGTGCCATCCTTGCTCCACGCAAGGATTTGCTGAGCTGCCTTTCTAGGAAAATGGTTAAAACCCCAAAGACAGCAATTTAAAAGGAATTCCAAGATATAATAATGTTTGTGTGTGTGCATGACCTGGAATATGTTAGTGACACAGGCAGCTTATTCATTTGCCCAGGCGTGAGGCCAAAGAACTGGGAAGACTCTCAGTTCAGCCTTTTCAACAAAGCCTGGTCCAAGCTGTCCGCCGGCTCTGTCCCAGACAGTGGGTGGCGGGGGAGCTGACAGTGAGGTGGCGATGATGGCGAGGGGGTGCGGCGGGTCTCAGGGAGTCAGGTCTCAGACGCTCCACTAATTATCTTTACTGCTGTGTGTAGCGCTGCCCGTGACAGGGCTTGAACCTCGTCATCTGTGGGACTGTGCCCTGCCCCTCAGACGCAGCCCTTTCATGACCAGACCCGGTGGACCTTTTCCTCACTCTCCTTCTGAGGAATGCTGCTCGGTGGTGAAATAGTGAATCTATTTCTGGTCCTTTTGTCTCCCTAGAAGCAATTCATGGAGTTTATACAAATACCACCTCAGAACCCCGTAGTCAATAACACAGTATCTGTGCAGGATTTTGCTATCTTTGTATTAGACACTTCTATACAGAAAACCAAGAAATTAAACTTGGCATTATCAAGAATAGCCACAGAGACTATTCTCCGACTGTCATGTAATAAAGGCTGATGTTTTCATCCAGGGCCTCAAACATTTGGTTGGGATTAAAAGGACTTAGGGTGAGAACAAGAATTTTAATGAAAATTGAAAATTGGTCAGTCACACTCTAATAGAGAAAACTCTAGAATCCTTTCTGTGAGATCACATTGTGGATGGGGTCCAAAGTCAAGATAGATTTTGCCTCATTCCCCCAGGTGGGGAACCGTGCAACTGGCCTCCTAGTTGGCCCTTGAAGGTGGCAGGGTGATGCCTACGGGTACGTCTTTAGATTCACTATAATCAAATCCATACCACCATGAAAGGACAAAGGGTGAGAAGGGCTGGTGAGAACTTAACCAAAGGGCAGGCTCTCTTCAACCTATCCCAGGATAAAAGGCTTATATACTATTCTGCTGTTAAGCATCTTCAGGTGGATGGGCTTTAGAATCCATTTTCTAGGCTTACTGTAGGATAACCTGATGCCAATCATTTTCTAAATATTGCTGTTCGCTCCAAAGCAGAGCTATTATAGCTGTAGCATTCTTGCTGATTCCAAGTGCTTTCATAGCTCTTATTTCATTGAATGTTAACAGAGCCTTTAAAGAAGCCTTGGTGGCCCTATCCTATTTATGGATTGGGCAGCTGAGGGAGAGACAGCTCGCTGCCAGTTCCGAGGGCATGGCTTCTCACTGCTGATTTCCTTTCCTCGACTCTGCTGCTCAGCACCTGTGCAGTCCCCTGGGTGACAGCCACCTGGAAAACAACAAAGGTTTCATGAATGCTTTACCACGTGCCAGTGCCTTACCTATAGTAGCTCATTTAATCCTCAGAAAACCCCAGCATTATTTTTCATATTTTCTAGATGATGAAACTGGGGTACAGAGAAATGCCCACTTAATTATAGTGTACAGATTAAAAAAAAAACAAGGTATAAGTTGTCACGCTGAATTTGTCATATTCCCTTTCAAAATGATGTGGAACCCTGTTTGTGTTCGGTTTTTCTGGTCCTGGCTTGACCCTGTCCTTATGGTCAGATTATGAACCTTTCTGTAACTGTGGTGTAGTTCCTTAATAGTTCAAATTTCAGTAGTCTCTGATGCGGCTGTTTGGATTGGTTGGTTGGTTTTTAAGCTTACATAGTCTGTGAGGTTACCCAGCCCTACTGTTTCAGCAAGTGCTCTTTCTTTGCCTTCGGCATTCTGAAAAAGCAACTTCAAGGGTGAGGTCTGTGAGATCAAAAGCAATTTTCCCCCAAAGGGTAAATCCCAAACATATCTTGTGCTGAATGATCCCATTCCTCTCTCTCCTGGGTTTATTTTCCTCACATACACTGTAATTCATCTTAGGCCTTTCCAGAGGTGGAAGGGAGTTCTATGAAAGCCAAGCTTGGTGATGGTTTCTGCAGCAACAGGTGGCCATCCTCACCCCTGGGCTTATGTTTGTCAAACAACTCCGTGAAGCCCTGAAGCTTGATCCTAAGGGAGAACACTTTATATACTTCCCCTCACTGTCCAGAGGAAAGCCTTAGAACTCCAAAAAGAAAGACAAGAGGGAGAGAGGCTTTCTTTGAGTTCGTTGCTCCAAAATGAAAAATCATGGGAATCTGTCTCCCTTTAAAGCCATGGAGAAATTTATGCTCCTGCCTGAAACATCTTTCAAATCATCCATGACCTCCTTAAAAATAGCTTTCCTCTGGTTCTCTGAGAAGTTATGTATGAGAGCAGAGGCTGGTTATTTTGATAACCCCCTAAACACCAAAGGTCCACGTGTTGTATTTTTGGGGGATAGCTCTGTGTTTGCTGGGCAGCATTCAGCATCTCCTCCACTGGAGCTTTGTGCAGGGAGTGCCTGCACGGTAATTCTCTCAGGAGGAGGCAGGATTGTTTAGGGTGTGAGGTCCCGGGTAAATACTCCTCTATATGTAAGCTCAGAGTTCCTCCCAGGAAACGTTACAAACGGGGGGTATGTGTGTGCATGAGTGCTCAGTTGCAACCAATTCTTTGCAGGCCTGTGGACTGTAGCCCACCAAGCTCCTCTGTGCATGGGATTCTCCAAGCAAGCATATTGGAGTGAGCTGCCATGCCCTCCTCCAGGGAATCTTCCCGACCCAGGGATGGAACTTGCGTCTCTTGCGTCTTCCTGCCTTCTCAGGCATATTCTTTATCACTGAGCCACCCGGGAAGTCCCAAACAAGAGCACAGGATGATCTGCCCCGTGAGATTAGACTCGAGAAGCCCACTGACCACTCCTGGAGTGGGCGGCAGCAAGCACCTGGATGTGTCCTTGAGCCAAAAGGGCAGACCACATCTCTGCAGCATTGAGCCCCTGCTTGCGCTGACTGCAGCCTGGCTTTGCTTTATAAAGGAGTTGCCATGGCTTCTATCAGGGCCTAAGTTTCTCATCTTCCAGCAGCCCCCTCTAGAAAGAACGGTTACCAAGTTCCGGTTTGGAGAATGTTAGGGAACTTTTCCACTTGGTGTGGTTTGGGCCGAGTGCCCATCCCGGAGCCAATCAACTGTGCCAGGGCATAGTCACTGAAGAACATGTCGGCTCCCAGGTGCAAGCATGGTGCGAGTGGAAGAAGGACCAGTGTCCCTGAGAGGAGAACAGCACTGGGTGAATAGTGTGGCAGCTGTCCTTCACAGGGGAGTGTATCTGAATGGCACTCTTAGATTCCCTGATACAAAGGGGAGGTGCTCACAATTCATAGTTTGCAGACACTGGGTGACCCCTGCCAGTGACCTACTTGCTGAAGTGGTTTCTCAAGGGACTTTGTCTAAATCGCATTATTTAAAAAAAAATTATGTCCTCAAAGCATTTCTGTATCCACAGCCAATCCCACTGATGGGCACCCTGATTTGGCTCTCAAACTCACGCAAATCTGATAAGGCAAATAAACATAACTTCTAGATATGTGCCAATTGAATTGGCCCAGGAATTCCTCTTTAACAACTGCTTCAGAGCATGGTCATAGCGTAATAGCATCTTTCTATTGCACCTGGACACTGGAGGCTCTGATGTATACTATAACCAGAAAAGTCCCCTTTAACAGGATCCACCAGTAATCCACAGACACTTTCTGGAATGGTTTTTCGTGAACTAATTAGGACCTACTGAATGATTAATCAGATCAAAGTCTAACATCCCTGTGTCTGATGTTTGAAACTCATAGTAAAATAGTTCAATTCCTAATCTACTTCCTGGCCTCATTAGAATTCAATTAGTAGAAGGACATTCTTTCCTAGAGGCTCTTTGGCAGATTTGTGTATGAACAGTTAACCTGGTGTTAACAAAAGCAGTTATTTGTATCCAAACAGCTCTCTGGCAGCAAAGAGAATCCCAAAGCTGTTTAGACAAGACTTTGCTTGTCCTCCCACCAGGATGCAAATATTTCAAGTGGACAGAGAGGGATAAAATGCAGTCCATGCTGATCCCCACACTGACCACATCCTGTGGTCCCGGATATTTGGACTTGAAGGTCGGTGCGGGGTGGGGGGGAGGTAAAGGAAGGGGCGCGCGGGAGACAAGGAGACAAAGAAAAATTTAAAGGCCTGTGTTTAAATTATTTCCCTGAATAAACAAGTCTGGGTTTTAAAATGTGTCAACACACAACTACAAAAGGTACGGAGAAATGCACACATATTTCTAGGTAGATCTGCTAATCAGACCATGAAAAGCAGGACATTGAGGGTAAGACAACCTTGAGGGGTTTTTTTTTCCTTTCTGTTTTCCCGTAACTGTTCTTCAGATGCCTAAATGTAGACTCAGGGAGATTTATTTTTCTTCCACAGGGTATGTTATAGTTGTCACTCAGCCTTGAAATAGTTTTCCTCTCCAGTGGAACATCAGGCCAGTGATATATTTGCATAGCTGTTCCCACCTGTCACTCATGTCAGCCTCATGCGTCACCATGCACAGAATGCTCAACCAGCCAATGGCAGGCTTTTAAGCTGCTGCATTTACAGGACATGTTTTCAAAATATTCGTGAGTCACCCAGCAACAGGAAAAGGCATTTCATTGGCTCTCTCCCTGTCAGCTAGGAAAGACGACAATCCAGATGGACTTTAGCTGTGAAGAACAAGATGAGGCAGTGGGAAGGTGGGGAGGCTAGATGCCTGAATACCCGAGCCTCTCAGTGACAAATGTGATCGTATATCAGTACAAAGCATGATGCTTTTGTCCTCCCCACCCCCAGCAAATAAAAATCCAATGTTAAAGAATAACACTGTCATGAAGCACACAATTTTCATCTGCAGGGTCATAAGGATGCATAAAAGATCAACCTTGGCCCCCAGTGTTATCTGCCCGATCAAAGGAAGTCTGCTGAACATGGAGCCTCCATAAGAGAAATAAATGCGGGCTTTTTGCTATGGAAACAATTAGCCTCTCTCTGCTAGAGGTGAGATGCCATCTCTAGTGGGTATTCTAAATGCAATATAGATCCCTTAGGTTACTTTACCAATCTCTGAACTTGTGAATTATTTTGCTCTTAGAAAGTTCTACCTCTTCAGGCTACCTCTCCCCCCACCCACCCAACTCCCCACCCAGAGAAGAATCAAGGAGAGAGTCAAGGAACAAATCAAGGTGACCTGGGCCCTGAACAGCAAGCTATCTGGCCACCCCAGGCTCCTCCAGTTTCTCCTTCACATGGTCCTGTGCAAACCACACAGGAGGACGGGATTTTCTCTTTGTTTCTGCACTTTTGTTGTGACTATGGGACAGCAAATTAATATTGACTGAATGCATAGGTGAAATCAAAGCAATTGGAGAACCGAAGATCAAATCAAAGCTCCAAAAAGAACTCTCTGTAAACCAGACAAGGAAAAAAAAATTAATGAGTCAACTGACAACGCCCAGTTCTTGCTGAGGTCCCAGACTCCCTTCACTTCAGGCTGCATGATGGACGGGCCTACACTCTTAGTGATTAAACACAGCTAAACTGTAAAGGCTTCGATGCCAGGAATGCGTGCATATCTTAGTCACTGGTTAAGGACACTGGCAGAATGCAGAGGAGGGAGTGGGAAGTGGAAACTTGCTGAGCGTAACTCTTCCCTGCCCGCTGCCCTGAGCAGCCACTCTTGGTGGCTTAGAATGGCCAGATGGAGGGAAGGTGCTGTCTGCTCTTTCTGAGAGTCAGTCAGGTTGGAAATTAACACAGTCGATAGTGATTATAGTTAACAAGCCCAAGTTAACTAGGCTTCCCTGGTAGCTCAGATGTTAAAGAATCTGCCTGCAATGTAGGAGAACTGGGTTCGATTCCTGGGTCAGGAAGATCCTCTGGAGGAGGAATTGGCAACCCTCTAACCCACTCCAGTAGTCTTGCCTGGAGAATCCCATGAACAGAGAAGCCTGGCTGGCTACAGTTCATGGGGTCACAAAGAGTCAGACAACTTAATGACTAACGCAAGCAACGTATTAATAGTAGATTCAATGCTGTTACATGCCTATTAATTCTGTAGACTCACATTAATAAATTAGTACATGAGTGTCATTTCTCTGTATTTTTTATGGGTTTAAAGATACAGATTTGCCTTAGCTATACTCTAAGCTACTTGAAAGTTGCTGTATCTTCAATGCCTCACACAGTGCCTAGCATATAGTAGGTGCTCAATAAATATTTCTTGAGTGACTGAAACAGCAAATTGATGACTGAACTGATGAATTAACAAATGACACAAAATCTGTGAATCTGTGTGAGTTTCACAAATGACAAGCCTTGGAAAGTTGCAAACCATTTCAGTCTTCTTTTAACTGTTTGAGTGTGTGTGTTGGGTTCAGTTGCTCAGTCTGACTCTGATCCCATGGACTTCAGCACGCCAGGCTTCCCTGTGCTTCACCATCTCCTGGAGTTTGTTCACACTCATCTCCATTAAGTCAGTGATGCCATCCAACCACCTCATCCTCTGTAATCCTCGTTTCCTCTTACCCTCAGTCTTTCCCAGGATCAGGGTCTTTGCATCAGGTGACCAGAGTTTTGGAGCTTCAGCTTCAGCATCAGTCCTTCCAATGAATATTCAGGGTTGATTTCCTTTAGGAGCAGTCCTGAAAAGCCAGCACATCATCAACATGTGGGCTAAAGCTTCAGGAGCAATTATAATTCAGATGTGATCCCGAAGAAGGCCTTCTCCAGCACATCAATCAGCACTTTGGAAGGCTCTTTTTCTCTCTCACCGGAGCTCTATGTTCTGGAAAGGGGGTAACTGAGCAGCAGGGGTGGCCTAAGTGGCAGGCCTAGGTCAGAGTGAATGTCCTGGCTGGACATTAAATTCACCTAGGCACCAGAGCTCTTAAAAACAATACCAATGTGTGAGCATCACCCCCAGATGGTTTGGAGAAAAAAATGGGGCAGAGGGCTGGTATCGGTATATTTTAAAACTCTCAGTTCATTCTATGATGGAGCTAGGAATGAAAAGCACCGATCTCTCACAGAACACCATTCCATGGGATAGTAATATGTGCCGCATATCTATGAAAAGTGTTCTGGTGAATACTCAACAAAATAAAGTTAAATAGTTGACTTTTATGAGACTTCACACTCTCCTGGGCATTGTGCATCCTCTGGTAGGGGACATACCAACTTTTGCCCAGCCATTTTTGACCACATCTCTGTCCAAGGCCATCTGCTGACGGCGTCTGTAACAGGGTGCCAGGGAACACCAACCCGGGCACCTTCTGGCCTGGGTTCACACGTCATCAAAGGAATCAAAGGCACAGAGTCCTGAGAAGAATGAGTCGGGGCCTCCGCCAGGGGCCATGCTCTGTAAGCCAAAAGCCACGGAACATCCAGATCCTAGCATTAATACTGTTCAGAGGAAAAGCCTTTAACTATTGTGCTTACCATTAAATAGAAGTTGCAATAAAGACTTGTCTCAGGAATTTCCAAAGAGCAAGTCACTTTAATTACAGCAATGTATATTTCAAAGCTGTTCCCATTTTTATTGTCCGTATTTCTACCCTGAAAAGAAAATATGTTGACGTTTTGAGTTGTAAATTGCCCCAAAGGATGGGAGCTCCTTAAGATTCATCTCGCCTTAGAATATCCACAGACGCCC
The DNA here is from genome assembly GCA_917880005.1 of Nanger dama. Taxonomy (NCBI): domain Eukaryota; kingdom Metazoa; phylum Chordata; class Mammalia; order Artiodactyla; family Bovidae; genus Nanger; species Nanger dama. Next base: position 20,143,615 of record CAKJTW010000010.1, read on the forward strand.
AGAGAGCAGGGCTTTACCTCCAACTGGGGATCTTGGAAAGGAAGTAGAAATAAAACGGAATTGACAGTGATATCGAGCCCAAGTATGAGCGGGAATTAACGATGTACTAACTATCTAACTGCCTGAAATAAAAATTGGTAGTCGGTGATTTGTGTTTTACTGGGCAGAGGTGGTAAGGTTTCCTATGTGCCACTGAGCTTACGTACTGTTGTAAATGAAACCTCGACTCCAGCTTTCAGGGTCTGAGAAGGGAGCCATATGAGCCTGCATCTGCATCTTCCCTTCTGCCCAGGACATTCTCTGATAATCTGACCTATTCCCTTTCCCAGTGACCTCATCATTTTTCCATTCACAATGTCAGTAATATATAACAGTCAGCAATTTCTAAGTCACAGTAAAATAGTGACTATACTCTGTCACAAGCATCCAAGGACTTCAGAAATTATTCAGGTCGTGTGTGTTTAAAATAATAGCTTTAGCAATTATTATTATTACAGCTATCATTTATTGAGCACCTACTGTGTCCCAGGCACCTTACATGTCATATAGTAACTTAATCATCAAAATAATTATCTGAAATTAGTGATTTGGCCCTTCTTGACCTGCTGACAAAAAAGATCTTCAAGACCCAGATAATCAAGATGGTGTGATCACTCACCTAGAGCCAGACATCCTGAAATGTGAAGCCAAGTGGGCCTTAGAAAGCATCACGACAAACAAAGCTAGTGGAGGTGATGGCATTCCAGTTGAGCTGTTTCAAATCCTGAAAGATGATGCTGTGAAAGTGCTGCACTCAATATGCCAGCAAATTTGGAAAACTCAGCAGTGGCCACAGGACTGGAAAAGGTCAATTTTCATTCCAATCCCAAAGAAAGGCAATGCCAAAGAATGCTCAAACTACCACACAATTGCACTCATCTCACACGCTAGCAAAGTAATGATCAAAATTCTCCAAGCCAGGCTTCAGCATTACTTGAACCATGAACTTCCAGATGTTCAAGCTGGTTTTAGAAAAGGCAGAAGAACCAGAGATCAAATTGCCAACATCTGCTAAGTCATCAAAAAAGCAAGAGAGTTCCAGAAAAACATCTATTTCTGCTTTATTGACTATGCCAGAGCCTTTGACTTTGTGGATCACAATAAACTGTGGAAAATTCTGAAAGAGTTGGGAATACCAGACCACCTGACTTGCCTCTTGAGAAACCTATATGCAGGTCAGGAAGCAACAGTTAGAATTAGACATGGAACAACAGACTGGTTCCAAATAGGAAAAGGAATACATCAAGGCTGTATATTGTCACCCTGCTTAATTAACTTCTATGCAGAGTACATCATGAGAAACGCTGGACTGGAAGAAACCCAAACTGGAATCAAGATTGCTGGGAGAAATATCAACAACCTCAGATATGCAGATGACACCACCCTTATGGCAGAAAGTGAAGAACTAAAGAGCCTCTTGATGAAAGTGAAAGAGGAGAGTGAAAAAGTTGGCTTAAAGTTCAACATTCAGAAAACGAAGGTCATGGCATCTGGTCCCATCACTTCATGGGAAATAGATGGGGAAACAGTGGAAACAGTGTCAGACTTTATTTTTTGAGCTCCAAAATCACTGCAGATGGTGACTGCAGCCATGAAATTAGAAGACGCTTACTCCTTGGAAGGAAAGTTATGACCAACCTAGATAGCATATTCAAAAACAGAGACATTACTTTGCCAACAAAGGTCTGTCTAGTCAAGGCTATGGTTTTCCCAGTGGTCATGTATGGATGTGAGAGTTGGACTGTGGAGAAAGCTGAGTGCTGAAGAATTGATGCTTTTGAACTGTGGTGTTGGAGAAGACTCTTGAGAGTCCTTTGGACTGCAAGGAGATCCAACCAGTCCATTCTAAAGGAGATCAGCCCTGGGATTTCTTTGGAAGGAATGATGCTAAAGCTGAAACTTCAGTACTTTGGCCACCTCATGCGAAGAGATGACTCATTGGAAAAAACTCTGATGCTGGGAGGGATTGGAGGCAGGAGAAGAAGGGGACGACAGAGGATGAGATGGCTGGATAGCATCACCGACTCAATGGACATGAGTTTGGGTGAACTCTGGGAGTTGGTGATGGACAGGGAGGCCTGGCGGGCTGTGGTTCATGGGGTGGCAGAATCGGACACGACTGAGCAATTGAACTGAACTGAACTGATCTGCCCTGATGGGGCGCTGTAGTTTAGAGTGATAAAATGACTTGCTCAAGCCAGTATCAAAACTGGGATTGGAACTACTGTCTGTAAATATTCTTCACAGTAAAGTGTGCTCTTAAATGTATCATATGTCTTGTTCCATTAGTTAAGGGTTATAGCAGTTAATACAAAGGAGATCATGATATGTATTTATAACTTCATATGTGAACTCTTTCAGTATATTGAGACTTTAATCTCTATAATTTTACAGCACTTTTTAATTTTTAAAAGAATGTTTGGCATCATATAATTGTGGCCCTTATTTGCAAAATGGTTTAGGGGCTGAAAATAGCAGATTGGTGGATTCATATATATTTATACAGAATGTGCCAACTTTGGTTTTGTCTAGTGAGCATCTTTTGATGTCTTCATCAGGGGAAGATGGCTTTCCAGACACATCTCTGTGACACGTTAACTCCTAGTTGTTTTGGGAGCTGTGATATCTGGCCACATTCCTTTAATGAGCCCTGTCATGATACATTTATTGATGAGAAAGCTGGCTGAAGTGAGGATCCCGTCTGTAGCCATAGAAAATAACAAAGCTAACTAGCTTCTTAATCTCACTGTCCCTGCCCAGAAAGAGGAGAATAATTTAGACATCCTTCATCTGACTGAAATATGAATCTAATGTTTGATGACCTCTGAAAGGAAGTGTTAGGAAGAACAGTAACAACAACCAGAAAAAAAGCAGTTAAAAGATGAACTCATATACGTCCAGCAAAAATAATGGTAGACAGTTGCTAACATATATTGTGTCTCATGATAAACGAGTCTGCTCTCGCCTATGCTTGCAATAACGTACCCGTATTTGACTCAAAGAAAATATCTTTGGCATTTATCCACATTATTTTTCACTACCTAATTCAAAAGAAAAAATTTCTAGTTATTTCAAGATTTTATTTTTATTCCCCAGAAAGCAGCTTCTGATGCCAAAGAATAGTTTTATCAATATAAATAATTTACCTTCAGGTGTTTTATATCATATTCAATGACAATCTGTGAGATGTAACATTTTTTCCTTTGACAGCCTATGAAATCCATCATGTGTCTTCATAGATCTTTCATTCAGAAAAAGATTTGAATTTTAAGGATTTATAGTCTGATCAGAAATATTTGATTTTAAGGTTTGCAGCTTTTAAAGTCAATAACGGGATTTACTAGTAAAAATCTAAAGTCAGTGGGTGAAATGTTATTGTAATCATTTATCCTTTGTGACCTTTGAAAGAATAAAAATAACTGTTGTCTCATGCCTATAGTTTATATCCAGTCACACTAGACAAGAACAAGAAGCTTTTTTCCTTCACCTTGCAGTTCATGACTCTTCCAAGAATTGCTCATATACTGTTGCTAGGGGCTGAGCACACTGAATGATCTCAGTACTTAATAAGACATGAAGAGATAAGACAGAAAAGGGCTTTACTCACCTGGTGTGTGTTTATAAGAGTAACTGGCATGATGAGAAATATGACCTGATTTGTTTTTAGAATATAAATTCATAATCCGTTGACTCTCTTTCTTAGATGGGCTAGTGTACAGATCTCCTATATGGATCCATAAAATGGGTTCAATCTAAAGTTTCCATGTAATCAAATCACTATTATAAAGGAAAACTATTCTCAGAGGTAATTACAGTTTTAAAGAATATTCTCTTTTGGATAAACTGTATTATTTACTCTTTATTAGATGAATAAAAATGTTTCCATGTGCTGAAATTTCCCCAGTATAGAAGTGTAGCTATGACCGTGATGCTAAATGCATTGTCTAAAATGCCTCATAGTCAAGGCAAAGCAATGAAAGGCTACCGAGTAGGTCAGAGCTAAGACAGAGATAGAACAGAGCATCCTGAATGTTTGTAAATCCTGCCTCAAACTGGAAGTGCTGGACTGGGAATCAGGAGAGCCTGATCCTAAATCTGACAACAACAGTTACTCTCACCTTGGGCAAGTCATCCAACCTCGCTGGCATTAGACTAGAAGGAACCAGTCTTCTATTATTTACAGACTTTCCCAGTGATATTCAGAGGCCCACACCTACTCTCCTTTCTTCCTAATATACTGAAATAAGATTGAGACAAGGTCTCAAAGGCTCTCCTGAAGTCCCAGAATGCTACAGGCAATCCAGTGAAAGGTAATTCACCCAAGAACTGCAATTCACCCAAGAACCCAAAGATTCTAAGTGGAGCTCAGAATTAGAAGAACCACAGGGAAGGACGGAGGGACTCATGTTGGCTTCCCTAAGGATTTTAACTGGTCCAAGAGAGCTGTTTGGAACGCTCTCCTAGAACAACTCTGTCCTGAATTTGGAGACTGGAGCCTCCTGGAGCTTGGCCCAGACTCTCCCTAGCAGACTCCCTGTGCTGCCCTCCACCCATCTAGCAGTGAAGCCTGGTGACTCAGGCACAGGGAGTGCAGAACCCAGCTGCTGGGAGTGCAGGGCCCACAGTAAATGACCTCAAAGTGGAGTGCAGAATAGGGCAGAGCACGGTGGACTCAGCCCACCTGTCAAAATGGGGCCCAGTTGAGGGACCATGAGGTTGTATTTCAGCAGCAGTGAAGTAGGTCCCTGAAAAATTTCTTAGTGCTTCTCAAGCTACTTCTTCTCCACTACTGAGAACGCCACCTCCAGAATACTTGGTATCACATGGAAGCTACAGGTCGTTTCCCACTGCATCTTCCAGCGCCAGCTAAGTAAACCTTTCAGACATATCTGCTCCCCTCCTCCAACCAGCTGAGATTTGCGGGATGTTTTCTTCCCTGGTCTTCTTTCCTGTGCCCACCTACTTCATCTCCATCATCCCCAACCCTCAGTTTTGCTGTCAGTTTAATACTTTCTTGTGGATAGCTATTAGGTTTCCCCAGGCAATCAGTATCTATCTTGTTTCAGTAATATTTGACACTTAGATAATCCCAGTCAATCTTCTATTGTCTCTCAATTAGACTGAGCTTTTTGCATTGCAGGTTTCTTCATTCACCACCTTTTCCCTCTCCTCTTCATCTCTCATTCTCTCAAAATCTCTGTCCATAACCACTTGTTTGATTAGGGACTCTGAATCCTTACATCTCATGAGTAGCTTTCTCTCTCGCTGGCAGGTGAAGCTTGTCTTTGCTGGTGTAGGAATCTAGAGTTGCATTTTTTTGGTCTCACTTGTGCACAGATGTTATCTTTTTGTGTTCAACGTTGTATTGAGAAATCAATACCAGTCGGATTATTTTTCCTTTTAAGTTACTCATGGTTTCTGTTTGGCAGCTTGTAAATTTGGTTTTCCTTCAACCTTAGATTTCAGGAATTTTATCAGAACATGCCTGGATGTAGGCATCCAGATTTCATCATTTCTGTAGACTCTGGTCTTTCTTCAGTTTAGGAAGGCGGCCTGTTTCGGTTATTAATCATTTCCTGTCCTCAGTCGGTTCCATATTCCCCTTCTGGAATTCCTGATGTTTGCTCATTTTCCTCCTGGATCTATCCTCCAAGCATTTTGTTTTTCCTGCTAGATTTTCAAATGTTTGTGTTTTTCTTTGTGTGTCAATGTATTTCTTCTACTTGATCTTCCAACTCACTACTTGTAGCAGGAACCATCTTTATCTACTGAATTTTGTTTCTAAAAATTTATGTTTGGTCCCATTTCTCTGCTGTTAATCCTTCAGTGTGATGGTGATCATGGTGATAATCCTTAAATGTTGGTGATGATGTGTGTGCATGCGTGCCTGCTAAGTGGCTTCAGTCGTATCTGACTCGGTGTGACTGTAAAGACTGTAACCCACTGGGCTCCTCTGCCCATGGGATTCTCCAGGCAAAGATACTGGAGTGGGTTGCCATGCCCTCTTCCAGGGGATCTTCCCGACACAGGGATCGAACCCACGTCTCCTATGGCTCCTGTGTTGGCAGGAGGATTCTTTACCACTGAGCACCACCTGAGAACCCCCAAGTGCTGATGGTGCGGTGCCAAGTGTCTTCTGTCTCCTCCAGCAGCTCTGTTTCTCTCTGGCTCCTGGGTCCCTTCCTAGAGCTGCTCTTCTTTTTGTTCACTGGGGCTTAGGTGCAACTCCTGGGAGACTTCAGTAGCGTCAGTCCAGAGAGCATGGGAAGATGCAGAGATCCCCTGGGTGAGCAATGAGCTGATAGGCAAGTTGTTAACCTCTGTGGGGACTTCAGCAGAAGGTCTCTTGGCTTCCTGGGTCCTTTGACTGACTGCTAAGGCTGATGCCATTCCTGCTTCCCAGCAGCGGAGGAGGACTGAGCCCACCTAATGATCCTTGGGGGAGGGTGAGGAGGAGCCTGGGAGGAAAGATATACTCATGTCATTGCTATATTCGCCCTCTCTACAAAGGGCCACAGGGGGCTAGGTGCTCCTCAAACTTGAGGAGCTCTCCAGCCCAGACTCTCATCTGGCCCAGAGAAGCCAGCCTCCAAACCAATCTTATCAGAATCCTGGCAGAGCCTGGGTTTTCCTAGCACCCTCAAGGGCCTACATGCCTGCCAGTGGAGGGGGCTGGTGGTAACTTCCCAACCCAATGTCTCATCAGCTAGAAAATAAGGATTCTAGGCCCCCCATCCTAGACTTACTGAATCAGAATCTCAAGGCACAACCTGGAATCTGTATTTGCAATCTACTTAGGTGAATCAAGAGCAGAATTGAGTATTGAAACCACTGACTGAAGCTGATGCTATCACCTAAGGGTGCGAAGAACCCATTCTAGATGCGCTAGGAGCTGAAAGTGCCCTGGTGAGAGTTCTGACCCTTGTGCCTTTACACTCAAGGGTGCTAACTCACCTGAAGTCCTGACGTACACTTAGACTCTTTTTCTTTCTCAATAGCCAGTTTTCCTTCCTCTCCTTAGACCATGATTTTTCTATGACATTCAAAATCTGCTATAGTTGGGATAAGAATGAAAAATATTCCTGAATGGAAATAATCATCCTTTACTATAGACACCAAACCTGTAAAGCCAGGGCAATATAAAATGAGGAGAGGGCACAGAAAGGGTCATTATAGCAACTTTCCTTAGGTTATATGGAGGAAAGCACCACAACAAAGGTTTGCTCTGGCTCCCATTATGCAGCTAGAGCTGTGGGTCAACTGTAGCTGTGTGGCTCCTCCCACACATCATCTCCATTCTTGGATTCAAGCAGAAGAGCTGTCAAAACCACACCACAGCCTTACAGATTTGCTACGTGTGTGTGTAGGGTAGGGTGGTACAGTCACCTCCACTCACCTTCCTTGGACCAAAGCTGGTCACGGCCAAGCCTGAAGTCAGTGGGCAGAGAAGTATCTCCATTCCATGGGTGGAGCCAGGTCATTGGTGGTACAAGGGCACACTGAATCTTTTCACATGGACATGGAGGGAGCAAATAATTAGGGACGTCAGTGCCATTTACCGTACTTACTGGGCAGGAAAACATCCCTTTCAGAAGTTATCCCAATTAAGAGGTCCAATAAGGAAAATTTCCTGATAGGCAGTGACTGACTATGAGGACGAGCGGCCTGTTGTTCCTCCCAGCTGGTGGATCTCAGGTCCTCTGTGGTTCAGGAAGAGGGGAGATGTTCTTTCTCTTGCCTTCCACAGCATGAATGTAGAAGAAGGAATTCAAAGAAGGTTTGAACATACTTTGGGTACATGCTGAACATTCTAGTGGTATTACACAGACAAAAAGAGCGTGGGGGCATTCAGAGCAGTCCAGCCCGTCACCACTGCCCCACGGCACACAGCACCACTGTCAGACCCCAGGGACGCCCCACTAGGGCAGCAGGTCAGAGCTCTTCTCTTGCCTCCCACTCGGAGTTCTCTCACACACTCTTGTCTTCCCCTCCCCCAGTATCTCAGGTTTTGCTCTTTCTAGGCCTTCAAGATCCCCTCCTCCATTCTCTAAGCTGGTGTCTCCCTTTGGTCTTAGGAATGTTGAAATCTTCAGCCCAGCTCTTCCCTTGCTGGGCAGGGGCAGAGGAGGCGGGGAAGGGAGGAAAGCCCCAAGGTGGTCTGGACGCCAGGGAAGCGATCCAGATGCCTAAAAACATGAGCTATCTCATGCAGCCAAGCCTGACATAGCTCATAGGCTCTCTTGCTCACACCTCCTCTTATTTCCAACTTGAATTTCATGCTTGGAACAGTTCCATGATCTCTTCCTGATTTTTGGCTGTGAGAATTATATAACTGTCCAAATTCTTATTCTGCCATCCCTCTCCCCTTTTTCACATTCTTTGTAACTTATTCAAGCTTCTTATCAACAAGTTGATTAAGCTCTGTGAGACTCATAGGGGTGTGATATTCAATGAGAAATCATTGCAGGTGTGTGTGTGTGTGTGTGTGTGTGTGTGTGTACCTGCACTCTGTCATGTCCAACTCTTTGTGACCCCATATACTATAGCCAGCCAGGCTTCTCTGCCCATGGCATTTTCCAGGCAAGAATACTAGAGCAGGTTGCTATTCCCTCCTCCAACGGATCTTCCTGACCCAGGTAGCCACTCAGAAAATGCTAATTCCCTTTCTATTTCTCTTCAAAGGATCTGAGTATACCACTGCTTCTTGGCCGTCCTGAATCAGATGAGGTTGATTTTAGAGGCATTTCTATACTGTACTCTCTTATTGGATGCTTGCACAGTTCAAAGCATACAGTAGGTGCTCACTGAGCGCTTGATGAGCAGTGTCCTTTCCTCCTCACTCACCACCTTCCCCTCAGCTCATCAGCTCTAAGCCCTCTCTCTGCACACGTCCTGTTCTTATCTCCGCTCCTTCACAGAGGAAACCCAGAAAGCAGCACTTCGACATTTGACTCACGGGTGGGGCTAACAGTCTGTGATGCTAATGGTCAGAGATTATGAGAGTTTAACAGAAAATCAGGAAGGCAGTAAAGTACCATTGTTTAAATCTTCAGTTCTGCTTCCAGTGTCTATAGCGAGCGTCTCTATCAGGCTTTGACTGTTCTCCTTGTCCCAAAGAGAACCAAAGAGAAACCAGTATAAATGGCTTTATCAAGCAACTTTACACATCATTAAATCACTTTGCTGTTTATGTAGTAGCAGGACACAAACTCAGAAACACATTACATGCAAATTGGAGTAGCAGCAGAGGACAGAGCGGCTGCTACAGAGCTGCCTGGTAACTGTGGGCGAGGCTGACGATGAGGCTGGCCCCTAGCATGCCCTTCATGCTGGCTCAGCCACATCCCCTCTGAGCCAGGGTCCCCTCTTTTCGAGTAGAAATAGAGTTGAAACCTCTGTTGCCTCTCTTGCCCATTGGAAATGGAGCTTTTCCTCAAAACCCAAGATACCGCCTTCTTTACTTTCCTAACCACCTCTTCCTTCAGAGGAAACTGTTCTCAGAGAAATTAGCCTTTTACATCTGTCAATCAAATTAGGCTAACTTTTAGGGAAAGCCATCTGGATGGTATGGAAATGAACGTGACATAGATCTATTCTGTCCTGCCCTCCAGGGGGTCCCTGTCTAGTAAGATGAATGAACGCACTTTGCTCTGCAAGTACCTGGCATACAAGAAGCCTTCACTAAGTGTTTGTTGAATGAATGAGCGAAAGAATGACTGCACAACAATTTTAAGAGATGGTAGCAAATTCTATGGAAGAATAAAGGACAAAATATACTGGGGGACGTGACTTGAGAGATGTTCTGGTGGTTAGAGGCTTTGGGGTGGGCTTTATGTAGGGAGACAGATAAGACCAGAGCATTGCAGATGGAGGCTGTTGAGCCTGCAGGGTGAGACAAATTGAGGACGGCACACCAGGGCTCTCCTGGTAGATGGAATCTTTCCTGGGCCTTTTCTCAGCAGCATAGCCATGCAGTCATTTTCTTTTCTTTTTTTTTTTAATTATTAAATTTATTTATTTTTTAATTACAATACTATATTTGTTTTGCCATACATTGACACGAATCTGCCATAGGTGAACACAATCTCCCAATGCCAAAGCTCCCTCCCACCTCCCACCCCACATCCTCTACTTGAATCATCCTGTGCATCAGCCCCATGCATCCTGCATCCTACATTGAACATAGATTGGCGCTTCGTTTCTTACAAGAAAATATACACGTTTCATTGCCATTCTCCCAAACCATCCCACCCTTTCCCTCTCCCTCAGAGTCCAAAAGTCCACTCTATACCTCTGTGTCTCTTTGTTGTCTCACATATAGGGTCATCATTACTGTCTTCTAAATTCCATATATATGTGTCAGTATACTGTATTGGTGTTTTTCTTTCTGGCTTACTTCACTCTGTATAATCGGTTCCAATTTCATCCATCTCATTAGAACTGAGTCAAATTTATTCTTTTTAAGGGCTGAGTAGTATTCCATTGTGTATATGGACCACAGCTTTCTTATCCACTCATCTGCTGATGGACATCTAGGTTGCTTCCATGTCCTGGCTATTATAAACAGTGCTGCAATGAACATTGGGGTATATGTGTCTCTTTCGATTCTGGTTTCCTCGGTGTGTATGCCCAGCAGTGGGATTGCTGGGTCATAAGGCAGTTCTATTTGCAATTTTTTAAGGAATCTCCACACTGTTTTCCATAATGGCTGTACTAGTTTGCATTCCCACCAGCAGTGTAAGAGGGTTCCCTTTTCTCCACATCCTCTCCAGCATTTATTGCTTGTAGACTTTTGGATTGCAGCCATTCTGACTGGTGTGAAATGGTACCTCATTGTGGTCTTGATTTGCATTTCTCTGATAATGAGTGATGTTGAACATCTTTTCATGTGTTTGTTAGCCATCCGTATGTCTTCTTTGGAGAAATGCCTATTTAGTTCTTTGGCCCATTATTCTTCAATATCCGCAAGTCAATCAATGTAATTCACCACATTAACAAATTGAAAAATAAAAATCATATGATTATCTCAATAGATGCAGAAAAAGCCTTTGACAAAATTCAACATCCATTTATGATAAAAACTCTCCAGAAAGCAGGAATAGAAGGAACATACCTCAACATAATAAAAGCTATATATGACAAACCCACAGCTAACATTATCCTCAATGGCAAAAACTGAAACCATTTCCCCTAAAGTCAGGAACAAGACAAGGGTGTCCACTTTCACCACTACTCTTCAACATCGTACTGGAAGTTTTGGCCACAGCAATCAGAGCAGAAAAAGAAATACAAGGAATCCAAATTGGAAAAGAAGAAGTAAAACTCTCACTGTTTGCAGATGACATGATCCTCTACATAGAAAATCCTAAAGACTCGACCAGAAAACTACTAGAACTAATCAATGAATATAGTAAAGTTTCAGGATACAAAATCAACACTCAGAAATCCCTTGCATTCCTATACACTAATAATGAGAAAGTAGAAAAAGAAGTTAAGGAAACAATTCCATTCACCATTGCAACGAAAAGAATAAAATACTTAGGAATATTCCTACCTAAAGAAACTAAAGACCTATATATCGAAAACTATAAAACACTGATGAAAGAAATCAAAGAGGACACTAATAGATGGAGAAATATACCATGCTTATGGGTCGGAAGAGTCAATATAGTGAAAATGAGTATACTACCCAAAGCAATCTACAGATTCAATGCAATTCCCATCAAGCTACCAGCAGTATTTTTCACAGAACTAGATCAAATAATCTCAAGATTTGTATGGAAATACAAAAAACCTCGAATAGCCAAAGCAATCATGAGAAAGAAGAATGGAACTGGAGGAATCAACTTGCCTGACTTCAGGCTCTACTACAAAGCCACAGTCATTAAGACAGTATGGTACTGGCACAAAGACAGAAATATAGATCAATGGAACAAAATAGAAAGCCCGGAGATTAACCCACACACCTATGGACACCTTATCTTTGACAAAGGAGGCAAGAATATACAATGGAGTAAAGACAGTCTCTTTAACAGGTGGTGCTGGGAAAACTGGTCAACCACTTGTAAAAGAATGAAACTAGACCCCTTTCTAACACCATACACAAAAATAAACTCAAAATGGATTAAAGATCTAAATGTAAGACCAGAAACTATAAAACTCCTAGAGGAGAACATAGGCAAAACACTCTCCAACATAAATCACAGCAGGATCCTCTATGATCCAACTCCCAGTATAATGGAAATAAAAGCAAAGATAAACAAATGGGATCTAATTAAAATTAAAAGTTTCTGCACAACAAAGGAAACTATAAGCAAGGTGAAAAGACAGCCTTCTGAATGGGAGAAAACAATAGCAAATGAAACAACTGACAAACAACTAATCTCAAAGATATATAAGCAACTTATGCAGCTCAACTCCAGAAAAATAAATGATCCAATAAAAAAAATGGGCCAAAGAACTAAGTAGGCATTTCTCCAAAGAACACATACGGATGGCTAACAGTCATTTTCTAAATAAGGGAAGTACCACAATAGGAGCACAGGGATGCTAAGGGCTCGCTCAACAAGATATTAGGCCGGAAGCATAACACGGTCGCCAGCTCTCCACAAGAGGATCACAGCCCTGGGAGGATGGGCAGCCTGATTTCAGATTCGACAAGGTTACAGTCCCCTTGATCTTTATCCTTGAGATGATGAACTTGAACTTGATGAATCATGTTTTTCTCCAATGTATTTTGGATATTCCAACCTAGAATACATTTCTTTGCAAGAGTGGATATGGCACAGTTTGCTACGGAGAGAAAGCCTTTCTCGATTGTCTTCTCTAAGGAACCAAGGAAAGACGAGACTAGAAATGTCATTAGGATACTTTGGAAGAGGGCCACCATGGATCTGGCATGAATATTTATCTTGAATTCCTGGAGATTTAGTATTCAGTTCATCTGCAATAATGGTAATTATCTGTTATGGAAGAAATTTAATTTCCTTCCCCTCCTAAATTCATATGTTAAAACCCAACCCCTAGTACCTTAGAATGTGACTGTATTTAAAGATAGGGTCCTTAAAGAAGTGATTAAGTCTAAAGGAGATCATGGAGGTGGGGGCTGCTAATCCAAAATGACTGGTGTCCTTATAAGAAGAGGAAGAGGCACCAGGGATGCACATGTGCACACACATGCACACACGCATATGCACACACACACACACACACACAGAAGAAAGGCCGCGTGAAGACAAAGCAAGTCGGGAGCCATCTGCCAGCCAAAGAAAAAGGTACAGGGGAAACCACACTTGCCAACACCTTGATCTTGGCCTTCCAGCCTCCAGAACTGAGAGAAAAGGAATCTGCATTGTTTAAGCCACCCACAGTTCAGTCGCTCAGTCGTGTCTGACTCTTTGTGACCCCATGAGCCACAGCACATCAGGCCTCCCTGTCCATCACTGACTCCCAGAGTTTACCCAAGCTCGTGTCCATTGAGTCAGTGATGCCATCCAGCCATCTCATCCTCTGTTGTCCCCTTCTCCTCCTGCCCTCAGTCCCTCCCAGCATCAGGGTCTTTTCCAGTGAGTCAGCTCTTCGCATCAGGTGGCCAAAGGATTAGAGTTTCAGCTTCAACATCAGTCCTTCCAATGAACCCCCAGGGCTGATCTCCTCTAGGATGGACTGGTTGGATCTCCTTGCAGTCCAAGGGACCCTCAAGAGTCTTCTCCAACACCACAGTTTAAAAGCATCAATTCTTCGGTGCTCAGCTTTCTTTATAGTCCAACTCTCACATCCATACATGACCACTGGGAAAACCATAGCCTTGACTAGATGGATCTTTGTTGACAGAGTAATGTCTCTGCTTTTTAATATGCTGTCTAGGTTGGTCATAACTTTCCTTCCAGGGAGTAAACATCTTTTAATTTCATGGCTACAATCACCATCTGCAGTGATTTTGGAGCCGCAAAAAATAAACTCTGAAAATAAACTGTTTCCCCATCTATTTCCCATGAAGTGATGGGACCAGATGCCATGATCTTCGTTTTCTGAATGTTGAGCTTTAAGCCAACTTTTTCACTCTCCTCTTTCACTTTCATGAAGAGGCTCTTTAGTTCCTCTTCACTTTCTGCCATAAGGGTGGTGTCATCTGCATATCTGAGGTTATTGATATTTCTCCCAGCAATCTTGATTCCAGCTTGTGCTTCTTCCAGTCCAGCGTTTCTCATGATGTCCTCTGCATATAAGTTAAATAAGCAGGGTGACAATATACAGCCTTGATGTACTTCTTTTCGGTTGTGGGAGCCCTAGCATGTAAATACACTGATATATTTTGAGGGCCTCCTATGAACCTGGCAGAAGTATTTTATCTCAATTTTTAATGACTATGAAATATAGTTATTGTTACATTCCCTTTTCAGAAGAGAAAATAGATGCCCAAGGCTACAGCTCTAGCTAGTGGTGCAAACTCAGAGTCTAAGGCACATCTGTCTGGCTCCAGACATGATGCTCTTAGCATACCAGCAACCCGCATTTGCGATGTAACAGTCATGAAAGAAATACGAGGCTGTAATAATTGCTGACATCTGAGAACTTAATCCTTTCCTTATGGAACTTATAAATGATGAGAGACAGACTTACAAAGGTAAATAAATAAATAAGTACTGCCTGGGCCAGACCGTCTGGAATCTATAATGCCATGGCAACACCCAGTGAATCTAAGCTGAGCGAGCATTCAGATGATTGTGAAGACAGCATAAGGGAGCGGCTGAAGACCTAGGGGGCTGGGCAGAGATTCAGCAGCTTTCTAGTTACGGGAACTCGGACATTTATTCTTACTCATGTCCTTAACCTCATCAGTTTCCTCATCTGTGCTAGGGGGCTAAATTGGGGCTAATGGTGGAATATTATCCCCTGGGTTGTTGGAGGATTAACTATAAAGCACTTTTCATGATGCTTAGTACATAGTACAGCTCAATAAATGCACCATGGTGGGAAAAAACATTCTTCTAATGCATATCTTACTAGATACTAACAAGAGCCAACCCATCTAAATGTGTTGGAGTTCCTGTTTAAATGAAAATTCTAAATGTTGTTAAATTTATGTGTATTTTCACTGACACTTATATGTTTCCAAATATAACTTTGTTTCCAAAACATGTTTGCCTTCTCAGGACATTCAGCTTAAATAAATACCAACATATACCATCACCAACACAGTCAAGGCAAAATTAAAATGTTCATCAGTGTGGAAGGACAGTCTGAAGAAAGGCAAGACAGAGAGGACTAATAAAATACTGATAGAAGTCAGAGCAAATTAAAAATAGTGTGTGTGTGTGTGTGTGTGTGACACTGCATGCATTGATGGACGTGTGAATGTGTTTTGGGGCACACCTGCGCCCATCTGAGAGTAAACGCAGGCACAATTCTAGACAGTGAACTGTGCGTGGGGAATCCGTCCCCCACTCTGCATGCCTTTCTTGATAGATTGTTTCTTCACTGCAGGTGATTGCTTTCTTCTGCCTCAAGAGTAGAAACTTTTTTATAATGCTTCCTGTGATTTTATAGCAAAAACCAATATAAATATTACTGGATCTATAAGTAAAAGAGTATAAAGTCTTATTTATCTTGCTGCATAGAGAAACCATGAAAAACATGTGGAAAGTTGAGTCTATTTTTCTCCAGGAAGACATTCAACTATACGCTGCGGCAAAGCAGAGATGCTTAATTTCAGAGATGACAGAGGGACTCTGTTATATTTTTGGTTCACAGGATTTTCATTGTTTCTGCATGTGCATGAATATTGAAATATTTCTCTGACCAATTCTTGGAAAATGATATTGCCTGGCCAACCACATATGTTTGCAATGATAGATTGCATTCCCAACCCCAACTAACAGGCCACAGTGATGGGGCTTCAGAGGTAGAACAAGGGGAGAGAAAGTGGAATCAGGCCAATGGCATGAATGGAAAACCCAAGCACAGCCATGTCCTGGTCAGCAGCCCCACACGCTCCCTCCCAGTACGGCCCCACTGTTGCCATCAGCTATGAGTTCTAGTCCCAACCGTCAGGTTTTGCCTCTCTCTGGTTCTGCTCCCATGGAGGGATGTGGAACTTTGTAACAGGGCATTGGGACCCATCATCCCAGCACACGAGGGTAAGATCAGGTGGGACTTTTACCAGAACCACAGAAAGGGAGGTTGAGGTTCCAGTTCCCTTTGACCCCCTGCCTTGTCCTTCTCTACCACTTCACAGGTCTCCAGGCTCCATCTCCTTGCTGTCCTCTGTGCTTCAGGCATAGGATCATGGCTCAATATTAGAGTTCATTTCTTTCTGTGATTCTTACTAGTGGAAATCCTTTGATAAACCTGTAATTTCAAACTGCAGAAATAAAACAATGTGATATTCCTTAGTCTTTAGCTGTGTGTTAGTCCACTCAGTTAGTTCAGTTCAGTTCAGTCGCTCAGTCGTGTCCGACTCTTTGCGACCCCAGGAATTGCAGCACGCCAGGCCTCCCTGTCCATCACCATCTCCTGGTCCTTATGGTTCTTAGTCGCTCAATCGTGTCTGAATCTTTGTGACCCCATAGACTGCAGCCCACCAGGCTCCTCTGTCCATGGGGATTTTCCAGGCAAGAATATGGGAGTGGGTTGCTACGCCCTCCTCTGGAATTATCAGTTCCCAAACCCAGATCCATAATGAAGAGCTGATGTCCTGGACAACCTCAGCTCTTTCTTACAAAAGTTCTTTCACCTTCTTTCTCCTTCGTTCTTTTCTATCTGGTTGTCAAGTTGTTGTCACATTTCGTAGGGAATTATTCTCATTTTCTGTCCTGCTTTATGAGCCTTTCCTTCCACCCCATTGCCTCCAAGGTATTTTCATTTTAATAGGGAATAATTCTCTGATTTATGTTAATGAAACTCTAATGATGATGTTTCAGGCAGGCAGAAGAGAGCCCTCACCTGGAATTTTAGATCTTTCCTCCCAGCCTGGAATGCAAGCGGTTATCTTTTCAAACCATGTTGAAATCATATTTGTGCATAAAATTGCTTTCTTTTTTCTTTGCACCATTCCCACCAACAGATGGGAATTTCTGACCATCTTTTATAAGTTTCTGTTTGTGAAATTAACATCTGAGTCTGCTCACTAAATTCACACCTTTAGAAAAACTGCAGCATGCTGAGGCTAATAGCAGAAAAGTTAAAGGTGTTGGGTGAACTTTTGTTTCCTCAGATGCCTAGACTGTTCTGAAGCTAATGTAGAAGGGCTGTTAGTTAGAGTAGTTAGTATTTAAGCTATAGGAAGCTAACAATTGAAGAGTCTTTTTGTAAATGGAAGCAATGTTGATTAAGTCTGTATTATTCATTACAGACTCTGTATCACTTCCTAAACGATGGCCGAAGTTATCATCTATAAATCTCTTTAGTAATACTGTTTAATTTCCTATCCCTCTTTTTAATACTCTTCAGGTGGACTTAGAGACTTAGATAAACTACCAGTGAGTGCAGAGTATACCCCTACCCATCACACAATTGTAGAGTCCCTGCCGTGTGCCCTGCAAGCTACCAGGCACCTTGGAGCATGGAAGAAGCACATCTCAGGCGAGGCTGTGGCTGAGAGGGGCAGCGAGGACTCAAGCAAAACCCACAGCTCAGCACGTCAAGGTGGAGGTGGGCAGGAAGCCACTAAGGTCCACCCGAGGGGATGAGTCAGAGATGCAGTGTACACACGGGATGGTGATTCTGTCGGAGCCAAGATTGAAGGCGACAGCTCACTGGGCTGGAAAGGCCCTGCTGGACAGGCAGCACTTGCTTTAGTGGGTTCTTATCTCACAGCTTTGTAACAGGTTGCCAGGTGATGTTGATGTAATTGGTCTGGGGTCCAACTCTGAGAATCACTGGCTTGGGAAACTTTTCCATGAAAAACACAGAAGATGTTTCTCTTTAGATTCAGAGATAGCATAGCTATGTCTCTGTGGGTTTCCTTTGCCTCTACTTTTTTTTTTTAATCTTTTGAACACTGTAAATCATCTAATATATCAGATTATCTTTGTAGTAGTTATTAGGAAGCCTGCAGATAAATCTCTGGCTATCCTTACAAATGTGTTGATGATGCTGTGGCATACATTTTGTCTAGTAACTTCACTTCTGATTATGTTTTACATTCCTATCCTTAGTTTCCCTTTGATTTGTCTTTCTGGCCTATTTTTAATTTCTTTTTTCTCTGTTATTGCCTGGATCTTTGAAATCCACATTAAACATTTTTAAAGACAAAACAGGTTATGACTCTTTCAATACCACCAGCAACAACGAAACAACACTTTGATATACTATATTGAGTAAACTTTAGTAAGAAAGCAGTAAACTTTAATAATAGAAACATTTTTTTTTCCAAAGAGAAATTACTTAGGAGTGCCAGCCTCACTTAGGGACCATAGGCTAGATGAACAAACATTTGAAATTAAAGTTTCAGATTAATTTAATTTTAAATTAAAGTTTCAACACATCATCTTCCCTTAAGGCTGGTTCTATTTACCAAATACAGTGCTTTTAAGATCATTGTAACATACAAAATCCAAGGTGGATTAATCTTATAATCTTACTTTTAAACAATCTACTTTCATAGAGCAACTAAAGAAAACATGGAAATATATAGTCATATATTATATCAACTGCATGTGTTAAAGAGGAAACACTTGATACCTTTCTTTTAAAAACTTGTACTAAATGGTTTTTAAGTAATTTTTATTTACTTGTTTATTTGTGGCTGTGCTGGGTCTTTGTTGCTACGTTAGCTTTTTCTCTAGTTGTGGTGAGCAGGGGCTACTTGATAGTCGTGGTACCCTGGCTTCTAATTGCCATGGTTCCTTTCATTGCAGAGCACGGGCCCTAGGCACCTGGGCTTCAGGAGATGCGCCATGTGGGTTCAGCAGTTGTGGTCCCCAGGCTCTGGAGCACAGGCTCAGTAGCTGTGGTGCAGGGGTTCAGTTGCTCTGAGGCATGTGGGATCTTCCTGAACCAGGGATCGAACCCATGTCGCCTGCACTGGCCAGCGGATTCTTTACCACTTGCCCACCAGGGAAGCTCAGTACTGAATGGTTTTCTACTTTATTTTAAATGTTATATACTAGGAGAAAAGAAAATCTCTTTTGAAATGACATGTTTCTGTTGAAATGCATTATTTAAATTTTCAGTGCTGCTAATGAGAACTGTTTCGTGGACAAACATAAATAAAGAGGACATATTATTAGTAGAACTCTCCAGGAGCCATGGTTGAAAAGACAGTTCACATAAGAGAAAGTTTTTCTGTTTCAAAAGGAGGTAGTCTCCATGATGTTTCTTTTTCTTTTGCTCCTCACCATGACGAGAAAAATATGTGGGAATCATGCCTTCTCATGAAGGTTGTGTTGCTGTGTGAAAGATAACAAAGGCAGTTTCTGAGATTAACAGGAAACAGTTGTAGATAAGATTGTTTCACCAAAATAGCTCAAGCAGAAATAAAGGAAGGGCCCTATGCTTTTTAACTTATGGTGAAATTTCTGAAAATTAACATATGAATAGATGATAGAAGTTTCATCCTCCTATTAAAAGGATCAAAGTAAGAGGTCTGTTCGTGCCTAGAAAACCAAAGTGAACTATACAATAATTGAGAATAATTACATTTTAGCAAGAGAAGGGAAATGTTGCACCCAGAGTTTATATTTCTTTAAACTTTGCTCTCTTTTTCAATATAGTGATATTGACTACTACTATTCCTTGCTTTTATACACTTAAAAAGACAAGTATATAAAATGCCATTTAACTTACTTAGCCCTGTAATGGGAAGTTCTGCCATTCCATGGAAAGCTTAGGTGTTCACAGATACCAGGACCCTAGGGGCAAACAGCCTCTAGGGAAGTTCTTCTCAAACACGAGTGCATATGAGGAACGCCTGGGCATTGTGTCCAGTTAAGAACCCATGTTAAACTACAGAGGAATCAGGAGAAAGCGATGGACCGCCTTCCCCAAATCACACATAAACACATTCAAGCCAATCTGCCTAGATGGTTCAGGAACCTAATTCCTGCTCTAAGGGGTATATTTGAAAACCTTCAGAGTATAAAGTGGCTATAAATATTACAGTGATCTATGCAACTCCAGAGAATGGCATGGTCACTGTGGGATAAGAAGGAATGAGTGAATGGGATGAACTTCTACAGAGTAAGGAGGAAGTCAAGCCCTGTGGGTGGAAGGGTTGAATAATCTGAAGCCATGGAGGCAGAGATGAGAAAAAGGAGGATAAATTCCCCAGCCTGATGCTTCCATGGAAAACTAGAAGATGAAAACACTGGATGGGCAACGTGGAGCCAGTTTGTGAAGATACTTGGATGCCAGCTAAGGAATTCACTTCATTCAGCAGGCCACATTCAGCCCTTAAAGACATTTGAAGAGAGAGTGACATAGTAAAAACAGAATGGGCTGACTTAAAAGGATAAAGTCTAAGTTTTTACATATAAACATATACTATGTTTATTATTGGCTTTAGCAAGAGATAGAATAGGGCCTTGTATTTCTTTTTTAAAAACCATTTCTTGGCAATTCTTAGACATTTATATTCACTCTTAGGTTCTAAATTTTACTGCTTCTATATATAAATTTAGCCCATGAACTGCAGAGGTTGACTATTCCATTGTGTGCCTGGCCCCAAGAACACGAGGAGGACTCAGATCTCATCCCTGCCACCCGTGCCGCCAGATGGCTTCCCAGCCTTTCGTAGCTTCTGTGTTGTGTGTAGATGAGTGAGCCTGTGTAGCCTGCGAATGTGCTGGGCCCACACCTTCTTAATCAACTGATGGTGCTCTACCTAAGCTTCATTGCTCCCTCTTTTTGGAATTCTGTGTCTTTCCCAAGCTTTCCCTCTTCGGAAGTTGGTGTAAGTTAAGTAAGCAGCCTCATATACTGTGCTGTGCTCAGTCCTGTCCGACTCATTGCAAGCCCATGGATTGTAGTCTACCAGGCACCTCTGTCCATGGGATTTCCCAGGCAAGAGTACTGGAGTGGGTTGCCATTCCTTTCTCCAGGGGATCTTCCTGACCCAAGGATCAGAGGAGCGAACCGCATCCCTTGAGTCTCCTGCAATCGCAGGAGGATTCTTTACCACTAGCACTAGCTGGGAAGCCCTCATACTGCGATTCATAAGGAACTGTGTCCTTTTCTTGAGGAAGAATAAAATTAGTCACAATTTCTTCCTTCACCACCGGAGAGGGGACTAGGTACCATCCAAATTACTAGTTACTTCTAGTACTACTAGTCCCTCTAAAGCCTGACTGCAGGTGTTTTGAGCATATCTCGGCTGTGTTCCAGATGTCCAAGAGAAAGCTTCCCAGAACCCCATCTGGTCAGAAGGATCCCTCATCTCCCTGCTCTCCACCCACCATCCCACCTGCTTGCTGCTTCCCTTATTTTGCTCTGCTACCTTGCCCAGCCAAGCATGGTATCAAAGTCACATCAGCGCTCTGCTGGTCAGTGCGAGCTAAGGTCCTTTGCCTGAAGTCTGCCTCTGCTCCTGCAGAGGACAAGTTAGATTTTTCAGGACAGTCTTGAGAGTATTGAGCTGATTCTGTGTTCACAGTAATCAAAACAAAGCTAATACCTGGAGCTTATTTTAAGAGCAGTTGTGAGTTTAGAGACCTCCCCGAGTGAATTCATCCAAGTACAGATCAAAGTATTGTCCCTTCAAATGGATTCAGGTTGACTGTCATAAAAATGGATTAAGAGGCCAGTCAGGCAGTTGTCTGCATAATGCAGGCTTAGGAAACCCTTTGGCTTGGCAGTGGTCTATTTTTAGAGGCAGTATAGTAGTTAGGAGCCAGGCTCTAGAAAAGATGCCTCGGGTTCAAATCCATCTCTACCAATCACAATTGTGCAAATGTGAACAAACTGTCTATCATCTGTTTCAGTTGCCTCATCTGTAACATGGGATTAGGAATATTCCCTACCTCTAGGGTCCTTGTGAAAGTCAAATGGATTAATATGCACACAGTGCTAGAAGAGTGCCTGTCATGTATGTAGAAAGCGCTATAACAATGCTGGCAAAACAAAGAACTTTGCAGTCCCTTCTGATCACCACAGTCCAGGGGCCTGTCTTCATTATTTCATTCATCCCAGGATCTTCTTGTCAAGAAGGATAAGTGGGTGAGTGGCTCGGAATGGCAACACAGTTCTCCTTTCAATTGCTAGGGCAGGACCACCATCCACTTTGTTGTTTCTTCCCATTTTCTGAGCATCATAAAATGTAATATTCATGTGTCAAGGGATCCAGGCTAGTATTTTAACATTTTACAGCCTCTTTGTAAAGCTACCTTTTCAGTTTTAGAGGAGGCAGTTAACCACTTAACTATGAACACCCAAACAAAGAAGAGGAATGGTCAGAGGATATCAGGAACTCCCAGACAGCTAGAGTCCCACTTCTTGAACATTATTCAAATTAGCTCCAGGACTCATAATTCTGTGTTTTCATTTATTGCGGCAATAAAGTAAATGGTTCTTTTATCCAAATGTTATTTCCTGGCTATTAATTCAGTAGCTATTTTGGATTGTAGCACTCCTCTTTGATTTAGGGAAATGGTACATTATAAATATTTAAAAGTTGAAGACTGACACTTGGAGAAATTGACTTTGATTTGTTTTGTTAATATCCTATGGCTAGACTCATTACAGGTTTGGAAGATGCGGCCCCATTCTCTACTTATAAGAGATGGGGTGCTTGTGGCTCTATAACAAGGAAATTTGGGGATGCTCTTCTCAAATCTTTTGAGGACTAGATCTCCGTGTATGCCTCCGGTGGACACATATGACTCTCTTTTTCATATATTTCTCCAGAAACTGCTCTTGAACTCAAGAATGTAGTTGAAAACTATCAATACTCCTCAAAACAGCTGAAAATGGTTATAGGCTTGGGACTTTCTCTACATCTACGAGTATCAGCAAGGGTTTACGACAGGGTTCAGGATGATCTATACACTGGTATGATTTAACCATGGATCAATCAACCTATTAGGGGAAAAAGACAAGGTCAGTAAGGATGGGTCTTGGTGAACCAGAGGTCATCCTACACTTTTCAACCTAATGTTCTTATTTCCTTTCCATTAACATTGGATGAATGAAAAAATGCCTATATTGTTTAATTTTTCAGATAATTAAGGGAATTTAGTGCCTTTGACGGATAGAGGATTTATAATGGCATCAGGGAATATACTATAAATAACCTGCGAGACAAGGGCCACCTGGAAAGCAGCAGTGCAGTCCCCATCATGACAGCTGCTTCTTGGCAACAAGCTGTAAGAGGGTTATCTTCCAGCCAGTGCAGAACCCAGCTCCTCCCCTTAGACCAGAAAGACCTGCGTGTTCTGGGACAGGGCTTCTACCCTCTTGGGAAGTGGTTTTCCAGCTGTATTTGAATTTGAACAAATTATAACAAACACAGAACATTCTAAGTACATGGCATTCTCTGTCTGCAAAGCCCTGAAATGTGTGATGGAAGTAGAGAGTCATTCTGGAGCTTCTCTAAGGGAAAGAAACATGTCCTCTGCCTCTGAGATCATTACAGCCTAGTGAGTGATATCAGGATGGCACATGGGAACGTACCAGGGCACAGAACAAGAGAGAGAGGTCTACATGGTTGCAGCCAGGCTCATGCACATAGATACGAAGGGACTTAGTCCAAAGGCTGGCTTACCTGTGAGCTCTCCAAGCTGACCATTTAGTTTAGTTCAGTTCAGTCGCTCAGTCGTGTCCGACTCTTTGCAACCCCATGAACTGCAGCACGCCAGGCCTCCTTGTCCATCACCAATTCCCGGAGTTCACTCAAACTCGTGTCCATCGAGTCGGTGATGCCATCCAGCCATCTCATCCTCGGTCGTCCCCTTCTCCTCCTGCCCCCAATCCCTCCCAGCATCAAAGTCTTTCCCAGTGAGTCAACTCTTTACATGAGGTGGGCGAAGTACTGGAGTTTCAGCTTTAGCATCACTCCTTCCAAAGAACACCCAGGACTGATCTCCTTTAGAAAGAACTGGTTGGATCTCCTTGCAGTCCAAGGGACTCTCAAGAGTCTTCTCCAACACCACAGTTCAAAAGCATCAATTCTTCGGTGCTCAGCCTTCTTCACAGTCTAATTCTCACATCCATACATGACTCATGGAAAACCATAGCCTTGACTAGACGGACCTTTGTTGGCAAAGTAATGTCTTTCCTTTTTAAATGCTATCTAGGTTGGTCATAACTTTTCTTCCAAAGAGTAAGTGTCTTTTAATTTCATGGCTGCAATCACCATCTGCAGTGATTTTGGAGCCCCCAAAATAAAGTCTGACACTGTTTCCACTGTTTCCCCATCTATTTCCCATGAAGCTGACCATTTAAGGCACTATTTAATAAAGATCATTTAAATGATTACTAGATAAAGATGGCATGGTAAATACACTCATTTTCTTTTGTTGAAGCCCAACTAAAATAACAACAAAAGGACATTTTTAAGGGCATGTATTCTCAAAAATATAGAAATTGGGCAAGGACTTAACAAAGATAAACTTTTTAAAGCTAGAAAACAGATGGATAAATATTAAGTAATTCAGCAAACCCAAGAAAGACAAAATAAGTTATCATTGGGAAAAGCTGAAAGGTAAACAGGTTTATACCACAGACCCCTCTCCATCAAACAGCTCAGGAATTGACTAAGTAAGTACCTTTAGAAACAGAGATGAAGGGAAGGCCATAAACAAGAAACAGAGGATCTAAGAAGCAGTTTGACCTCCAGATTCTTTATCCCACCCTCCATTCTATAAAGACTAGAGGCTTATCCTCTGAAGAAGGTATAACAGCAGGTCTCTGGGATGGGGTTAAACAAGTACAGAGCTTGAGGGTAGGAATGCAGGCTGAAAACAAGAGGATTGAATGAAGCTATAGACCAGTGCTGAGTTTCTTCTCCAGTCTCTGTTCCTGTCATACCAGAAGATTCTTCTCTGGGGAACCTGAGTAGCTAAAGAGCAAAGACCCAAAGATACAGACATTTGATGGCTTTCCCAAGGTAAGGGGTCAGTCAGATCCCTATCCAGAAAAGCCCCCAGAAGCTCTACTAAAAGGAGCTTTCAGGGCTCTGCTTTTAAACAGGGGCAGAAAACCAAAGACCACCACAAAGCTGGGCAAAATCTCTATTACCTCTGAAGCCTTGACCATGTTAAAATGATTTAAGGAAGGATAAGCTGATTGAGAAAGAGACTAAACTATCAACCATGAATGGATTAAGAATGTATTTACCATTGCACCGAATACCTAGAATGGAATATTATTCAGCTTTAAAAAAGAAGGAAATACTTTTCTATGGTACATTGTGGATGACCCCTGAAGATATTTTGCTAAGTGAAGTAAGCCAATCACAAAAGGACAAGGACTGCATGATACCACATCTGAGGTATCTAAAGAAGTCAAACTCATAGAGACAGCAACAAGAATGATTGTTTCTGGCGGGGTGGGGGTGGTGGCGGATGGAAAGTTGTTCATTGAGTACGGTTTCAGTCTGGCAAGATGAAAAAGTTCTACACATCTGTTATACAATAATGTAAATCTAGTAAATAATACTGTGCACTTTAAAAAATTTGAGAGGATAAATTTATGCCATATTGTTTTAAGGGAAGCCCCAGTGGCTTGGTGGTAAAGAATCCTCCTGCCAATGCAAGAGACATAAGAGACACAGGTTCTGTCCCTGGGTCAGGAAGATCCCCTGGAGAAGGGAATGGCAATCCACTCCAGTATTCCTGCCTGAGAAATTCCATGAACAGGGGAGCCTGGCAGGTTAAAGTCCATAGGGTCACAAAGAATCAGACAAGATTTGGGGATTAAACAAAAACAATGTATGTTTTTAACCACAATAAAAAAGAGAGAGGCTAAAACAAAATGAAGAGAGAGACATAAACTCTGAAGGGAGAAGAAAATGTCAAGTAGAATTATTGACATCCTCAGAGTGGTAAGAGAAGATCCATGAAACAAAATTAAGGAGGAAACTCTTAGAAATGAAAGCTGTAGTATTAAAATATTAAGGAGAGGTTATATTTCCTAGAAAGAGCAAAAAGAAATAAAATTAAATACAGGACAGGAGGAAAAGGAAAAAATAAAAAAACAGTCCAAAGTTCAGATAAAGGGAATTCCAGAAAAATAACAGATGGGAAGGAATCATTAAAGAATGCATTTTTCCATTTTTTCTAGAATTGCAGTTCATGGTTTTCCAGATTAAAGGACACACAAAGTACCTAGGGTTATAAATGAAAATAAACTCACACCTCGGCACATTTCATGACATTTCAGAACTCTGGAAGCAAAAAGAAGACCCCACAAAAACAGAGAGGGAGAAGGAATCATTTTCAAAGGTTCACAATAGCTTCTGAGTCCTCCAAAGTAGATCTAAAACTAAAAGAGAATGCCCTCAACATTCTATCGGCATGACTTTCAACCTAGAAACTGATATATAGACAGACCTCCCATCAAATGTGACAATAATATGAAAGCATGCCAGACATGCAGGCTCTCATAAATTTACCCAGCACATGCATCTTTTCTTGGGAAGCTAATGTAAGATGCGTCTCACCAAAATAAGGAGAGAGCCAGGAAAGAGAAAGATGTGGGGTACAGAAATAAAAGAGAGATGAAGGCACCCCCAAAATTATGGTGAAGAAACGTCTAGAATGAAAGCTATATGTGAGGCAGAGAAGACTATAAGTCCCGATTATAGTTCAAAAAGTTCCAACAGAGATTTCTTCATAAAACTATTGGAATAGCAAAGCATCTGTACATTCTCAGATGAGATTTAGATAATTAGTGGAGAGTTTAGAGGCTGAATTAGTGATCAGGGTGGAGAAACTAAGCTGGCATGAAAGAAGGCAGTTTCTTAACTGTGAGAATACAAAAATCCCATCAAGGAAAAGTAACCATAGTAAATCGCATGACTTAGCTGTGAATTTCTTTTACAGAGTCATTACACTATAAATCCCAATATTTCTCTAAACAAAATTACTTTATTATTATACTGAGGAGTGAGAAGGGATGGTATATGAGGTAGCAAAAGTTGATAGATACAGAATAAGACAGCTTCACCTTCATCTTCAACAGGGAGGAAGCTAACAGATAATGCTTAAAACTGAAAATCATTTAACAATAAAATCAAAAGCGCCTTACTTAGCCAAATTTTAAAAAAAAAAGTATATCTAGATGATTTGAAAGTGGTTGCCTCTAAGTAAGGGAAAGTTTTGGCGCTCAAAGTGTTCTGCTAGTGTGCATATGTCACCAACCTTGCAGATCTAACTTACTCTTAAAACTATATGCATGTCTAACTTTGATTTTAAATTATTTCAAAAGAAAAAAAAACAACAAAAAAAAACAAGATAATAAAGTGCTTAGCATGAGTCCAGGAACTCCAAATAAGGACACCTCCACACAAAGACCGTTTCCATCACCACCGTGTTGGAATTTCACAAACCTTACCTTTCCATTCTGAGTTAGAGTCTACAAATATGTTACTATAGTAAAGTGATTCACTGGAAGATAAGCTGACTGATTTTCTTAACTGCTACTTTTAAGCTGTATTCATGTGTTCATTTTTGGCTCTCCTGGGTCTTCCTTGCTGTGCGCAGGCCGCCTCTGGTCGTATGCGGGCTTCTCGCTGCAGGGGCTTCTCTTGTTGCCAAGTGTGGGCTCGGGGGTGTATGTGCTCCAGTGGTCGTGGTTCCCTGACTCCAGAGCACGGGTTCAATAGCTGCGGCCCAGGGCCTTGGTTGCTCTACGCATGTGGGATCCTCCTGGATCTGGGAGCCAACCTGTGTCTCTTGCATTGGCAGGCAGACTCCCCGTCTGAGTCACCAGGGAAGCTCCAAGTCGATTAGGGTTTTTTTGTTTGTTTGTTTTTACTTTACAATACTGTATTGGTTTTGCCATACACTGACATGAATCCACCACGGGTGTACATGAGCTCCCAATCCTGAACCCCCCTCCCCATATCATCTCTCTGGATCATCCCCATGCACCAGCCCCAAGCATCCTGTGTCCTGTATCGAACATAGACTGGCGTTTCTTACCTGATAGTGTACATGTTTCAGTGCCATTCTCCCAAATCATCCCACTCTCTCCCTCTCCCTCCGAGTCCAAAAGTCTGTTCTATACATCTGCGTCTCAAAATGTATTTATGGCTGTGCCAGGGCCTCGCCACTGAGCGGGGCTTTCTCCAGCGGAAGTGAGACGGGCCACTCTCTGCCACAGTGCCCTGTGCCTCTCATCTCGGCGGCCTCTCCCCGCAGGCACAGGCTGCAGGGCAGAGGGCCCTCAGTAGCGGCTCCGGAGCCTAGAGCGCAGCTCAGTGGCTGTGGTGCGCGGGTTCAGGTGCCGCACAGCGTGTGGGATCCTCCGGGACCAGGCAGCGACCCTGCACTGGCAGGCAGACTCTCCCCCACTGAGCCACCAGGGAAGCCCCCTCGCTGATTAATTTTTAATAAAATTAAGCAGCAGAATAGCAGGCAGAGAGTCTGTCTGCAGTTGCTCATTGTTCTTCCATATTGTGGTGAATAACCGGTGCTTGGATTTTAGCCTAGAAATGTGTGTTTCTGTGGAGGAGAACAGGGCCAGAGAGGAAAGGTTGATTCAGTGGTTTCTGGGATGCTTACAGGGAGGAGAACTGGGTTTTATTGCTCAGTCTAAGTGGTCCCAGAGCATAAATTACTCCTTGGATAATTTACACCCAGTGACTAGACTAGGACTATGAATACAGAATGGTCCCTGATAATCGGAAAACATAGAAATGATTCCCTTACCAAGTGTGATCCAAAGAATATGGTAAACCCAGTGAGACCAGAAAAGAAAGAAAAATATTCCCAAAGAATTTTCTTGCCTTTAAATTTGAGTAGGCCAACAGATTGACAGCTGCCTAACATGAGTGTTTTGAAAACACTGAATCTGTACGACCAGTATTATAATGACGTTGTGATGTTTTTATAGAGTGACACTATATTGCAAATTTATTCCTTCAGTGAAACACATGCCCTGATTAATCCTCCAAACATCTCTATCCTATGAAGAAACACATTTTGCACTAGAGATGTGTTGTCTAATCCCTTCCACCTTTCTGAATATACAGAACGCGTGTGTAACAAAGAGAAGTGCACAGCGACAGCATTTAAGGCTGCAAGAAACATGGCAGAGTGCTGTATGCCCCTGTCCTTCCCCGAATAGCAGCAATTAAAATTCACAGCTGCTGGCTGCCCAGATGTTTCTTGCATTCAGTGCTCTGTAATATGCATCTGAATATACTATCTGACTGCAGTTTCAGTAAACTAGACAGCTTTGTATTCTAAATTCAGCAGACTAGATCCAGTGTGTATATTTTTTCTCCAGATTAGCTTCCCTCTCCCTTCTCCCCTCCCCTCCTCTTCATTTGCTTGGGGCATTAGCAGTTCAGAAACAAAAGACATTTCTAGCTCAGAGTTTAGCTGTATCAGAGTGTAAGTGAAGGTCAGGTGTGATTTATGTGGCATGTCTGATAAGCAGGCGAGGAGAGCAGGATGAAGGGCTTGGAAAAGCTGGTGAACTTGGCCTGACTTATATCTTGTGCTTTTGTAGGCAGCCAACATCCCCCTGGTGTCAGAACTTGCCATCGACGACATACACTTTGATGACTTTTCTCTCGACGTTGACGCCATGATCACGGCTGCTCTTCGGATGTTCATGGAGCTGGGGATGGTACAGAAATTTAAGATTGACTACGAGGTAAGATGTTCGGTCATGGGGCTCCCAGGAGTGCACCCAGAAACAACGTGGTAGCCACTTTGAGGCTTGGGTTTCCCAAATATTCATCGGGGATGATCATGCTTTCCCTGCCTACCTAGTGGGATTACTGTGGGCATTGTGTGAGATGTTTGTGGAAGGACCTCATTGGTGAGGGTTCCTCAGACATAAGGTATCATTTTGATCATGGCCCACTGCAGACACATGGAACTGGCTGATGTAAACTTTCCCTTCCCGTTTCAGACACTGTGTAGGTGGCTTCTGACAGTAAGGAAGAATTACCGAATGGTTCTGTACCACAACTGGAGACACGCCTTCAACGTGTGCCAGCTGATGTTCGCGATGTTGACTGTAAGTGTGTTCGGTGAGAGTGGAAGGTCATCTGTCTCTTGTGAGGACCTGCTGGCTTCTGCTTCACATTCCCGTTTCTCAGACAAGCTGCCCTGTGATTAACTTTACCTTGGAACTTACCTACCCTGGTGATGGGAGTGTATATTTCACAACGACTTCTGAGCGTTAAGGCTGTAAAATCACTGACACCTTGGAGCAGGTGTAGTCTTCGAATGATTGCTTGAGTCTCTTTTGAATGTTTTATCTTGGGAAACTGGTTTTTTATAAACAAAAGAAATGCTTGGGTTTTCAAAGCCACCTTTTTTGCAGAGAATATGGAGATGAATGACTAAACAAAGAGATCTGCTGGATAAGACCTCATAGGCTGGTGAAAAACCAAAGAAGGGATGTGTGAACATTATCCACAGGGACATGGGAATCCTAAGAGATGCTTATCTGGAGAAGGTCCAGGGAGGTCGTGGGAAGGAAGGAGTAGGAGTGTATGTTCTCAGGGTTTAGGGCACACCAGGCTTCAAAGCTCTGCTCCAGGCGCTGTAACAAAGTGAAGGTGGCCAGTCTGTTTTATAGAAACAGCTGGGGCAGCTGGCCAGAGGTAAGCCTTGGAATTTAATCTAAAAGCAAATGTTTGTGGCAAAGACTAAAACAGAATCCTCTCTTCATCTCCATTTTCTGGCAAAAAATAATGGTCTTATTTCTACTTACGCTGTCAAGCAATTATCAATTAAAATGGCTTCTGGCTTAAATATATTGGTTTCTTTAGCCTCGAGGTGATATGTACATTCATGTGTATCCATACGCGTGTATGTAAGCATACCTGCTACACAGAAAAAGAAAAGATGAGTTTAAGATTCTCATAAGGTAAATCTAAATGCCTTACATCTTTGCACCCAGATTAAAATTTAAACCCGAAAGAGGGAACGCCCAATGACAAACATTTTCCTTTGGTCCACGTGAAGGAAGATTTCTTCTTCCTCATGAAGTGCTCTGCGCTCTTCTCTGCCTACTAAAATTTTGCTCATTCTTTAAAATGCATTGATCTAATGCTGGTTTTCCCATGAAGTCTCCTTTTCCATAATCATCAATAATTTCAATAGTTGTCAGTAATCGTCAAAAAATTACTTATTTCTCTGCACTGTGTCTTGTACAACACATCTTTCTTTCTGCTCTGTATCTGAAGTTAAAGATCTCTCATTCTCCTGTAAAGTAAGCAGCTTGAGGCTAAAGAAGTCATTTCTTGTTCTTGCAATAACCTTCATTTATTTGCTCAACATCTATTTGTTGAGCATGTCACCAGCACCCTGTACTCAATCCTGTACTTAGTAAGCTTTCAACAAATTTGTATTGGATTGATTTGAACTGAAATACACATATAGCATAAGAAGATGGGACCAAAATGTCTTCACTTTTACACTCAAGGACTTGTTTTTTTTGTGGGGGTGGGGGGGTGGGGAGAGGGGTGTTCACAACTGCTTAAGGAGCAAGAAAAATAATCTGGAAAAACTGGACATCTCACTGTAACATACACCATGAAATCACGCAGCCAGTCAAATGAGGAAGGAAGAAGCTTTGAGCAAGACCCTTAAATGTTTAAGAACCAATGTTTCATGGAAAAAAAAAAACCTCTCATTTTACTTTTCCAAATCAGATCTCATAGACAATAATTTTTGTGTCCAGAGTTCATATATATGGCTCTCAGAGGACATACAATAAAGAAATTATTAACCTATTATTTTGGAAAAAAGCGTCTGCCTGCAATGCTGGAGACCTGGGTTCGATCCCTGGGTCGGGAAGATCCCCTGGAGGAGGAAATGGCAACCCACTCCAGTACTCTTGGCTGGAGAATCCCATGGAGGGAGGAGCCTGGTGGGCTACAGTCCATGGGGTCGCAAAGAGTCGGTCACGACTGAGCGACAAACTACTGCTCCTATGGATTTATGGTGAATCACCAAAATAAGTAAGCGGGAACCTTGTTCAACGAAGGACTGAATGATGCGAAGTGTTGGTTGCTTGTCTTGTCCAACTCTTTGCACCTCCATGGTCTGTAGTCCAACAAGCTCCTCTGTCTGTGGAGTGGGTAGCCATTCCCTTCTCCAAGCAGGAAACTTGTTCAGTGAGCGATTAAAGATGTCATAAACAGAAACAGATTTTACAATAAGCCTTAAAATAGTCCATCCTAAAGGAAATCAGTCCTGAGTATTCATTGCAAGGACTGATGCTGAAGCTGAAACTCCAATACTTTGGCCACCTGATGCGAAGAGCTGACTCATTGGAAAAGACCCTCATGCTGGGGAAGATTGAGGGCAGGAGGAGGAGGGCACGACAGAGGATGAGAAGATTGGATGGCATCCCCAACTCTATGGGCATGAGTTTGAGTAAACTCCAGGAGTTGGTGATGGACAGGGAGGCCTGGCATGCTGCAGTCCATGGGGTTGCAAAGAGTCAGACACGACTGAGCGACTGAACTGAACTAAAAGAGCTGGGATAGAGGAAACTAGTAAGAACTGCGTGGTCAAGTGGACATTTAGGAGAAAAGGGAATTCATACCCAGTTTTCTTTAGTAAATTTTTCCACAATATAGACAATCTTGATCCTTTTCAAGAAACTGAAGAAGGCAGAGCTCTCAGAATGTTACCACCATGGAGATACTTGTTCTGCCTAAATATTTCAAAGGTAGAGTTGTTTTTGTAAGTCTGCTCAGCAAACTTGAAGAGTATCACTATTTGAGAAAGTCTGGCTTTTGTTTTTGTATTAATGCTAGCTCAAAAAGAGAAGAATTTACTCTTAAAATTCTCTTGGCCAGGGGTAGAAGGGGCTAGAGGTTGAAAAATAAATGCATGACTTTGGAAAGAATACCTTGGTGGATGTTATTTTTTCTCTTTTACACTGAATAGAATAGCCACATTTGGAAAAGATATTATTTTCTGTTCATTAAATGTTTCTGAACTAAGGGTTACAGTAGGTTGAAAATGTCATCTTTGTCCATAACACGAGTATTCTCCTCTCCAACTTGCCCATAGTCAGACTGGTTAATCAGAATTTTTTCACTAAGAAAGTAAATATTGAGATAACAGAGGTTACTTGATCAGAGGCAAAAAAAAAAAAAAAGTGAGCGTAATTCACTCATCAATTCTAACTTCTGGAATACGACCTTGGTAACCAAAGTAGGCAAAATGATCACCTACTTATTTCTTTGAGTGGCCACGAAGGCTTCAGGCTTCAGGTACTCCGGAATACTGTTAGGGTCTTTCACTGTTTTGCTCTCATCCGTGATTTTATTTCCATTATAGTTATCTTATATTCCACTTCCACATGTTGAGCTAGAACTAAAATTCTCTATTAATGTGAAAGAAAAGTTATACTTAACCCCTGGATTCATTCCGCTAGAGTTACAAAGCTGAGAGCACGACGCGTGTGCGCTGAATTTTCCTCTAGATGGCGCTCCAAGGCAAAGTTTCCCAGCCAGTTGCCTGGAAGGAAAGGGGGCGGATGGTGTTGATCTTGGCAACGTTCCCTGAAGACGCTTCTTTTCTTCTAAGACAAGAAATACTGAGGCAAGCACCCCACACTCTTTTCTTAAAAGAAACATCAGCAAGGCCAGTGTGTCTGAAAAGAGCCCTCCTATCGGGAAAGACCTGTATTTGGGCTGTCTCCTTGCCTGCAGACCTGTTAGTGCAAATGGTAGGCACTCTCCTTGTGTCTTTCTGTGGGTGTGTATTTTTCCAAGCCCATTGTCTCTAGGAATGGGAAGATGCATATTTGCGTGTCACTGATGAGCAAACCATGACACGAAGTACAACAGAGCAAGCAAATTATATGTAAGAATCACCTTCCTAACCTTTAACTCTATAATGATTTCAAGTCCAGAAAATAGCTTGATTCAGAATTGTGTTTTGCAGAAGTATTCAAGCTCATGTCTAGGTAACAAAAAGGTCTTGTTTCTTTAGAAATTACAAAGAAAAAGAACAAACTGCATTGTCGAATAGGCAATTTGATGTATAATGGTGGAAATTTAGTTCACTGGGAACCCTGCTAATGACTTATTAATTTATTACAAGCCTCTGGGGTAGAATTCCAAATATTAAAATGAAAGTATCAGTCTTATTCTTTGCTTCTAAAGAGAAATTTAGGTAGTTAAAAATTACCAAATATTTTTAATTCCTCAGATAAATGCAGTATGGAATGCCAGTTACTATTTGCAGTTAAAACAGGGAATAAAAACCTGCAGATAGATCAAGAATAATTATACAAATTCTCTTTATTTACAGAAGCTTGCAGAATAAATATTCCATCAAGCACATACATAATGAAAGATAGTAAGCACATTTCTTATATGTACAGTGTAGACCACATAAAGAAATCAACCATGCTTTTGTTTGTATTCTGGAAAATAAAAAGGCATGTGGTGATGTCAAGGTTGCAGAGACGTTTTAAGGTTTTATAAATGATGTATGAGCTCTGACAGATTTTCCAGGGGGGAAAAAAAAGGTTTCTTTAAGAGTCAGTATTCTTTACTATCCCATAAATGTACTCATTAGCACTTTGGGGCATGCCCTGTATCCTGTAGGGCTCAATAAAGATTCACTGAATGAGTGGATTTAGTTTAGGGTAATATTATTCAGGGAACTATGCTGCTTGGTGTCCAGTTTTTCAAAAACTATAAAATGATGAACAACTATCATTGCTAGAAATCTTGTTCTTTCTTCCTATCACACTAAGGTTCAGCTAGGGTTCATATAGAATATTATGATCTTGCAGAATTCACTGGATATGAAAAGAGACAAGCACATGATCACATTAAAATTGATGGCGGTGCTGGTGGGGAAAGGCAGTTAAAGACTAATAATAACCAGGTATCGCAGCAAACACACTGACACCTCCCGACGTCTGCGGGGGCTTCTTCAATCTTAAATGTGGAGGCAGCGCGGTTAAGTCCGTATTTGGATTGTCAACAAGGTTATTTTCAGAGAAACGCCAAGTCGTTTTATTGATAATTCAACCTAGAGAGCAGAAGGGACGTTTAGGGGGAAAAAATCCATCCTGTGCACTAGCTTGAGGATAACGTGCTGTCCTCTATCTGCCGTTTTCAGGGCAGTCCTTGATTTTTGAGGTAGACAGTTTCTTCTGCAAGGAGATCTTAGAAACACGATTAAAATTCCTTTCCCCCTTAACCCAAAGAAGGACAGAACTAGTTGAATTTTCAAATAAAATGTTTTGGCTCTATAACAAGACTACTAATCTCAGTGGAAATCTAATTTCTTTGTAGATTGTAATGTTGTAAGGCACAAAGAGATCTATGGTTTTATTCTGTAACCAACAACAAAGTAACAAATAATAACTACATTTCTAATCATCAAACATTTTTACATTGCATTTCCTTATCAATATAAGTAATAACTAGTTATATTTACTTGAAAATAAATGGCAACATTATCCTAATAATACAATAAAATCTGCATATTAGAAAAACCAATTCTTTGTCATGTAGATATACCTTGATTTCTGGTGTAACTTCAAAGAAAGCAGATTTTTAATTGAGGAAAGGAGTGATTCTTTTATGTTTTTGCAGAATATCAGCACTGGGTGCTGTAAATTAACTAGGGAGCTAATCAATTTGAATACTGTGTCTAAATTACATTTAAGACTCCTGGCTTTTAATCATTTATGAAGGTTTCTATTTTTATTCTCTCTGGCCACCTCTTAGAGCTCTAGGGAGGCACTCCATGCTTCTAGCTGACACTCCCTTTATCCACATTTATTTTATAAAAGGAAAAAGGCAAAGCAGCACATAATTAAGAAACTGGTGTGCTAATAATCAAACATACAATTGGGCAGAAGGATAATCCAATCCACTTCCTCACACAGGAGAGTAACCTCCATAACTCACTTTAAGCGCTGCCATTCATGAGTTATGGGTCATTCCCTTTCCAGTGAAAATAAATTCTCCCGCACCATCAGCCAGAGCTGAGTATTTTTCTTAGGACATGTAAATTGTAAAAGTGTATGAACATAATCATGCTGGCATTTGGGGGGAGTGCAAGCTCTTGCCTGTGGACACAGGCTTGTAAGGAAATGTGTGTGGTTTCAGGGCTGCGGTTGCCTGGTTACAATATAGGATTTTTATTAAAGTGAATTTATTCCTGAGATTTTTACGGTGTTGGTAAACTGCTTAATCTGTCGCTCTGTATTTTATGACTCCAGCCAAATCCTGCAGGTCAGGGAGACCCAGCAGCAGAGCCATGGGCATTTATTACAGCCTCTATTTTCCACAGCTTACAATTCAGTTGTGGCAGTTTCTTGAGGCTGAATGAAACCCTGGCACCTAAGGGTGTCAAGCTTGGGACTTTATAAAGTTTTAATTTTTTTCACTAGTCTCATGTTCAAGTTTAGCTCAGTGATGACTAGTGAAAATTTCGGGTAAGTTTTGAAGAGGTTTCATATTCTCGAAATTCATCAATCTGGCTTCTCTGTGGCATGTGAAGAGGACTGTCTCTCTGCACAATTGATGTTCACCAGGTGATCTTCACTCTCTGTGCTCACACACCCCATTCTATTCAATTCACTAGCAGTTTATCATAAAATATAAACTATATTTCTAAACACAAAAAGCAGGCTGTCTTTATCCCCCAAAATAATAAAGCATATTCTTAGTATTGAAAGCAAAAAACGTTAAACATCTAATGTTTTTCCTTTTGTCTTTTTGAATTACAGTATGCTTGCTTCATACATACATGTAGCTTTGCTTTTGTATTACCTAAATTGAAGTAAAAATTCAACTTTTAAAGGCTTATTAGATATTTACTCTCTTTTCTTTTTACCATATGTATTTGTTTTCGCACATTTTATCGAAATGTGCAAGATACAATGACCGATTTTTATTTGACCACATCATGACTTCCTGAGAATGAAATGAAGAGTATTGACAGATACCAGAGGTTTGCTTTGAAATAGTCTGGCAAACAAACAGAACACGTGAAGGGATAAATGAATTAAAGCAGCAGAACGTGGCTTCCTGCTAAAGTTAGGTAACGAGTACTTGGGTACTCAATACAGCATTCTATTTGTCATATGTTTTTAATTTTACAAAATAGAAACTTTTTTAAATTAGGATAACAAGTAGGTTAAAATTAAGTCAAGGAGGTAGTTAAAACTAACTAAAATTATTAAAGTCCATTCATTTTTTAAATTCATGCAACAAACACTTACTCAAACATATATGCTTGTACCAGTTTTGAGAGGCTTCCCTGAAAGCTCAGTTGGTAAAGAATCTGCCTGCAATGCAGAAGACCCCGGTTTGATTCTTGGTTCGGGAAGATCCCTGGAGAAGGGATAAGCTACCCATTCCAGTATTCTTGAGCTTCCCTTGTGGCTTAGCTGGTAAACAATTCACCTGCAGTGCGGGAGACCTGGGTTCGATCCATGGGTTGGGAAGATCCCCTGGAGAAGGGAAAGGCTCCTCACTCCAGTATTCTGGCCTGGAAAATTCCATGGACTGTATAGTCCCTGAGGTGCCTGGCCATGTTGATTCTTACATGAGTAAGCATTTGCTATATTATTTGAGATTCAGGGAGAAGTTATGTCCAAAACATGACTTAGATTTTGCAATTTAATAATAAGTGCCTTCAAGAAGCTTCTGATTGTAAAAGTACTTAAGTGTAGACTGTAAGGTCTTCCCAACTCTGAACTTGACAAGCAAAGGATCATTGCAGGCTTAAATCGGTGTTTAATCAATATTTGACTACATTCATCTTGAAAACGAGAAGCACATTTGATCAAAACTGTCCCATGCCTTGTACAACTAAAACTAACACAACATTGTAAATAAACTATACTCCAATAAAAAACAAACAAACAAAAACCCCCAAGCTATCCTCCCAAGTAAACCCAAGAAATGACAACCCACTCCAGTATTCTTGCCTGGAGAATCCCATGGAGGGAGGAGCCGGGTGGGCTACAGTCCATGGGGTCACAAAGAGTCGGACACGACTGAGTCAAACTAGTATACTCCCATGGAAACTAGACAAACTACAGCTGGTTTGTATTGTATCACGTGGTTTGGTAAAGGAGCCGTGTGAACGTGGTGTTGGTTGGTGGTCCCCTGAAAACTGGAAAGGTTCTGGTTTCTGGACCTCAGAATAGGACTGAAGTGCTATTTCTTCAGCCTGGCAGATCCAATTACTGGCAGACAAACGCTACTGTAAACACCAATCTAGATCTAGATTTCGATGCAATCTAGATGTAAATCTAGATGCAGTCATTCATCTAGCAGGGTTTCTGTTTTAATAATCTATTTGCTTTTTGGCTGTGCGGGGTCTTCTTCGCTGTGTGGGCTTTTCTCCGGTTGTAGCGATCGGGGCCTCCTCTCTAATTGCGGTGCACAGGCTTCTCACTGCAGTGGCTTGTCTTGTGTAGCAGAACACGGGTTCTAGGGCACACGGGCTTCCGTAGTTGCAGCTCCTAGGCTCCAGAGTACAGGCTCAGTCACTGTGGTGCCTGGGCTTGGCTGTTGCGCAGCATGTGGGCTATTCCAGGAATTGAGCCCAAGTCTCCTGGATTGGCAGGTGAACTCTTCACCACTGAGCCACTAGGGAAGCTCGCAAGTAAGGCTTATTTCCCCCACAGTGGAAGATTGCGTTGTGAATCCCTGTTACGCTCCCTCTGAGTTTTCATCACCCACTGTCTCTTATTGGCAAAGAAAGGATCTATTTTAAAAAGGAGATAGGATATGGCATCAAGTATAAATTCATTCATAAGCACTCTTGGTAAGCAAGTGAAATCTACTTCCTTCTGCAAGCTTGAGAAAGTCCTCTGCTTAAAACCAATGCTTTGGAGCAAATTGAATAGGTTGGTATCCGTCAACCTGCCTCCAGGATTTACATGTTATACATGCATGTGTGTGTGCTCCGTCATGTCCAACTCTTTGCAACCACATGAACTACCAGACTCCTCAGTCCAATTCTCGGTCCAAGAATACTGGAATGGGTCGCCATTTCCTCATCTAGGGGATCTTTGCAACATAGGGATCAAACCCACATCTCTTGTATTGGCAGGCAGGTTAAGCTCTTACATTGAAAGATGGCCATTCCATCTTGAAGCGAAAAATAGAGTCCCAAAAAGAAGCATGCCAGCTTGGCTGCAAATGCCTGTGAAGCCCAAACATGTGCCTTAACAATTCTTTTATTATTCTGATCCACTGAGCTGGGATGTGAGCTGAATTGGGAGGGTGATTGAGGCACCATTCTCATAGAACCTTCCACCCTTGATTAGGAGATCTAAGTTTCACAGACAGACACCGCATGTGACGGATGGCCTAGCACAGCTGGACCAGCCATCAGCATTGCAGTCTGGGACGTTCTTTGGAAGACCTGAGCACTCTGTATGTGGCATTTACAATGAAACCCTCAATGAAATGAGCACTCTTTGGCTACAGTAAATTTGATTTTAATTACGTACCAAACAAAGGCCCCAGACAGGGCCCCTGCGACACTGCACACCAGAAATTAAGAAATACCAGAAATTAAATGCTGCCTTTCAGCCTCAAGCTCACATCACTCCTGGGGTATGAAGTCATGTTTAGATCAGTTGAGACATGATGACACAATTAGGGATATGGCATGCAGAGTCTTCTAGAGGAGGCACTTCCTTGAGAAACCACGTTCTTCAGAATGCCTCGGAATAATCTGAGCGGCCCTCTTTGCTCTTCTTATTCAGAAGAAAGAAAGATGAAGAGGAGAAGAAAGATTCTACAGAGGCCCATCACGTTCTCTCTCAGCCTCAGCCAGTCCGCTGATGGCTCCATGGCAGTGTCTGTCGCCAGCATCCACGGAGGAGCAGTTGAGACGAGGACCTTCTGGGACTATTAGGAATTTCCAGTCCATCACTGGATTCCCTCCCTCTTAGTCCATCACCTGCCAGATCTCAGAATCAATAGGATGAACTTGGGAAATTTCTCATCATTCAGTACCTCTCACAGCTGAGTTCAAGATGAAACACGAAGGCAGAATTCTGGCATCACCTTCTCAGATTCCGCGCTGTGGCCGCACAGGTGACGAGGGTCACGGAGACCACGATGCACCATCTCCAGGAACAAAGCAGAGGCGGCCAGCCACTGTCTGCATCGCTTTCTTCCACAGACTGCCACCGGCATTGTGATATGAATAGCTTCTCACTAGAAAAGGGGCATTGTTCTGGTGGGTGCAAGGCACAACCAGACTGTACACACGACAAGGGCCAGACAGGCCTGTCTTCTTCAAGGCTCTGTTCTAGCCTGCAAAGGAGTACATTTTGAATCAACATTTGCTCGATGAATGAATGAATGGACACTTCTTAGGATGTCACTATTTTATTCCAAGCTAAGACAGGTTGATGAGACATGGGCTTATTTCTAAAACAAAAAGGATTTACACATACAAATTTTGGAGTGGGTAGCCTATCCCTTCTCCAGTGGATCTTCCTGACCCAGGAATAGAACCGGGGACTGCTGCATTGCAGGCAGATTCTTTACCAACTGAGCTATCAGAGAAGCTCTACACATACACAATGTATATATATTCTAATGAATAAACATTCTCTAAGGAAATTTGCAGCACAAAGGGAAAAATGTAAATTCACCTATGATCCCACTACTAGTAACATTTTGAGGTACATCCTGACAGTCTTTTTCTATGAATGTATGAAGACATTTTGTAAAGTTGGGTTGTTGTACACAAACCATTGTCTCTTTTCTTTCTAAACCTCACTTAAAGTCACTATATATTATTAGCCACATCTTGATGCAGCAGAGCTGTGTTTGGCTCACGATGTCCAATGGCTCTGCAGTATTAACCTCTTACGATTCAAGAATAAACATCCATTGTTGAAAGTTCCCTGGTGACCTAGGGATTAGGATTCTGGGCTTTCACTGCCTTTGGCTCACGTTCAGTCCCTAACTGAGGACCTGAGACCCCCCAAGCTGTGTGCTGTGGCCAGAAACAGACGATAAAGAATAACCCTCGTGGTGGACTAAAGCACCCTCCAAGTGATTCCTGAATATCCTGCCATCACTCTGTTATTACAAAGGCCTTTGAAAGCTGTACAACTGAACATACACTCTCACCTTAGTGGCTGGGTTGTACAGGGAGGACAGACTCAGGAGTCAGGTTGCCTAGAGTCTAATCCTGTCTCCGTTTCATTCAGTGGTGTAGTCTGTTGCTTCGATATCTTCTTCTGTAAAATGGGAGAGATCAGAACAGTTTCTCCTTCAGAGAATTCTTGTAAAGATTAGACTTGTAAGGATTAGATGGGTTAAGGTATTTGAGGGTTTAGAACAGTGCCTGGCATATACTAAATGTTCTAGAAGTGTCAGAATTACCCCAAGCCTCTTTTCTCAGATAGATCAATTACTTAACACACACAAGGGTTGGTTGCTCAGTTGTGTCTGACTCTGCGACCCCACGGACTGTGGCCCACCAGGCTCCTGTTTCAATAGAGAATTCCCCAGGCAAGAATACTGGAGTAGGTAGCCATTCCCTTCTCCAGGGGATCTTCCTGATTCAAGGATTAAACCCAGGTCTCCTGCATTGCAGGTGGATTCTTTACTGTCTGAGCCACCAGGAAACCCACTAAGAACTGAACGCTTTTGTTAAATGAGTGAAGAAGCCTCTATAGCACCATCTAATGTTATTGTGGCTGTTGTTTTTGTGCTTCTGGATTCTACAGAGCCACAGGTGTTAGTCGCTCAGTCGCGTCTGACTCTTTGTGACCCCACAAACTGCAGCCCACTAGGCTCTTTTGTCCATGAAATTCTCCAGGCAAGAATACTGGAGTGGGTTGTCATTCCCTTCTCCAGGGGGTCTTCCTGACCCAGGGATCAAACCCAGGTTTCCTGCATTGCAGGCAGATTCTTTACCATCTGAGCCACCCGGGAAGCCCCACAGAGTCAAAAAGCAACTCTCAGTTTTTCTCTGCCCATCATGTTCCTCTGACTACCATAGAGGATCAGTGTTGCCATGGTGGCATATCCTCACTGGTCTGAATTTTATGTTGACTGAATGGTAGGAAATCACTGGCAGGAAATCACTGGCTAGTTTAAGAAACACTTCAACTCAGTCTTACTGTTAGGGTCCTTTGGAGTTCCAGTGATTATATGCTCGAGTGGCTGGGGGCAGGGTTACCCCAGCACGCGTCTAACCCGGCAGAGGACTGTTACAGGACACGACTGTTACACTATATGCTTGAGCGGCTAGGGGCAGGGTTCCCCCAGCACGCATCTAACCTGGCAGAGGACTGTTCCAGGAGACCTGCTCAGAGGGTCGTGACAAGCTTTTCTGGAGAGGATGACATGCAAGCTAGCTCTGTATGCCTTGGTTATCTTTTTACTTAGATATATGATATTCCCTGCTTTGCATTTCTGATATGGGCCATGAAGGAATACAGGTGAGAGGGTAGAGTGAAATAATGGTCAACAAAACCCATTATTGGATAATGGGTAGTTACTGGATCAGTAGCAGCAAATGTGTCATTTTATTTGAAAATAAAAATAGAATTAAGCATAGAAGAAACACATTAAAATGTACTTCCTGCTGCCACTGTGTTCTCTTTTGAAAGTGTATTGTCTTCAGCAGGCAGCTGACTTTTTTCTCCCCCAGAGTGTGTCAAGTGTAGGTCAGAATGGATGGGACTAGAAAGAAGATGGATGGGGTGGGGGAGGGGCAGTGGACACCCAGTGGCAGGTGGGCGCATCTCAGGGCTGACGACCCTCAGAAACCACTTACCAGGCAGCGTTAAATCACAGTCAAGAGATGGGTGCTGCTTCAGTAACTCGGGTGTCACAGCCAAGAGAGGTGAATATGCTTCGTGCGACTGTGCTGTGCTTCAGGGATTCTTTATTGGGAGGATCTAAAGGTGGGCTCCATGGCCTTTGAACACCATGAAGTTATAGAATAATTTCTGGGAAGAAGGTCCATGGCTTTTATTAAATTTTCAAAAATATCCATGATACGAATAGTCTAAGAGTTAGATGCTGGCTTTCCAAGAAGGGGCGGGGTAGTCAGCTGTGTAAGACCTTAAAGTATATTCCAACAGAGTACACAATGGTGATAACTGATGGCTTAAAAATGATTCCGGATTTTGAACTTGAGTCTATTACATGGCATTCGATTTTATCTTCTAATTAAATTTCTAGTTGAATTATCTTATGTTGACATTATCCCGTCTCTATT
This sequence comes from Nanger dama, assembly GCA_917880005.1. Classification (NCBI taxonomy): domain Eukaryota; kingdom Metazoa; phylum Chordata; class Mammalia; order Artiodactyla; family Bovidae; genus Nanger; species Nanger dama. Next base: position 20,186,979 of record CAKJTW010000010.1, read on the forward strand.
CTTACTGTTCTAGTTCATCAGCTCGTTCTAAACAGCAGCATTTTCACAGGCAACAATCTCTCTAAATTTCAGTACATCTTCATTGTATTTACAGCACTGATCTCCAGAATACAATGTATGATTATTGCATGCTTGATAGACTTTCAGGATTCGCTTTAATGGCAACCCACTCCAGTGTTCTTGCCTGGAGAATCCCAGGGATGGGGGAGCCTGGTGAGCTGCCGTCTATGGGGTCACACAGAGTCGAACACGACTGAAGCAACTTAGCAGCAGCAGCAGCAGCAAGGTCAAACCCAATGAAACTGTCTTACAGTTTCAAGATGACAGAGAAAGACACTCGCATCCCTTTCAAAAACACCCCTCAAATAACAAGGAGAGTAAGAAACGGACACAATCCCACTGTTTTCGTGGGGGAGGGTGATTTGTAGATGAGCAAAGAGAAGGGAGGCCCAGCCCAAACGCCTTCAGGATGAGAGAGCAGAGGAAGCGGTACACGTGAGCACCACTGCTCTCCTAGAAGCTGTCAAAGCCCAGGAGCTAGAAGGGTCAGATACCACAGAAATGGGGTGAATGGGAGTGAGGGGCGAGGAGAGCACTGAGCCCCCAAATTTCCATCCCTTCTCCCAGCAGTCCAAGAACCACTCTTCCCCTTGTCTATGCAGGAAGCCAGAGTATTTGGCCAGAGAAACTGAGCCCCAGACTTGGGAACACCAGTAAAAAAAGTTAGGTGAGACGCACTTTGAAAGTAAGAGAATTAAGTGAAAGTCTCCATCACAAGGGTGAGAAGCTACATACCCTTTTCTCAGAATTCCAACAGCTATGCTCCTTCCAAGCAAGAGATTGGAAAATCCAGAGGAAGTGTTCAGAGTCTCTACACTGGCGTGGGAGGGTCTACAGCAGGACCACCTGGCCGTGTGCTCAGCTGTGATGAGATCAGCCATGTGTAGACACCATCTCCATGCATGGGTGTGTGGTGAATGTGGACTCCCATGCGTAAGTGGACGACCAAGGATATCAGGCATTTGAGGAAACCACCAAACACAGAGATCAGGAGTTCAGAAGAAATAGGCAATTCAGGGAACAGGAGAGAATTTCAAAGCAATTATAATTAACATCTTCAAAAGAGAAGAGACCGTAATGCATCCATGTAAGAAGAATAGTATGCTGTTAGAAAAGGAGCAGCAGACAGGAAAATGCTAGTAAATTTAAAAGATTACTCCTCCTGGAAAGTAAGAGGAGAAAAGTCAACATGAGCAATGGGAAAGAAGAAATGGAAAATAAGGAAATGAATATAAGAAGTCCAATGTCAAACCAATCGGTGTGCCATTCAAAGAGGACAGAAAAAATAACGAAGTTGAAATTATTAAGGGGAAAAAAAATGACAAGAATATTGTACTGAAGAAAATGAGCCTTCACATTGAAAAGGTTTACCAAGCAATGATGAGGAAAAGTCCCAAACCAAAGAAGATTTTTTGTGAAACTGGCAAACCCCACGCATAGAGAGAAGATTCTAAAAGAGAGAAGATCAAGTATCATTCAAAGGATTGGGAACAAGAATGATTTATGCTTCGTTAAGGCAACTTTGGAAGTTAGGAAGGAATAGAGCAGTCCTTCAAAATTCTGAGTGAAAATGTTGCAACCTAGAATTGTTAGGCAAGCCAATAATTGAGTAGGGGAATAGATTAAAGACATTTCAGTTGTGCAAAGCCTTAAAAAAATCGACTTTCTCAGTGTTAAAGAAGTATTAACATCCTTTCTCATGAAGCTACTGGCAGATGTGTTTCCGCAAACTGAGAGAGAAAACGAGGAAAGAGAGAGATGTGGGATGCAGAAGGCAGAAAGCCATCCCCAGGAGGGGGACGCTGGCAGCAGACAAGAGAATCCTGGCCAAATGTCAGCACTGGGCCAAAGCAGGGAACCCCAGGACAGGAAGGGACCTGTCAAAGGTGCGACTGTTCAGAGAGTTGTGTAGGATGTAAGTCGACTTAGATGTTAAAAGAAATCTTCCAGGAAGCTAAACATCTACATAACAAAGGATATAATCATTGGATACTGAGTGAATAATGTTTACAGATTGATCAGTAGGCACTTTCTGAGACCCAGGACACTGAAGTTTCTTTGTGCCTCAGTTTCCTCACCTTAACTGGCAGATAATAATAGTTCCTACCTGTTATGAGAAGTAAGTTGTTATTTTTCAGTCACACAGTCATATCCGACTCTTTGTGACCCCATGGACTGCAGCACGTCAGGGCTTCCTGTCCCTCACTGTCTCCCGGAGTTTGCACAAGTTCATGTTCATTGCATAGGTGATGCCATCCAGCCGTCTCATCCTCTCACACCCTCTTCTCCTGCCCTCAATCTTTCCCAGCATCTGGGACTTTTCCAGTAAGTCTGTTCACATTAGATGACCAAAATACTGGAGCTTCAGCTTCAGCGTCAGTCCTTTCAGTGAATATTCAGGGTTGATCTCCCTTAAGGCTGACTAGTTTAATCTCCTTGCTGTCCAAAGTATTTTCAGGAGTCTTCTCCAGCACCGCAGTTTGAAGGAATCAATTCTTTGGCGTTCTGCCTTCTTTACGGTCCAGCTCTCGCAACCGTATGTGACCACTGGGAAGACTATCGCCTGACTATATGGACCTTTGTCTCTGCTTTCCTTTGTTTATGCAAAAGTAGTAAGTCAAAATATACCTGGAGAAACAGGCAAGTTTGGCCTTGGTGAACAAAATGAAGCAGGGCAAAGGTTAACTGAATTCTGCCAAGAATGCACTGCTGCTGCTGCTGCTGAGTCGCTTCAGTCATATCTGACTCTGTGCGACCCCACAGATGGCAGCCCACCAGGCTCCCCCGTCCCTGGGATTCTCCAGGCAAGAACACTGGAGTGGGTTGCCATTTCCTTCTCCAATGCACGAAAGTGAAAAGTAAAAGTGAAGTCTCTCAGTCATGTCCAATTCGTCGCGACCCCATGGACTGCAGCCCACCAGGCTCCTCCGTTCATGGGATTTTCCAGGCAAGCGTACACTAGTCACAGCAGATATCCTTTTGCAATAACACAAGAGATGACTTTACACTACACACTGACATCCCCAAATGGTCAATACCGAAATCATATTAATTACATTCTTTGTAGCCAAAGATGTAGAAGTATGTTAAATGGTTATGGTTCTCTTAGGACAGTGTCTGGCACACAGGAAGGACTATAGTCACATGGGAAACCCCTGAATAACCAAGGACTAATGACGTGCACCTACTATACAGTAATATGGAGGAAAATATCTACCAAATTAGACCAAAAAGAAGATGGAAAGTGCTTGCCTTTGGGAATCAGGATAGGGGAAGGATGAGGGACTGTTGGTTTTGGGTCTAACTTTCTAAATACAATTGAATTTTTAAAAACTATTGCAAGCAATGCCTTCAATAAAATAAAATTAACTTAAAATCAATAGCCAGTTCTGAATTTTAAAATGAAGGACACACAGCTTAGATATGGACTACTTTAGCCTGCCCAGATAGTTTATAAACATTCCTATTTGCTATGCAGATGAAATTATATGTATTTCTAATATAGAAATCTTTTAAAATAAAGTTGTCAACACAGAAACTTTATTATTCAGTTATTTCTACAATAAAAACATAATTAACCACAAAACAAAGTGTTCCCTGCTGTAAGAAAACTGTCTTAGAGATATTAGCTAGTGATCCTAGATGTGGAGAAGAAACGCAGATGAAAAGGGAAGCAGTTTGAACTCTACCCTTCCCCTTCCCCTGCCCTCTGATAAAGATTTTAGTAAGTACTGAACGGAGAGGCTTACAAGTTGAAGGGGAGGAGGCAGAAAGGGCTTAGATCACGCAAATGCATAGCCCTGCATTTCTGTAAGTTCCCTTTCTCTTCTAAACTAATGAAAGGCCAGCAGGAATCAGAGAAGCACGCTGCTCCTGGTTGTGTAATTACATCACCCTGCTCCCCAAAGATATCGCACCACACCTGTGCATTTCACAAGCAAGCTGCCCGAGGACCCTAAGGAAAGAGCTGCACGTAATGGATCCTCCACCGATCCGACGTCTGGATCGCCTAATCCTCTGCCAAATTCTAGTTTTCAAGACAGGCCCTGCTTATCTGAAATTTCACCTGTCCTCCAAGCTAATGTGAATTAAGCTGTTTATAAGATAACTTCTAGAATATTATGTAACAATTTGAGTACTTCTAAGTTGCTTTTTCTAATAGATACACACACACACACACATTTTTAAAGGCATTTTCTCTTGCCTACTTTCATTTATATGGCATCTGGTGGCTACATCACTCAGTTCTAAACTCACAGCCCCCTCTCTCTCCCTACCCCTAGAGGCTCATCATTTTGAAATGTCAAATCACAAAACACATTTTGCTCCAGGCCTTTGCCAGACTGTCACTGTATCTAGACAGCACAGCTTCTTCTCTAAAAGGGAACAAAATAGTCTGAACTCTGTCCTGGTGTGCCAGCCAGGGCGGGCCACCATGCCGGCTAATTCATCACCACGGGGACCCTGGGCTGTGCAACCGACCACCCAACTCACTGGTCGAAAGGGTGGCGGTTAATCACTCCCTTAAATGATGTGGGTATGACAGCAGAGCCGATGGCTGCTCAGCAGACGAGCCTCGGCCTTCCTCCCTGCCCCAGCAGTGACTGTGGCCATTTTTCCCATCTTCCCAGACCGCCGGGTTTCAAGAGATTCTGACCGAGGTGGAAATTTTAGCGGTGATTGTGGGATGCCTGTGTCACGACCTTGACCACAGGGGAACCAACAATGCCTTCCAAGCTAAGTAAGTGTTCTAATTGTTGTTATTTTAACGCATTTGCCTTTCTGTTCAGAGCCAAAGGTGACTCGCGCTCAAGAGTAAAGCATTAATTTCCGGCGTCTGAGGCCAAGGCCATGCAGGCCTGGGCGTGGGTGTCACGGGGCTCATCCATCTTTATAATTCCTTATTCCTCTTTTAATTGCAAATTTGCCCTTCATGTCATGCTTGTTGATTTGGTCTGTCTCTGTTGACCTCAGTCGGATAACAAAGCTCCGATTTTTAAAGGGCCTATTTTTTTTTTTTTTCCTCCCAGAATGTTTGCCTTTATGGGATCATAGGTTTCCTGGATTTGCTACCCTGGAAGTCTGGTTTGGAGACTATTAAAATAAAAGTGGAAATTTTATGAAACAAAAGATCTCCTCCTTCCCCAGTAGAATTTCTTCCAGGTCCTTTTGACGTCGGGAATTGTATAAACTGCAGTGAAATGGAGTGACACTGGAGGAGGAAGAGGGTCCCTGTCCCTGCCAAGCCTCATCCTCCAGAAAGGTGGGAACGAGCCAAGCAGCTCCACCCACACAGGGGAGGTGGCGGTGCACACACTGTGCGTGGACAGAGCCGTCTGTCCCCGAGCAAGCAGGACAGGTCCAGGAGGCCACTGCTTGGCGCTCACACGGGCACCAAGGCCACCGAACTCATGGGTGCTAGAAATAAGACCCAACCCAGGTCTCCTGGCGCTCGTATTCAGGTTCCAGTTTAACACGCTTTTTACTACCTGTCTGCAAACATGATAGGGGACTTCAGAGGCTCGAGGGAAAAACGTTTGGGGATGGAGAGACTAAGGAATCTTCAACAAAGAGGTAAGATTAGCTTTCAGCTGACCAGTTTCCAAGCCCCCGGAGCGGTCTTCCTCTATGATCTGAAACCCCAGTGGCCCACAGTGTGTCAATAGGGGCCTTTCAGCTCACCACTTGTTTTTTTCCCCTGTAACACCTACATACTAAGGCCTTGGAGCCCCGGGCCCTTTTATTTGCTCCTGATCTAGCAGATGAGTATCGACTTTGTGCCCTCATTCCATCCTGAATGCAGAGGCCCATCACTTCAGCCTGCTATTTTCCATGTCCTGTAATTTCCAGACCGTCCTACCTTTCTCTGACAGCCACTCTGCAAAAACTCAGCTCTGGCTCAATCTAACAATTCAGCTTCTTGCTCTTCTGTCCAGACTTTTAAAGGCTTTGGGAGAAAGTGTCACATCTATGAGCCTGAGGCATACCGAATAGGTACTCTTCCCAAATCGGCTAGGGGCTCAGTACTCCCCACCAGCCTCTTTGGGCCCCTAGACAGCTCCGTCTCCCATTCTGATCAGCAGTTATAGAAACTAAAACCAAACCATCTTCTGTTCTACCACCTCCCCCAGTGACACTCAGCAGATCACCTTGCCTCCCCCCTTCACTGAGAAAATTGAGGCCATCAATCGAGAACTCCCTCAATTTCCTCCCCTGCCACGAACGAACTTATCTGTCTGGCCCCATCCTTCCCTCCTTCCCTCCTATCTCTGTGAAAAGGCTGTCCCTCCTGTCTGAGGCTAATCCTTCCACCTCAGCGTTGGATCCTTCCTCCCTCCCTCCTCCAGGACCTTGGTCCATCCATCTTCCTCTCTTTGCCCTGTATCTCCCATCCTATTAAATAATTCTCCCCATCTTGAAAAACCCACTTCCATCCTTGCTTCTCCCTCGAGCTTCTGCTCCCTTTCTCTTCTTTCCTTTCCAGCCAGTCTTCTTGGAAACTTGTCTGTTCCTTGTCTTCACTTCCCTCCCACACAGCTTCCAGGTCTACCCACCAGAGGAGCAGCCCCCAGTAAATGACCCCTTTTCCCAAAGCCATAGGACACTCTTCTGGTCCTTTCTTGATCCTTCTTGCCATGACACTGTGATGCTCTCCTCCAAAGAGCTCTCTTTCTTCCTTTGTCTGGGAGAGAGACACCTTCATCCACCTTTCTAGCCTTTTTCCTCAGCTTGCTCCTCTGGCCCCGGCCTTCACTGCACACGTTCTCTCCTCTTCTTCTGCTCTGCTTTACCTTTCATGCTGGACCATCTGCTGACTGGTCCCAAACCCATACCTATGGACCATAAGTCTAGGCTAATCTCTAAACACTTCTTCCAGCTGCTTGAGGAGCTCCTCCTATCTGAAGTCCCATCGTCACCACAACCCCAGTCTTTCTCTCTACACCCAATCCTTTTCTTCTTATTCTCCATCCCAATGAATGGCACCACCAGAAGTCCACAAGTCATTCAGATTCCCTCAGAACTGACATCTCCGCATTCTTTACCAACTGCTGCTTCTCTGCCTCCCTCCAGGATTCCTACAACCAACAGCCCAGCTCTCCTCCTCCAGTCTTCCCCTTCGTGGTGCTCCAGAATATTCTTTTTAATTCACAAATCTCATCGGATTGCTCCCCTACTTAAAAAATATTCACTGGCCTCTTGTGACTCTCAGGATAATGCTCAGATTCCTTAGTTTAGCCCATAATGCCCTTCTCAGTCAGGCTCTTGCCCATTTCTCCAGCACAGCACTCACACCTGCCACCCTGCCCCGACCTATGCATCCAGGCTCAATGGGGTCCAGCTAGTTCCCTTTTCTCTGCTCCAGGTCTGTTTCCGCAGCCCAGAATGCCTTCCTCTTCTTTCCTCCAGCCTCCTCTGAAAGCTTCACCCCCCACTCCCCAGATTCTATCCGTGATGACCTTCGCTGCATCACTCTTCTGTGCCCACATCATGCCCTGGCTGTGTTTCAGAACTACACATCTCACACCACATTAGTTGCTGATTAACGGGTGTGTCTCCCCTTCTTCTTCAGTACCTATGATGTGTACAAGCACCAAGAGCATGATAAACCCGCAAGGAATGTTTGCTGAGTGAATGAATGATAAATGCATGAATGGATGAAGTTTTAACTATTTTAATATTGCTTTTCAGTAAAGTTTCCTGATTTCTTAAGTGCAATCTTTTACGGATTATTATAAAACACGGTTATTATAAAACACATTGGTTTGATGTTGGACTAATGACAGTAGCATCCCTGGGGCCTGCTGAAGTGTAAGCCGTATACACTTTGATTATAGGGTCTGACAGTTCCTTGAGTTTGAGTTCCTGGCCTGTGTTTTGTTACTATGAGTATTTTAGGTCCATGTAGGCCTGGACACTCAGGCTGCATTTGGGGAAACCAGTGATGAACAAATCCCGAGTGGATAAGAGAAGCAAGAGAGCAAATCTGCAGAGAGAAGAAAGTCAGTATTCAGAGAGGAGCAGATAAGAGACTGTACAGTTCTAGAGGAAGACAGAGATCCCTGGGTATCCATGTCTGCTCCTACTTTCAGGAAATCCAGTCATGTCTGTGACAATGGGGCTTGCTCAGAGGCCCTGGCTGCATTTAATCAACATTTTTTTTTTTTTTTTTTTTTAGTGAAGGTGGTTCTAATTCATTTCCATTCTTTGCTGTGAGTGGTCCCTGAGACAATGAGAAGAATTGCGGTTATTTGTTGTTTACTATCTCAAGTACTCAACTAATATCCCTGTAGCTATTTGTCTCCATCTTACAGAGGGAACTGGGCCTCAGGACAGTAAGTGACTTGCCCAAATTCACCCATCCAGAAGGTGGCAGAGTAGTGTTTGGACCTGGGCTATCTGACTCCGAGGCCGTTTTTTAACCACTTTATCCCACCTTCTTTCATGACTTTGTGGTATTTATTTTAGGCTTTTGAACTTCCAGTTTATTGGCTGGCTTGTGATATATGTGAGTTCTGGAAAACTAAGATGCATTTTGACATCCAGAAAATCGAGACATGGAGCTGTAAAAATTGTAGAACTCAACTAGATCTTGGTACTCACATTCCTTAATTGTCAAAATTGTTTTCATATGGCTTAATTTTTTAAAGTTGGAAACTGAGGTCCCCAAATCTCAAGTGATTTGGGTAATACTGAACAGTTTTCATACATATGAGATAGCTATGATATCTCTGATACTAGAATTCAAAAAACTTTTTGCATCCTTACACCACATGATCAAAACTATGGGTTCCAAGATGGTCTGAGCTGTTTCCTCACAATGGTTGGCCTTTTACACAGTTTACCAGCCCATGGGACGTCCATCAGCCCTGCCCCTCCCTTACAGATTCTCATTTGAGCTTAGAATACCAGATGCCACCACCATTCCACCTCAGTTAAAGTTTTCCTTAATAAATGCTGAAAAGAGACCTTTTGACATCATGGTGAAGGAACTACCATTTTACTGATTAGGGTAAGATTTACTCAGCAAGTTTGCCATTGTTTAGGAAAATCCCTCACAAGAAACCTGGATCCTTATTTCCTTACTTATTCCCCATCAATTGAGTGCTTTCTAGATGCAAGGTACTGGGCGAGGCATTGTGGGAGAAATAAAGAAGTGTAACAAATAGCCCTTTTCCTTAAAGTATTCACCATCTAATTCCAGCCTTTTAAGTGATTTGGAAATGGGATTTAAATGCACCAATTATTATGTGACAAAGCATATGCTACCTTTTTTTTTTTCATATGTAAGGCTATAAAGAAACAGGAGACATTTAGCAAGGGACAAATTACTATATAAAATGCAAAATGCCTCTACAATAAAAAGTTGTGATTTTAGTCATAGCACAGTGTGATTTATTCTCTTAGCCTTTCTGATAAGTGAACCTTCGCATTTTCATATTTTATTCTTAATTTTAAAGTATTGGAGTGCGTGCAGTGCATGATCAATAGGTAGAGAGGGCAGCGATCCCATGGTGCTTTGAAACTGCTGTTAACACCTCCCTCCTATTTTCTCCAGGGACAGTGTTTCCCACTCATTGCCCTCCCTATTACAGCTGCCCCTGATGATTAAATATCAGTACCAAGCAGCTTTGTAGTATATTCTCCTAGGAGACTTCCTCTATTCATTTCTAGCATAATCTCTTATACTCATTTCTTGGGAATGAAAACCCATCTTGTCGCTTTCGGCCAGGTCCCAGAAGTGAAATACGGGGGCACATTAATCTGCCGTGACAGCCTAATCCCATTCCTCCCCACCTCCCAACAATTCTCAATTTCCTAATTACCTTCGGTAGTTTCCCTTCTGAAAGTTTCCTGTAAGCCATGGCAGCACACTTCCATTAAGTCTCTTTTTCAAAGAATATGCATATCCAGGGAAGTTATGAGGGTCCATAGCTCATAGTCATGAAATTTCCTTTTGCACGCTTATTTTTGGTGCCTGAATGCCTGGTGGGGGAGAGCCATTTTCACACTGACTTTCTTTTTCTATAAGCTTCTCCTCAGTGTGCTGCCTGCCCCCAAATGAAAAACTTTAGCATGTTAGGATGACCTAATCAATAATGAGCATCATAAATAATCACAGGTATGAATCTTCCTGTGTGTAAAGGATCTGGAGTCTCTCTCCTCTCCTCTCCTCCCTCCCCTCTCCGCACGTCTCCACACACCCTCCATGTATATGTAATATTTTTACAATTACAGTCTGTGTGCCCCAGAGCCACTGATATGATGGATATACTTACCACAGACAATTAAAACAAGGTGTAGTATTAAAGTCATTTTTTTCCATATGTGATTGATTGGAGCGTTTTTCCCACATTTTACATGAAAAAGTGTCAGTATGCCCTTTACACAGAGTACATTACATGAAACACATGTCGTCTTTTTAAAATGGTTTAATGATCAAGTAAGTTTGGTTAATACTGCATAGTTTGTTCCTTTCCTGCAGAATCAGAGCACATATGTTCACACACTGATACCACAAATAAATCCTACAGCATCTAAACAGTTTAACTTCTTAAACCCAGCGTTTCCCAAATATATTTAACTCTGAGACCCTTTTTACTTCTGCCCATAATGCCATTTTACATCCCAAAGAACTCGTATTCTGTCTAATACTTTCTGATAAAGTTTACCCTAACAGTTCAATATTTGCCACTTTCATCAAGTTTTCTGACCACGGACTTCACTCTTGCAGTGCTCGGAGATTCAGAACGTGTGTGTGAGTAATGGCAGGTGCAGGCAGCATTCTCAGTGAGCCTCAGCCTGAGAGAGAAAACACCAGGGTGTCCTGTAGTCTTAGGAAATCTGACAGAGACCAAACCTAACAGTGTAACTGAAGCAACCATATGGAAATGGAAGCATTCTGGTTTAAATGATTTTATTCTAAAGAAAACTCAAAGTAGAGTTAGTATCATGTTCATTCTGTAAATACTAAGACAGCACCTTGCTTGCAGAAAGGTGAGCATTGTTAATGAAAGTATGGTCAAAGTCCCCTGTGCAGTTATAGGGACTGTGAGCTTCCTGAAGGTAAGAGCTACTCTTTATCTCCATACCCCACATGCTCACAGCCTTGCATCATAACAGTTCCCAGTCCTTGTTAGGTGAATGAATGAATGCATCATTAGTCTGCTTCTGTTGCAAAATCTGCATACTTGTAATTAGCTCAGTATTGTGTGAGTGTGTGTGGAACATAGAATTACTAAAGGAACAAAGAGGATGTTCCTTTGTAAGGATGAAGACTCTTAAACCATGGACCTTCAGATGCATTTGCACAAGCGCTCTGAGAGTCCCCCTGATGAAACATAACCGTTCAGACGCCACATGGATCTGGGGAGAGCAGAGGGCAGCGTAGGAGCCACCAGCTGTTTCCTGGTTAAAGGACACACACTTCCTACTCATCCTGAAAAAGAAAATATTTAGTGATTTGTGACCATCTAGCTGATTTAACTTTGTGAGGTCTGCTAAAACAACATGATAAAGGAGGAGATGCTATTTTACATCTCGAGCCCACTTTTACACCAATGATTCTCTTAGGATTCACACCAATAACGGGGGCATGTGGCTGGTTGATAGAAACCAATCGCAGGAATCTGAGTCTGTAGTTAGCAGCTATAACAGGAGAATTCTGAATCAAATTTTGAAAACTTCTTTCAAAGAAGGTCTGATGACAACCAGCTTGGCAAAAATGGAGACTAGAATATAAGAAATATGGAAGTTAAAATTCTCTTTCTCATTGTGTAATCAGAAAAACTTCATAATTTGGGTGCCAATCTAGACTTTGTACTTACTAACTCTGTGACCTTGGAAAAGTAACATCCCTTCTCTGAGCGTTGATTTCCTTATCTGTAAAATGAGAAAATAATAATTTTCCTGGTTGTTGTCAGTACTAGATGAAGTAATATGTTGAGCTGTTAACATATTGCCTAGTGCATGATAGGTACTTACTCATAGAGCTATTATTATTAATAATATTATTTTAAAATATGTTGGCACACATTACTATCAACCTTCAGTTTGAACTATAATCTCTAGACATATCACCACAACCTTATTAGCCAAGTGGCTAATATTTTTAAGCACCTATTCCATCCCGGCATTTTAAATACATCCAGGCATTTGGATTTTCATCCTAGATTTCATCCTTGATTTTCAAAAGTCATGAAAAATACAACTAAGGCACCATACAGTGTGCATTTTGAAAAATGCATTTTCATAAAAATGAACCGTATGTTAGAAAAACAGTAACTAACATTAAATATTAATCACATACTGCTAAGATTAGCCTAACAAACTGTCACTTATTAAATGATATAGGTTAGGGCAAGATTGAAAGAAATAATAGCACCTGATTGAAACTTACAGATAATTGGAAAGAATCCTTTCAAGTATCAATTAACATTTTATTTATTTTAAATGGAAATGTCTATGTGTTTTAATTAGTATAGACTACACTAGACACTTGGCACTAGACTACACTAGACACTTGGCACTAGACACTTAGAAATATTTTATTGTAGTCTCATAAATAGCAGACAAGGTAGAGAGTATTATCATAATTTTAGAGACAAAGAAACTGATTCTCAAACAACCAAGTAATGACCCAAAACTGTTACTGAGAGTGGAGTTCTGACTCCAAGTCCAGGGAACTTTCTGGAGTTGGACACTGAGATATCACAGTGTGACCATAGGTTGGAAAACCCTAGCTGAAGCTTGTCAGTCTTACATGTAAAGTAGATTAAATGGGTTCTACATAGTATTCACAAGGTCTTTCCCATGGAATAGCAAATACATTTAGTATATGACATTCATCCTGGATACTCAGAAACTTTATAAGGTTTAGCTCATGAAGCCTACCCTGAACCCCAGAGCCAGGAATCATGGCTCCTTTCCTCAGAACACTGAGCACTTTGACTGAACTGAAACACCTCCTATGGCATTTATACTGTGTGGTCTGTCCATTATTTTCCCTTAGGAGCACATCTCATCTCTCAGAAGATGTGTTACTTTTCCAAGGTCACAGAGCTAGTAAGTACCAGTTCTAGACTGGCACCCAGATTATGAAGTTTTTTTAATTACATAATGAGAAAGAGAATTTTAACTTCCATATTTCAAACAAACGTACTAGTTTGTACATTTCTTGGCAGCGTGGACTATGTCTTTCTCATGGTGCTATCACCCACTGTGTCTAGCCTAACCACAGCAGGTTCCCAAAAGGTTTAGTTTACAGATTTGTGAACCCCACAAGTGGTTACCTGAGAATGTATCTGCTCATGATCTTTTGTAAAAGCAGGAGAAGCAGTGTGATCCAAAGAGCCGGTGTGGGGGAGGTCGTAGATGCCGAAGGGCTGCGGTCACTCCCATGTCTGTCCTCTTTCAGGAGTGGCTCTGCCCTGGCCCAGCTCTATGGAACCTCTGCCACCTTGGAGCATCACCATTTCAACCATGCAGTGATGATCCTTCAAAGCGAGGTAAAAACCCACCATTCTGCTTCTCTCCTTGAAAGAAAACCAATGAACCGATGCTTCCTACTTTTTCTTTGCAAGAAGAAATGCAGAGAATCAGAACTATTGGACTTCTTCTTTGTGGCTTTTAAGAAATTCTTTCAGATGCCTGACCAAGGACCTTGTTCAATTTCTTCCTGAGCTAATTCATCTGGGTTTTTATTATTGGTTAAGGAGCTTTTCAGGTTCATTTAGAGCAGACTGCCCACTGCTTGTCACCAGAACATGGATTTACATTTCTTCAGGGTATGGAAGCCCAGTAACAGACCCCAGAAGTGAGTGACCCAACATTTCCATTTTGCAAAACCCATTTGAAAAGATGATAGAATCAGAAATGGGGTGAGAAAGTTACACTTTATTTACATAATTGAGAAACCTATAAAAAGATTTTAAAAAACCCTTAAAATTGCTGGTGGGACAATTTGAACGTGAGAACTGCAACTAAACTTGAGACCCAAGCTTGGGGCCTTAAACCTTCTTTTGCTTCCTGTGGCATTGCGGGCGCTGGAAGTGGTTGGACTTTTATACTTTTAGTTCTCCACAGAGAAAAAGTAAAGCCGCTAACTGACTCTAGCTGAGGCATCTGAATTTGAAATTGCCAAGATCTGTTTAATTTTCTGCAGGCGTACAGACCTTTTTTTTTTTTTTGAGGCCAGGAAGGGATCATCTGTTCCCCATTATTTGTCAGTTCTCTAGCTGTGCCATTAATTATTATTATTATCATCATTAAGGCCCTGCTTCCCTGGAATAGCATCATTAAATATGGAGGTTTTTCCCTCCAGCCTATCTTGAGAAAGCGTGTCTTTTGCAATATCACAAAAGCCTTCTTCGACCCCATAAAGGAGAGTCAGCACTCCGGAACCTGCCTGCAGCTGTGGAAGGCAGACCCGTCGGGGGAGATGGATTTTCAGTTGAGAATGAAACATCAGGGTTAGGCTCTCAGTAACTCTGACAGAATCCAGTGTCCCAGCATCTGTGGCTCTGGAATTTTTCTGTGATAGCCATGTTTTAGATGTGTGCAGAGGGGAATAGGAATGGGAGGAACTTGGGATCAGACTATCTTTTTATGCTGGCAATATGATGGGCTTACACCCCTGAGGCCAGACATTCACACCTTTGTAATAACTGATTATAAACAGGAGGTCAAGTTTTTTCAGAAGGTCATTTGCTTGTGTCAAAGAGCCCCGCTAACTCAGAATTTTTCTTTATACAAGCAAAATTCATCAGCTGCCCTTTGTGCCGGGGTTCTCTATGAGGAACGCAGAACAGCAGTAATGGAAACAAGCACTGGTGTGTTCAGACTTTGCGTTGATGCCCCTCCTTCTCCCCATCCCCGTACTGCCCATCAGAAAGGCAAAAATGCAGATGTCATTACCACCCCACTTTCCAAATGATACAAAAGCATAGGGAGGTTAGATGGCTTGAAGACAGTTGATCTAGATCTTTCTTCTTACACATTTTTCCCTCCATCAATACCATGCCTCCCTAAACAAGAAATAGAAGTATTTCAGGGAGACTAATCTATTTTAGAGACCAAACCCTTGAGGCACCATAGAAGGCCAGTTTGCATACAGACATATACTGATTACAAATTAAACTTATAATTATGAAAGCTGACCTGGCTAGCTTTGTCACTCGGTCAGCTATAAACTGTGTTAGTTACTGTATGTCCTTTAAAGGTAGCAAAACACACTCTCACAAAATAATCAGCATTGTCAGATTCAGACCAGCTTCCTCCTGGTCTTCACAGTAGAGTTTACTATAACTTGCTCCTAATAGCTCTGTTTCTTTCCCTGAGAAATTTCAGATGTGTGACTGGACCTAGGTGACTACTTTTCCAGAGCTCCCAACCATTTTTCCTCAGACCCCAGTACACCAGCCTGTGACTGATCCAGGGGCAAGGCTCAGACAAAGACACCTGGGCAGAATTATGGTGTGACATTCCTTCAGTTATTTCTCTTCTTCCTAATGGCTGAATTAAGGGTCCAGAAGAGTTTGTTTGAAAATTATTAATATTGGACCTGGCCCAGGTGGAACCAATATACTCTAGTCTTTAAGGAGTGATGGGTTCACCTAATGAGATAAATTAAACTCAAGAAGGCAGGCGATCATCTGGTGCCTGGTACGTAGTAATTTACTGATTGATATTCTGGTTCCCCAGAAGAATTAATTTACGTCTCACTGGAAAATGTTCTCAGGCAATCACTTCACTGCCTTTCTTTTGCACCATCTTCTGGTTCGTGATACTCGGTTTAAAACTGGTCCAGTTTCCAGACCACCTGTTGGGGAGTTGGTATCTCATGCTAAGAAAACCTGACAAATGAAAAGTCCTGACTTTCAAAGCAAATTAAGTGAAGTGTCTGTCACTTTACAGAAAGACTTTTTCACTTGACTAAAAACACTATGGAGCTGCCTAGTGTAGCTAAAGCAAAGTTGGATGGAGAAAATGTGCTTTTCAAAGGAATGGAGAGACAGATGTATTTGTAGGCTCTTCTATGGGCTTCCCTGGTGGCTCAGAGGTTAAAGCATCTGCCTCCAATGTGGGAGATCTGGGTTCGATCCCTGGGTCGGGAAGATCCCCTGCAGAAGGAAATAGCAACCCACTCCAGTATTCTTGCCTGGAGAATCCCATGGACAGAGAAGCCTAGTAGGTTACAGTCCACGGGGTCGCAAAGAGTCGGACACGACTGAGCGACTTCACCGCCACCACCTTCTATGCAAAAGTCTCTCTTTTAGAGTCCTCCTGTGCCAAGAGCAGTATCTTATACTTTATAGCTACTCAGCAATTACTGTACTATAATTATTTCACACACTTCATCCAGATGTATCTTCATCTAGCCTAACACACCGTTCCTCGGCTTCATCAGTATTGTTACTTTTGGGCCAAGTAAGTCTTGGTTGTGGGGGCTGTTGGGTGCATCCCAGCATCCTTGGCCTCTGCCCACTGGATAGCAGTAGCACCGTCCATCAGTGTGACAATCAAAGTGTCTCTAGGCAATGCCAGAAGTGCCCGTTGTCCAAATCACCCCCATTTGTGTGCTTGCATGCTCAGTCGTGGCCGACTCTTTGCAGCCCTATGGACTGTAGCCCTCCAGGCTCCTCTGCCCACGGGATTTCCCAGGCAAGAAAACTGGTGTGGGTCGCCATTTCCTCCTCCCGGGCATCTTCCCAACCCAGGGATTGAACCCATGTCTCCTGCAGCTCCCGCATTGGCAGGTGGACTCTTTAGCACTGAGCCACCTGTGTGCCACTGGCCTAATGTTTCTTCTCTTCCTTGGGTCATTTGTTGCAGCAGCAAGTCCTTCCAAAATGCCAGCTTAAGTCTTCACTAGCGAGACTAGTATGTATTCAGGGGCCAGAAAGTTTCCCAGAAGTTCTGTCAGTTTCTCTGCTCACTGATCCCACAGGAAGTGGAGTTGTTGGCACAATCATAGCCTTCGTAAGAGGCGTTCAAACACTTTACAGTTTTCCCTTCAAAACTAGAGGTAATAAAGTGTCCCTTGGTAGTCCTCCTCACCAATGATGATGATTGCACTTCTGGCTTTGGTCTGTTTGCCAGGGAATCTGTATTTGCACAGAATGTCATTAAGCTTTTAAAGAATTATTTTACTGTGTTTCTAGAATGTTTTTGAAAAAAGTGGAAAAAACATGCAGTCGCCAAGCTCGGGTATAATGCTGTCTTCTGTGGCATTTTATTTTCTCGTTCCAGGGTCACAACATCTTTGCTAATTTGTCCTCCAAGGAATACAGTGACCTTATGCAGCTCTTGAAGCAGTCAATACTGGCAACAGACCTCACGCTGTACTTTGAGTAGGTATTGGCATTTGATCTAGTTGACAAATGGATATCTAAAGTTTCATCCTGTAATTAACTTTCAGGTCCAAACTGAAGGTTGCTTGTTACCCTAACACTGATATCAATGTGTAGATGAGCTAAAGTTTTTGTTGTTTTTTTTCCTTCATCTAAAAGAACCTCATTAGTGTGGTGTCTGTGAAACAAGACAGTCAGGACTACAATCACAAGATATATATTTTTCCTTCTGTTTTATGAACCTTGTTTGGGACTACTGGCTGAAACTAAGTGATGGGCATTTTTAGTTTAAAGACTGGCTACGATTGCTATTTTATTTTTGGCCACTCCATGAACTAGGTGGAATCCAATTCCCCAATCAGGGATGGAGCCTGTGCCCCTTGCAGTGGAAGTGTCGAGTCTTAACCACTGGGCCACCTGGGAAGTCCCTAAGATTGCTATTGTAGACTATTATTAGTGCTTAGATCTCTAATGGCATTGATGATGCTAATAATGATGAAAAACTTGTGTTGCTGAAAGGATGACAAGAAATCCAAGGCTTCTTTTTCACCTCTCCTCTAGCTCTCTTTCTCAGAAAAGCCATCCTTCTTTTCCCCAAAGCTCAGGCTTCCACCTGAGCTGGTGATTCCATCCTGCTCATTTCCTGTGAAACTTGTTCCATCAGGAACCACCGCTTTGAGTGGCCTGGTCATCTCTTCCTCCACTGATAGGCACAGTTTTCTCTAACCTTAAAGACCAAGTGACTTCTCTTCCTTAAGAAATTCTCTGACCTGACCCCATGGTCTTTCATTGCCTTTCACCTTACCTTTCTTCTACTGCCTGCCCTTTAAAATAAATGGAGCACATGACTACTTTTATTTTCCTAGCACCTAGGTGCACTTTGCAGACCAGCTCCACCTTCACATTCTGCCAATATTGTACTTTCAGAGGTCAGCAGAGACCTCTGCTGTCCCCAGAGTCAACGTCTTTTACTCATTCCTGATATTTTCTAGCTTGTCTGAGCCATCCGCAGGTTTACTGACTTCTTACTGTCAGTGTCTACTCTCCTTTTTTTTCCCAGCATGCACCTGCCTTCCTCTCTCCTTTTCTGGATCTCTTATACTTTTCTCTTCTCCTTGCTTCCATGTATAAGTTCCAATTCTTCTTTCTCTGCTCACTCTCCTGGCCTCAACTCTACATTAATTCTATAGAGGCATAGAAGTGAAGTGAAGTCGTTCAGTCGTCTCCAACTGTTTGCAACCCCACAGACTGTAGCCTACCAGGCTCCTCCATCCATGGGCTTTTCCAGGCAAGAATACTGGAGTGGGTTGCCACTTCCTTCTTCAGGGGAACTTCCCAATCCAGTGATCGAACCCGGGTCTCCCGCATTGTAGGCAGATGCTTTACCACCTGAACCATGAGGGAAGCCTATAGAGGCATAGAGAAGACCCCAAAACTCTTCATTCTAACCCTCCCTCACATGCTAGACATGAGTCTCCAACACCCATCTCAAAAGGCTTCAGTGGCCTCATTGCTTTCAAAGTAACCTCTAACCTTGGTTCGTGTTTCAAGGTTCTCCCGCCATAATCTGCCCCCAACCATTTTGCATTCTTATCTCTCACTTCTCTCCTACACGATTTGTACTTCCACTAGACTGGTCTAATGTTACCCTTTGTGTTTTGTTTTTCAGAAAAAAAAACAAGTCTTTTTATTAGTCAACTGCATGTTACCCTTTGAAAACAGCTTATGCAGTGCCCCCTGCTCTCCAGTCCTATCACTGTTCCTCCACTTCCCCATCTGGCTGAACCATTTCCTGCCACCTTTTCTGGGAAGCCTATGTCGCTTCGTTTGGATCTTACTGTGCTTGGCATGGCGTCAGTGAGAATTAGCTTCAATTAATTATAAGGGACAGGAAACCCCAAATCACAGTAGCTTACTTCTTTGTCATGTCAAAAAGTCTGGAGATAAGCAACTGGCAGTTGGTAGAGCAGCTCCATTGTCATCAGGGACCCAGGCTTCTTCATCTCCCTGTGTGGCCACATTCAACACCTGGTTTCCACCTTAGCCCAAGGCAGCTGCCCATGTTCCAGGCACAATGTCCACATTCCAGCTATCAGAAAGAAGAAAGGAACAAAACAGAAAGGAGCCAAAGGTAATGCAAGTTATTTCTTAAGAGCATTTTCTGGAAACTTCACATAACGATTCCACCTACATTTCCTTGGCCATCCCTAGGTTAGGATAGGAAGGCTTTGTGTTGGGTAATTGTGTGCCATGCTAAAGTCTAAGAGTTCTGTTACTAAGAAAGAAAAGCAAGAGAGAGATTGGAGTAGACAGCTGACAATCTGTGCCACAGGTATTTGTTGCTGGTCTCTGGTGAATGGGTTATGACACGGCAGAGTACAAAGAGTAGAGGCTTTGGGGTGATATTGGTTTGGATTTAAGTCTCACTGTAGTTAAACCTGGTATACTGAGCCCAAGTGTCTATGTTTTCTCCCTTCTGAAACACCACTTAAACAGCACCAGATAAATTTAAAAGCAAAAGCAAATCTACAAGGAGAAAGGGAGAGGACACACATCAGTTGAGAAGAGGTGTCAGTAAGTTTGTGGAGAATGAAGGGCCACTGATGAGGGTCAGATGTTCTGGCAGAGTTGAGTGGAAAGCAGGACGACCCCGAGAAGTGAGCTGTAGGCCCTGCAGAGCCTCACCTGGGGCTCAGAGACTAAAAGCACCCTGAAAAATGAATGTGACGCTCACATCTTAAGGTGAGGAAATTACTAGAAAGTCAGTTTCCAGGACACTCAGAGCCCAGGAAGTCCTCCACCAATGTAGCCAGAACTCCCTCTCCTCTATCCCTGGAGAAGGCCGAAGTTTATCCTCTGGAGAGATAAAAGAGAGTGCTGTGGACTGAGACAAGCTCAAGGTGGGAATGAGACGCAGAAGAGGGGATGAAGTCAAGTGGACTGAAAACCCGAGCCCACAGCCCAGTCAGCCAGAGGCCAGAATCCATAAGCCACATACCCAGGTTCCTCAGATTCAGCAAATGGAAGTACAAGAAGTTAAATTTGAATTTCAGATAAACCATGATTAACTTTTTAGTGTGTCCCATGCACTGTGTGTGGGACATACATATACAGCTCCTGCTTAGCCTCTTAATGTCTTTCTATTACGCACAGACACCAAGGACCACAGAACATTTTATGAAAACCTCCCATATGAAACAGGGCACAGTTCTGAGGTGGCACAGTGGTAAAGAACTGGCCTGCCAATGTAGGAGACATGGGTTCGATCCCTGGGTTGGGAAGAGCCCCTGAAGGAGAAAATGGCAACTCATTCCAGTATTCTTGCCTGGAAAATTCCATGGGCAGAGGAGCCTGGCAGGCTACAGTTCATGTTGTCACAAAGAATTGGGAATGATTTAGTGACAGCGTCTGCCTGCAATGTGGGAGAACCAGGTCCTGTTCCTGGGTCAGGAAGACCCCCTGGAGAAGGCAATGGCAATCCACTCCAGTATTCTTGCCTGGAAAATCCCATGGACGGAGGTGCCTGACAGGCTACAGTCCATGGGGTCTCAGAGTCGGACACGACTGAGCGACTTCACTTTCTTTCTTTAGTGACTGAGCACACATGTGCACCCATATGAAAAGCAGAGCAGAAAATAAACAGAATTCAGAGAAAACAGGGAGAAGAAGAAAACAAAAACCCAAAACTATTGTTAATATCCTTAGAGAGCTAAAACACTGTCTCCATGAAATAAGAACAGGATGCTTTAAAAAATAATAGGAACAACTGTAGAAGAAGAAAGAGCTTTTGGAAATTAAAAGCATGATGGCCAAATTAAGAATCACACGAAAGCATTGAGAAACACAGTCAAAGGACAGTAAAGCAGAAAAATGAAAAACACTGCTTTATTTCATTATATGCTTTCTAGTGTTGTTTCATTTGTTAACTATGTGTATGTATTACTTTTATAAATATACATTTTAATTAATTTTTTAAATAATTTTTAAAGTAAAATCCCAGCTCTGCCACTAGATAGCTGTGTGTCATCAAATTACTTACCTCTCTGATCCTGTTTTCTTCATGTGTAAATGGAAATGATAGTACCTACTTTATCTGTCTTGTAAATGTCTTATATGTCTCATAAATGGTGGCATCTACAACCTCATTTGCTTTATAGACTATTTATTTTTGCATGTTTTGTGACCTTCATTTTGACTTAAGTATCATGATGTTCCTTTTTCTTTTTCTTTTTCTTTTTTTCTGAATTGATACTCCTGGATTGGTCGCTTACGGAAACCTGTATATCTTTAATATTTTTATTTCCCATGTCTGACACTTGCAGGATTTTGCATTATTTTTCTCAAAGGAGAAGCATTTTGCCAAGCCAAGTTTCCAAGTAACTTCTAAGGGAGAACAAATGTCAGCAGTAGGAGCCCATTCATCAAGGCCTGCTAGGGATGTGACGAATCACTGAGCGATGCAGTCAGGGAAGTTGGTGGCACTTGTTTGCTCATTACTCTGCTCTTATCTTAATGCTACAGCCCCTGCTAATGCTTGCTGACTCCAAAGAAGCTGGCTTGTTCTCTTTCTGTGAATGTTATTGTGTTTTGAGGCTCTGAATAGCTGCTCATTCTCTAATCTAGGCCTTCAGGAGTCTGATTCACTTGCCTGTCTAAAGTTGCATTAAAGTATTGCCATATTTTTAGGCAAGACAACCCCTCAGGTTAATGAGGGGGAAAGCAGTTACTACAAACTATCTCCCAGTTACTTTTATTTCACAGAGATACAGTTGTGGAATTGAAAGGACTGTTAGCAATGATGTCATCCAACTCATCTCTATTTCGTAGATCAGGTACTAAGTTCATAGGTTAAATAGTGTAGCTTGGCTTGTGGATAAGTAACTTGTGGATAAGTTGGAACCTCTACCTCTGGTTTCGGGGCTTTTCCACAAACTGTATTCTTTCTCTAAAGGAAGAATCAAGTACTTGTCATTTAAGTTAGGGATGCATTATACATGGAAATATTGACCTCCTCAGATGTACATAAACAAGCTTAATATGAAAACCAGCATGAGTTCCCTCCTCTCTCCCAAAGCAGAGCCAGAGACAAGAGCTTGCATGCACATAATCTAGTTTTGGAGGTAACATCAGAAATGGGAGTCGGGGACCAAGAAAGTGAAAGCGGGAGGGAAGCTCTTTAAAGCCACGTCCACTTGTTGGCCACCCCTGTGGTCAGCTGAGCTTGATTCTGCAGGGACCATCTGAAAGGCTGATATAAACTGCACCTCAGAATTGCCATCAGCCTCCAGCCTCCATAAACCAAGGCTGTTCCATGGATATTAAAACTTCCATACGTTTCCAGGACATGCATCCCCAAGGGCTGGGGATTCCTACAGCCATTCCCCATCCCACCCGTGGAGTCAAAGCAGCACCAGGGCAGAAAGCAAGGGAGGTGCAGGGCAGCCGAGACGGGAGCATGGTGATGGTTGGAGCAGAAATGGCTGAAGAAAGGTGGGCCGTGGGATGGCCTTGTACACTTTCTAGAAGTTTGGATTACGCTTGGTTCTTCTGTCCTGGCTACTTAACTCAAAAGCCTTGATACAGCTGAGGCCAACCAGAAAGGAAGGTCACTGCTTTCCTCCCCTAAGAAGGGGCAAGTCATTCCAGAAGGGGTCGAGGTGGGCAGGGACGAGATCCAGGCCTTTGAGGGTAGGGGCTGAGGGTTATGACTCATTCCTAGTGGCAGGATATCCTGCCACGTGCCGATAGGGAACAATGTAAAATTCCTGGAAATGTGGAATTCCTTTAAAAATAATCACAGACCCTTGTAAAGTCCATTAATTTCTAATGGCTTTGGATATGCTCAAGATTCTATGCTACAAATGATGGGTGAAAGCAGAATTCACAAGTTTAAAACAAACAGACACACAAAAACCAAACAAAACCTCAGTGTGAATTTCTAGGCTTCCCAGCCATAAGTCTGGGGCTTAATTCTTCAGTCTGGTTTTCCAACTCACTGAAAACGTTTTCCAGTTACCGCTGAGTGGTTTTCTGAAATTGATTTCTGTGCCTATTTCTGAGTCCCTGCAGTGAATACAGCTTTCATAATTAAATAGTAATTTCAGCATCTTAAGCAGGAATTAGATATCCCCTGTTGGTAACCAGCCATGTAGCTTTGAGAGAGTCACTCACTCAATCTCTCTTGGCCCTAGTTTCCTTGTCAGCAACATAGGGACAGGAACTTCACCCACACCCAACTCCCAGAGACCCGGCGGCCAAACCAGACTATCTGCATGAACGATGATGAAAATTTCAGTGACCTCAATAATTTAAATTTGATAACATCGGCAATTTTAAGTACCTGATAAAGAAAACAATCATTCAACCAGAAAGGTTAATGAAATTCGGACCATAAGAGATAGTCCTTGTTGGGGCAGACGGAGAGAGATCCAAAATTACAAGCGTTAAAACTTCGAGATGTTTGAGTTGTCCTAGGCTGACTGTCTGCCTGTAAGTTAACAAAGATGACCTCGCATCTTCCACAATTAGTGGAAGCAATACCTAAAATTCCCCGAGTGCTCACTTGGGAGTTTGATATACACATTATTCTGTTTAGCACTTAAAGGGATTCTGTCAGAGCAGGTACTATTACTGACCCCATCATACACATGAGGAAACTGAGGCTGCAAGAAAGTCAGTGTATTGCTCACCACGTTGAGTGGTAAGGCTGAGACTAGAACCAAGTATTTGGACTCCAAAATGTCTTTAACTACTCTGCCCTTCTCTCTGCAGTTCCGTAACTGTTAGTTCAAGAGAACCAGCGGGGAAACTGAGGCCACTCCTGAGAATGCTTGGGCACCAAAGGCAGCAGTGGCACCAGTTCCAGACTCACTAGGTATCAAGCAGGTGTGACTCAGCCGGTTGTAGGTGCCTCCAGAAGGGTGGGGTGGGCCGAGACGCCAGGTGAGCGTTGCCGGGAGACTCACCCATGGGGCTGCAAGCAGAGGCTCCTCGTCTATAGCTGAGCTAAACTGGGACATAGTAGAGGCTGGTGCTGCTTTAGCTTTCATACTGTCACGGAAGGTGTTCCTCTAGGGTAGCAGGAGCCGGGTAGCATTCATCCTCAGGAGGTTGTGTCCCTCATCTCAGGCGCCTGCTGCTTCTGCCCTGCCCTGTTCTAGGATGACAGTCTCCTCTTGCATCACCTTTAGAGTGGGAGCTCTGTGAATGCAGACATCTTCCTCTATAGCTCACTCTTGGAGACCCACACCTGACCCACTGCCTGACATCATACATTTTCAAAATTTTAACTCTCTGATATTGAATTGTCATATAAACCTGCAAGGTAGGTATTGTTATCCCCATCTTCTAGATAAGGATATGTGGGCTTAGAGAGGGTACGCGATTTGCCCAAAGTCATCAAGGTTTCTGTGTTCAGATCTCCACGCCACATTGCCTCAGATCACTATTTAAATAGAGAATTATCCAGGAATTCAGATCTTATATACCCATTTTGGTGCTTAATGCTTTTCTGGTTGGCTTTCTAAATTAATCAGACTAATCTTCAAGTTGAAAATTTTTCACTTCCCTTTGTGCTCTGCAAACATTCATCAACAATTACAGAAAACGCCTAGTCTAATGCTTTCTTTGTCTGTCTTTCCAAAAGGATGCAAAAGGAGCATTTCTCAAAGCATCTGATGATGACAACAAAATGTACCAAATTAGTGCAGATTGTTAGGCATTATAGTTTGACAATCTTTCTAAAAAATGAGACTAATATCTAGAACAGTTTATTTTATAAAACACAATAAGAACCCAACAAATATTTCTACTGGTATGCAGATGGGGATATTCATTCATTCATCATTCAACAAATGTTAAAGGTCCACTATGGTCAATGTTTTCAACCTCCACAGTTGCCAGCACTCAACTAGTCCCTTATTGGAAAGGAAGAGGCTAAATGAATGCATAGTAAGGTGTAATGATTACAGAGCTTAACCCATTGTTCCTTCCCAAACATTCGTATATTTTAACAGAGTTGATTAGTTAACTCATGGAAATTACTCTAATGGTAGAACTACAGACTCAGTGACAGGTTAATGGAAGAAATATTTTGGTACTTTCTGATGAACATCAAAGCATTTTATATCTATTCATCCTCATGAGTGAGTGAAAATCGCTCAGTCACGTCTGACTCTTGGCAACCCCATGAACTATTACAGCCCACAGAATTCTCCAGGCCAGACTACTGGAGTGGGTAGCCATTCCCTTCTCCAGGATTCATCTTCATATCTCCATCCGTATGATACTGCAACTGAATAAAACATGAGAGATTTATCCAGTAGCACTTACTGATGCCTTCTTTATGCCAGACACTGTGCTAGTTGCTGGGGATACACACAGAGAGAAGATATCATTCTTACTTTCAAGGACTCAGAGCCTAGTGTGAGAGTGAGAAAAACAGTCATACCCCCTTGGGGAGTGCTGCATGCGTGCACGCGCGTCATGCCCAGCTCTTTGTGACCCTGTGGACTATAGTCCGCCAGGCTCCTCTGTCCATGGAGTTTCTCAGGCAAGAATTCTGGAGTGGGTTGCCATTTCCTACTCCAGGGGATCATCCCAACCCAGGGATCAAACCCACATCTCTTGTGTTTCCTGCACTGGGAGGCGGTTTCTTCACCACTGAAGCACCTGGGAAGCCCATGAAGAGTGCTAGGGGCCACGTAAGCACAGGGGCAACTAGGGTGCGCCCCATCCAGCAGCCCCGTGAATCTCAGCTTGGCCTGCAGACTATAGAGCAGCTGAACTCATATGCAGAGTCCTGTATCGTCTTTCTTTTCCGTCATCATTAACACTGAGAGTTGTCCTGCTCTTTCCGTTTCTGGCATTTGCCAGTTTTATTTGTGCTGTCAACAACAGCACAGGCTTTAACAGATAATTTTATTCAGGTATTAATGCTTAGCTGGTCCTTGTGTTATCAGTGCTAATCTAACACAGGGACACAGTTCACTTTCAAAGTGAAACATGTAACTTTTTTTTCCCTTTAGTCATAATTACTGGAATTAACATCTGCCTGCTAATTTATTATTCCTCTGTGGTGCTTTTATGCCCAAAGTCTGGAAATCTCTCCAGAATCTGCCTTTAGGAACCAGTTGCAGATGTATGGTTTGCCTGTTGAATGAGCCGTAAGAACACTGAGAGATGGGAATCCTACTCCCTTGTACCCATTTCACCCTGTCCCCTGCCACCCCATCTGGTAATTCTGGAGTTGAAATTGCCACCTTGACAGTAAAAATCTTCCTAACATTCAAAGACTTTTAGTAGATTCAGAACAGTTAGATAAATGGATAAAGAATATGTGTACATACTTATATAAAGGGTTATATAACATTACAAAAAATATTCCCAATTAAAGTATACACAGGATTGGTGATTTCTCACTTTACAAACAAAAGGTGCATTGCAGATAAATTAGAAAAAGAAAGACTTTCAATGTAGTGATGGGTGACTGGTAACCAATCTTTAGAATTATTTCTGAGGGTAATTTTACCAGTTCTGTTCAAATGATGCATTTTTAAAGACTGCTATTTTTCTGAGTGGAACATATGTCAGGAGAGCAGGATAAAAGCCTAATAAAAACATATCTGATTATAAATGAGATTTTCCAGTAAGTTGCTTTTCACTAGCCGAGGTATTTGCCATTGTCCTTGAAAACCAAGGTTGCCAATGATCTGCTTGAAAAGTTAATGATATAGCTCCTCATGACAGAGGCGTCTGGATCCAGGGAGTAGTATAACTCTGTGGATTTTCAAATGTTCATTTTAGCAGTCCCATGTTTTTAAAAGTGCTCCTAACAGTTTCATACATGTTGATTTTGACTCCGTATACTCTATATACACGTATAGATGCTAAAAGGAGCAGCTATGTGGGCCAGTTCCTTTCTCAAAAGTACAGTGAATTTCACATTGTTGCTTTGTAATGATTATCACTAAGGAGGAGGTCAGAAATACCACCAAAGCCAAGGACCACGAACCTGGCCTGGGCCATGGGCAGCTCTTGGGAGCATCTCCTTGCTGATGGACATCTCTGTCTGGTGCTCACCGTGGCTCAGTACAGCAGCCTGTGATGCTGCCCCATCTGTGTCCAGACGCTCACAGCAGGCAAGGTTATTCTGCCTCCAAGGCTCACGCTACACACAGTTTATAAAGATGATCGCATAGGCCACAGCTGGGAAGCTGGGGGCCTGGAATCTACCTAGACTTATTCATAACTGCCCTGGGATCCTGGGGAAATCACTTCAACTTCCTTCACCTTGAGTTTTCTGACATACAAATCAGAGAATTACAGCAGCCTTTTCAAAGGTTACATATGCCCCTAACAATCTATATTTATAAGGAAAACTCAGATTAAACATAGGAATCATTCTATGACCCAGCAATTCTGCTGTACATTAGTGTATGAAGTGAAGTAAAAGTGTTAGTCATTCAGTCATGTCTGACTCTCTGCAACCCCATGGGGTAGCCTTCCAGGCTCATCTGTCCAGGCAAGAATACCAGACTGGGTTGCCATTTCTTTCTCCAGGGGATCTTCACAACTGAGGGATCAAACCCAGTTTCCCTGCATTACAGGCAGATTCTTTACTATCTGAGCCACCAGGGAAAGCCCTTTGCTGCTTGGAGCAACTGTTATTCCAAAAGCTTGTATTGTATCTGAGCTCTGCCACTCACCAGCTGGGGCCAGTACACCCAATGCTTCTGAGCTTAATTACAGTAGCTAATCCTTGCTGAACAGCTACTGTGTGTCAGGCACTCTGCTAAGTGTTTTACAGAAATCCTCCCACCAACCCTAACCTACCCAAAGTCAGTCGTGTGCTTAGTAAATGACAGAAGTCTGCCTGGAACAGTAAGGACCCAGGTGGTGATGGGGACTCCAGACAAGAAACAGGAGAGCCAGTAGCATGCGGCCTCTTGTCCTTTGTCCCCCAAACTACAATGGGTCAGCACCAAGTGTCCAAGATCCTACTCTGACTTCCACCATAAATGCCATGGTGGCATTTTCCAAAGTGTATTCTTTAAAACATCAGTGCTATGGGAGTCCATGGCCAAGTCGAGTAGGCTTTTCTATGTCAGTGTTTTGTAGAGCCTTCAAAAGGAGAATGTGGGTGGTGAACCTTCAAGGATCACAGGAAGCATTTCTCAAACCCACTTGGCCAGAGCACCCCCTTTCCCTGCAGCACCTCCTCAGACTAGCATTTTCTGGGGTGCACATTGAGAAGCAGTGTGTCAGGATCCTGTAAGGAGCCTCTCATTAGGAGGTGCCAAACATGTGAGACCTTGGGAAATGATTCTTAAAGAACCAAAGTAGTGATGCCTTTTTTCCTTTCTCATTATAAAAATGAAAAGTCATAAAACTAGATTAAACAAAAGTTTTGAAAATAGGAATGGCATCCTATTTTCACAACTTGAGAAGATTCCCTTCTTCTCTTTTCCATATCCACACATCTCTACATGCATTTCCACAGGCTTGTGTATCCACACTTAAAATGTGCTGGTACTAATGCTAAACACATTGCATGTCATCTCACTTAATCCTCACAATAACTCCGAGTCAGCAAATAGGACACCCTCAAGTTAGAGATTAGGAAACTGAGGTTCAGAGGGTTTAAGTGACTTTCCAAAGTTGCACAGCAAGGAAGTGACTGAGCTATGGTTTAAACACAGTTATTTCTGACTCCATAGCCGATGTGCTTAAAGCCCTGAAATGATGAAATGGTTACTTTTTAACCTCTACAAAAGTATTTGTTCTGAATTTACTACCAGGGAGTTTATATTATCTTGGATGATCAAACAGCTCAGTTCTATGTTGAATGATAAAAGAACATTCTGGAACTATTCCCGCTTTTTATGTGTCCTTGCCTCCCTTCTCTGACTTTTTCAGTAAGAGTCACAGGGCTTCACAGCAAGTAATCCCAAATGCGGGACCACACTGATTTCTGTTTTATGGCTCGATAATCTCTTCTGTTGTAAATACATTTGGAAATGATTGTGGCTTTTTGTCAAAGCCTCAACATTTTTTAAAAAGTGGTTTATTTTGATAGCACTTTAGCCTTATGATTTCAAATATTAAATTACTTGGTTGAGGTGGTCTTATATTTTCCCATAAATGTGTTTATATCACCACACAGACTGAGAATTTTCATTTGATTTCATGCAGGAGGAGAACAGAATTCTTCGAACTTGTCAGTAAAGGAGAATATGATTGGAACATCAAAAACCATCGTGATATATTTCGGTAAGAAAAAGCTCTTGTTTGTGTGTTTATTCAGTATTTGAAGATTTACCAATGCCTTTTTGACAATGCTAAGAGCGTACAACTGATGTTTAAAGTACCAAACCTTAGCTTACATTCAAAACATTCAGAAACTAGTTGAATAATTACAGAAAAGATAGAGAATATGTCTTTTCATCTTCTGATTTATTTTATATTGCCTCCTCTCCATACATTTGCTTTCAAAATAGGAAGATGTTTGAACAGGTCGTGTTTCAGCAGGCATGCAAATTGCATTGCAGATGGGATTTTTGGACCTTGGAAAACAGTTTCACAGAACAAAGGAAAGTGGAGAGTTAAGTATGGATTGTTTTGTTTTTAGAGATAGTAGGCATTTTAGATGGAAAACCAATCAAAAGATTTTTGTGTTTGGAATAAGGAATCTGTTCTAGACTTTTCATGGGACTGCTTCTCAGTAGTTTAGGAAAGACAGCAGCAAAATCTCCTTTTTCCTTGGCACGTTTTAACCACTTTTCCCCACTGCAGCCACTCCAGCTGGGTAGGCACTGTTCCTCTTTCCCTCTGCCCTGTCCTTCCACCGTTCTCACCTCGCCCATCCGCAGACTTAGTGCCTTAGTCCTGTTCCACAGCTGTTTAGTATTCCTGGGAAAGCTTGTGAAGCCAGAATTCTGGGCTCAGTGCATCTGCCCCACAGCTGGGCGACCACTGAAAACACCCCGGGGACCCTACCCCAGCCCCCAGCCTCTGCCCCCATCTCAGAACGCAGAGCCTGCCTGCCCCTTGCCTCCACAGCTGACCCCCTGCTCACTGTCTCACCAAAGGGCCCTCTCCCCGCCCTGCTCTGCATTCCTACTTCGCTGTTATCGTTACAGATGACATTCTCGTTGTCCTTCCTGAGGTGGTATCGGGGGCCTCCTCTTGTCAACACCTCCATCTCAGGTTCCTATTCTAGGTTCCTATTCCGGGCCCTGCTCCCCCACTCCCCACCCCTGACCTCTGACCTGGCTGTGTCAATTTTACTCCTTTTGGCATTTTCAAAATCTGGCTTTTAGTTTGTTCCCCAACATGACCTTTCTAGGCTAAAAAAAAAAAAAAAAAAGCTTCCATCTCCTCGGTTAAAAAAAAAAGTCATCCCTAAAGTCTGGTCCAATCATAGTTTTCTCCTCTCCTTCAATCCCACAGCTCAGCCACACTCCTCTAACTTCATACAAGACAGTTTCTTTCTTTTTAGATCACTTAATTCTACAAGTAGTGATAGGAATACATTTTTCTGTAACAAATCAGAACATTATAGATAAAGCCCCAGTTCCCATACTGTGCACAGCGTTGCTCTGTTTTTAACTCCTTGTTTATTTTCAGACTACTGTCAGAGCATTTCCACACATGTGTACCCATGGGAAACATGCTATTTAGTGTCCATCTGCTTGTTTAACATAAATTATATATTTACGTATCAATCTGAACTAGCTTCTTCACTCAACTGCATGCCTTGGAATTCTTTCCATGTCCATACCTGCATCATCTTTGACTGCTGCATAGCATTCCAAAGTGTATCTAGTATTTAGAGTAAATTATTCGACTGAGGAATTTAGTTGCTAAAATGTGATTTCTGTACTCTTTGAAAGTCACCAGTCACCTCCCAGGGATCATATCCTGCGAACTTTGTTCTCTCCAGCTTCCTAGATCTCTTCACAGTCTGAATTTTGTTGGCCTTTCCTTTCTTAAAACTCTCTCCTGCCTTGGCTTCTGCAAAGCCCGTGCTCTTCTGAATTTTCTGCTATCTTCTGACTCTCCTTTCTCCTATTTGTCTTTCTCTAACCCTTCCTTCTCCCTGTGTACGTGTGTGTGTGTGTGTGTGAGAGAGTGTGTGTGTGTGTGTGTGTGTGTGTGTGTGTGTGTCACTCGGTATGTCTGACTCTTTGTGGCCCTGTGGACTGTAGCCCTGCAGGCTTCTCTGTCTGTGGGATTTCAGGCAAGAGTACTGGAGTGGGTTTCCATTTCCTTCTCCAGGGGATCTTCCTGATCTCCTGCATTGCAGGCAGATTCTTTGCTGTTTGAACCACAGGGAAGCCCTTCTCCTCCTTTTTTTTTTTTTTCCAAATTGCTCAGTCGTGTCCGACTCTTTGCGACCCCATGGCCTGTAGCCTACCAAGCTCCGCCATCCATGGGATTTCAGGCAAGAATACTGGAGTGGGTTTCCATTTCCTTCTCCAAGGGATCTTCCTGATCTCCTGCACTGCAGGCAGATTCTTTGCTGTTTGAACCACAGAGAAGCCCTCCTCCTCCTTACTACCCCCTAAATGTAATCTCCCCTCAAGGAATTCTTCTGTTACTCAGCATCCTCACAAATTGTCCTACCAGAACCACTGGGGTCTGGCCTCTCTCTGGAGCACAGCTCCTAAAATGTCAGTGCTTATTGTGTGTTTCCACATGAGTATTTTCCCACAGAGGTTTCCAAACTTTTCTGCAGGGAACCCTATAGGTAAGAAAAATCTCATTTGGAGGCAAAGTACATAAAGCAGAGATGAAGTCTGCAGGAACTCTCCTTTCCCTGCAGCTCCGCACCCCTCACCCCATTTCACAGCTGGACTCTGACCATGTGCATGTCAAGGAGGGGGTGGTCTGGGAAACACCATCCCAGAGAATTTTAAAATAGTAATAAAACCAACTAAAAGTTAGCCTGCTTTTTATCATTACCATGTGCCTGCAATCTAAACAATGTCAACGATGAGACACACATCCCAGAGAAAATTCTTTAGTTGGTATAAATTCTAAACAATTGCTGAGGTTACTGCTGAGTATCAAATTAATTGCTCTGAAAGCTTCAAATTAACACACTATTACTCATCCTTTCATTGTGTATGGATTGTACACATGTATGATAATTCCCAAAATACCCAGTTTTCCCGTCAGCCCTAACACAGGTGGACTCGGGATGCACTTTCAAGAGCACGTTCCTGATGGTTCGAACCTGTTGGCCTCACTCCACATGCACTCCACATACAATTCTGCAGTCTTCGGGGATGTCACCTTTCTGCTTTTAAGCAGTATATTCAGAATAAACAACAGTAGCGTGGTGATGGTAAAGCTAAACAGAACTTGAGTTACTTCCGTACTGCCGTTTTATGTTGGCCATTTGGGATCTGTATTTGTGTGTAAAATTTAAAGCAGTGAGACAGATTGTCGACTGCAAGGTGTCATCCTTTTGTTTGGTAAACATAAAATACAGTTCATACATGTACTCTTTTACTGAACTGAAAATATCTTTTAAATTAAAATGTATTCCTTTTTAAAAAGAAGTATAATAATTTTTAAACTTACTGATTTACAATGTTGTGTTAGTTTCAGGTATAACAGCAAAGTGAATCAGTGTTTTATATATATACACATATACATATATGCACTCTCTTTTAGATTCTTTTCCCATCTACATCATTCCAGAGTCTTGAGTAGACTGCCTATGCTATGCAGGAGGTCCATACTAGTTATCTAGTTTATATATAGTGCTGTGTATAGTCAATCCCGGTCTCCCAATTTATCCCCCACTATTTCTCCTTTTAGTTGCGAATGCTTTTAAAACTAGAGAACAAATCAGGAAAGTTATGAGTATCTCGAGATAATTATTGAAGTAATTTTGGCAACTAGAAGAGAGTCACGGCAGCAGTGAGCCACTGGGAGGATCAGACGCTCTAGGGTCACATGACCTCTTCTGACCCCATGGCGGACATTCCTGACCTTCATTCCTGCAGTTGCACTAAGCAGATTGCACCATCTAACTGTAAATCAGACTAGACTTATGCAGACGTCAAGACACAAACAGTTGCTGCAAGCTCCCTCCCTCCTCTCTTATTCCAGAGATGGCCTTTTAAGTACAGAGACTGACTCTAAAAAATAAGCTAGAACTGCCCGTTCACCTCCCTCCATTCTTCCCTTGGAAGTGCTCACGCTTATCCTTGCCTTTCCATCCCCGCATTTCTTGGTTTTATGCCCTGTTTAGTTACACTTTCCTACCAGTCTCCCTGCTTCCACTCTCTCCTTCTTTAAATTATTCCCACATCTATTAATACCTCTTAATTAATAAGAGGGATTAAAGTCCTCTCCTTGAAGCTTTGGCCAGGTGCCTCCTTAATTGAGCCCCCAACCTTAATTGACTCCCTACACCAGTTGGATAAAGGTTTTAGACATCTGCCATCCTCCTCCCCAGCCTATATTCTGTCTCCTTTCTCCATACAGACTCTCTGGTTCCACTGTATTCACTGAAAGTAGAGATGTTCTGTCAGACTGTTTGGATCCCAGCCCTAGTTTTGATACCGCCTAGTGATGTAACCTCAGGCAAGGTACCTAACCACCTCCCCCAGCCCTCCCATCCAGGAAGGCAAGACATTCTCTGCTTTGTAAAATGGAGATAATAATGGTATCTCTGCCTCATATAGAGACGATATAAACCACTCTCTAATGCCTGTTCAACACGTGTGTGCTAAGTCGCTCAGTTGAGTCCAACTCTTGGCAACCTTATGGACTGAAGCCCACCAGGCTCCCTTGTCCATGGGATCCTCCAGGCAAGAATACTGGAGCGGTTGCCATGCCCTCCTCCAGGGGGTCTTCCTGACCCAGGGATTGAACCTGGGTCTCCTGAAGCTCCTGCACTGCAGATGGAGTCTTTACCACTGAACCACCGGGGAAGCCCCAGTCAACAAATGGTAGCTATTAGAATTCTCGTCATCAGAGCACCTTGCAGACACTCAATAAATTTGTTGATTGACTGATTAATGTTGACATGAATTTGAGAAGTAAGCTGCAAATTATTGAGTAGATGAGACTTAAGTAATGATCAACTATGGTACAAGTAGGCAAGCTCACAGACATTTTATTTCCTGTCTGGGAGAAAGACTACAAAGTTCAATGCATTACCTACAGTTTTGTCCCTCTCTGGTCCCAGCAGAGGGTCCTAAAACGGTCCTAAAATGAAAAGCACTGGAGTGGAACAAGAGGGGTGCGGCAGCTTTGTGACAAGCACGGAATCCTGAATCATTTCCTTCCTTTGGGAAAGTTACTTAATCCCTCCACACTTCCACTGACCTCTCTGGAAACTACAAGTAACAGCACCCTGTGATGAGGAGTCGTTTAGTTAGAGGTCAGTTCGTAGGTAGTTGGTACAGTGCTCAGTAGAGAGGCAGGCACCTGGCGAGGACTGCGGAAGCACGTCACAGACCAAAGATGAAGAATAGGTTGCTGTGTCTCTCTGCACGAGTCTTAGCTTGGGAGTGTTTGGAGTTAGATGCTGCCCGACTCCAGAGCGCTGCCCCTAGCTGGTGCTGCCGGAGTGCGCTTTGAAAGACCTCTTGTTATCTGCCGGTCTGCCTTGGCCCCTGGAGTAGTTTCCTGGGGAAGTGACACAAACCTCTCACCACCGTCCAGGCATGCTCTGCCATCTGGGAAGCAGACGTGTTTCTAAGGCGTTCAAACCCAGCAGGGTATGAAATGTTAACACCTGACGTCAGGACAGCCCTCTGACCTTTAACAACACACCCCTTTCTTCTAAAAGGGGTGAGCCGAGATGTGGTTCCCCAGCTCAGAGCCTTCACTTCTCCTCATCACATGCAGCTAGCTTTAATACAAAGAGAGATGGGGGACAAAGAGTGTGCCTGATTTTCCCCTTCCCACCACACCCAGTTAGGAGCACCAGAGCTGCGGCTTGTGTTGACACAGACTCCCTCTCTAGAATTCTCCAGGCGATGGTGTCTGTTCGCTTCTTTCTCCTTTTAACCCTTGTCTTGGTTTCTTGCAGACCCTTGTCTGCTGATTCTTTATCTTCCTTAAAGGTAGTCTGTTGAGGGCTGAATTGTACACTTTTTTCCATGGTTTGCTTGATAACTTATGTTAATATACTCACGTACATTTTAAGTTTTGAAACTGGCATTCTCCATGTTTTTTATATCCAGGGTTCGGTGTGGATTCTAGATAAACCAAGAGAAACCTGCCCCTCAAAGATCTGATCCGGATCTTGCCTGTATTTTCTTATGTGCTCAAATTAATAAAAGCTGTGGCTGAATATGTTTCTTCTTTGTAACGCTTGTAAAACAGGGTTGTAGCCAGGTAGTAAACTGGAGTGAAACCGTGTGTCTCTCCCTCGTAAATATTAGCTCTGTGGAGCCGATAAAAATGCTGGAGCCCCTAACAGAGCAGGCTATTTGCCTTTTGCTGTGGGTTTTCTTCAGTCCCCATCCATCAGTGATACTTTGGTAAATAGATTCACCAGCTATGGTAGTATTATATACTGATTCCCTTGCTGAGTGTTAAAAATAAAAAGCATCGTCCATTACAAATTATTTTCAGTAGAGCTTGCTTGGTTCAGGTACGGAGAAAGCAGGACTTGGCTTTCCTTGATCTACCGCAGGCAAAACAAAAAGGGCCACCGAGAGGGGAGTGTGAGCTTTGTCCTCCGAAGCAGTGTGGTTGCACGATGGAAATTTAAACGTGGGACCATAAACAGTGCTTCCCTTGTGGAGGTAAAGAAGATGTGAGCTGGCCTTGGTCCCATTTTATTTATTTATGTATCTAGGACGGGTTTGTTTAGGAATGCAACAAAGA
This sequence comes from Nanger dama, assembly GCA_917880005.1. NCBI lineage: Eukaryota > Metazoa > Chordata > Mammalia > Artiodactyla > Bovidae > Nanger > Nanger dama. The sequence continues at coordinate 20,223,245 of CAKJTW010000010.1, forward strand.
TTATTCAGGCTGTTTTGTTTGGTTCTGTTTTTCAGATCAATGTTAATGACAGCCTGTGACCTTGGAGCCGTGACCAAACCGTGGGAGATCTCGAGACAGGCGAGTGGTGATTAATGGCAGGGCTCAACCCAGGGGGGACTGGGGGGGACAGTATTCCCAGAGCCCTGTCTGCCAGGCACTGAAACCCGAGTCAATTTGCATCAGTATTAACGCGGTGTAAAAAATAGCAGGAGGCTGAGGGGCGACATAGTTTATTGCCCAGCCTTTCTTTATCATGCTTCCACTGAGAACTAATATTTCTGACTCTGTAAGATTTCTTTCTTTTAACACACTAAATCCAAATAACACTTTGGCCATTTCTTAAGGCAGGAGTTTCAAACGTAGTGTTTTTGAATAGGTAACCATGTTTTATTACAAGGTCCAATTTTTCACATCTGGTGAAAAGAAAACAACAAGGAGGTAAAAAGGAAATTTGATTTTTTTAAGCCTATTTAGAAATAAGAGGGCTCTTTGGCCAAAATATGAGGTATCTAATTTAATTTGTACCAAAATTTAATGCATTTACTGGTTTCACTGGTCAAAGTGTTAGTTCTAGAGCAAGAATAGTTTTTAATCTTATAACTACCCAATTTAAGATTTGATTAATTTAGTAGCTCTTTCCGGTTTATGAGGCAGCTCCTGGGTGGGCTGTGGGGTCTAAAGCAGTAACTTGTTATCTTAAGACTTGACATTTGAGGGAAAATAAGATACATTCACATAACAATAAAAACTAATATTTATTGACTGAATAACTGTTAAATGTCTGCTTTGTAAGTGTTATATCATTAAATCCTCTGAGGTGGGTGTTGTTACTGTAGAGGCTGAATAATGGCAACCCAAGGCCATCGAGTCCTAATCCCTGGAACCTGTAAGTGTTACCTTAGAAGGAAAAAGGGTCTTTGTAGTTGTGATTACGTTAAGGACCATCATTATTATCATCTGGATTATTCAAGAAGGCCCTCAATTCAGTCACAAACGTCCTTAGAAGAGAGAGGCATGGGGATGGCACCTTCACCAGAGGAGAAGGCAAGGCAAAGACAAGGCGGAGACTGGAGTGCTGTGGCCCCAGAAAGGAAGATGCTGGCAGCCACCAGACCCTAGAAGAGGTGAAGGACAGATCCCCTCTTCGAGACTCCCAGGGGCCATGGCCCTGCCAGCACCTGAATTTCTGCCCAGTGAATGGATATTGAACTCCTGCCCTCCAGGACTATGAGAGACGTCATTTCTGTTGCTTTAAACCACCATGTCTGCGGTAGTTTCTGGCGGCCCTAGGAAACTAATACAGTGATTATTCCTATTTCACCAATGGGAAAAATGAGGCTTAGAAAGGATACATAGTCTGAGGTCATACAAGTGTAAGTTGAATAGCTAGGAATTCAAGCTCTAGCAGATTAAGTTCCAAAGTCTTTCCTTCTTAACAGTGTTTTATGCTTTCTTACATAGGAGGCACCCGTTAGCCTTTTCAAATAAGGCAAGTGTGTTGGCAGAATGGGCTGTGTTACCACTAAGCTCAAGATCTCGGTGGCTAAAACCAGCAAATCACCTGGAGGCGCGTGCCCCGGGGTTGGCTGGTGCTTCTGTCCTCATGCTGGACTGGGGCTAAAGGAGCAGCCACTGTCTGGGTCATTCCAGCAAAGGCCTGGGTGGGTTTTTCACTGGAAGTTAAATGTCATGCCCCCAGCAATTAATTGGCCAGAACTTGTCACAAGACCCCGTCCAGACAGGAAATGCCATCCTTCCCTGTGCCCAGAAAGTAGAAAGACAGGAATAGTTGGTGAAAACATAACTCCCACAGTTTGCCCTTCTAATCACAAAAACTGTGATTCACTCTCCTTCCTGCAAGCAAAATATACTCATCCTCCCCTCCAACGGAAATGACCCAAACAGCCCATGGGTCCAGAGATTAAGCTCAAAGTCCAGGATCTCTGGGTGATAGGTGTGCACCCCTACAGCATGTCTGGATGTAAACCAGAGGCCCAGACACACCCAAAATGCAGCACACAGCACACACCCACACCACAAAACACTCAGATGACACTCCCAGCTCCATGAGGCGTCCTCTGCGACGGTCCTGATTCTCAGGGACATGCTCCCTAATTTGATATTTTCTATGGTTTTTAGATCCATCCTGGGAAATCATTCCTTTTCCACCGTCCTCCTTGGTGAGATTCAAAGGTCAAACTCTCTCAGCCTATTTCCCCTCTAAAGAAGGCTGAGTGCCCCAGGTTTAAGTTTTAGATAGTCACAGGCTTGTGAGGGAGGTTTAGCACCAAAAGCCTCTTAAACATTGAGCCACCTTCTTAGGTCTTTGATCCCAGTTATTTCCGTTTGCTAATAATCATTTCCACAGTTAGATACTACACAAACTTCTTAGATCTCCTGTATTTCTTTGCTTCCTTATATTCAGGAACAAGGAGATATAGCATACGTACATCTTTATTTCTCTCTTGACAGTTAATCTCTAGTATTTGGTGCCCAGTATTTGGCACCAGTGAAAAAAACCGTGTAGTCAAAAATTATTTCTCTGGGCCATTTTGTCTAATTGAAAGGATGTTGTGTGTGTTCCCTAATTTATTCAGAGTTTTTTTTTTTTTAATTGGCGGCTAATTACTTTTCATTCAGAGTTTTTAACTGTGTGTCACTGGCCACACCTTCTATTTCATTCTTGTTGTGAGGCTAAGTCTTGAGATCTTTATCATTCAAAATGTATCTCAATTTTTACTTTCACAGTTTGGGGTTAAGAAGCAGCTTCATGTTCTATCCCTATAAAAGACCCAGAATTTATGACTTTCTCTGTTCCCTTTCATTTCTGATTATACACCTGCCAACCCTTTTCTGAGCTCACTTCTTGATAATACAGAGCAAAAGTCAATAGCAGCCATCACGTGCTATTAGCTTTCTTTTTCAATCTCTTCCCCTAAGGCTATAAATTCATTAGATACAGTATTTGCTTTATTTCCATGAGAACTATACAAACTATTTTGCCACCATGTAAGATGGGTCATCATCCCTATAGCTTCAAACAACCATTTCCTCACTTTGTTATACCTGACTCTCAAGCCACATATTTTAGGGTTTTTCCTTTCTTTCTTTTCCTTCCTTCCTTTCTGCTGAACAGCACTACCTCGCTTCCATAACAATTTTTGTGTTAGTCAAGGCTAAGCGGGGCTTGACTGCAGTAACAAATATATTCTCAAATTCAGTTGCTGAACACAAATGCAAGTTTTTTATCTTGCTCACATCACAGCTTGGTGCAGGTGGTACTGTTTTCCTACAGACTCTCCTCCAATAAATAGACTTTCTTCCAACTGAGTCTTGGTTTTTACTTTAGCGTGACATGATTGAAGTGGTTCAGACAGTTAAGAATCCGCCAACAATGCCAATAAAGGTCTGTCTCGTCAAAGCTATGGTTTTTCCAGTAGCCATGTTTGGATGTGAGAATTGAACTGTAAAGAAAGCTGAGTGCTGAAGAATTGATGCTTTTGAACTGTGGTGTTGGAGAAGACTCTTGAGAGTCCCTTGGACTGCAAGGAGATCCAACCAGTCCATCCTAAAATAAATCAGTCCTGAATATTCATTGGAAGGACTGATGCTGAAGCTGAAACTCCAATATTTTGGCCACCTGATGCGAAGAGCTGATTCATTGGAAAAGACCCTGATGCTAGGAAAGACTGAGGGCAGGAGGAGAAGGGGACAACAGAGGATGAGATGACTGGATGTCATCACCGACTCAATGAGCAAGCTCTGGGAGTTGGTGATGGACAGAGAAGCCTGGAGTGCTGCAGTCCATGGGGCTGCAAAGAGTCGGACATGACTGAGCAAATGAACTGAACTGAACTGACAATGCTGGAGACCTGGATTCAATCCCTGGGTCAGGAAGAACCCCTGAAGAAGAGAATGGCTACCCACTCCAGTATTCTTGCCTGGAGAATCCCATGAACAGAGGAGCTTGGTGGGCTACAGTCCATGGGGTTGCAAAGAGTCAGACACGACTGAGCAACTGAGCATGCACACACGCTTGAAGTTAAAAAGCAGGTTATCGTGGAGAACTTGTTGGTCGCGTAGCTTATTTCTTCATCTATGCCCACCTTTCCCTCCCTCATGTGGGATGGCCTCTCTTAAAATAAAGTTTGGGAATATACTGCAGAGAAGATGTGGGTGACTTTTCCAGGTACTATGGGGAGTGGCCTCTATGATAGGGGTGGAAGGTGGTGGAGAGTAGGAAAAAGTTAGAAGGACCAAGGATAAGAGAGAGGATTAGAAAGGGGATGGATGAGGGATGGTGTGCCAGGGCCATCAGGACGCCAGTGAAATGCATGTCACAGGTAAAGGAGCAGCAGCCCAGCTGGGAGTCAGAAAGTGACCAAGTACTTGAAAGGAAAAAAAGTTACTGCATTGAGACTGTAGAATGAAGAGGCCCAGCGGCCACTTGTAGGTGGTCTTCTTTGTCCCTGAAATAAATATTTTATTTTCAAGATTTGAACGTCTGCTCACTGATGCAGAAACTCATGAGGTCAGGAAATAAAACATAAAACCCTGTTTTTCTAAACGTTTCCATCAGAAATCTTGTCACAACTCTAAAGATCTCATTTTGTCTCCAAAGTGAACGAGTTAAATATTTTCAAAAACTTACTTCAGTAGGATGTTAGGAAACAGTTGGACAAAAACAATAGAAACTTCTTTCAAAAATAGAAGTATATTTCCAATTTCCTGGATGCTGATTTTTTTTTTTATTCCCTTTGAAAATGTTTTTTCACTGGAGTCTCTTTCACTTTGCCTTCCTCGCACACAAGACTCTAAGCATGTGGGTTTCCCCAGTCATCCCCCAAGGCCTGATTAGCATCTCAATTTCCTTCTTTAATAAAAAATTCAATCAGGAGCCACTTAATAGGCCTGCTTGGGTTTTTAAGTACAAATGAAACAGTGGTACAAGTTGAGCTGTGAAAGAAGCTCAGGGGAAATACCCAAGACCACTTTAGAAAGCTCAATACAAGGATTTTGTTTTAACTTCTTTGCTTTCCAGGGACTACTGACCTCTTCAGGACTCCACCTCGGGGTGACCTGCTATACACACGTACATTCCTTAGTGCAAAAGATCCACCTCAGGAGTCCGAGGGAGAGTTCTGGAAACTGAATAGTGAGGCCAGGTCCTTAGAGGGCCATTTATTCTCTAAAGGAAGGCCAGAGAGCAACAGGAGAGGCTTGGCGTGTTAATGTGAAAGGCAATGGCAGAGACCGGAGAGAAGTGAACTGGAATCCTAGGAAGAGTCAGTCAGTTCCACCTAGTTTTATGCTATTGAATTTTTTTAATGTTTAAAATCTGCGCTGGCCATTTTATTTGTTAATAAATGACTCTATACTTGCCGCTCTCAGATGTGTGTGTTACATATTATTTTTGTTTTATCAGTGGCTACCATTATGGTTGATGAAATCTCTTGAGAGATATACTTAGGTAAATGATCTTGATTCTCTGCACTTGACCAAAATTAAGCCACTCTAACCTTTGCCAGACCTAAGAACTTCATCTTTATAAGAGCCTGGAATTAGCCTGGAAATCAGATCTTCTTGCCATCAAGTTGTCTGGAATTTGTTTTCCGTTCTTTCAACATTTTGTAAATCCAGCTAGTTCATCTAGATTTCCCAGATGTTTACGACGGTGTTGTTGAAAACATCTGGTCAGCACTTATCTGTTATATCAGTTTTCTTCCCATAAATCTATTGATAGAAGCACAGGACTTGGGGGAAAAGAAATCTCTATAAGCCTGACCGTGATCAGTAGCTTCTGATCATCCATGCTAATAGATGAAAAGTAGAAAAATATATGTTCTTACTTTGGAAATATCTGTGTGGTTTACAGTAGAACAGCCATTCCATTGTGCTTGTTAACAACTAGAACTCACCATAAATAAACAGTTACTTAGTATGTGGATGGAGACAGCCTAAAACCAAATCACATTCTTCAAGTCATATCATAACAGACTACAGGACTTTCCTGGTGGTACAGTGGATAAGAATCTACCTGCCAATGCAGGGGGCATGGGTTCGATCCCTGGTCCAGGAAGATTCCACACGCTGCTGAGCTGCTAAGCCTGCACAGCTACTGAAGACCTTCCACCTAGAGCCTGTGCTCCACAACAAGGCAAGCCACCACAGCGAGAAGCCCACACGCTGCAATGAAGAGGAGACCCTGCTCGCCACAACTGGCAGCCCATAGGCAGCAACCAAGACCCAGCGCAGCCAAAAATAAATAATTTTTTTCCAAAAAAATACCAGAACAGTCTGGGATGAACCATGAATCTGGCATTAGTCCTGCCCCTTGGCTGATTGCTACAGTAGGAAGCAAAGAGTGGGCCCTGGGGTTAACCCTTCCAGAGTGCACACAAATACTGGTAGGTGGACGTGGTTAAAAAGTTTCTATGATGGCAGAATGTAGCCAGGCTAAAATATGTGTGCAACAAAGTAAAAAAAATCTGCACAGAAATAACCAAAAGTTGGCTGAATTACTATTACAAATATAGCATGATGATCTGTTATAATGTCAATTATTATAGGTTATTATTTGCTTCATTTTTCTGAATAAGAACATTCCCTCCCTTGAAGGTTACATATCCGTGCTTCATCTGAATATGTAAGCTCTACTCTCAGAGATTGTCTATTGGCATGTGTCTAAGGATTGCAACTGTACTTCACTCTATTACAAAAAAAATAAATAAAAATACAATGCACAAGATCTAATTAAAAGGAAATCAGGTTCATTGATTAAATTCTATCGTACTTTCAAACACAAAAGGTTAATGAACTTCCTCATAAACTTTTCAAATGATAGTCTGTCTTGAAGGTAACTGCCAAAGACATAAGCCAGAAATAACTTCTGCGTCTCATGATGAATTACATATGCCCATTAATTAAAATATTTTTGTGTTTCAGGTGGCTGAACTTGTAACCAGCGAGTTCTTTGAACAAGGCGACCGGGAGAGAGCAGAACTGAAACTCACCCCTTCAGTAAGATCGTCCTTTTCTTATGATGTATTTACCCTTTTGAATGACATTTCAAAATAACTTCAGATTGCACCTTGAAAGGCTGAGAATGAATTTAAGGAAGCACTCTTGAAAGTTTCAAACTTTAATTAAACTTAGATGCTAAACACTGTTATTCCCAGGTTTCTGATTAAGAGGGCTGATTCCTTAACAAGCATTTCCTGTGTTCCCACACTGGGAGAAGTAGGCACAGGGGGACTGCAGAGCAGTACTTGAATAACTCAAAGCCCAGGGCTGGTGCTTCATATGCAGTCAGTGGCTACGTTGAAACAGACATACAGGAAAAAACAAAAACCTAAAGGCAAGCTGTCCAGCCTTGAGGGGCTAGAACAAGCAGGTGCAGTAAATAATGGATATTCTGGATTTTACTTTCCAATTTTGAACTTTTCCAAATTCTGAAAGCAAATCATTTCAAGTCTGTTTCTTTTTTTTGCAAAATGAAAAGTTGCACCCAGGAAACTAGGTTCTGCTGATTGAAATGCTGCTTTTATTGGATTCAACCGTTCAGTTACTATTTGAGAATGCTTACTGTAGGCTAAGGATGACTCTGTTTTTACCTATCAGGAAACAAAGATATAAATGCTCCAGTCGCCAGCCTCAAGGAGGGGGCAGTCTCTTTATTCTTAATGAAAGAGTACCTCAAAACATATCACCCAATGATCCAAGAATGGTCCAGAGTATTCTAAAGTCTGTCAGAGCACAGAAGATTCAATGCAACTCAAGGACTGTGTCAGTTATCAAAAGTGTCTATTTATGAAGATTCAGATCAACTAGGTTTTGAGTATTTGGAGTTATTTATAAGATCTTCAAGTTTTAAAACATTTTTATTTACTGACATATAAAAACAAGGAAAAGCGGCAGAAGAGCTCCTAGCTTGAAGAGTTTCACCTGTTTGAAGTCAGAACTCAGACTTACTAATTTTGACTATTCTTTATTTGTTGTTGACCCATAATAGATCAGGAGACTACATAGGTTAACACACCCATCAATTATTTTAATTTCCAAAGCAATATCTGTTTATACTGGTTTCAAAACATTCCTTTGTTCTTTTTGGTGGTGTCATCAAATTTGGTTATAAAATAAAGATGCTAAATTGGGATACATTGTTAATGTGTAAAACGTAGTACAACCCACATTTCTGCCTGCTATTATCTAGTATATCTGTTTTCAAGTAAAAGCTTGTCTCCTCTTTTAAAAGCTGTTTCCAAGGCCTCCTCTGAAGGCCTTACACTGCAGCAATACCACAGGTCATTTAATTAAATGGAAAAAATATGAGTTAATTGCCAGCATTGACAGGCTGGCAGGTATAGTGGCGCAGCACTAAGGAACTTTCGTAGAGTCAGGAAAGGGTTTTCCTGGAGACATAAATGAAATTAATTTTGTGGAGGAAACATAGCTGTACGTGCTACTGTCTCCCCCATAGGGGCCTATTTAATACAACTGATGACCATCTACTCGGGAGGAGCCTGGCTGCTGTAACAGGTGTATCCCACATTAGTGCTTTTCCAGAAATGTCTAGAAATGTGCACACCCAGATCTGACACCTTCTGTATCCATTATTCCTTGATATTTAGGGATAAAATTGTCCAAGAGCTCTTTCAGGTATCATAGTCCTAAAGGTCAACAGAGTAACTTCATCCAGATTAATACTGGAAGCAGTGAGTCAGGTAACAGAACATGCTTGACCACCTTCAAATATTAAGCATGAAGCTGAGCACAGTGCATCAAGACATGAGGCAGCACCATCTTCCCTGCCCTCAAGAAGCTTGTCAACTGGCAGGAAATATGGACATTAAATAAATTTTCACTTAGAATCAATTACAAGATGCAAAATTTTGTAAAGGGAAATATAGCACAAAGTGGTATCTCACACTTCCACTCATCAAACATTTGTTGAGAAGTGGTTAGTCCAGAAATGACCCCTTACAGATATGGCCCACTGATTTTGAGCATGGTGCCAAGATAATGCAATCAAGAAAAAATAATCTATACATCAAAAGGTGCTGGGACAATGGAATATCACATGCAAATGAAAATGGACCTTCTCTTTCACAGACCCTAAAATAAACTCAAAATGCATCATAGACCTAAATGTTAGAGCTAAAACTATAAACTCTTAGTAAAAAAACAAGATATAAATCTTCTGGATTGGATTCAGCAATGACATTTTAGATATGATACCAAAAGCATAAGAAACAAAAGATAAAACAGAGAAATTGGACTTCATCAAAAGTAAAAACTTTGTGTATCAAAGAACTCTATCAAAAGAGTGAAAAGACAACCCACAGAACAGGAAAGAATGTTTATAAAGCATATATTTGATATGGGCCGAACGTCTAGCCAGTGAAGGTGCTCAGTTGTGTCTGACTCTGCGATCCCATGGACTGTAGCCTACCAGGCTCCTCCATCCATGGAATTTTCCAGGCAAGAGTACTGGAGTGGGGTGCCATTTCGTTTTCCAGGGGACCTTCCCAACCCAGGGATCGAACCCAGGTCTCCCACTTTGCAGGCAGACACTTTACCGTCTGAGCCACCAGGGAAGCCTGCCTAATGTCTAGGATATATATAAAATATTGCAATATATGTAAGCTATTATATAAATGTATAAAATGTTTTATAAAATATATATATATATAAATATATATATATAAACTATTGCAACTCAACAACAGAAAGACAACACATTTTTTAATGGGTAAAGGATCAGAATAAACATTTCTCTAAAGAATATATGTAAGTGGTCAAGAAGCACATGAAAAATGTCCTAAATCATTAGTCATCAGGGAAATACAAATCAAAACCACAATGAGGTACCACTTCACACCCACTAAGATGACTATAATCAAAAAGACAGACAGTAACAAGAGTTGGCAAGAATGTGGAGAAATTGGAACTTTGTACATTGCTGGTGGGAATTTAAACGATGCCGCTGCTTTGGAAACAGTTTGGCAGTTCCTCAGAACATTAAACACTAGGGTTACCATGTGGCAAGCAGTTCTACCTCTAATTATAACCCCAAGAGAAACAAAAGGGTACATTCACACAATAAAACTTGAATGTAGTAGCATTATACAATAAAAGGTTGAAACAACCCAAATGTCCATCTACTGATAAATGGATAAATAAAACATGGTATATCTATATGAGAGAATATCATTTGGCAATAAAAATGAAGTGCTGATGTGGGCTTACACAGTAAACCTTGAAAACATTATGCCAAGTTACAGAAGCTCATCGCAAAAGACCACATATCATAGGAGTCCGTGAACATAAAATGTGAACAGACATTTGTCTGCAGATCAGACAAATCTATAAAGGCAGAAAGTGATTTTGTGAAATGCCTAAGTATTAGGGGATTTGGGAAAGAATGAAGAGAGATTGCTAATTGATATGTCATTTTTTTTCCCCTTGGAGTGATAAAAATGTTCTAAAATTGACTGTTGTAATGGTTGCACAGCTAATTGTGAATATTTTTAAGTGAATTTTTTTTTAAAAAGTGTATCCTATGCACCAGAAAGAGTCATTAAACAAGAAAATTTTAGATAACATTGAGACCTATAGACAGGGTAAAACAGAATAATGTTTTTTAAATGGTTTTTAAAATCTTGGACATGTTGAACCAAGATCCATGTAGTTCACAGAAACCAGCCCTTCCTCCAGCACGTTTCACAGTGTTCTTGGAGTGCCTTGTCCTCCTTCCTGATATTTACACTCCACGTGGCAGTCAAGGATGAGAGGGCCAGTGGGAGGCAGTGAACTTCTCCCTAATTTGGAGATAGTTTCCTCAGCAGCACCCTTCTATCTTCTTGTGAGCCTCAGCAGCAAATTATTTGAGCCCCACCCAGTCTCACCTTTGTTCCTAAGTCTAAAGGATACAGGTTTTTTCAGCATATATGGACCAAGGACATGTCATGAGTCTGCTCTCATGACCTATGTGAACACCAAAATGATGTGGATGCCACATTATATTTAGAAGAAAGACAAAACCTACTGTAAGACAGTAAGGCAGAGTGGGGTTGCTTCTTAGACCCTGGCCTTACTCTTTAAAGGAATTAGCCTTTACCTATCCCTGAGCTGATCATGTTCATGACACATTAGATAGAGCACCTGGAATCTGCAGCATACTTAATAATGTTATGCTGCTGCTGCTGCTGGTGCTAAGTCACTTCAGTCGTGTCCGACTCTGTGTGACCCCATAGACGGCAGCCCACCAGGATCCCCCGTCCCTGGGATTCTCCAGGCAAGAACACTGGAGTGGGATGCCATTTCCTTCTCCAATGCATGAAAGTGAAAAGGGAAAGTGAAGTCGCTCAGTTGTGTCCGACTGTTTGCAACCCCATAGACTGTAGCCTACCAGCTCCTCCATCCATGGGATTTTCCAGGCAAGAGTACTAGAGTGGGGTGCCATTGCCTTCTCTGAATAATGTTATGACTCCTGCTTAATGCTTTACAGTAATAGCCATTGTGTGCATGTCATCTAAGTTAAAGACAATCTCATTTGTATCTGGGCAAAACATATTTCATGTGTATGTATTTAAAATTTATTGATAAGTTGAATCTATACCTGAAAATACACCCTCTGGCTATAAAGCTTATAAAGAAAAAAAAAAAAGAAGAACAAAGGGAGGGGCATTCTCACTGGAGGACGGGGCAGTGTTTGTCCAAGGAATCCAGTTTAGCCATCCAGTGACAACTGAGTGTCTCTCCTTTTATGTCTGCCCAACAGAAATATGTCACTTCTTTCTCTCAAAAATTTTCTAAACATTATAATATCATAAAGTTTAAAAGTTGAGAATGAGGAGAGAATGGGTACTTCCCCCAATTATTCATCCCTACCAGTTTCCTCCGACCATGGAGTTTTCCAGGCAAGAATACTGGGGTGGGTTGCCATTTGTTCTCCCATTATTCATCCAATGATAGATAAAAATTTAGGAATTTGTTAATGACAGGACCTTATTGAAAAACACACACAAGTGTCCCCAATCTGAAAAATTAACACAAATAGTTCCTATTCCAAATGACATTGCTTTTAGGGATCTTCTCCCATCTATCCCATACTCTCTCACTATAAAAGCCGCACTATTTTGTGGCAATACAACATTCCCCCTTCCTTTGACTTGTACCCAGTTCCCAGTGACCTGATGACTTGATTTAGTAGCAGTTACCTATATCTGAAGACAGATTTTGGCCCCAAGGAGTTGCATGCTATAAAGTCCGAATAAATCCGCTTACAAATCTCATAAAAGAAGTGAAAATACTTTATTTCTCATCACAGATAAAGGAAAAGAAAGTATGTGTAAATGTTGATTGTGATTTGTGAAGTGTTTAGTTGGTAAAAATCGGATCATTGTGGCAAAGTGTTTGACAAAGCACCCATAAAGTCTCTGGTGTAATAAAGCAAGGCTCTCCTCCCCCATTACAGGCTATTTTTGATCGGAACCGGAAGGATGAGCTGCCTCGGTTGCAACTGGAGTGGATTGATAGCATCTGTATGCCTTTGTATCAGGTAATCATGATTCGAGAGGGTCTGTGTGTCTTCCCCGAGCCAGGAAGGAAAAGTGTATGTACCGCATTTTCAGAAGTATTGGTTTTAGGACACCCTCCCAGGGTATGTGTATTGCCAGGAATGGTGGTTGCAGCTTATCTTTTCTCTGATTTCTAATCAGTCCACTGAGAAGAGTGGGTACTCGGAACCCAAAGACCCGAGTTCTCCTTGGGCCTCTCAGCTCCCTCGTCTATAAACGAGGTATCGTAATATTATCTCTCAGTATTTCTCAAATTGTGCCCCTAAGGAACAGAAGTGTCCATCCATAGGTTAGTGAATATCTTATTAGAAAGAGGTCTCAGGCCCAATAATTGGGGCTTCCTGTGGCTCAGACAGTAAAGAATCTGCCCGCAACGCAGGAGACGTGGGTTCGATCCCTGGATCAGGAAGATCCCCTGGAGAAGGGACTGGAAACCCACTCCAGTATTCTTGTCTGGAGAATCCCAGAGACAGAGGAGTCTGGCGGGCTACAGCCCATAGGGTGGCAAAGAGTCAGACACGACTATCACTTTCACTTTCTTTTCCTGCACATTAAAATACCGAAGTCTGGGAAAAGTACTTCAGGAAAGAAACACGTTTGACCTTGATTAATTTTGAATTTCTTAAACATTTGACCGTGGACATCTCTTTCAGTTTTTCTACCATTTTTCTTTTATTAATATCACGTGAGACTTGAGAGTTCCATGAAACACAGTTTTTGCTTTGGCCCTATGGCCTTGGCCACAGGGTTTCATAAAGCCTCTTCTATCTTAAATATCTGCCTCTGTCTGAGATGCATGACAAACAACATCCACTGAACCCTGAGTGAGGTGGTCTCCAGCTCTGCTGTGTGGGCTCGAGACTCTGCTTCTGGCAAGGAGACAGTGCCATCAGCTCTGGATGTTCACACTCCACTCTCTGAGGAGGACTAGGGCTGACATCAGTTAACACAGTTTAGTGGACGCTGGCTTTTAAACCTACTTCTAAGCATTTGCTTTCATGTGAAAAACCTGGTAAGTTCTTTACCCCCTACCTACCTCAATCAGATTGAGCTGCTTTTTTGACTTTAGAGTGAGAAACCCATGCAGGGAAAGCAAAACAGCTTCATTTCGCACTCTAACTCCATTAAAAACACAGTATTGTTTTTTAAGGATTTCACAACCATTAAGTTTCAGGCTTATCTTCCACTTCATTTCCAGCACTTTTAGGAACTGCTGAGCCCTATCACATTATCCTAAAAAAAAAAAAACATAGATTACGGTCTTGAGGATGGAAATGTTATTTTTAATGACTATAAACAACAAAAGTAATTTTTTTTGTTTTATAGTATCCATTAAGTACACGATAGCATAAAATCAGAGAAGTAAAGCTTTAAAAGAATCTAAAATGAATTATTTTAGTTATACATCAGACATAATGCTCTTTTATTTAAAAATGAAAGACTGGGTGAAATATCAAGAATAATGTCTACATTATTATAAGAAGATCCTCAACTCTCTTTTCTCCCATCCACTTCTGCCATCCTCACTCCTCTGGTATCTCTGAATAAGCTGGGTTGCCAGTTGTAAAGCCCATAGCTGTTGGGTTAGGTATATCTTGCTTTGCGAAATTGACCTTGACTACTCATGTTGAATTATTTTTAATTTTACTCACTTTCCTGTGCATTCTTAGGCAATAAATGAGATGAATTTCTTGCAATTAATAAATTCCTTTTACTGTGAGTAAAGCTTAGGATGTATTTGTATGGCTGATAAGTTTTAGTGTTAGTCTGCAAAGTTACTTTGGAATGAACTCAACTCTACACACCCTGCCTACATGATTAGTTACCGTAAATGCTGGAAAGGACTTTCGTGCGTTTTTCCATGTTAATTTAAATGTTTCATTGCTGGTTCACAATCACTTGGGCTTATTTTTATACTTCCCATTAAATACTTTAAAATCTTCAGGTTAAAAAGTAAGTTATTTTGAATTTGAAATGAAAATAGCAGTTTCCAGAATGTAGGAGGTAGTACTACCCCATCATATTATCTATCATTCCTGATTTTTCACGTTTTACTTTACTACCTCGCTGTGATATCAGATACACTTGCTAATTTTATTCACAGGAAACTGACGTATAGAAAGTTCAAGTGACACTCCCACAAAACTAGATCGTGTCCCACTCATCCGTGGCCTTGGTTTTGCTGTAGTGGCCTTTCTACTGCCTCATTTCACCTCTGTTGGATATTCACCCACGATCTTTTCTTACTAAACCAAATGGGGAAAGTCACAGCATCTAAAGAGGAATGTGGATCAAGTTGTTTATAAAAGTTCATATTCATACCTGCTGCTGTATCTTCTCCGTGAACAAAGCATGAAAGTCAGGCTCTTTTTTCATCTTATTTTTTAAAAACCTCATGGATTTCATATAAATTCTTTATAATATTTATAAATTATATGTGGAGAATTTGCATATATAATACTAATTTATAGACAATTACTATATGTTTATGTAGTCATATGAATACATATTTATATGAATATATAAATTGATCTAATTTTGAAGTCAACATTTCAGAAAGCCCTCAAACTTAAACCTTGTAGGGTGACTTTAATTACCCTCCTTGAGAATCCCTATTTTGTCCCATATGAGCACCTGGATGGTTTTCATTATTTAACTGGATAATCTCACATTAACTGTTGATGCTCCGCAATGGAAATGGAATCAGTCAGTGGGCAGGACTCACCATGAGTATGAAGACACACAATCTTGAGGAAATGACTCATCAAGCATGGACAGTCCCTAATGTGAGGCTAGTCAAATGTCAAAATGTCTGCGGGAATTCAGGTTGTTGCTGGAAGGTCAGTCTGGGTTTTTAATGGGGAAGTGCGTTACTAAAGAGTCTGAGAGGATAAAGGCAAATGGGAAAGCATGAAGCTGGCAGGAACCCCAAACTGTGAGAGATGACATCATCTTCCTCCTTATGGAACGTAAGAATGCAGTGTGGCCTTGCTGAGTTAGTCCGGGCACAGGGCAAAATGATATGGAAGAGTAGCTATGAGACCTTTTAACGGCCAGAGCCCTGACCCCAAGGTAGAGCAGGTTTGAGTGGCAAGAAACCTCACATAGAGCCTGAAGCAAACAGATACGTACATCATGATCAGAGACCTTCTCGCAGTCAGAGCAATGTAGAAAGATGAGGGCCAGTGAAGAGAGAAGCCAGCCAAACGCACTGTCTGGCTGAGGCTGCTGGGTGCAGCCCAAGCAGGCAGGGGCTTGTGGAGGTGAAGATGGAGATGGAGCCTGGCAGCAGATACAGACATGGTTCTAGGGCAACTTTTTTACTTCATTGACTTCTACTGGGTAAAATCAGCTGTTGTGCTTGGTCAAAATAGATGAAGCACTTTCCATTTCCACTCCAGTTTGCTGCGTTTTGTCTCTTCTCCAAACAAAGGGTAGATTATTAATATTCTGCAGTACCTGATGGAGAAGGCGATGGCACCCACTCCAGTACTCTTGCCTGGAAAATCCCATGGGTGGAGGAGCCTGGTGGGCTGCAGTCCATGGGGTCGCTGAGAGTCGGACACAACTGAGCGACTTCACTTTCCCTTTTCACCTTCATGCATTGGAGAAGGAAATGGCAACCCGCTCCAGTGTTCCTGCCTGGAGACTCCCAGGGACGGGGGAGCCAGGTGGGCTGCCATCTATGGGGTCGCACAGAGTTGGACACGACTGAAGCGACCTAGCAGCAGCAGCAGCAGTACCTGAAGGGCTATTTATTTGCATGCCTAGGTGGGAACCCACAAAAGTTCACTGGTAGATTTTGAATGTCCATTGCACTTAAAATGGAAACTCTTACCTCTGAGACAACTTCAATTCCCAACTTGTGCTTATACTGAAGGAAAACAATGAAAACTCCCAACCCCTCAAAATCTGTTCAACAGGAACTTTCCAGAGTAATCTAGTGATTGACTGAAAGTGACTGACAGAAAATATAAAAACATACCTCATAAAGTAATGGGCGGAGAATAGTCCCAGACCCATGGATGGTTCTACAGTAGGGAGATGTGATGTGCTTATATACACATGTTTATATGTGCACATAAAATTCTCTAGAACTTGCTCATTGTTTTAATCTTATGTTTCCAAACTTTTTCCTTAAAAAAAAAAATAGAAAATGGTCCCAGAAGTCATGATTTATCTGTGACAGCATTTTAATCAGGAAGCATATAGGAAACCAGGAGTGGGCAAGGAACCATCAAAGCGCGTTCCCAAGAGAAGACTAAAGCCCTGGTTAGTTAGCTGTCCTAGCAGGGTATCTTGGAGGAACACATTGACATCTGATTCTTGCGCTTTCCGCTGTCTTTGCACCCTGCTGGGGATCCATTAGCCTGCTGCTCAACTTCTTTAGAGGAAGAAAAACAGAAAAAAAAAAAAAAGAACGAAGGAAAAAAACCCAGACACCATCAAACTTTGAAGTCATTGCTGCACCAGCCTTAGGGATAAACAGAAAACCTGATGTAGCAGCAGCACACTGAGCCTCTCTTTGCAATAGCAGGCAAAGCTTCTGCCCTTCATTTTCATTCTCTACTCAAACTTCAGTGCACCTAGAATTTCTATGAGGCGTTATAAATCATTATAAATCTTCTGTGTGTTAAGGGTTGAGAGAGTTAATTTTTGTTATGAACATAGTCAGATTTTCAGCTCATCCCAAACTGGCTCTTGATTTTGGAGTATTTGATCAACAACAACAATAAAAATAGAGCTCGACCTGGCCAGGTTCTAGCTGGAATAATGATCTCCTGTAAAAGAAGATTTTGGCGAGTGTTGCCTCTTTGTGAGAATGTCAAGGCATTTCTGCAACAGGCAGGGCTTCTGAAGTTATGGTTACAGTAACTTCTGACTTTTTTTTCTACCTTTATTTGTCATGGTTGTTTTGGAAAATGCATTCCACCTAATGCAATTACTAACATGCTGTCTGAAAAGAAGGGAGGAAAAAACTCTTTAAAATACAGTTCAAGTTGTTCAACCGGGAGTTAGAATTGATAAACTGGAAAAGAGGAAGTGAGGTGCTACACCAAGACAATTTTTCTGGATACCAAGAAATGCACTTGAAAAACAACGCAGTGTTCCCCAGACGGCCCATGCCTTGTGTTCAATTTAGAAAAAAAAAAAAGGAAAGAAAAAGTAGTGAGCTGCACAGTGACTAGTTAGAACTCTCCTCTTAAAAGCCTACAAGCAATGGAATGGGTTTAAAGAGAGGAATAATCTTATCACGTACTTAATAAAAGTAGGATACCACCCAAATCAGTTTCTTATAAATGTTTTCCTCTATGACAGAGAGAAAGGAATAGTAAAGGCTAACTTCTTATTTGTCTCTACAAAGTGGGGGACATATGTGGAATGATATAAGTCCAAAAACTCAGGAAGAAAGAAAAGGTGGGAGGGAGGGAGGGAGGAAGGAAAGAAGATGAGGAAGAAAGAAAATAACTTCCTATATTCTCTATAATTTATCTGGCTCCACCTTCTCCTGGTGATGGGTTGGAGGTGTTCAGGAACTGATTTTAAATCATCTCAGTTCTTTCTGGTTAAAACAAGTCCTTGGGAAGACTAAAATGTGAATTGTCCTCAGAACCATTCCTTCTCCCCAGCTGATATCCAGGTGCTAGGGGAGCTTACCTGTCCTTGTCACGGTTCTGTGACTGGGGGCTGAGAGGGACCGAATGCCCCGGCTGCCTGCGGGGTCAGGGCTCTGGGTGTGATGCGGGGTGCCCTCTGGGTCTGTGGGGTGGCTGCCACAAGCACTTCGTGCAGGGTCTGACCGCTGGCTCTGGCTGCCACCGCTCTGGTCTGTGCAGACCATGGCGAGCCGCCACCTGCTTCCCGGTCAGCGCTCATCGACTGGTTCTCTGCCATCACTCAACCCCTGCAGAAACCCCAGCTACTTTCTCTTCACCCTGCCGCCCACACAGCAGCTTCCTCAGTCCTTTCCAATATGCCACCTGGGTGGTGCCAGCTCATTCTAAGAAAGTTCTGTCATTCTCCTGAACCGGGCTCTGAGATTTAAGAGATGAGCCTTCGCCTCATCTTCAGGGTTTGACCCCAAGCAGCATGGAGCCAGGATACTCACATCTGATCTCATGTCCCCCCTCGGCCCCCTCTCTCTCTCCTCTTCTCCCTCTCTCCTCCTCTCCTTTCTCTAAGACAGGAGTGGGAAGTTTATGAATTTCCTTTTCCTAGTCTGATGGAAACGCTCCTTGGATGGTCTCCTCTATGCTCCCCCACGCCAGAGCTTTGAAGTCACACTTGATCTGCTTTAGCCAGGCTTGGTTCTTAAGAGCTAAGAGTTCTGGAATTTAGAAGTCCCCTTTGTGGCTCAGATGGTAAAGAATCTGTGTGCAATGCAGGAGACCAGGGTTCAATCCCCTGGGGTGGGAAGATCCCCTGGAGAAGGGACTAGCCACCCGTTTGAGTATTCTTGCCTGCAGGATCCCATAGACAGAGGAGCCTGACGGGACGTCACAGACACTTTCACTTTCACTTTTCTCTCCACACAAAACCGGCACTGAGACTTACTCTCTGAAAGCTGGGTGATGACAGCTTCCTGCTTTTAGCAGGGAGCCACCACTTGCTGAGAGGACGAAAGTCTGCTGAGCTGATGGGCAGGGAGCTATGGGCATCATGGTTCAAGTAGAACAAAAATATATTGGTTTGATATTTTCAAATTCTCCTCCTTGTTACATATAGGATAATGCTATATGCTATAGCTATCCGATGCTATAACCCAGTCTGAGCACTGATAGTAAAACCGGTTCAAAATTTTCTATGTATTATTAGTCAAATACAAATGGAAGAGAAAATATACACATTCAAATGTATCAGTTTTGTGTAGTTTATACCCTGTCTTCCAAACTTTTGCCAAAATGATCTTCATTTAACAAAAAAACCCACAACACTATATCATGGTGTTCTCCTGCTTAAAAACCTCAGGTTACTACCACCATCTATAAGATACCTCCCAGACTCCTGGGTTAGCTCCTCTCATTCTGAGGCCCCTGCCTCTTGACCTCATGTCATGTCACCCAGGCACTTTTTGCCCCCAAAGCACAGGGCTCACAAACCCTCTCAGCTGTCTTCCTTTGCCTTTGCTTATCCCTCCCTCCCTCTTCTTTTTGTCTGGAAGAAGTCATGCCAAACTGTCCCCTCCTCTGAGAAAGCTCTACTGCCCTCAGCACGGCTTCAGCACTCTGCCAATCTCTGCCTAACTACGCGGAGCACTCTGTGCTGTGGCCATCCTTCTGTCCGTCTTTTCTGTTTTCCTTCCCCATTAGGTTAGTTTCCTGGAACCATCATAGTCCTGGTTCCCAGAACAGTGCCCAGTATATTCAAACTGCTATCAGTTGAATAAACGAGGGAAGAAACAGAAGGGTAAATAATGCAACTCGGGACCACAGAATTAATAAGCAGTGGAATGTACGAAGTAGGGCTATAGTGTCATTTTAAATTATCATCTATAAACACATAAAACCTTTCATCAGAGTGTGCACTGCTATATTCCTGCCCATAATCTGAAGTATATGGCCTATGCTATCTTTTTAGAGAGTGGTTTGGTTCTCATCATGGTTGAATTGGCCCTTAATTCTAGTGTAAAAAGAGCAGTTTATAGCCATGAATTTTTCAGAGCTTTAACTTTTCCAACTAGGAAATACATAAAATTTTCTTTTCTTCCAGCATTGGCTGAAAATATAGTTATTTTAATATCCAAGTTAATAGAGAGAGCTAACACATGTACACAGATTTCAAGAAGTTTTATATATATATACATACAATTTCATGAAATCACAATACAATAAAACACTAAATTATCATGATTAAAATACAACTTTTCATTGACTTAGAAGACTTTTTAGATCCTCCAGGGTCTGACAGTTATCAAAACAAACATGGAAAAGCAATGTGCTCTGCAGGACAAAGTGCCGAATAGCCGAGAGGGCTCATTATTAGAACATTCAAATTCACGTCACTTGCTGCATCGGGCATGGTATGTGGCCAGTGAAGGCATCACACACCTTTGGCTACATCTCACAGTTCTTCCTGAATACCTGACATGCCAGACTATTTGATTTTGGAGAAAATCTCCCACCTCCAAAAAATGACTATGAGTTGATAAAGCAACCAGCTCTGTGTATTTTTTTTTTTTTTTTGTAAACAAAATGGACTTTGATTTATTTCAAGTAGCTTTTAAAAACCTTTTATTTATACAGTAGGACTCAATTTCTATTCGTATACATTTTATGAGCCCAAAACTGCCATCATGAATCTATATTAAAATGCTGGAATCTGGCTTTTTTTAAAAAGTTCTAATACATTCCCTAATAAGGCTTTTGGAGGGCAGAATTTAAGATAAGATCTAATTCTCCCTATCCAGCTGACCAGCATAAATAACTCTTTAAAGTGTTTCTGCTTTGAACTTATGAAGCTAAAAATCACTTAACCCCAAGTCCAT
Organism: Nanger dama; assembly: GCA_917880005.1. Lineage (NCBI taxonomy): Eukaryota > Metazoa > Chordata > Mammalia > Artiodactyla > Bovidae > Nanger > Nanger dama. The sequence goes on from CAKJTW010000010.1 coordinate 20,244,332, forward strand.
ACAAGGCTTGGAATGTTGTCTTAAGTTACTTTCCAGTTCCTCTAGAAACATATTTTAAATGCTGATTTACCTCTTCATGGCCTCTCTTCTCTTAAGAAGAAAATGGAAAGAAGGAAGAAAGTAAGGGAGGAAAGGAGAGAGGGAGGGAGTGAGGGAGGGAGGAAGGAAAGAAAAAAAGGGTGGGGTGGGAAAGAGGGAGAAAGAGAAGAAAACTTTCATTTTTCACTAGGAAATGAATCAAGTCCTCTTTTAAAGATTGATTTTTGCGTTCTAAGGGTGCCTCTCCAAAATTTCTGCAATTTAATGTTCATTTGAAGGGTCAGCATTGTTTTTGCTCCTGGGAAGTGAGGCATGAAATAAACATAAAGCATTCTCATTATGCTGTTGCCAAACAGAATCCTCTATATTATTTGAAATGTTTCCTAAGAGAATTCAAGGAAGCAATATCTGGATCCTCAGCTATCACTACTCTTATATTTAGTTATCAGAGCTGCAGCTGTAAAATATTAAATAAATCACTCAAGGCACATTGCCTCACCTTAACAAGCAGATGCTAAATGACAATGTGACCAGAGGGAGCCAGGCTCTCAACCTCACGTACAGTGACAATGGCAGCCCAACCGCTGTGCTCACTGTTTTTCATTATAGATGATAATTTAAAGTGTTGAGTCTGTTAGGCAGGGTCTAAAACAAAGTTAAAGATGTCTATCAGACTGAGCTTTTGGGAAAGAATTTCAGTATTAAAGTCCAGAAAGATACAAAGGTGTCCCTGTATACACTGTCTCGGCAAGCAGACACCTGCTGAATGCTGGCTCTAGCGGCCACTGGATAAGGGCTTGCTTATATTTTAAAGTTTGCAAGCATTGTAATTTGACCCCAATTCTGTGAAGGAAGAAAATACTTCATTCTGGATCCTATAATATCTATGGTCTAAGTTTCACATATGAGGAAATGAAAGCCTACAGAAACTAACGGACTTCACCGGAGTGAAGCGGTTAGTACACAGCAGAGCCATAATTTCAAAGCCACGTCCTCTCGGCCTTATTTTGCTGCTTTTTCCCACCACACTGCCCCAAGGAAATGAAAGGCGATTCCATTTTTGTCCAGCAGTGCTGTACCTCAGAAACCTCCCATTTACAAAATAAAACTCTGAGTTCTTCAGAGGGGAGGATACAAGGAGCTGAGTAGAGATTCAGGAGAGAGCAGTTCCCGGGGCACTGAATGAGCTAATAGGTTCTGTTTAGCTGGTTACCGGAGAAATAGTTTCTCAGAAAGATTTTATGTCAAGTTGTCCTTGACCAAACACTTTGATCTGAGACAGAGTTGATGTAGCCAATTAACGATGGCAGATTGACCTCCCTAGTTTATTCCACACCCTTCTGGGAATTCCATTAATAAAATAACAATGGAAAAAAATTTTTTGGACATTTTTAAAGATCTAAACATTCTTGGGAAATGGAAAGAGGCTGGAAGAATTTTAAGGAACATGATAGAAAAAGCCTACCGTGCCTTGAACAGTCTGTAAGTAAGGATGTTAACCTGCTGTTGAGGACCCAGAAGGAAATCGAGGGTGTCAGGAGAGAAAATATATATGGCCTCAGAGAATACCTAAATCCTCAAGAGCAGATTGGGGATAAGTCAGGACTCACGTTCTCTTCTTTCTGTGATTCCCTCCTCAAGCTGTTGTCCACAAGCAAACACATTTTCATCCAGGAACACCAGTGTATTCTGCTCTAGCCACTTAACATAAACTTTAAAATGTGTTTCCAAATGCCTAACATAATTTACATATCCTTTGAAATGGCAGCCTAGAATCCAAAGAGTGACTTGCACAATTTATTCAATCATTTCATAGTTTTTTTGGTTGTTTTGCTATCTTTGCTAATTGAGATAATTATAAAATGAGCACTTTTGTTCAATATTTTATTGACTTATTTAATGCTATTAAATAAGTTAGAAATAGTAATGTTGCATTTCTTTAAAAAGAAAGATATAAATTCTCAAAGACAATAGAATGTAAGAGGGCATAAAATATCCTCAAAATTGGAGACTGGAACGGGAGTTATGTCCCAGGATGGCTGCAGAAGGGGACATCAATAGGAAGAGAACTGATCTGTCTTTCAGAAGGAGTAGGCTCGGGATGGCAAGGGTCCAGTTCAGCCGAAAGGGAGTCTATTAATTTCCTACTGCTGCCTAGCAAAATACAAGAAACTGGGTGGCTTAACACACCAGAAATCTACTCTCTCACAGCTCTGGAGACTAGAAGTCAGAAATCAAGGGGTCAGCAGCTCTGCAAGAGAATCCATTCCATACCTCTCTCCTGGCTTCTGGAGCCCTTGGCATTCCTTGGTATGTGGCTGTGTGACTTCCATATCCGTCTCTGTCTCATGTGACATTCTCCCACGTCTGTGTCCCTGTGTCTTCATATGACCTTCTTATAAGGACACCAGCCACTGGATTTCGGGCCCACCCGAATACAGTATGTCTTTGTCTTAACTTGTTAACATCTGTGTGTGCATGCTCTGTTGCTCAATTGTATCTGACTCTTTACGACTATAGCCCACCAGGCTCCTCTGTCCGTAGGGTTCTCCAGGCAAGTAATACTGGAGTGAGTTGCCATTTCCTACTCCAGGGATCTCCTCCATCCAGGGGTTGAGCCCACGTCTTCTGTGTCTCCTGCACTGGCAGGTGGATTCTTTGCCACTGAGTTGCCTGGGAAGCCCCTGATAACATCTGCAATGACTTTATTTTCAAATATGGTCACATTCCCAAGTACCAGGGTTAGGAATTCAGCATCTCTCTCTGTTTGTTTGAGGGGAGGGTGTGTGTCACAATTCAATCCATGGTAAGGAGACTGAGGCTTGAGCCTGGAAACAAAGAGAGGTTGGAAATGGGGTTCCTGGAGTCCCCTACTCCCCACATAGCCAGGTAAATAGCCTTTGCAGCCGCTGCCAACTCAGGAGACCAGAGGGCTCTTCTCTCAGAGCACTAACTGGGAGAACCTGTAACTGAAATTAGAAGTCGGTGGAACGACTGACTAGACCCCAGGAAGCCTCCCCATACCTCCCCCTACCCCGCCGCCCGCCCCTACTTTGCACTCAAGATGCCAGAGGCCAGATAGCCCCAGAGGCAGGCAGAAAAGTGGAATTCCTCTTCAGGGAAGGAGAACAGCTGCAGAGAGAAGACCTGTGTGCACTTGCACTTGGGATTCCCTCAGTGAGAGTTTTGGCTCCCTGCTGAATGCCCTTAAGATGAAGCCCCCTACCACCACCCACGCCAGCAACAACCACAGCCTCTCCTGCTCCCCCGCCCCACTTTACTCACTGTCCAGAACAAGTCTTTCAATGCTGCGTGCTGAAATATATGCCAACAGATTAGGGCCACAGCATGTTTGAAAAGAGCTTCCAATGTGAAGGAATGGAAGTGAATCAAAACACTGAATGAAAGAGAATTTCAGAGCATACAGGAGATGCAAAAAAAAAACAAAAGACAACTTCAGAAAGCCTCTACTATCATCAAAAAGACAAATATGTTCTAAATTAGGACCTAATGCCTGATGCTTTCCTTCTCCAGTACTTTCTAGTTGTTATGTCTTGATTTTCTCCTCCTCTGGGACCTCCTATCCTAGGCTCTCCTGACTCCGCCCCACTGCCAGTGGCCTCCACTCAGACCTTGTCAGGCTCACAGCCCCTCGCCACTCTCACCCCCCTAGATTCCATCAGCATAACACCACCCTTATCTTCCTAGGCCTTCCTGGGCCTTCAGATCCTCCCTCCCCATCAGAGAAGAAAAATCTAAGCTGGCACACTGGCCTGCCCATGCTCACCTCCTGGCCCTCCACTCTGAGCCGTCTGCTCTTGACACACCCACCACTGTTGTTGTTGATCAGTCACCAAGTTGTGTCCGACTCTTCACGACCCCATGGCCTGCAGCACGCCAGGTTTCCCTGTCCCTCACCATCTCCTGGAGTTTGTCCAAGTTCACGCTCATTCAGTCGGGGATGCCCCCCAACTCTGTCGCCCTCTTCGCCTGCCTTCAATCTTTCCCAGCATCAGGGTCTTTTTCAATGAGTTGGCCTTTTGCATCAGGTGGTCAAAGTATTGGAGCTTCAGCATCAGTCCCTCCAAAGAGTATTCAGGGTTGATTTCCTGTAAGATCAACTGGCTTGATCTCCTTGCTGTCCAGGGGACTCTCAAGAGTTTTCTCAAGCACCACAGTTCGAAAGCATCAATTCTCCAGTGCTCTGCCTTCCCTATTGTCCAGCTGTCACATCCATACGTGACTACTGGAAAAACCATAACCTTGACTGTATGGACCTTTGTTGGCAAAGTGATGTCTTTGCTTTTTTCCTCCCCGATTCATAGTCTATGCCCGTGTCTTTGCCCACACAGCTGCCTCTGCCAGGACCTCCCTTCCCTCTTCTCTCCAGCAAGTCCTTCTCTGACTGCAGGGATCTGCTCAGGTGACAAGCTGCCCCCAGGAGGTAGATATCCTAGTCTCCAGGGCCCACTGCATTTTCAGTTATTAGCACATTATTCTCATTTGCATTCCCTGTGTCTGTTACTCAGCCGTAATACCTTCACACACTGCATGCCCCCAACCTCCGCCTTCCCCTGGCTAGAGCAGGGGTCTCTAGGTTGTGACTCAGCTGCCTGCCGTGAGACCCATGGGGGCTGCCTCCATTGGCAACACAGCCAACATAGCAACAGGATGAGGAAGGAATGGGTTATTGCAAAGCTGTTAGGAAGATCTTGCATTTCCCCAGCATTGCATGCCTTCCACATTACCTGACATAACCTACCATTCCTGAGCTGCCCTGTGGCGGGCTTTAGCATTTCTGTCTTTATTTCACAGCTGAGAAGCTAGGGAGGTTATACTTGCTGCTCAGAATCGCCCCAATGAATTAGGAGCTTCAGCGAATGAACGCCTCCCACCAGCAAAGGCAGGCCTAAGCCACAGAACCAGAAAACAACAGAAGAGGGAGAATGATTCTCCAAGTCCCTGACTTCACATGTCACCTATGATCATGCTACAGATGGTCTGAACAGCTGAAAATCTAATATGACATGAGAAAGAGAGCGACAGAGACATACAGAGAAGAAGGAGGCAGAGGGAAAAGAGAAAAGATGAACAAAGGCTGAACATTTTTATAAATCTCCCCTCCTTACTTGTAGTGAAACCTACAGCTCCTTATCCTCCTCACTATTTTCATGGTGATCACCCTGGGCTTTCAGGCTTGACTGTGAGAGTATTAATAACTCCACTGTGCTACATTTCTAAGGCAATGGCCTTACAAAGTGACTTTCTTTTTTGGAATAAATGGAATTGATGATAGTTAATATCAACCTTTCCAAGAGTCTGAACCAAGGGAGACGGGATTTGTGGAAATGCTTTTGGAAAAGTAAACTTTACATGCTAAAGCCCTCCATACATATGAGCCGTTATTCTTGTTATTAGCATTAATAGCATCTCTAAGCGTCAGTAGCCTCAGTTGGAACTTTGGATAAAAAATTAGTGAACTGCGGGTCTCACCAAGATGTAGTGAATCTATAACAATAACATTTCCTGGACACTTCTTGTGTGCCAGGCACTAGACTGACTTTCCAAGTCTGATTCAATTTTCTTAGCAAAATCAAGGATGGGGAAGGAATGCATTATCACAAAGCTGCTGTGAAGATTTTGCATGTCTGATATAACCCACCACTCCTGAGCTGCCCTGTGGGAAGGTTTAGCATTTCTGATCAAGATTGATTTAACTTTCTTAGCCGTATCAAGATAGATTCTACTACCACCCCCTTTTCAGATGTGAAAACTGAAGCTAGAGAGTTCCTATAACATGCCCAAGAGTATACAGATATTAAGTAACAGAGCTTAGATTTTTTTTTTCAGCCTTCAAATCTGGGTTTATAGTTGATAGAACCTTGTTGCCACCTGAGAGGCTGTGTATGCAGGCATCAGTGTACAGGCCTCAGGTCCTTACTGAATCACCTGAAATGGAAGCAACACTTTTGTCATACTGAAACGCTTGTCTAGAAGCAAATTTGCAAATCACCTGTAGGGGGAGTGAAACCCTGAAAGTTCCCTTGTGACCTGACTTGATGGTGGCAAAGCTACATTTAGAAACCAAGCCTTTGACCTTCTGTTGTAGGGTTTGTCGTGATATACTCTGCTACCTACACATAAAATTTGAAGCATATTATCGCCAAGTTTTCAAAGCTGTCCTGAAGGAACAGAGTTTAAAAAACGTATCTGTCTGAGTAGTGACGCAGATTTCAAACACACAGCAAGCAGACGGAAGCAGGGGGTTTGTTCTGAAGGACAGCATGGTGAACCAAGATGTCTCTAAGAACAGGGGAAATGGAATGAAAAGTCAGCAAGCAAGGTAGAAAAGACAGCCCTGAGAGGGCCTGAGAAACGGAACACAAAATCTGAAGGAAGATAAATGGATAATTTAACAGCCATTCAGTTTTTAAGAAAGACAAAGAACAAGCTACATTGCATCAGAAAAGGCCTAGAAATGATGATGGATGGGGCCCTTCAAATGAGTGGTGAACACAACAGAATCACAGTCGCCTGCACAATTCCCAGCTGAGGGCAAATTTGAGGAACTAAATAAGGATATGAGACTGATATGGATTGAAGAGTTTTTCAAAATCCATTTAACGGCCAGGCAGGGGACATTGATCGCTTTTCAGAGGAAATGTTTAGAATCAATGAGTAGTCGGCCCTTATCGGAATGTGGATGGGCGAGAGGGACAGAGGCTTACACACAACATTAGCATGCTGTGCATTAAGGTGCTGAGATAATTGTTGGATTATGGTAGCAAAGCACTAAATTATTTTGATCTTTATGAAATAAGTATTTCTTTTTTTATCCTGTACTCGTGAGCTTTATGAACAATGAAATGACTTGCTATTGAGTAATTCTAATGCATGATCAAAAGTTTCTAATTCTATTATCAGTGCATGTTAAACTTTTAAATAAAATATTTTAGTGTTAAATAGTTGATACATGCCCAGTGAACAAAATTCACAAAAGGCACAAAAATATTAGAGAGAAGAGGTACTTCCTCATACTTCTGTCCCCCAGTCACCCAGGTCATCTCCCTCAGGGCAACCACTGTTACCCAATTTCATCCAAAGACAACCTATGTAGAAGCAGAAATACAGTGTTTTTTAGCTTTTTCTTTTATTCAGATATAGTTGGTGTATAATACATATATGTATACACACACACGTATATGTATATATGTATCTATATATACACATATATGAATGTCTATCCTGCTCCGTACATTATTTTTTTTACACTTAATATATTTTTGAGATTATTCCTTTTCATGTCCAGACAGCAGCTATCTCATTAGTTTTGATGGCTGCAGAATATCAGATTTTAAAGATGTAAAATGAATTATTTAATCAATAACTATTATTTCTGAACACTGATGTTGTTTCTAATAATTCGCGATTGTAAACAGAGTGCTATAAATATCCTTGTAAATGCATCATCTTCATTCTTTATTTGTAAAATAAATACCTAGACATGGACTAACTGGGCACTTGGCATATGGGCATTTGGAATTTTGATAGATATTGCCAACTTTCTCTCTGTGGAGCTGGAACCAATTTATATTTCCACCAGTGATGGCTGAGGTGCCTCTTCCTCTATACTCTTACCAAGACAAGCTATTATCAAACTTCTTGAATGTTGCCAATATGATGGTACAAAATCTATCTCATTATAGTTTTAATGTGTACTTTCCATACCATAAATGAGTTTGATCATATTTTTAGTATAGATTTATTTACTTAGGAGTAATTGTATTTTTTTCTATAAACTTTTCACATTTTGCTCTTTTTTATTGGGCTGGTGGTCTTTTCCTGTTTATTTGTAGCAGCTCACTGTACATTAAAGAAATAGACTTTAATCTGTAGCAAAACTGGCAATTCCACCCCCCACCCCAGGTTGTCATTTATCTTTTCACTCTTCACTCTGTTTATGCTATGCAGAAATACATTGATTTATGTAGTCAAACTCGTCTCCTATGACTTCTGGATTTTGTCATACAGATCATGACTTTCCCATTCCAAAATCAGAAATTCTTTAAATTCTCAGAACTGCTTTCAGTACTTTATGGTTTCATTTGTTATATCTGTGACTCATCTGGTTTCACTTTATCGTGTTGGATATAAAGTTTTTAGATGGCTACCCAGTTTTCCCATCAGCTTTTTACTGATCTTTTTCCTTATGATTTAAAAGGTCACCTTCATCATATACCAAATTCCCTTAAACAATTCTAGTTGAACTCTTTCTCTTCTGTTCTATTACTCTCTCTGCCTAGGCATGCTGTTTTAATTAATATTGCTTTGGAGAACATGTGTATGCATATGATAGTTTCTGTATTTATGTGGCTGGGCTGGCTCTCCCCTGCTGCAGGCTACTCTCTAGCTGTGTCGGGAGGGTTTCTTACCGCACTGGCTGCTCTTGCCGCACATGGGCTCTGGGGAATGAGGGCTTCAGAGTTGGGCAAGTGGGCTCAGTAGCTGGGTTCCCGGGGCTCTAGAGCACAGACTCAGTAGCTGTAGCTTATCAGCTTAGTTGTTCTTTGGCATGTGGAATCCTCTTGGACCAGGGATCGAACCCGTGTTTCTCGCACTGGCAGACAGATTCTCCATCTCGAGTCACTGAGGAAGTCCCTAGAATATATTTTAATGATAAGCCTGGTAGCACCTTCCCTGTTACTCTTTCAGTAGTTTCTAAGTATTCTTGCTTATTTTTCCATATAAGCTCTGTAATTTAGTTCAAAAACAAATCTAGTTTGTCTCTTTATTGGGATAAATGATCAACAGCTGAAGGTTAAATGAATGCAAAACTTCCCAACATTGAGAAGATGAAAAATGGTGCCTATTAGGAAGTTTTTGTTCATAATATTCTAATGTTCTCTTCTTTAAACTGAACTTTAAATTTTAATTTAAAAATATTCAGAGTATTCATTCTGCTGTTCCCACACATAAAACTTTCCCCATATCTTAGTTTTGAGGAGAGTTAGCAATATAATACAGAGAAGGCAATGGCACCCCACTCCAGTACTCTTGCCTGGAAAATTCTATGGACAGAAGAGCCTGGTGGGCCGCAGTCCATGGGGTCGCTAAAGAGTCAGACACAACTGAGCAACTTCACTTTCACTTTTTACTTTCATGCATTGGAGAAGGAAATGGCAACCCACTCCGGTGTTCTTGCCTGGAGAATCCCAGGGACGGGGGAGCCTGGGACACGACTGAAGTGACTTAGCAGCAGCAGCACCAACAATATAATAAAGAAGCCACAATAGCGTCTCTTCCCTCAGATCTTAAAGCTGACCCTTTATATGGACAAAATGCCAGCTAATGATACACCCCGTGGAATGTGTAAAATATCCTGTGTCTTCTTATTCTTTCTCCCCCAAATATTTATTTATTATGCTGTAAAATTAAGAAAAAGTAGTTTCTCTTGCCATATGGAAAGAGACCACTAAAATAATAGAGGATTTTTGTCTCCAAGAATGTTGATCTAAAGACACCCATCCCTCACAGATGCTTTGGTTCTGATTCTCTATTGATCTAGGCCAATAGGATGCATAGGCTTTGATGGCTCCCTCTCTGTCTCAGATCTGAACCCTGGTTGGTGCTGACATGAGGACCACCTTTAAACTCACAAGAAATGCTCAGGCAGCATGATATTTGCCTGGCACTCACCAAGCAGCTCATTAGTATGAATATCAGGTAAAAAACAGAAGAGCAAGTGTTAACAGGGTATTATAGAATCCATTTGTGGAGGTACCTTGATAATTTACTCAGAACACCACTTACACTAAGAGCAAGGAACTCCACGTTTTTATAACCCTCTCCGACTCAATGGACATAAATTTGAGCAAACTCCAGGAGATAGTAGAAGACAGGGAAGCCTGGCGTGCTGCAGTCCATGGGGTCACAAAGAGCTGGACACCACTGAGCAACTGATCAGCAACAACCCTCTCCCACACAGGCACCCTAGCCATTATGTCTGGAGAACCTTGAGCCCAGGGGTTGTGCTGCTGCTGCTGCTAAGTCACTTTAGTCGTGTCTGACTCTGTGTGACCCCATAGACGGCAGCCCACCAGGCTCCCCCCGTCCCTGGGATTCTCCAGGCAAGAACACTGGAGTATACAAAACGTACATAGTAAACAAATGCTTGCAGCTCAACAAACTAAAATTTTTAAATGGTTCTTTTCACACATTGAAATTTGCAAAAACAATAAATGATATATATGTCTATGGCATCTCAAGTGGCATAGTTTTACTGGGAAATATTTTGGTGAATGGAGAAGTAGATTATTACCATGTGGCTGTGTTTTACTTACATGTTCCAACCACCTCTTACATGAGGCCCCATTCATCAAAGCCTATGGCTTCTGGGTCAGCAGCTTATTCCTTCCAAGTCCAGATGTTGGCTACACAATGAACATGATTGATTAGCTACCAATGTGCTCTGAAAACCCGACCAACAGGGTACCCTAGGACAGTCTCCTAGAGGGGCTCATTATAACAGAAGAAGCGGTTCTCCTTGCTCCTGTGCACAGCAGCCTCTTTAGGCTTGCCTGTGATTTACTACTTAAAACCCTCATTTTATTTTCCCAGGGTAAGCTCGAGTAGACGAGTCACAGATAAAAGACTCACTGTCTAGACCTAATGCTTGGGAAGTGGTGCTTTTTCATTCCTTAGTGAGGCCACCTCTCTCCTGTGACTTTGTCTCCAAACAGTGCTGAGGACACTGGAGCAGAAAAGTTGCTCCACGGCCCAGACGCTGCGGTCACATGTGAGACACACGGCGTCACCAGCGTCCTCGTGGAGATCCCTCAGGGGAGGCTCCAGAGGTCTGTCCTCAGCCTGCATGCCATTCCAGCTCTGCTGTGCACTTACCCACGGAAATGCTGACCCTTCTAAGCCTATTTCCCCAATCTCAGGTTCCTTATCTGTCAAAACAGGGCCAACATCACCCATCTCTGCATTGTTGCAAGGTTTAATGAGCTCACATCTGGAGGAGCCCTAGGATGGCAGCAGAACACAGGACATATTCAGTACTCAGAAGTTATTAGTTCACTTTGGCAAAATGTGTTTTACTGTCTGTCACTGAGAGCAAGTGGGTGGCCTCAGAACAGACCCAGCCCCGTTTCATTCATTTGAAAACACTGTTTATAAAAGTGCAACATGTTCCATTTGCCACAGGCCCCACCTCTCCCAGCTGTATCTCCCAGCCTATTTCATTCATTACCTTTACTGACCTGGCTGGGTAGACATTTGAGTTTAAGATGCTTGCCCTATATTGTGGAAATAACAATGCTATTAATCCAAGGAGACTAAATTCTTGCCTCATTAATTCCTCGTGTTAATGCAATTTATAAATATCAATTATCCACAAAGGAATCCCTTGAGCATATAAATAAAATAAAAGTGAAACAAGTAACCTCTGAGAGATTAAGAAGAAAATGGAAAGAGAAAGAAAAGAGGGAGAGAAAATTGCAATAGACTATTTTCTCTTTTACAGGCACTACTGATCTGCTTCAAACCTTGGAAAGAAAATGATCTCATTCAAAGTTATTACTAGTACTGTGACTAGCTTTCAGGAGATTAGACATTGATGCTACAAACATCAGTGTTATAACTGAGCTAGACTGTGCCCTTAGGATTCCAAATATAGATCTGCCTCATTCTTACACTGGATTTCAATGAACTTGCTTGCCCTCCTCAAACCAAGTATTACCTCTGTGGCTTTACCGTCTTTACTTATGATTCCTATCTGGGTAATTCTCTCACATTATTTAGATTTTAAGTTCTCAAATATCACTAAGAAAACAGAAAGCTCTGACTAATTTTTGGCACTTGCAAAAATCAGACACAGACAATCCGCTATTGCTGAATAGATCCCACAGCTGTTACTGCTGTAAGGACTCTGCCGAGTTAAGATCACATGTAGAAAAAGAGTTTTCTCAGCTGGAAAGAGAATCTCACCTGATGTGATAAACGTGGAGTAATACTGAACTACCACTAAGGAGAAAGTATCAGATAGTTGCTGTTTTTCCTGTCTGCGTTCACAGGATCATTAGGAACAATCCAGGCTAAATGAATGCCAAGTCACCCCAGACCTTTGAGCGCTCCTTCCTGGCAAGGTGAAATCCCATAGCTCTGCTGACTCGCCACTAGGGGAGCTGGCAGTCTCTGCTGGTGTCTTGAGTCCCCAACAGACTCTAGTGATTCAAGGAGAAGGGAGATAAGTGCTAGCTGGCCCCTGACTCTAATGAACTTGAGTGGAGAAGGCTGACCCTTGAGTATTGCAGCAACTTTTTAAGAATGTTTGTTTATTTTTGGCTGTGCTGGGTCTTCATTGCTGTGTGCAGGCTTTTTCTAGTTGCAGAGAGTGCTGTCTCCTCTCTAGCTGCCGTGTGCAGGCTTCTCATTGCTGTGGTTTCTCTTGTGCAGCAGGGACTCTACGCACACAGGCTTCAGTAGTTGCCGCACGTGGGCTCAGCAGTTGCAACTCACCAACTCCAGAGCGCAGGCCCAGTAGTTGTGGCTCACGGGCTTAGTTGCCCTGCAGCATATGAGATCTTCCCTGACCAGGGATCGAACCAGTGTCTCTTGCATTGCAAGGCGGATTCTTAACCACCTGAACCTCCAGGGAAGCCCTGCAGCAACTTTCTATGTTGGGAAATTTGAGACTCCCTTCTGGCAGCCACCAGTTCAAAGTCTCGTAGGGGATTTCAACCTCAAATAGTTCCTGCAGGCGACAGAGAACAATAAGGGACAATGGCCAAAGGCCCAGTGTTGGGAGCTCAGGAGCTCCCTCAGATGAGTTTGAGCAGAAAGGGAATTTGCTGGTTTAAGCAGCCAGGAAGCTTAGAGGTACAGCTGACTGGGGGCATGTGGACAGATCCAGACGGTTCAAAGGCCATCCTAAGACAGATGCCCCCATTGCTCTGCCTCTAGCTAGGTATGTTTTGCCTTCATTCTCAGCCAAGCTTTTCTCACACATCCTGGCAGCAATAAGGTCACATGTTCATTCTAGGTATTATCACACCAAAAGAAAGAAGGAAAAGAAAAGCTTATTTCCAGTAGTTCCAGGGGGAACCTTGCAAGACCTTTGATTTCCTTAGCTTGGGTCACATCCGACCCACATCTCTATGTCAATCGCTGGTGTTGGTCAGGGCCTGAATGATGTGCCCACTCAGAGCACATGGAGTGAACTGTCACCTGAGGGAGGGTAAGGGGACAGTATCGAGCCTCTGCTGCCTACTACAGTTCACTTATAACCCACTGCCAAAGAAACTTGTCTCACAGCTCCTCAGTGCAAAGATCAGTGTGTCCAAGTATCAAGATGGTTAGAACCTTTTGACACACAAACAGGTAGCCATAAAATAGAGACCTACATCCTGACATCAGTTCTCTCAATCAGGAATTGCATGTGGTACTAGTAACAGAGATCTGCAATCATACTTCAGTTTAGTTCAGTCACTCAGTCGTGTCTGACTCTTTGCCACCCCATGGACTGCATTACGCCAGGCTTCTTGCCCATCTCCAACTCCCAGAGCTTGCTTAAACTCATGTCCATTAAGTCGGCGATGCCATCCAACCATCTCATCCTCTGCCGTCCCCCTCGCCTCCTGCCCTCAATCTTTCCCAGCATCAGGGTCTTTTCCAGTGAGTCAGTTCTTCACATCAGGTGGCCAAAGGATTGGAGTTTCAGCTTCAGCATCAGTCCTTCCAATGAATATTCAGGACTGATTTCCTTTAGGATTGACTGGTTGGATCTCCTTGTAGTCCAAGGGACTCTCAAGAGTCTTCTCCAACACCACAATTCAAAAGCATCAATTCTTCAGTGCTCAGCTTTCTTTATAGTTCATCTCTCACATCCATACATGATTACTGGAAAAACCATAGCCTTGATTAGATGGACCTTTGTGGGAAAAGTAATGTTTCTGCTTTTTAATATGCTGTCTAGGTTGACCATAGCTTTTCTTCCAAGGAGCGTCTTTTAATTTCATGGCTGCAGTCACCATCTGAAATCACAATAGCTTCAACAAATAGAAATTTACTTTTCTCTCTGATAATAATAATGCAAATAAGCCAATTCTAGGTTTCTGTGATATGGCAGTTCCATAACCGTCAGAGACCCAGGCCCTGTTTACCTTCCCTTAGGACGTGGTTGCCATACTCAAGATTGCCTCATGGTCACAAGATGGTCACTGTGGCGCTAACCATCATGTTAATATTCCAGCAGCAAGAAGGAGAGAGGGCCAAGGACAAATGGATGCACCTCCCAAATGAATATACTCTCATTTAAAAGTCTTCTCAGAAGCCTTTTTCTAAATTCTTCTTGCTCCTCCCTGGCCATTCCTAAGCTTTGCTGTTGTTACTTTTAAGTCGCTAGGTCATGTCTGACCCCGTGGACTATAGCTGCCATGCTCCTCTGTCCCTGAGATTTTCCAAGCAGGACTACTGGAATGAGTTTCCCTTTCCTTCTTCAGGAAGCTACGCGACCCAGGGATCAAACTCAATTCTCCTATATTGGCAGCAGATTCTTTACCACTGACCAACCAGGGAAGTCCCTAAGCTTCAGTTCAATTCAGTGCTCAGTCATGTCCGGCTCTTTGTGACCCCATGAATCGCAGCACGCCAGGCCTCCCTGTCCATCACCAACTCCCGGAGTTCACTCAGACTCACGTCCATCGAGTCAGTGATGCCATCCAGCCATCTCATCCTCTGTTGTCCCCTTCTCCTCCTGCCCCCAATCCCTCCCAGCATCAGAGTCTTTTCCAGTGAGTCAACTCTTCGCATGAGGTGGCTAAAGTACTGGACTTTCAGCTTTAGCATCATTCCTTCCAAAGAATTCCCAGGGCTGATCTCCTTCAGAATGGACTGGTTGGATCCCTTGCAGACCAAGGGACTCTCAAGAGTCTTCTCCAACACCACAATTCGAAAGCATCAATTCTTTGGTGCTCAGCCTTCTTCACAGTCCAACTCTCACATCCATACATGACCACAGGAAAAACCATAGCCTTGACTAGACGGACCTTAGTCAGCAAAGTAATGTCTCTGTGCTTAAGGGAGGCTAAAATGCTTACTGGAAAGGCAATTAGCAATCTCTGATAGAGATACCACAGCCCTGGTGGAGTAAATGACTCCCTCCCCAGTGGGAAAGAAGTCATAAGCCTTTTAAACTCTATCGTGTTCTAGCCTGGGGAAAACCCAGCAGTACATGGTGCCTGGAGCAGGTACATATGTGACATATATAAACGATTATTATTAATTTTCCAGCCTGAGCCAATTAGACACTAAAGGTTTGTTTTAAAGGTAGTATATTTAACGTGAATGTCTACAAACATTTATCCAAGAAAGTCTTGGTTCACTTCTGTGTTCACCATTATTGTTTGATTATTTGTTTTTTGTAGCAAGTTTTAAAATCTGCTGGAAGCCTCCTGTGGTAGTTAATACAGTATCTTAAGCAATTTAATGCAAATTAATTTTTACACAACCTTGAGTTTCAGAGGCCACTGAACTGGGGAGGGAAGGAGTGAGGTTTAGGAGGAATCTGTTTGCTGCCTCCCATCTGGACCCCACAGCCAGCTCCATCTGCTCTCACATGTAGTAACTAACACTTCGGCTACTCCCTTGCCAAACACACCATGTGGAAGTTAGCTTATTTTTTTACTCAGAAAAAATGGTAAAATGTGCATTTCAGGTTTTCTAGAAGACTCAACGGGATTATTTTAGTGTTTTGAAATTCGGTTTTGTACTGCAATGCAAATTTTCCATTCAGCTTTATGGTCCTTTTTTGTTTTATTTCTGGGTTTCATTACCTTTTAATGCCACAATTCTCCTTTTCTAGTAGGGTCTTGCAACACTTTCATATCATATAGGAGCCACTGAAAAGTTCAGGGTAGAGAGCAGCAAGCTCAGATGTCTGGTTTTGATTGACCAGGATAGCTGCAATGAGAGTTCACAGGACAGGGCTCAAGGGAAGTAGGAAGGCCAGGTAGGAGCTGAGGAGGTTAAGGCAGTGGAGAAGGGGGGGTAGCCTGAGCTTGGGAGATGGAAATGGCACTAGACTGACACACGGAGACACTTTGGAAGTAGGATTGAGAGGCCTTGGTGATAGTTTGGATGCGGGGGAAGACAAAGATGTCATGGATGACCTGCAGATTGCCGGGCTGGGCAGTTGGGTGGAGATGGTAATACTTAATTCCCTGAGGGAGTAACCCTGACAGCAGAGGTGGGTTCACAGGAAGGCACTGAGTTGAGTTCAGGACAATTCACGATCTGGCCTTTACAACACGATGGAGGAATAGAAGGCTGACAAGCCAAATGGGATTCTTAGCAACTACATCATTGCAACATGGCATGCAAAATTCAGGAATATGGCAGATGCAATCAGGACAAATCCTTACCTTTGAGAACCAGGAAAGATTAGCAGTTCAACAATTCACTAATTGAAAAGCTGGGATTCGCTGCACAATTGGCCACTTCTCTCTGAAGTCACAACCCTTCAGTCGAAGCCTTCTTGTTTCTTGGAGATGCTCTTTATACATGTGACTGGCCAGTCTCGAGACTTCTAAATAATTTCAGGTCCTGCCACCACTTGCATGCATTCTTGCTTCTCCTGTTGAAGGTTTGAGCAGAGATGACACTAGCCAGTCATGCCACCAATGACTTTCCATTTCAAAATGCCAACCCCCAAGTGGGCTTTTGGACATTTTCATTGAGGAAGTTAAATGATCATGGTTGTAAGTAATCACATCTTCATTACAAGGATATTGCCTCAAACAAGACATTTAAGAGGGCCTCCAAGTCTATTTTTAAATTTTACCCCCCAAATCAGTATTTTTAAATATTTTAATTTCTCTTTTCTCTACCATGCCATCATATCTGTTTCTGATTATTTCTCTTGAGTAGGGTGGGGAATGGAGGAAATCAGAAAATACAGTTCTTATTGCCAACACCCTAGGAATATATGAGTCAACAATAGGAAGTAAAAACCAGCTTCTCTCTTTGGCCTTTAAAAAAATAAATAGCCAGCTCAGATAATTGCCTCAAAGTTTTTTTAAAAGGTCTTAATGATGTAGTAGGACATTTTCAGGTTCAAAGGAAGTCTTTGAACTGCCTGTAATTTGGTGGGGTTCCTCTCCGCCCCTTTTCAGCAAGAATGTAGGAGTAGGGACTTCTAAGAGCACAGCTTTCTGTTGGCTTCCGCCCCTGTAGGGTTGAGTTTCAAGAAGTGACTGTGGTCGATGGAGAAGCACACACGGGCCAGATGATGGCAGATGTGGATCCTGGTGGCAGAGGGAAAGCAAGGCCAAAATCTGCCTCCCAGCAGCTTAGCGAGCTGGTATAAACACGGTCTCAGGAATTATGGCAGTAAGACAGAATACTGTATTCATTTCCCAAGGGGGTCATGCTGGGGTTGTTTTTACAGCAGGATTTTGTAGCAGGTCAGAACGTCCTGACCCTACTCATCCTGACCTTCCCCTGTCTTCCTGCCACTGCTTTGTGGGCAGGGTGGAGGAGGGTTGCTGTTCCCAGAGCTGAGATCCAGAGATAGAGGCCTTATTTCCACTCTCCTTTGGAGCTCATGGGCTGGGACCCAAGACAGAGTTGTTTAAAACCAAAGATAGCAACTTCCACCACTGGACCATAGTAATAGGAGGGATAAAACACCAAAGAATCAAAAACAAACAAAAATACATAAAACAAGTTTTCAGACAGTGGACAACTGTAACATAACACGGATTATTGAGAAAGGGGAACAAATGAAATGGGCCTGCCAGGTGTCCCAGCTTACTCCCTGGCGGAGGTGGGTAGTGACCAGGCCACAGCACAGGGAGGGGCACCTGGGCAGTCAGGGGTCTCACTGATATAAGGAGGCAGAATCAGGAGTCGAGGGAAGCCAAGGAGGTGAGCATTCCGGGAAGAGTGGCAGAGAAGAGACGGCTGCGTGAGACAGCTCCAGAGATCTGCGGTGGCCCCTTGAGTCTTCGTGCTGTTCACTCCCTGCCCGTGAGGAATCCACTGAGGCTGGAAAGATCTAGCAAAAGGAGCAAGCAGAGTAATCCTCAGAGTTCACATGGGCAGGGAAGTAGTCCATGCTTCTGCCACCCAGAATTTTAGAGAAAAACCTTGAAATATATGATGTTCTGGGCACAGTTCTCAGAAGATTACTGTCTTAGTAGTGGGGCCAAATTACCCCTAGACTAAAGTTTGCTCCAGACCCACCAAGGGAAGCTTAAAGACAAGCCTCAAAGGATCATGTCGTTTCTGCTGCTGCTGCTGCTGCTAAGTTGCTTCAGTCATGTCCAACTCTGTGCGACCCCATAGACAGCAGCCCTGTTGTTTCTAAGTAACCTAAATGCTTTCCCCAATAAAACTGCTGCTGCTGCTAAGTCGCTTCAGTCGTGTCCAACTCTGTGTGACCCCACAGACGGCAGCCCACCAGGCTCCCCCGTCCCTGGGATTCTCCAGGCAAGAACACTGGAGCGGGTTGCCATTTCCTTCTCCAGTGCATGAAAGTGAAAAGGGAAAGTGAAGTCGCTCAGTCGTGTCCCACTCTTAGCAACCCCATGGACTGCAACCCACCAGGCTCCTCCATCCATGGGATTTTCCAGGCAAGAGTACTGGAGTGGGGTGCCATTGCCTTCTCTGTAATAAAACTGAGGAATGTTTAAAGTAATGAAAAAAAAAAATCCAGTACACATCCCCTGAAGAACAGAATGGCTACCTATTCCAGGATTCTTGCCTGGAGAATTCCATGGACAGAGGAACCTGGTGGAGTACAGTCCATGGGGTCACAAAGAGTTAGACATGACTGAGTGACTAACACTTTCACTTTTCTTCATATATGTACATCATATACATACTTATACTGACATAGGCATAAAATGTTTCTTGAAGGATACCCAAGAAACTGGTAACATCAGTTGCCTCTAGGGACAGAAACTAAATCTCTGGGGCAAGGGGTGAAGGGAGATGTTTAACACTGTACATATTGGACCCTCTGTATTCCCTAGACTACATGTCTAGTGAATGTATGACTTATTCATAAAATATGAAATAAAACGTATGCACTGGTCACAAGTGGGCTCACGAGTGGAGGCTGACTGGAATCAGGAAGGACGTGAGGCCCCTCAGCCACCCGGATGGCCAGATGTCTTGGGCTGTGTACCCAGGGTGTAGAGGGTCCTGTCAGTGACGGGCCACCGACAGGGTGGGGGAGCTGAAGTGGGCTTGGGAGCCCCCAGGATATCCTATATAGCCCAAGTTGGGTTTTGAGGTCAGTAAATCAACCCTAACCTACACTTGGAGGTGCACAGGAGTCACTGGTTTACTGCTCAGTTCAGTTCAGTCCATTCTCTCAGTCGTGTCCAACTTTGTGACCCCATGAACCGCAGCACGCCAACCTTCCCTGTCCATTACCAACTCCCGGAGTCCACCCAAACCCATGTCCATTGAGTCGGTGATGCCATCCAACCATCTCATCCTCTGTCGTCCCCTTCTCCTCCTGCCTCAATCTTTCCCAGCAGCAGGGTCTTTTCCAATGAGTCAGCTCTTCGCATCAGGTGGCCAAAGTATCAGAGTTTCAGCTTCAGCATCAGTCCTTCCGATGAACACTCAGAACTGATTTCCTTTAGGATGGACTGGTTGGATCTCCTTGCTCAGTAGATTTAGGTTTAAAGGGAGAGCACCCCAAGGACTAGAACTGTTAGGTTGGTTATAGGGATATAGCTCAATAGAAAGAACAACGTTCTAAAATCAGGATGAAGAGGAAATTGGACACACCCACCCAGGGAAGTCATGAGTTTACTACCTCTTGACATGTCTCTGCACTGAAAGGTCACACCGAGGGGATGTCACAGAAGGGACTCAGCATCCCACAGTGGATGATACCACGCACATAATGTTTAGTATCCCTCTGCATGTATATGGAGAGTGAGCAGAAGGGTGACATGTGCCTTTTCTCTTTCGCTAACAGTTAGTCAAACAAGACAGATACCAGTAGCATTTGCACAGAATTTATCGGGTATCACTCACTGATGAGAAGTTCATAGGAATACCTGTATCTTTCTAAATACTGGGACCAATTCTCTTGCTGATGGTACGTTGCATGTAATCACCATAAACCTTGGAATCATGCCTTGCCTTCCTAATATTCTAATAGTTCCATATTCTCCCAGCTAATTGCATCTATGTGTAACAAATTTATAGTGTAAGAATTGTTCTTTAAGATGAAGTTCTTGCTCCCTTTGCCTAGAACCAGCACCTGACTAGAAGAAAATGATATTCTAGTATGGCAAGTCTGTATTTAAGGAGAGCATGAAATAAAGAGGAAAAGGAATACTGAGAAATATGTACCACCCCCTCGAAAAATTTTATATTCAACACAAAGAAAGCAAGACAGAGAACAAAGAGCTGGATAAAAGAAAGCAATGTGTCTGGGGCTAAGCCAAATAAATTTAAATAGTTTTAGAAATAAATTGGTGGAGTAATTCGAATCATAGGCAGGTGCTATGAATGTAATTTAGTAAATGCTCAGGAACCTGCCAAGGAAGAGAAAAATGTGTTGCTTTTGAGATCATTTCCCAGCAGCTTCATAAAAGAAAACTGATTACAGGAATTTAATAAGTAAAACAGAGCCAGAACTATAGTAATCAAATGAGTTTTTAATTACATTTCATGCAGAAAAAAATTCCAATTTGTGCTCCTGGGATTTAAAAAAAAGTTTAGAGAAATGCTCTTGTAGCAGGAAAATAACATAAACACTAATTTCCATAGGAATTATAGTGGTCGGTTTAATTAAAAGGCTTGATCAAAGAGGAGCCAGTGCCAAACTATGCTAAAAACCATGGCATTGGTCGGCCCCTCACACTATTGTCTAAATAAAATCACTGCACTGAGCAGAAAACAGGCACCTGCATTTTTCTCTTGATGTAAAGGGGATTTTGATTACTGCCAAATTACTACATTGCTGTGATTTATTATCATATAGAATGACGAATACATCCAGTTTCAAATTAGACGTCATTGCTTGGTGTGATAAATATCACAACATGCTGTTTGGGGCTCCACCGAGGCCAGGGTGGAGTGCTCACTGCTCACCAGGCCCCTGATCATTTCTGGACTTCCAGCCCCCACTTAACTTCTATCTAGTCACATCACACTTGTATCTTTGAAACTCCCCAGAGTGGAATGTTGTTTAGGGAATGCCTCGGGTCTTCCTAACACACTGCAGTCATGATCAGGGTATTCCATCCTCAACAGAAACAACTCTTCTTCCTGTTAGAGGACTTCTCTCTGGGGCACCTGCCAACCACCGGTCAGGCTTGAAGGCTTTTCAGGAGGTGTCCTACAATGGCGGCAGTTTAGTCACATGGTCACATTTTGTCTCCCTGGTGATGAATGGGACGTGCCTGCAGGGTGTCTCCATGGGACTAGGGGTATCATCTGTGGCCACAGAGCGCTGACCAAGGCATTTCCAGGGGCTAAGCCCTCACAGCTCCACGATCCTTGTTTTATTCATTGCTGTGTCCCAGTAGAGTGGTGACCCAAGATTTGTGAGGCTGGAAGTTTGTACTGTTTGGGAATAGGGGACCGTTTTTTGTTGTTGTTGTTGTTGTTTTTTTAATGATACAAAATTAAGTGCAAAACAGATATTTAGAAGGGTCTCCTGCAAGTGAGGAGGCTGGATCCTGACCTCTCTTAGCCTTGGGGTCGGTCAGCCTCTGGCCACACCCTACATTTTCTCTCCCTCATTTCTTCCCCGCCCCTCCATCTGTCCCTCTCTTCCACACCCCTTTTTCTTTTCTCTCATGTCTATTTCCATGCATGTTCTCATGTTGATCTGTACATTGAGCACAGTTCCCTGATCCCGTGCTTTAAAACATAAGCTCCTCTCATTTCAGGACTTTAGCTGGCCTTTCTCATTCAGGTGAATCCACCCAGAATCACCTATGGTGGAGCAAATGGTAGGTTTATTTTTGTAAAATTTCAGTTCCTGGTCTATTGAGATCTGGAGCCCTCCTTAGCAGGCAAAGATACACATATTAGTAGACATGTGAGAGCTGAATATTTTGTTTGATGTCAGTTTAAAACAGGATCATAATCAAATTGGCTGGCACCCCCTGGAGCAGTACACACAGACATCTGTCTTTTTTCATTTTCTCTGTAAGTTCTATTAATACAACACAGTGACGTTAAGTGCGTATTTGCTTCTTGTAAATAGCTCATGTTTACCAAAATAATCATCATTTTCATGTCTTACAGCCCATTTCCATTCTCCTCACAAGTGAAAGCTAGAAAATCATGGCCACGGTTGGTTCATCTCTCCCCCACCTGCTTTTGTTTTACTGTAGGCCCTGGTGAAGGTCAATGTGAAACTGAAGCCAATGCTGGATTCCGTGGCCACCAACAGAAGTAAGTGGGAAGAGTTGCACCAGAAAAGGCTGCTCATCTCCACGGCTGCCTCCGCCCCCTCTGCCAACATCATGGAGACCAGGGATGACAGAAACTAACCCTTCAGGCCAGCCACTGCTGCAAGATGACTGCGCCCTGGAGAGCCGGCTTCGGTCCCGCACACCATTCTTTTGTTCCTTTAAGCTCAGACATAAAACCTCAGGGATGTGCTAAGCATGCCTGGACTTTCACCTTGAAGGGTGGGGTCAGCAAAAGGACAGAGGAGGAAGTTTGGGCAACAAGCACACCCCAGGACCCTCACCTTTCCCCAATGAGCACGAAGATTCTGTGCTGAGACGAAGAAACTGGGCAGAGGGCAGCTGTGGGTCCAGGACCTGAGGGTGGCTGGCCCTGCTCACGTGGAGCTAAGGGAACGCTGAACAGCGAAGGCATCACTAGCGCTGCATCATTTTGCATATGGCTATTCTGTTTGTTACAAGCCAAACGATGCCTGCCTTTGCTTCCTCTCCCAAGCTCCCTTTTGTGCCAGACTGTCCTTAGAATCCCAATTTGTATTCTGTGGAGATATCTTATTTTTAATCCTAAAGCTTCTTAATGATAGATCAGAGCCTTCAGAATTGCCTACCTAAAAGAGACACCTTTATTATCCTTACAAAAACCAGCCATTCCCAGTTTCCCCTAAAAATGTCCATAGTAGGGAGACAGCAAATGTGTTTGTCTGATCGGTGTTTACACAAGATTCGTAACACTGCATTGGGACTGAGGTCCCTTCTTCAGTTTTTAGATTCAACCTTCAATGTAGATCAAGTCTTCTCCTAGCAGGAATGGATTGATAGACTTTAATTAAAGTCAGGATGAAAGAAAATCTATTGGTGGATTTACTACGAGTGACATGAGAACATTCAAAACTATTTCCAGAAGTGAGACATTTCACAGGACACAGCAGAGCCACGGAGAATAGTCATTGACAACCTTGAGTTCTAGTGATGAGTTTCAGCATAAAGTTTAAGGTTACTGCGAGTGCCAACTGAAAGCCAAATGGAGGGCTCCCCAATTTTGGATTTTTCCTTAAGTATAAAATATAATGCTCGATAGATTAAGAAATAACAGCCTGGGCAGTGAACAAATATCCTACAGAAATCCAGGTTTATAAAAGGTAAGAATGCACGCATGCTAAGTTGCTTCAGTCATGACTGACTCTTTGCAACTCTATGGACTGTAGCCTGCCAGGCTCCTCTGTCCATGGGATTCTCCAGGCAAGAGTAGTGGAGTGCTTGCCATGCCCTCCTCCAAGGGATCTTCCCAACCCAGGGATCAAACTCGGGTCTCTTATGTCTCCTGCACTGGCAGGCGGGTTATTTACTACTAGCACCACTTGGGAAGCCCATAGCTAAGAATAAGCACTATTAAACAGATGCAGAGATGAGGATGCTGAGGGACTGAGGACATTGTATGCCCTATCCAAAGTCCCCGCTAGAATCTTCCACCACGAAGGAACTAAGACCCTGCATGCCATGAGGTGCAACCAAAAAAAAAAGAAAAAAACAAAACAGTGCTGGGCCAGAAGCTAGGCTCGTACTCTAGCTCTGGCACTATTCTGTGAATGGCTTTAGACAAACCATTTAACTTTTTCCTTTTTCCTCATTAGTCAAATGAGATCACACAAAGAAATTATTTTCAAACACAACTTAACCTTAGAACTCTTTGTTCAAATAAATCTTACAAAGAACCCCCAAGACATAAAACACCTAAAAGTCCAAGTCCTCTGTTTGAAGCTGGGTTGGGGGAGCCCTATGAAGCCTCATCTCTTTGATTACATACCTAGCAGCCCATAAAGGGCCTCTGAGGAATGTGAAAACCTCTGGGCCAGGTGAACCTTGAAGCCCATTCCAGTTCCAAAAAAATCTAAAATTTAAAACCACTTCTGTTCTTGTTGTTGCTGGTCAGTGTCAGTTATTAACTTTACTCAGAGAAAGAGGGGACAAGTTCCACCAAGGACGTTGTCTTCCTGGCACATAGGAGACATCGGGGAAATGTTTAAAGAATGAGTAAATTAAAGAACCAAGACAGAAGTAAGGGAAGAGCAAGGTAACCATGAGGAAGAACAAAGATCCTACATGACCAGAAATGGAGGGAAAAAAATTATAAACCAGACAAATGGGGGAAGAGGAGGAGGAAAAGAGAGGAATCAAAAGAAAATGACTAACAAGGAAAATACAGCGCCCAGTGCAGGTGGTAAGAGATGGCCAAAGGGAAGGTGAGCATTAATCCAAACAAGGGAAAATGGCACTTGTTATTAAAAAAAAAAAAGAAAAAAAGAAGGTCCTGTCATCGATTGCTTAGAAAAGAGAGATACTTGAGTAGGGACGGGATTGACAAGAGAGAGAAGGAAGGAGTGAGAACCCTAAAAATAATGTTCCCAGCTACCCTCTACCACTGTCTCTGTGGGGAAGACTGGAGAAACTCGAGGAAAAAAATAAGTGCAGGAAAAATTGCCTCTGCAGAGCAGGTAAGAGGAGGTTGTTCAGATTTATGGATTTTATTAAGCCAGTTTTCCGAGTCACTCAGCTATAAAGGAAAATAGCTTCTGCTGGGCTGTCTCCCTCCTTCAGGTGAGGAGAAAAGGGTGGGGGAAGCAGGGATGGACCCTGGTGTGTGTCTGCAGATAGAAGCACTGCAGGTGTTTCCAGCTGTCGTGCCACATCATGTTCACATCACAAGCGGGAATTGAAAATCAGTCCATGTGAGGCAGAGATGAACCCACATCTGTCATCCTCTCCAACGATAAATAAATAAATAGCCCAGAAAGATGGATGCCAGTGTATCTAGAGCAAAATTTTAAAGCATGTGCTTTATAATAAAACTAGACCCAGGGTCCGATGGAGACTGCGGGCAGCGACATGCACTGTGGCTACCCCGAATGTTGATGCTGCATATTACGAAGGGGAACGTAATTTATAGCAGAAACCCTACAGCTTCCACTAAGGTTGAGTTTTCCTCTCATTTTCTTGCCTTTTATTGGCTTCACTGCACGGTTGCCAATAGCAACATCCACTGGTAGCAAGGGAGTTCAACACCATTGCAATCTGCCATACAGTGGAGCCCTGACAATGTCAACCATCAATCAAGTGGCTGTTTGTAATTGCCTCCATCTATTTCTCCTGTCTCAAGGTATCTTTCCTATTGTGGGTCAAAATTCAGAAACTGCTGACTAATGCCCAGGTCTGTTCCTCCAGGACCATGAAACAGTAGAAAAGGAGGGTAGCAGGCTCCCAGGAGCCAACAACCCAGAAGGTTAGAGGCTGAACTTGGGAGTTTGGGGTATTTTAAATCTAAGTAATGTATAACAGTCAGACACGACTGAGCGACTTCACTTTCACTTTTCACTTTCATGCATTGGAGAAGGAAATGACAACCCACACCAGTGTTCTTGCCTGGAGAATCCCAGGGACGGGAGAGCCTGGTGGGCTGCCATCTATGGGGTCGCTCAGAGTTGGACACGACTGAAGTGTCTTAGCAGAATGTATAACTTTAGAAGAATTTGAGGTATGTGTGGTGGTTACCCATATAATCTGCTTTCCCGAAACAGAAAAAAGAGGAAATTTCCCAATCGTTATTATTAATGTTTATTTCCTATAGGAGGAAGGAATTTAAATTGAACCTTCTCATAAAACCTCCAGCTGATCAAATGTTCGGTTCTCTTGGCATTTATGGTTGAAATGACTCCATCCTACCTTGTCCACGAGGTGTATTTTTCTCAGGCAGGCTATTTATCATTTTATTAGTCAGTACATGGATAATACATGCACAACCTACAATATAGCTGGCAGTCCCGGCCAGGAGGGACAGCTTGGCAGACTGTAAAGGGCATCGCCTCAGCGCACAGTGGATGGCGCTCCCCCGGCCTGGCTTGTTATCTTGGGACCCTCAGGTCTTGGATTTTCCACCTGTAAAATAAAAACCCTGACTTTTACTCAGTTCATTCCTACACCAAAGGATCAAGCTGTGTTTAACTTTAAAAATTAATTATTCCATGTAATTGTCTTATTCACTTTTCTCAAACAAGATAGGGATAAAGAGGTCATCTCCTCCCTAAAGACAAAATAAAAGTTACATATATGGAGTAGATACAAAAACAACCTTAGCACAGATATGTCTGAGCCTGTCTCTAATGATCATAAAAGACATGGTCATCAGTATAATTTTTTTAAATATATTGTTTTATTCCATAAAGGACAGCTTTAGATTATCTCATAGCATAGATATCCCATAAATGGTAGTCAGTTTAATTTAGAATTTATAAAGTGAGTCAAAAGAAGTTAAAATTGCATGTTTTCTGTTTCTGGAATCTGCAATGTCCACATATTTCCAGGTATTTTATATTTAAATACCCAGTGGGTTGGGTTAGAAATAATCATTAAAATTTTGTTAGTGAAATAACCATCTAATATTAATGCTACAGGAATTCAGTTGCTTTTTTCATGTATCAAAATGTATCATATTTGATCCACTTACCTTAGGTCATTAAACAGAATCTGCTCAATTTACTTTGTGGTAGAATTATTTTTAAATCCATTCCTCCTGCTGACTCAGTGAATTACAGAAAGATAAAATACAGTTTCATCTCCATTAATAGTGTGAAAAACTCCTGCCAAGTGGTACAGAAATCTAACAGATTAAGGGGAGATTTTACATATAAAGAAAAATGTTTGGGCTGGAAAAACAATATTCAAAAGGGATTCAGTAAAGCAAAAGAGTAAAACCTAACTTGGGACCCTAAAAACTATGGCAATGCCGCTGCAGTGAGGTTCCACTCTCTGCTTCAGAGTAACAGTCTCTGAAACAGTTGTTATGTCACATGCTGTAAAGAACTCCAGACCCTCACATGTATCAGGAAATGTAAAGGTTGAGTCTGACTATAAGAAGCCAGATTTCATAAGTTTCATAAGTGAACCAAAGTAGAATGAAACATATAGACGGCAGGAGTGATGTGTCTGGGGAGTTTCACATTGAGCGCTTGGACTTAATGCCTGAAGTCCTGCTTCCATCGCTTGTGCACCTTTTCCTCAGCTGGTAATCTGATGTTGCACATCTTTTCTAATTTAATTTTGAACGTTATTACATATTTAGTCCATCTCTCAAGAGCACTAAAGATAAGTTAGTCACCTGTGTAGCACATCCCTACTAATATTGTTGAACATATACACTAGTACAAAAATATGTTTGTTTTACTGAGTGAATGAAGTATTTCCTATAAAAATGTGTTATTTCAGGCCACCATTTATCTTTGTGTTCATTTTCTGTGTATGTGTATTAGAATCTCGATTATTTTTTCTTTAGATTTAGATGAAATCATATTTAGATGAATTTTTAAAAACACAACTAGCACTGTATGGAAACAAGAGTTTAGGTGTTGGCAAATCTCATCCTCTTGGGGAAAAATATTTTTGCCATTTTGATGTACAATAATCTAAAAGGATCCCCTACTGATTTGCTTCTTAATTATTATTGTTTTACACAAAAGAAGCGAAATATGTCTTCAATTGACTTATCGGATATCACTCCCTTTGTGTAGATTTCCCAGGCTGCTGTGTCATTATAGGAATACTACATTATAAGACTGCTTGACCATTTCACACACATCTAATCCATGATTTTGAAACTGCTTTAAGGGAACTAAATATCTTTGTTTTTAACAAAATGCTTAAAGCTTAACTAAACCTCTAAAATACTCTTTATTTCCCTTGAGAAGGATGATTTAAGGGCTGAAAGAGGCAGGCATGCATCCGAAGACCTAGGATTTAAATTCTGACTGTCCATTTAGCCCATTAACCTTGTCTTCATCTGTGATGTTTGCTTGTGTAAAAGATAGTGGGACAGCCCTGTCCATGGAGCATCTTAAAGATGACAAAAGGTTCTTAGAATTACTGAAGTTTTTCTGCAGGGATAAGAGTCTGCAGCCCAATGCAGACGAGTTCCCTGTGCCTGTTACAGACTGCTCAAATTTGCATGGGCAATTACATAGGGGGATCGCATCAATGCAGGGCCGCCAGCCACTGACGCCATACAATTACACAGCGGCTTCGGTGCTTAAACTTTAAAATTCTTACACCATTGTGCCTGTTCTATTAGAACAAACTGCAGCAAATGATCCAAAGCGGATTCCAGTGACTGGAGAGGAGGTGCTCCGGGGGAGAGGAAGAGGTGCAGTCTGGCCCCTACTGGCCAGCTTAAGCAATCACCAGTCCCCGCACGCTGACTGAGGCAACCACACGTTTCTTTGTGCTTTGTAGTCCACGTTTTTCAGGTGGAGCCAACGGTAAGAATTAGCTAATTCACAGCAGGGCTGTGAGGATTAATGAGAGAAGTTAGGCAAAGCAGGACCTGGTCCTGGTACAGAAAGTACTGCATAAACACGGGGGCTTAGACCAGCTCTTTGTTTGGATGGTTGATTGATTTCATTAAATGCAAGTATCCACAGTTGTGCCTTCTCTGGTAATTGCATGTATAAACAGCACTGTTATTGTGCTCTTCCTAATAAGTTAATTTCAATAACAACACCATAAGCCCCCAAATATAAGGTACTTGACTTAAAAAAAGGTATATCCAAGAAGGAAATCTAATTAAAATATTAATAAAGCTGGAACCCCCAGTGAAAGGTGAATTCATGAGGTTAAATGTCTTACCATCTGAGCATAAATGTTCCCAAGAGTTGATCTGGTACACAATTTTTCTAAAACTCTTAGATTAAATAGATGCACCGAAAAGTCTATCAATTACATTTCCAATTTGACAAAAATTTATTATTTCTGCCCCCTTTGTGGTGGAAGATTTTGGGGGGTGGGAAGGAAGACACAAGAGGACTGAACCAATAAGGGGGTTGGCCACATCCTAAAGAAAATGGCTTGAGATGAGAGCGATCAGACATAACAACTGGAAAATGGCTTTGCAGGAAGTCTTCCTTTGTCAAAGAAATTGTCTGACCCCAGCTACGGTTGTTGAGATGTTCATAAATTACCAATGTTTATCAACAGGAAATGATTACATTTAGAGGATAAATTAAAAAAACATACTTTCCAACTAGTTTTAAAAGAGAATGTCAAATAGATTATACATAAAATAGGATATGGAATTTGGTCATCTCACATTTGACAGGCAGAAATATAAGCATGTTAAGAACCAGACATCATGCTTTTAGCTCCTATCCATTTTGCCCAAATGAAATTCTTCTGTGTGGTAAATATGCCTCTCTTCATGCAGCAAAATCCACCCTGAGTCCAACACCATTTTCCTAGAGTCTAATTCCTTTCAACAAAGCACTAAATCTTTTTACTGCAACCACCAAATGCTTTCTTATTGCTAGAAATGGTACAATACACTAACTTTTTGATACATGCTCCAGCTTTCCAAGATTGTCTTGGAAACAAAATGATCCTTTATGACATTTTATAATATCCCGCCCCATTTATTGCTTTCCAGAATTTCTATCATTAATTAAAGGGCCTTCTTTCACCATCCCCCACCACCCCAAAACCTAATCTATTCCCCAACTGCCTGTCATAGACTAAATAAAAGTCGGTCTATCACAGCAGCAGGCATGGTCATGCCAATTTCACAGTGTGATTTGTGCACTCATTTCATTTTGAAAATGACCCTGCCCTCCATCTGTCTAAGCCGAATGTCCTGCTTTTTTCAAGCCAGGCCTCAGGAGCAGCAGCACATGAAATAAGGAGGAAGAACGGCTTCCTCCTGCCCACTTCAGCAGCCACACTCACAGACAGGTGCCAGCACAAAGAGGGGTCCTCAACTGATGCCTGTAGGGATGAGAGAAGTCTAGGGGAGAGCAGAGGCCTTCTATTTTGCTTCCATTCCCAAGAGGCCATTTGAAGGTGAATGCTTTCATGATGCAAATACAACCCTGAAAATCGGACTGCTTGATTAAAGATACAAATGATAATTTCCTATTTCCATATTCAATATCACTCACCCAAAGTATCAGATTAAAAGGATTTTAAAATATTAATATTGAGCTTGAGTTTCCAAGGGACAAGTATAGTTGGGTAGTCATAAAGGTGAAGACCATCCCCCAGCCACCCAGCCCACTCCTGGATTACTGAGCAGCACTAGCAAGCATCCCTCAGCCCAAGCACCTCCCTGGCTTGAAGGCCCTAAAAGGGTGTACCCAGAAATTGAGTTGAAAGAAGACTCAGAGTACAGTTATAGTGGACCTTATCCATTGCTTTCTCTGGGGATCTTAGGTGGGCCAGAATGCTATTCAATCCATCTGAAATGGGTACAGTTTGTCCCTTTCTCAGTATCATGAAGTAGAAGGTTTCTTGTGTGGTCCCACTCAGAAGAACAGAGATCTGTCAATTTCTCAGCAAGGAAAGCTGAAAGAGCACAGAAATTCAATTGCTTTAGGATATAAGCAATGTCTCCTGCAGCTGTACTAGGTGACTAGGAACTATACCACCCCCATTAGTTATTTTCTAAACCTGCTCACAGCGACAGTTCAGATATGGAAGTTCAAATGTCTATGGCCCACACCAAGTTGATTGGTTGTTTTAATGGAAGGAAAAAAGACACTACTTTTCCAGCACACAATGTGGCACCAAACACAGGGCCTTTACAAACTCATCTATAGGAAATACATGGAATAGGTTACAAATAGTCACTATTTCCTACTGAAACTAGCTGCTGAGTATTATGGCAATACTGCTGTGTGCTCTTGAGCAAATTCTTTGCTCAAAAAAAAAAAAAAATTGCTGTGTGGTCTTGAGAAAATTCTTTAAAACTTTCTAGTACACAGATTCTGTACCTGTAATACAGAGAACGCACACGGTGATTAAGATTAGAAATAAGGTACATCAATTGTCTGAGGGCCATACAATATGGTTAGTGGTGGCACTGGAATTTAAACACAGAAAAGAAGTTATGGGCAGCAAAAGGACTTGATTGACTCCTTAAGTATACAGGAAAGACATGATTTTATTTGCACACTGTTTAGTTTGGTACTGGATAGGCCAATGTAGATCAATGGATGATCAATGGATGATCAATGGAGATGTAGGGGGTTGAGGAAGATTGGTATCTTACATGTAGTGAAAGTTGAGAGCCAGGCCAATAGATATGGCCAATATTAAACACTAACATCTACTCAGTAATAACTGTTCTTTGTGGAGGGCGGGGGGAACACCTGGATCTAAAGTAGAACATCTTCCAGTACCAGATACCATTCACAAAACCATTTCCTGACGTTAACTTGCGAAAACGACACAAACAGGAATTAGCATTATCTACTGCATATTACTTAGAAAGTGTGCCAAAGCAGCTTAAAAAGAGAAGCTACTCTAATTCCAAAAGTATTCGAAGAGATAATCCACATTTTCCTTCTCATTAAATTATAAAAACTGACTGCAAAACGACACCATGAATATATATTGCACTATATACGGCTAAAAACGTTAAGGGGCTTCAGATCTCAAACCTTTCTTCCCCGATCCAGAGACAGGTGACACAAAAGGCGGCCAGCAATTTTAATCAACAAAACTAATGGAAGGCAAGAGGGTCCGTCCTGCAGAGACTACGCCTCCCAGCATGCAGCGCTGCACGTCCAGACGCCGGCGCGATCGGACCAGTGCCTGCCGGGAAGTAGAGTTTCCGTTTCGGAACTGCCCCCGAGGCCTTTCATCTATCTTGCGTGACTCACGACCTCCGCAGCCCGGAGTTCTCGGGGACTAATACAGTAATTTAAAAATTCACTTCAGTGATCCTTTTATATTCCTGACGCAGTTTTGCCGTTGCCAAGTAATATCCGGACAAAAGAGCTTTCCGTTTCCGGTTGGCATGTTGCCTTGGTAACCGGGACGCACAGCCGCGGAGGCAGTTATGGCGGGGCTGGGCGGTGAGCCCATCCCCGACGGGGAGTTCACCGCGGTTGTGTACCGACTCATCCGGGATGCCCGGTACTCCGAGGCCGTACAGCTGCTGGGCGGAGAGCTCCAGCGGAGCCCGAGAAGCCGCGCCGGGCTGTCGCTGCTGGGCTATTGCTACTACCGCCTACAGGAGTTCGCGCTGGCTGCCGAGTGCTATGAGCAGCTGGTCCAGCTGCACCCGGAGCTGGAGCAGTACCGCCTGTACCAGGCCCAGGCCCTGTACAAGGCCTGCCTCTACCCAGAGGCCACCCGCGTGTCCTTCCTCCTCCTGGACAACCCCGCCTACCACAACCGGGTCCTCCGTCTCCAAGCCGCGATCAAGTACAGCGAGGGCGACCTGCCTGGGGCCAGGAGCCTGGTGGAGCAGCTACTGAGTGAAGGAGGAGAAGACAGCGGGGGCGAGAACGAGCTGGATGGCCAGGTCAATCTGGGTTGTTTGCTCTACAAGGAGGGACATTATGAAGCCGCGTGTTCCAAGTTCTCTGCGGCCCTGCAGGCTTCGGGCTACCGGCCTGATCTTTCCTACAACCTGGCTTTGGCCTATTTCAGCAGCCGACAGTATGCATCTGCCCTAAAGCATATCGTGGAGATTATTGAACATGGTATCCGCCAGCACCCAGAGCTGGGTGTGGGCATGACCACTGAAGGCATTGATGTTCGAAGTGTTGGCAACACCTTAGTCCTTCACCAGACTGCTCTGGTGGAAGCCTTCAACCTCAAGGCTGCAATAGAATACCAACTGAGAAACTATGAGGCGGCCCAGGAAACCCTCACTGACATGCCACCAAGGGCAGAGGAGGAGTTAGACCCCGTGACCCTGCACAATCAGGCACTAATGAACATGGATACCAGGCCCACAGAAGGGTTTGAAAAACTACAGTTTTTGCTCCAGCAGATCCCCTTTCCTCCAGAGACCTTTGGCAACCTGTTGCTGCTCTATTGTAAATATGAGTATTTTGACCTGGCAGCAGATGTCCTGGCAGAGAATGCCCATTTGACTTACAAGTTCCTCACACCCTATCTCTATGACTTCTTGGATGCCATGATCACTTGCCAGACAGCTCCTGAAGAGGCTTTCCTTAAGCTTGATGGTCTAGCAGGGATGCTGACTGAACAGCTCAGGAGACTCACCAAACAAGTGCAGGAAGCAAGACACAGTAAAGATGATGAAGCTGTCAAAAAGGCAGAGAATGAATATGACGACACCCTTGAGAAGTACATTCCTGTGTTGATGGCCCAGGCCAAAATCTATTGGAACCTTGAAAATTACCCAATGGTAGAAAAGATTTTCCGCAAATCTGTGGAATTCTGTCATGACCACGATGTGTGGAAGCTGAATGTGGCTCATGTTCTGTTCATGCAGGAAAACAAATACAAAGAAGCCATAGGTTTTTATGAGCCCATAGTCAAGAAGCATTATGACAACATCCTGAAAGTCAGTGCTATTGTGCTGGCCAACCTGTGTGTTTCATATATTATGACAAGTCAAAATGAAGAAGCTGAGGAGTTGATGAGGAAGATTGAAAAAGAGGAAGAACAGCTCTCCTATGATGACCCAGATAAGAAAATCTACCATTTCTGCATTGTGAATTTGGTGATAGGGACGCTTTATTGTGCCAAAGGAAATTATGACTTTGGTATTTCCCGGGTTATCAAAAGCTTGGAACCTTATAATAAAAAACTAGGAACTGATACATGGTATTATGCCAAAAGATGCTTCCTGTCATTATTAGAAAACATGTCAAAACACATGATTGTACTTCGTGACAGTGTCATTCAAGAATGTGTTCAGTTTCTAGAACACTGTGAAATTTATGGGAGGAACATACCTGCTATTATTGAGCAACCCTTGGAACAAGAAAGAATGCATACTGGAAAGAATACAGTCACATATGAATCCAGAGAGCTAAAAGCTTTGATTTATGAGATTATAGACTGGAATATGTAGTAATGTCTAATGATGGCTTTTATCAAAATGGCTCTATTAACTTTATATATTTGCAACTCTTTTATCTTTGTTCTTTGGTGTTTTCACATTTGTTGTACATTGAAATTTGTACACTTGAAAATTGTAATGAAAATAATTTAGATGTATCTTTTGAGAAACATCACAAAAGGATTATAATAAAAGAACTTGAACCCCAGAAAGATTTATGAAAAATTCAGAACTGAATGGGGAAATGTGTCTAATAGAATTTGTAATGACTACATCTCCTCTCCTTTGTATCTTTTGTGTTTTGCTATACCTTGCAAAAATCCTGCATGAGAAGATTATATCCTCCAGGGACCAAGCACTGTCAAGTCCAGAACTCAGTTAATGTGTAGGACATCTGGAGATTAATAATAATCTCAAAGATTTCATGTTATACTCCAACAATTTATCTTTGAGTAACATTAATTTGTAATGTATATGTTTTGCATAGATTTTAGTATGTCTTGGCAGAATTTTCCAATACAATTGTAATGCTTTCTTTAACAAAAATTCTTTATATTCCAATTTTTTCTTTAACCTGCAAGATTTAGTAGGAAATTATACCATAACAAAACTATGGTGCTGTGGTGTGGAGACAATAAACAACTGATAAATTTTCATGGTTTTCTTTTGTCCATTTGTTAATAATTTGAATATATGATGTTGCTCTTTTCTTTAACTGGTTAATAACACTTATTAATAAAGTTCTAAGATATCCTTAAAACTTGGTTTTTAATTCCTGTTTCTACTTAGGACACATTCATACTGGACTTTGTTTTTATGTTGTAACCTCTTGGAAAAAGAAAAATATTCTATTCCAATTGCCCCATCAAAGTCTTCTACTCATACCATAAAATGTTATCATGGATTCTGAAACCTTATGACATTTAATACAAGCTACAAGAGCTTTATTGTTTCCTCCACCCCTTATACCTTTGTTCTTCATAAGTTGACTGGCATGGCCACTAAACCTGGTTTAGAAAAAGTCAACAACATTAGGTTGAGCCATATGAAATTGCTGATTTTAAAAGTTTTCAACCTACAAAAATAGTTCCCATGGTTCAACCTAATAGCTCTCAATGAACAGTAGGAATTCCTACTATAATGTTTTTTTTAATCTTCAGGGAGGAAAAAACTAATGGTACCCAGATGAAGCATGCTGAAAATAATTGTGTAGTGTGGCATCTTTGGGTACTGAAATTCCATATCTGTCTGAGAATTTGGCTCATTGTGAATTCTGCATGGGCTTGAAATTATGTCATATTTAGTCTGTTATCGGAGAAGTTGATGGCATCCCATTCCAGTACTCTTGCCTGGAAAATCCCATGGACTGAGGAGCCTGGTAGGCTGCAGTCCATGGGGTCACAAAGAGTTGGACACGACTAAATGACTTCACTTTCACTTTTCACTTTTATGCATTAGAGAAGGAAATGGCAACCCACTCCAGTGTTCTTGCCTGGAAGGTCCCAGGGACGGGGGAGCCTGGTGGGCTGCCATCTCTGGGGTCGCACAGAGTCAGACACAGCTGAAGCGACTTAGCAGCAGTCTGTTATCTGAGCTAGTACCATTTATCCAGCTGATGGTTATGGCCCCATATTTGGAAGGAAATTCTGAAGGGATTATTAAATGAGTTTATATGTTGTACACTGTAGAAAATTTTCCATTTCCTTACAAAGTATAGATAACATGCAGTCTCCTTGCTCAAGGAAGTGACTCCTTTCCAAACCTACTAGTTTCAAATAAACTTCTGGAGCATATTAAGAACATGTTTTGCAGTTTCAATTTTCCTGTTGGCATGTTAACTTGGACAAATGATGTGCATACCTGCTGTTATTGAACTACTGCTGAAAGAAGAATGTGAATATTGGAAAGAATACAGTCACATATGAATCCAGACAGTTAGAAGCTGTGATTCAAGAAATTATGGCTCCCCAGTGGAAAATTCTTAAAGAGATGGAAATACCAGACCACCTTACCTGCCTCCTGAGAAACCTGTATGCAGGTCAAGAAGCAACAGAACCAGATGTGGGACAATGGACTGGTTCAAAATTGGGAAAGGAGAACATCAAGGCTGTATATTGTTACCCTGCTTATTTAACTTATATGCAGAATACATCGTGAGAAATGATGGACTGGATGAAGCACAAGCTGGAATCAAGATTGCTGGGAGAAATATCAATAACCTCAGATATGCAGATGATACCACACTTATGGCAGAAACTAAGAGGAACTAAGAGCCTCTTGATAAAGGTGAAACAGGAGAGTGAAAAAGCTGGCTTAAAACTCAACATTCAAATACTAAGATCATGGCATCTGGTCCCATCACTACATGGCAAATAGATAGGGAAACAATGGAAACAATGACAGACTATATTTTCTTGGGCTCCAAAAATCACTGCAGGTGGTGACTGTAGCCATGAAATTAAAAGATGCTTGCTCATTGGAAGAAAAGCTATAACAAACCTGAACATCATATTAAACAGCAGAGACATTACTTTGTCAACAAAGGTCCATATAGTCAAAGCTATGGCTTTTCCAGTAGTCATGTATGGATGTGAGAATTGGACCATGATGAAGAAGGCTGAATGCTGAAGAGTTGATGCTGTTGAACTGTGGTGTTGGAGAAGGCTCTTAAGAGTCCCTTGAACTTTAAGGAGATCAAACCAGTCAATCCTAAAGGAAATAATTCATAAATATTCACTGGAAGGACTGATGCTGAAGCTGAAACTCCAATACTTTGGCCACCTGACTCACTGGAAAAGACCCTGATGCTGGAAATGATTGAAGGCAGGAGGAGAAGGGGATGACAGAGGATGAGATTGGTTGGATGGCATCACGAACCCAGTGAACATAAGTTTGAGCAAGCTCAGGGAGCTGGTGAAGGACAGGAACCCTGGCATGCTGCAGTCCATGGGGTCAGAAAGAGTAGGACACGACTGAGCAACTGAACAACAACAATAACAACACGAGATTATAGGTTGGATTATGTAGTAATGCCTGATAATGGCTTCTATTTAATTCTTCATTAGCCCCATTTCACAAATTTTTTAAATCTATATTTATCCTTAGCAACTTTTTGCTGTTCACTCAGTCGTGTCCAATTCTTTGCAACCCCATGGACTGCAGCAGGCCAGGCTTCCCTGTCCTTCACCAACTCCCAGAGCTTGCTCGGACTCAAGTGCATTGAGTCGGTGATGCCATCAACCATCTCTTTGTTGTTCCCTTCTTCTCCTGCCTTTAATCTTTCCCAACAACTTTGCAGTTGTTATATTTGAACTTTGTACACTTAGAATTATCATAACAAATATTATTTGATGGACTTCTCCATCTGATTAAGAGTAGGGAGAACGTCCCTGGTGTTACAGTGGCTAAGAATCCACCTGCCAGTGCCGAGGATGTGGGTTCAATCCCTGTTTCAGGAAGCTTCCACACGCTATGGAGCAACTAAGCCTGTGTGCCCCAACTCCTGAACCCGTGCTCTAGAGCCCATGTGCTGCAGCTGCTGAGCCCAAACGCCACAAGCACCGGAGCCGGAGCACCCTGGGGCCTCAGTTCACAGCTGCTGAGCCTGTGTGCCACGACTATTGAACCGCATGTGCCGAGAGCCACCCTCTGCAACAAAAGAAGCCACCACAGTGAGAAGCCCACGCACCGCAACTGGAGAGTAGCCCCTGCTCACTACAGCCAGAGAAAGCCTGCATGCAACAGTCAAGACCCAGAGCAACAGAACTAACGTTTTTTAAAAAGGGAACATACTATATGAGCTAAATCACTTTTGCATTCTCTCTGCCAGTAATAGTCACCAGATATTGGCCTCCAGCAACAGTTGCTAGAGTGACATCTTTATATAAGCAAGTAACCATAAAGAGCCATTTCTTTTCTACTTTAGGCCATAGAAAAGGCTGTGGCATGAGCCAAAGAACTGTTAAGAGTGGGTGTGTTTGCATTACCCTGGTGACCTGGATATAATGGTCCACGGCTGGACCATTTCTTTTGGCAGTGCAATGTGGCATGCAGGACCTTAGTTCCCCCCACCCCAGGGATCAAACCCAAGCCCCTCACAGCGGAAGTGCAAAATCTTAACCACTAGACCACCAAGGAAGTCTCTGGACCATTAATCAGCAAATAAATATAGGTTCATTGTGCTATCTTGGGATAGACTATGCTGTCCAGTAAGACCAAATCTTATTAAAACTTAATGCCTTCACCCTATTTTTTTAGTCCTTCAACTCTGTGGATCTCAGCAATGTTGAGTTTGGACCCTGGGCTCAGTTCTTTGAGAAGTACAAGTACTAAATGAATAAGGACTGTTCTTTTCAGGTATGAAGTTTGGTTCATGACTTCATTTTTCCTCCATAATTTGGTTGCTTGATTGGTCCTAACTTTTATAATCAAAATTTCCCTTCACATTCCATTTTTAATTTTTTAGAATCAATTGTGCCTCCTTGTGAATACTAACAAATATCAAGAGTGGAGACTATAATGAGTTCAAGGTAGGAGGAAATGAGCACTGAACTGCTAATGAAAAGACTAAGGTATTGAGTTTCAGACTTTCCCCGATCAAGTTTTAGACCTTAAGAAATTCACTGACCCCTTGAGATCCCAGTCATTTGACCTCCTAGATGCTCTTCACAGTTACTTCTAGCTACAACATCTGCTTCTATATAAGTCATACAGAAGAAAGCTGCCTCCTTTTATGACATGAATATATATTAATAAGTCACTCAGAAGCACAATATATATTTGTATTAACAAATGTTTTCTGGTATTTTTATTTACGACAGTAAACATTAACCCTTCTGGTAAATGTTCTTGTTATCTCATTGGATGCATTAACATTTTGACAACTACTAAGAAATCTGGATTTTTGTCTTTTTTTCACTTGGAGATTTGCTTATAGCTCTAGCTATGAAAATGTATTATAAGGCAATCCTCATTCTCTGCTATGGTTGTGCATAAATTAAGAATTTTGTAAATATTTACAAATTACTTCTCAATTGTTCTAAGTTTATCTCCTGATGTCTATTTATTAGAGAAGGGGATATGTGCTTTTAATTATTCCCTAAGATGATATACAAAAAATGATATATATTTCTGGAGTTTTATTAACAAGTTATTATAGTATGTATTTTTAAAATCAGTTATTCTTGAAATAATTAGAGTCTCATGCCTCTGAAGTGAGGCCTCCAGCTGCCAGTCTGCCAGAAATTTGGAAAGACAGGAACACTGAGGTGAAGCTGAAACAGAGCTTTGGCTGTGTGATTTACTTTACAGCCCACCTTGGATCCCCTTCATGTCCAAATCTCGGTAGTTAATCAAATGTCTGCTGCCATTAACAGAACAGCAGTAATGGATAACAGAGTGGAAGTAACAGATGCCAGAGCTACTTCTGTAACTCACTCACTCAGTCGAGTCATCAGTCCTCACACCCTTGTTTTACTACAAGGAGGAGAGGTCATGCAGACTTTCAAAAGGACAAAGCCACAGTGAACAGGAAGAGAATTACAGTTTATAAAGCTTTCTTTTGGAGCGGTTTTTTTTTGCCTTCCAACGGTCTATTTAGGAGGTAGTAGTGTTTATTGCTATAAAATGTATCACAAGACAAGAAACGAAAAATATCTCTCCCTTACCACACACCTCCTTTTTTTTTAATCCTTTATTTTCTGCCTTTTGTGAATTATAAAAGGGAGTAATTTTCTTATGGCTGGTGGTTGAAACCATAAGCAGGTATTAAACTTGCATACCAACGTTTTAGCAATGTATCAGGTAAGCTAGCACTATGATTATCAAGATGACTTTAGAACAATTTAATCATGCATTTTTGCAAATTGAAATAACACATCAATAAAAAGTGATTCTTAAATTAGTAAAGCCAGAGGAAATTTTTTAAAGGAATCACTAAAAGCACTGGCTCTGTATAATTTGTAGAATACAGTGAGCTTTGTTTGTATACTTGCAGGAAAGAACTCCTATACTTTTTCTTAAAAAACTTTCTTTGGTCTCAATAGAATAACAGTGACTTATGAAGATGTACAATACTATTATTACTTAAAATGTTCCATGACATTGGGGATTAATTTTACTTTTAAGTCTAGAGCATACTTGTGTTTCTGTATCATAATCATTTTATATTGAAAAACAGAGCTGAGGATTAGCCATAAGGTAATTAATTCATTAGTTATAGGTATAGTGTGGTCTTTTTAAACATTTTGCTTTATATTAGGTATAATGTCCTTTTAATATTATCTTGGCTGGAGACTGTATGGGGGTAGTTTGAGGTGATTACTTTGTACTTGAATCCCCCTATTAGTTGAGGTTATTTGGGGTGTTTAAATCAACTCCCTTGGATTTGGGCCAGGTTTGATCTATCACATACTGAACTCTTGTCTACAGCAAAATATGTACATATTAGAAAATGAATTGCCTTCATAGGGAAAAACTATTAGAAAATAGAGTTCTATGCATATTTCTAGTAAGAAAAATGAGCATTTGTTAAAGTAGGGTCAGTCAATAACTTGACTGTGAATATTATTAGGTGAACATGTACGCTAAGTCCAAGTCGTTGCTCAAAAGTGCAATTTGCACATATTTGTGAAATTAAACATCATTTATCAATGACTGGGTACCTCAATTCAAAAACTAGAAAATGGCTAAAATTGCACTGTGCTATCAGGACCCAAGTAAGCTGTATGAGCAAGCATTTGTTGTTATTATTATTTTATTTCCAATTATTTTAGTACAGGAGGCAAATGCCTCAGATAAATGACATATGAAGAAAGGTTTCACCAGCACTCATGGCAACTGCTCTAAAAGTTTGTCACAGAGTATCCAAAGACTCTTAAAGATCTTGTCAAGACTTTCCAGGAAATTACTGGCTGGTTAGTATTTCTGTCTCTGCTATACATGGTGTGAACCTATTCTGTGAAGACTCAACCTCTTGGTCTCAATTATTTCAAATTTGCCAAAGTCATCTATAATTTATGTAGTTCATATGCCAGAAAGGAGAATATATATTTTGGAGACTAGAAAACATTTAAACTCATCTTTAAGTCAGGAAATGCAATATATGTATTACAAGAGATGGTTACATCCTAATATTATAAAGTAAAAGCTTCAGGAATTGGGACTTCCTAGTGGTCCACTGGCTAAGACACGAAGCTCCCAGTGCAGGGGTCCCAGGTTTGATCCCTGGCCGGGGAACTAGATCTCACATACTATACCTATGAGTCTGCATGCTGCAACTAAGGATTCTGCACACTGCAACTAAAAAAGATCCACATGCTGCAACTAAGACTTGCTGCAGACAAGTAATTTTTTTTTAAGTTTCAAGAATCGAATCATAATAGGAACAAATGGGAACTAATCAAAGTTAGATGTGTTTCTATAGTAAAGGAAACCATAAATAAATGAAAAGACAACCAATGAAACAGGAGAGAATATTTGCAAATGATGTGACCTATAAGAGCTTAATTTCCAAAATATGCAAACAGCTCATACAACTCAACAACAAAAAACCAAACAACCCAATCAAAACATGGGCAGAAGAAATAAGTACACATTTCTCCAAAGAAGACAACATACAGATGGCCAGGAGGCACCTGAAAAAATGCTCAACATCATTAATTATTATGGAAATGCAGATCAAAACTAAAATATCTGAGGCTCACAGATATTACTAGACTTGTCCAAGAACAAACAGAGGCCATACCAGGGTCAGAATACAGAGCTTCTGGCTCAACTCTTGTGCTCTTTCCAATCGACCTCTTTCCACTTCTTAGGTACTTTTTTTTCCCCAAATTATTCTGACTCTATCAATGTTAAGCATTCCTTTTCCCAGAGCCATGACTTTTACTACTTCCATTGTTGCTGATTATTTAATATAATATTTCATATTTATAATATCTGTAAATGGTTTTAACTGGCTTTTAGTTGAGTTCAGTTCAGTCGCTCAGTCGATTCCGACTCTTTGCAATGCCATGAACCACAGCACAACAGGCATCCCTGTCCATCACCATCTCCCAGAGTTTACTCAAACTCATGTCCATTGAGTCGGTGATGCCATCCAGCCATCTCATCCTCTGTCATCCCCTTCTCCTCCTGTCCTCCATCTTTCCCAGCATCTGAGTCTTTTCAAATGAGTCAGCTCTTCTCATTGGTTGGCCAAAGAATTGGAGTTTCAGCTTCAACATCAGTCCTTCCAATGAACACCCAGGACTGATCTCCTCTAGGATGGACTGGTTGGATCTCCTTGCAGTCCAAGAGACTCTCAAGAGTCTTCTCCAACACCACAGTTCAAAAGCATCAATTCCTCGGTGCTCAGCTTTCTTTACAGTCCAACTCTCACATCCATACATGACCACTGGAAAAACCATAGCCTTGACTAGATGGACCACTGTAAGTAATGTCTCTGCTTTTGAATATGCTGTCTAGGTTGGTCATAACTTTCCTTCCAAGGAGTAAGCATCTTTTAATTTCATGGCTACAATACCATCTGCACTGATTTTGGAGCCCCCAAAAATAAAGTCAGCCACAGTTTCCCCATCTATTTCCCATGGAGTGATGAGACCAGATACCATGATCTTCGTTTTCTGAATGTTGAGCTTTAAGCCAACTTTTTCACTTTCCTCTTTCACTTTTATCAAGAGGCTTTTTAGTTCTTCTTCACTTTCTGCCATAAGGGTGGTATCATCTGCATATCTGAGGTTATTGGTATTTCTCCCAGCAATCTTGATTCCAGTTTGTGCTACTTCCAGCCCATCATTTCTCATTATGTACTCTGCATATAAGTTAAATAAGCAGGGTGACAATATACAGCCTTGACGTATTCTTCTTCCTATTTGGAACCAGTCTGTTGTTCCATGTCCAGTTCTAACTGTTGCTTCCTGACCTGCATATAGGTTTCTCAAGAGGCACGTCAGGTGGTCTGGTATTCCCATCTCTTTCAGAATTGTCCACAGTTTATTGTGATCTACACAGTCGAAGGCTTTGGCATAGTCAATAAAGCAGTAATAGATGTTTTTCTGGAACTCTCTTGCTTTTTTGATGATCCAGTGGATGTTGGCAGTTTGATC
Source organism: Nanger dama (assembly GCA_917880005.1). Taxonomy (NCBI): domain Eukaryota; kingdom Metazoa; phylum Chordata; class Mammalia; order Artiodactyla; family Bovidae; genus Nanger; species Nanger dama. The sequence goes on from CAKJTW010000010.1 coordinate 20,287,783, forward strand.
TCTGGTTCCTCTGCCTTTTCTAAAACAGCTTGAACATCTGGAAATTCATTGTGCACATATTGCTGAAGCCTGGCTTGGAGAATTTTGATCATTACTTTACTAGCATGTGAGATGAGTGCAATTGTGCAGTAGTTTGAGCATTCTTTGGCATTGCCTTTCTTTGGGATTGTAATGAAAACTGACTTTTTCCAGTCCTGTGGCCACTGCTGAGTTTTCCAAGTTTGCTGGCATATTGAGTGCAGCACTTTCACAGCATCATCTTTTAGGATTTGAAATAGCTCTATTGGAATTCCATCACTTCCACTAGCTTTGTTTGTAGTGATGCTTTCTAAGGCCCACTTGACTTCACATTCCAGGATGTCTGGCTCTAGGTGAGTGATCACACCATCATGATTATCTGGGTCATGAAGATCTTTTTGTATAGTTTTTCTGTGTATTCTTGCCACCTCTTCTTAATATCTTCTGCTTCTGTTGGCTTTGGATGCATATAGTTTGTTCTCCTAGTATGGACCACATTCATCTGGTCTTGTTATAAATATGAATTCCTCCAAACTTGACTCAAATCTCATGTGTGCAGTTATATATTAACATTTACCTTTTAAAATTTACATTGTAAATACAACAATATTTAATGACTATAGTGGTTTATAATTCAGTATCCATTCCCTACTCCTATTCTGCCCCTACTTCTGCAACTTTGGTCTTAATGTATGATTCTCAAATGCTTAGCTACAAATTAGAATCACCCACAGAGCTTTTAAAACTCTCAGTACCCTACACTGCATCCTAGGATCTCTGAGGATAGAACCCAGGTATATGTATTTTTCTCAACTTTCAAAATGCAGTTGAGAACCACTCATCTTAGCCCACTGTTGAAATCCCCCTTTTCATGATTGATTTAGAAAAACCCATGTGAACCAATATTTTCCAAGGCATGGGAAGGGCTGCTGAGAAACTTTTCTTCATCTCTTTAAAAAAAAAAAAAAAGAATTTAAGAAGGATTTTTTCTTTCTCTGTGTGTTATAGATCTGAATCTGCTGCCACCATTGTATGACCATCACAGAAACCAATCTAAAGGGTGAAGGTGACTTTGAAGATATCAAAGAAAAAGAAAGAACTCGAGTCTTTGATGACATCTTTGAGCCACTGAAATGGTTGTTCTAGAGCCTGACTTACTTCTAGTTCTCCTATACAATGGAAAATATAACTGATTAAATTTATTTGAGCCAGATTTCTCTGTTACTTGTATCTAAAAGCATCCAGACCACATTCACCATATTTAGGTCATACATTTTGAGCGTCGTCCATGAGGTGATGAATTTTTATCCATATTCCCAACACATTAGTCATCCAGTCATCCTGGAGATCCAGCACCATTCCTTAGGCACCAGTGATTCAGCTGGCCTCTGTAAAGACATCGCCTGCAACCTTGACTTCATTAGTATTAACTGCTCATCCAGTCATTTGAAATTGCAGTGGCTACTCAAAAGATTTGATGTGCCTTCACATTCTTGGGTGAGTGTTCACTTATGTAGAAGTACATGAGAATTGTTTTGCCCTACCCAAATGAACTGCTCTAAGTCTAAGCTTTTCTCACTGTTTCTTGGCAGAACCACAAGATAAACATCAATGTGTATAGTGACTCATGTGGAAAATATATTCCTCAATTTTAGAATTTCCTCCACGTTTATGTAAGAGTGTTTCAGTACAAGCACAGTTATAATAGAAGAGTAAAGATGAAAATGAAAACAACAGTAGTATTTACTCATGAACAGTAAACCTACGCGTTCAAGTGAGGCAATCTAATCTTTTCTCCAGTGAGAAATGCTAATCTCCGTACTGCACAATTTCAGCTTTGGCCCTTTCCAGTTATAAATCTAGTTACAGGAAAAACGTCATAAAAATAATTACTTTAGTTCTTGATAATCCTCCAGTACTGTATTCCACCTATCTGTCCAACTTATTCTGAATTGTTGGCTTATATCAGTTCTCTACAAGAAAGACAAAAGAAATTCAAATCCAAACCGGATGGTCCATATCACATGGGGGATTGGGACAGTTGATTTACTAATACAATCTCTTTAAACATCTACTGGGAGAGGTTCTAAGACAGAATTTATTGCCTCCTTCTGCCATCTTTGGGCCTACAAAAAGCAAAGTAAAATCCTTCTATGAAATCTGAAACTCCAGTCCCTGATTTCCTGGTTGATGTCATTTCAAAGGCACAGTATATCCCTGTGATGGCTACGGCGGAAATCTGCCTCTCTCTGGGGTCTCCATCTGTTTGCCATCAGAAAGAATCTCTTCAGGGAGCCGTGGTACATGCAGAGCACCCACTCCTTGCAGGGGTCCTGGAGTCTTGCAGTAGTGTTTTTAAAATCAATTGTTGTTAGGATTGAAGATGTTTAAATTTCCCCTTGAATAAGAAAGTATATAGAATCATATTGCTGTAACTTTAGTTTCAATTTATGTTTGGGCTTATCATAGGCTATTTTGTAAAAATTTTCCATATGATTCTGAAACTACTATGTAAGTATTACCAAAAGGAAAATTCAGTCACTGACACGCTTTCTTTTGGGAGAAGAGTTTTCTCTGCACTTCTTATTATAAAAGAGCTTGAATTGGGAACAACTCTAAGCTTAAAAATATAAATATTTCTGTCAAAAGGTTATTTATTCACTTTTCATTAAGGGTTAACAGAGATGATACGATAGGTTAAACAATGAAAATAGATGATAATGACAAGAGATTTCAAAACTGATCTTTTTCAGATCAGCTTCAATATAGATAATCCACTGTAAATAATGGGGGTTCATCCTGGCACCAAGTTATAACTAACTGGCAACTGAGTATATTCATTCCGCAATAAATGCATAATGAAGCCCTTTATTCTGGAAGAAACAAAGCTTGGATTAATTCCACAGGAATGTTTAATAAAGGAAAAGATTCCATGAAGATCAAACTTTTTCTCATCTCCATTCTCCCCTATAGGTATTACAGCTTTCACAGTGCCTGAACAAAAACAGACTCTCCAGTATATTCTTCAAGGAATCATTTATTAAATGTGTTTTTATACATTGGACTTTCTGTGTTTATGTGCCATTTCCTCAGAGGAGGCTGACTATAAGGAAGAAATAGAAATAACATCACTTTTCAATATTCCTCAAGCCTCAATTCCTAGAAAAAGACAAGAATACAAAGGTCTTTTTATTCATTCTGTCAAATCCCAGTTTGTTTCAATATGCTTTCCTGGAGTTCAATATCAAATGAGGCACTGTCCCCAGTGGGCCATAGAGAGGGAAAGTTTTCCTCACCTCACTGGGGAAAAGGAAATGTGAATACTGAACCAAAAGACTGAAAGAATGGAAAGGGGATGAAGGAAGACTTCCAGACAGGGGGTAGGGCAGGAGGGAGAGACCAGGGGGAGAAGAGCAATAAACAACTTGACATTAATGGAAAAATGAAATTATGGCCACTATATTTACACCATTTAAATGAAATATATCTACCTCAGTGTTTTGTAAAGCACTTTATATATGAGATAATTAAATGAGATGAATTTAATTGGCACACAAAAAGAACATTGTTGGGCTTCCCTGGTGGCTCAGCGGTAAAGAACCTGCCTGCCAATGCGGGAGACCTGAGTTCGATCCCTGATCCAGGAAGATCCCACATGCCTCGGAGCAACTAATCCCAGGTGCCACAACTATTGAGCCTGTTCTAGAGCTGCGGAACAGAGCTGCAACTAGTGAGTCCACGTGCCCCAATTACGCCTGCGCGCCTTGAGCCTGTGCCCTGCAACAAGGAAGCTCTGTGCTGAGCAGCCTGCAGGCACAGCTAGAGAGCAGCCCCAGCCCATGGCAACTAGAGAGCGGCCCGCAAGCAACAAAGACCCACGCAGCCAAAACTAAAGCTAATAATAAATAATTGTTTGTTAAAAAATAGTTTACATCAAAAAATCCACACACACACACACACACAACACAGTAAACTCGAAATTTCATGGATTCTATTGCACAGGACGTGACTGAAAGAAAAATATTAAATATTAAGACAGAGCACTTGGCTATGGCAAAAAGCAGGTCAGTGACTTGAATGACTACAGTTTAGAAAACCTTGGTTTAGCAAATGGAGTACAGAATTTCATGTGAAGGTGAGAGAACCGTACTCTTCCCTGAACAAAAATGGGGTTTGTATCCATTTTTGAGGGGGTTCCCTGATGGCTCAGCAGTAAAGAATCCACCTGCAATGTAGGAGACACGGGTTTGATCCCTAGATCGGGAAGATTCCCCTGGAGGAGGAAATGGCTACCCACTCCAGGATTCTCGCCTGAAAAATCCGATGGACAGAGGAGCCTGGCGGGCCACAGTACAAACAGTCGCAAGAAGTCAGACACGAACTGAACACACAACATTCGTTTTTGACTCGGTGAGTACTTGTCAAGAGGCTTTTATTTTCAGAAAGCTAACTTCACATTTTAACAAAGAGATTTTTGCCACTTACATGAACATTTCCTCAGAAGAATGTTGCTAACAATTTTGGGAAAAGTTTTAAGCTTTCTAGATCCATATTCCTTGTCTGAAAAATTGAGATTCTTAAACTAGTCATTTCTTCATGTTTCTTTGCAATTCTAATCTGTTCTGATCCTATGATTTTTTTTTAACATTTATTTTATTTTATTTTATTTTATTTACTTTAGTTTACTTCACAATACCGTATTGGTTTTGCCATACATTAACATGGATCCCCCACGGGTGTATACGAGCTCCCAATCCTGCATCCCCCTCCCACCTCCCACCCCGTATCATCTCTCTGGATCATCCCCGTGCACCAGCCCCAAGCATCCTGTATCCTGTATCGAACATAGGCTGGCGCTTTGTTTCTTACATGATAATATACGTTTCAATGCCATTCTCCCAAATCATCCCACCCTCTCCCTCTCCCTCAGAGTCGGAAAGTCCGTTCTATACATCTGTCTCCCTATGTTTTTTTTCCCTCCCATTTTTCACAAACCTAACAAGTTCTGACGATAGATCCTACCAGCAGAGGGCGCCTTATTCTACTTGAGAAGCATTATGAAAAGTTACAGGGATGGTTTATTCCACTTGAAAGAGGACGGACGGCCCATCCACTTGCAGCGCTTAACACCCTCTCACTTTCCTCTGAGTTATTAATTTTAAAAGAAGCCCACTAGCTTACGGATCAGTCTGGCAGTGAATGTGCTGTCACAAATCCAGTTTGAGATCCAGCCTTCAGCTTTCCTAAGGATCTGGTGAGCCAGTGTTCAACACTGAATGTTCTAATCGCTACCATACTTTTCATTACGTGTGTTCTGGGCTGACTAGGCAGGAGTCAGGTTGTGTCCGTTTCAAGTTGGATTCAAATCTGTTCCAGCGCCCTCACATCACAAATGAAGGATAGACACTCGAAGATCTGATGTCCCACCAAAAGACACTAGTGTGGAAACAGTACTGCTCAGCTTGTATTTTTAAACAGGCACTTACAGCCTGTTTAATCCTGACTGTCCCCTAGGAGCTGTGTGGCAGGTTATTTAATGTCAGGGCCTCTGTTTCCTTTTCTGCAAAATAAAGGCACAGCAGTAACCACTAAGATCACTTCAGCTCCATTTGATTAGATTCTCAGTCTCTAAATGATTATTGCTTCCATTTGCAGGCAGTTCTAAGACTTCTTATTTATTGTTCATTCATCTCCTTTAAGTTTATAAATGTGTTTCATCTTTATGAGTATAGAAGGGATTAAAATTCAACTATGTGGTGTGAAGTCACTCAGTCGTGTCTGACTCTTTGCGACCCCACGGACTGTAGCCTACCAAGCTCCTCTCTCTGTCCATGGGATTTTCCAGGCAAGAGTACTGGAGTGGATTGCCATTTCCTTCTCCAGGGGATCTTCCCAACCCAGCGAACCCGGGTCTCCTGCATTGGAGACAGACGCTTTACCATCTGAGCTACCAGGGAAGTCCAGGACAGAAACCTATAACTCCATTATGAATGCACCAATCAAAAATATAATCCAGGACAATAACAGAATGTGGAAACAGAGTATTAAGGCTGAAAACAGTATTGAGGCTATAGAATTATAAACTGTCTTCTAAAATAATGTCTAGAATCACTGTGTAATGAACATAATTCAAGAGGATAAAAAAGTCAATCTAAAGGTAAAGTGGAGGTTAGCAAGTACCTAACCATGACCAGGCAGAGATCTTAGAAGGGGGAATAAAAGCAATCAACAGACCCACATGCGCTCGCCCTCAAGTCCCCCACTCCTGGTATACTTCAGCCTTGCAATAAAGCTTCCCATTTTTCAGGATATTAAATTTGAGTTCAGGGAAAGCCAGACATCATGTAATCACAGTTTGGTATTACAGTGTATATTTAATAAAAGCCACAGAACTTGCAAAAAAAAAAGTCAGAGTCTTTTAAAGAGCTGTGTGTTTGCTAAGAAGGAGGAAGGTGGGAAAGAAATCCTGTGTAAAGGAAGCCTTTTCACAGAACCAGAGGAACTCCAGACCAGGCACAGATACCAGAAGATCACGAAAATTGGGAACACCCCCCACCCACCGACCCCCACCCCCCAAAAAGGAAAGTTCTTCTCTGAAGGAAAGGAAGGAAAAGGAACAGGGAGTCAGTCTCCACTATAGAGTAAAGACACCTTTGTTCAGAATGGATTCTGGGGAGGCCCACCACCCATCCTCTTACCCCTCTGATATCACTGCTCTGTCAAGAGGACAAAGTTCTTTCTCTGATTGCTAAGTAAGATTTAGGCAGCGACGAGTTTTGATGGCCCATCCTACACATTTGGATTAATTCCGCTGGAGACACAGGGCTAATGCTATGGATGGCTGTACAATCACATAAGGCTGTAGGCAGAGAAGAGTCCCTGTGCTTGCTTTAATTCCTCTGCTGTCACTGTTTTGAAATTCTTAATAATTTATAAACAAGGGACTTCACATCTTCATGTTGCACTGGGCTTCGAAAATGAGGTAGCTGCTTTGGGCTGGGCATTTTGAGGCCGTTCATATTATGGCATGTATTTCTTACCTGGTGGTTATGTGTTTAGTTAATCTTTTGAACACACTCAGCTGTGGCTTATGGTGAGCTCAAAAGGCTGTCTTCCTAGAGCTCCAGACGGCAGCCTGGGGGCCTTTTCTGTGAAGATGAGTCATTTCTTGCCTTCTAAACTCCAGATCAGAGCCCAAGTCTGTTTACATACCATCCAGAATGCTTTTTGTTTCTGCCCCGGATTCTCTTTGTACTGTGGCCACACTAAGGATGCGCTACCCTCTGAACCAACATGAAAAGCAGGTGGGTCCTTTTCCAAGCACTGCCTGGGACAAAAGTCAGTGTGCACTCCTGCTGGTGGGGGCTCCACCTTGACCTGAATCAGGCCTGCGTGTGGTGAACAACAGAGGACCCAGTGTTCTGTGTCTTGCTTAAAACTCTGTTGACCTTTAGCCTTGTCTTCTACTGATCAGTGTCTGCTTCAAGGCTGAAAGTGGTTCCTTTTTGAGAGGCTAAAATATAACAATTTAACTATAACTGTTTATTTCTACAGCCAAATCCCATGGGCTAAGGCAAGAACCAGCAACTCTCCCACCCTTTGCAGTGCTTAGTCACTCAGTTGCGTCCGACTCTGAGACCCCATGGACTGTAGCCCGCCAGGCTCCTCCGTCCATGGGATTCTCCAGGCAAGAATACTGGAGTGGGTTGCTATGCCCTCCTCCAGGGGATCTTCCCAATCCACTGATTGAACCCAGGTCTCCAGCATTGCAGGCAGATTCTTTACAGTCTGAGCCATCAGGGAAGCCCTTCCCACCGCTTAATCATTCGCCAAAGATCCCCAGGAGGCTGGGAAGGGCCCTTGGGCAATGCAGCTCTTTAATATCCCAGTCAACTTCTCCTTTCCACCCTGAGCTCACCGCAGGGTAGAGCAGAAAAAACAAACACTGTTCTGCACAAAAATGGGGCTCACTGGCTCAGGGGAAGAGGAAGAGAGAGGGAAAAGTGAGTGAGGAGAGAAAGGGACCTTGCAAATTTGAGAAATACTTCTCAAGATCAATTTAGACTGTGTCATACCTGAAAATCAATGTGGCCATTGGGTGGGACTGTCAGACACAACATATGGGGTAAAGGAATAAGCATGCTTGCAGCTCACCTTGATTGAGAACATGAAAAATGGATCTGATGAGCAGACTCCAGGCCTATTACCCATCTCCATGCAACAAGAAACCCTCCTCCCTGGCTGCTCTGTGGGGTTTAAAGACCAAGAGGCATCACTAACCATTTTGCTGAAGTTGCAGATGGTTTTTGCAGACTGAAGGACTGGGAGTGGATGGAAGTAGAGATTTCCCAAAGGAAATGGTTGTGCACTTGAGGGCTGATGAGCTAAAAGGGCTCGGGTTGGGAGTAGTAATCCATAAAGTGTCTTGTTCTTTGAGGGGGCCCACCTACCACTTTAAAGTGGACCCCCTTTGAGGTTCATGGCAACTTCCAAATTAGCTAGCCCTGACTTTTCCTCTGTTAAGTTGTTCTTTCCAAAACCATGGAGCCTTGATGAACTCAAGGACAAACTGTCGATCTCTGGTCCAAGGGAGAGATTTTTACCTTACCAATTGGACCAGGTCTCAGAGGGCTCAACACAGAAAGGAAAATGAGGTTTCTCCTTCTTAGTCAGAGAGAGTTAGCTGCCCTCTGAAAGAGGAAAGGCCTAAGGTTAGACACTCCAGTAACCCAAAGACGTGCTCAGTTACTCAGACGTGTCCGACTCTTTGTGGCCCCATGAACTGTAGCCCATCAGGCTCCTCTGTCCATGGGATTTTTCAGGCAAGAATCTCAGGGGTGGGGTGCCACTGCCTACTCCAGGGGATCTTCCTCATCCAGGGATCGAACCCATGTCTCCTGCATTGGCAGGAAGATTCTTTACCACTAGCACTACCAAAAGATACTGGGCCATTATCATGGTCTAATAGAGAAACCACACTGTTTCTGTTAACCATCCAATGGAAGTCTGTGGAAGCAACATTTTGCATCAAATTGTCATCCAGTTTCTAAAACACAGATGACCAAGACAGCCTGAACATTTCCCTCAGCTTGATTAAACTCTGGATAGGTTTCTTCCTGATTCTGGTCCCTGACTTCCCTTTTCCTAGTGCATTTTCTTTATAAAACTTATAAGTTCTTTTTCTACCCCTTCAAGGTATATGTAAATCTTTTTAAAAGTCCCCTGACAGTTTGATAACCTGGGAATATACTTCTCAAGGACCTGGGAGCTTAAAATCTAATCATTAAAGCACATAGCACTACCATCTTTCAGTTCTGATGGGAGAGCAAGAGCCCAACGTCTGCTGGCACCTCACCTCAAGACACAAGACTACCTCTCATTGTAAAGATATGATCATGGCCCAGGATCTCCCTTTCACCCTCAATGTTTTTGTTTCAGTGGAGCTAATTTCAGACTGAGTTTTGGCGTGGCATCGCAATATCCTTGAATAGTCTTCCTCGAATGTTTAACTTTATCCAGGGCAATTTTTGCTTTGACGCCAGCAATGTAAATACAGTCAAACAAAATGTATCATGTTCCCACAGACTGCGATTGCTTTTACGAACTGAAAAGATCAGGGGCCAAACTGTGTGAAGCAAAGAGTCTCCTGGCTTGTGCATCTCCATCGAGGATCCTGAGAAGGTACATCTGGGTCAAAGCTGAGAAGGAAGGAGGGATGTCACCTCTCTGCAAAACTGGGACATCATCAGGGAACAAGAAAGGGCTTGCTGGGGTTGGCCTTCTGCTGCCCAATGTATAGCCTCACTGGATCTGACAAAGCCTGATAGAGCCCTCACTTTGCACCACGCACTGCCCTAAGCACTTTACAAACAATAATCATTTAATGAATAGTAACCCATGAAGCAGGTTTTATTAACAGAATACTCTCATCTGTTCAGTGAGGCATACCTCTGACACCAGAGAAAGCTTAAGTGAATTTGCTCAAGCTCACATTGCTGGGAAGCATACAGCCCTGGCATTTTAGTCCCAGCACCTGTGTTTTAACCACTTAATTCTATTGGCAAATTCTACAGCTAGAACCAGAGAGCACAAAATCCCAGGCCCAGTGAGACCTGACCAAGAAACTAGGCACATGTCCGTGAAGTGTCCAAGTGTCTGCCAGAAAGTGAGTCCCTGTTTCAGAACTAAAGCAACCTCTGATGGGCCACCACCACATCCCCACGATGCCTGCTATCCCACAGGGCAGGGCTCTTCTGCTTCAGTGTCCCCCCATTTCCTAAGGTCAGAGGGGATTCCTGGATAAAGGCTCTAGTAGATCCTGTCTGTACATCTGCTTTTGCAATAGGCACAGGCAGGGCCATTCCTGGGAAAGGCCTGTTGTCCTGCAAAGGGTTGCACAGAGGCGGCAGTGTCTGAGATTAATTGAAGTGTATCCAAATTCTTTCTTCCATGCAGTTCTGAAGCTCACAGTGACTCTTGCTGATCTCTGTAGTACATGCTGAAAATGAAACAGCAGCTCTGGCTGCCTTCAAGGGCAAACCAGAGTCCACCAGGACCTTTTTTCCTCTCCCCTTGCTCCCTTCCAACCTACATGGCTCCCTTCCTGCTTCAAAGCGTTCAGGAGAAGGCCTCTGGCAGGAGTTGATGTTTGCACAAGGGAAACAGTTCAACTGGCACTTGGACTACACAAAAAACGCATCCCTTCACTGGGTCCCCCTGCATAGCCCCAGGAAGTCTGGGCAGCCGGTTCCCCGCGAGGCACCGACTCACCAGCGTTCTTTGAGCTCTCCTTTCTTCAACTGTGAACAGCAAATCACAGAATCTGTGCTTTGTTCTCTCCAAGGCTGTTATGAGGCTCAAATGAGATAATGTATGTAAAGCGCTTTGTAAACTGTAAAACGCTCTACAAATGTAAGGGATTATTATAAACCACAATACAACGGTGTTTTATGCTTTTATAAAATTACTGGCTGGAACTGCAGGAAGGGGAATCCCTCTGGTGATTTTTATTTTGCAAACAGGAGGACGTGGGTTTGCCACTTTGCCAGGAACTGGATTCCTGGCAGCAGCTGCTTATTCCATTTCGCTGGGCGACGCACATATGGCCGCCGCGCATCCTCACGGAGCTGACAATATGTACTACTTTGTTGGAGCACGTCAAGAAAAAGCGGCTTTCACCTCCCCAGCTATTTCTAATTTGCCAAGTCTAACACCTAGGCAATAGAGACTTTCAAGTCGCGCTTCACCATCGCAGCATTTGTTTTTTCAGATGAGAATTTTTTTCCCCTCCTCCTTAGCAACCAGAAATTTACAGCCAGATACCCCCATAAAAACAGTCTTCCCTGGAGCAGATTAAAAAACAAAAAACAACTCGGGATGCTGCTTTTATAAAGCTCTGCTGTAGTTAAAATGAACATGATAGTAATATTTGTCCTGGGACTAAGTCTGGACCAGCTGGAAAGGATTAAGCTACGAACAGGTTCCTTTCTCCGCGTCTCAGCAGCGCACAGATAGGCAGGGGCGCGCCGATGACAAAGCTCAGGTTTTCCGCGATGGTGCTGCGTGGCCTCAGCATCCTGCATCCCTGCCGCAACCTGCGTTGTTTTGAGATCACTGTATGACGAACAACTACTACTTGCTTGTAAATGTCAAGAGGAATAATGAACATTTGTAGAAAAGCAACTGTTTGACTAATTCTCGGTCCCGTGGAACAAATACACTACCCTATGTATTCAATATTTAGAGCCTGTTGCTGACAGCCAGGCCGTGGCAAGCTTCAACATTATAGACTCGTAAATGGAATTAGATAACCCAGAGCGTGGCTCAGACTCCAGAACATTAAAAAATATTATTAAAACTCCAAGGGGGCGGGCAAAAAAAAATTGAAGGGAAAGTAAAATATAACTGACTCCCAACAAAGAAAGAAAAGGAATTCTAGACTACATGCTAGAATAACTATTTTAGAACATAAGACATAAAGAAACTGGTGGTGATTCATAGCTTAGAAAGATCTTTTTTCTATTAGATTTGAGACATAGCAAAAAGAAACAACGAAAAGAAAAGAAAAAGATAAAGAATATTTATTGAGATCAGAATATGCAGTAAGAATTTGCAATTCCAGATAGCAGAATGCAGTGCATCACCTGGAAGCCTTTGCAATTTAAATTATCTGTTTCTTTTTAATTGACCAGATTAATTATTTCCACCTTGCCACTTGGCAGGTAGGTCATTGTTCCTTTTCACAGCTTTAATGAACCCATTCACTTTTTCTCCATGTAATTAAGGCTGTGAGTTACAGATCACATTCTTAAATTGGCTTAGTGTACAGACAACTCAGTCTTTATTAAGCAAAATATATGACACATCAGGTATTTCTCATTGACAAAATGTTGACTTTCTACTGAGTTTTCCTCCAGTTGTTGTCAGAGTGGTGACTTTATGGTTTTCTGCTTGTGTTTTCTTTTTAATATAGAAAATAAAGACCTATAAAGGTTATAGCATCTAGGGAGGTGTTTCATTCTTAATGTACTTAAAGTCTGGAGACTTAAAAGGCAGTTGATAGATTCAAGTATTTCTACTGCCACCAAAATTCTGACTGAGGTCTTTCAAGAGCTACTTGAAAAGAAATAACTTTGCTAAAGTTAGTTAAGTGAAATGTATTGCTCTCTTCTGTTAGCTTTATTTCCAGGCCATTTAGGAAACCCTAGGAACATTAAGAGTTACTCAGTGCATTGAATACAGTAGCAGAACACAGTAGAGAAAGCTTTATTTGTGGTGTCTACAGCCCTCAGGAGACAAGTTTTAATTTAAGCCAACCCAAGCTGTCCCTCCTAAAGAATTCAGTTTCATTCAAGACTTCTGGATCTCAACTTGCTTCCCAGAAAAACTAAATTTAGAACTAAAGGTTAGGATGTTTTCATCTTTCAGGACTTGAACTGGGATTTGCTCCATAAAAATGAGTTTGGTGGAGCACCTCATCAAAAAGGAAAATGTTGGACAGAGATCTTAATAGTGGTCATCATCCCTGGAGGCAAAAGACTAGCAACACAAATTCACCATAGTAACATGAATTCATTGTTTTTGCATACTGAAAGCTTACGAGAAATTCTGTTTGCATTGTCTGAATACAATAGGATTGGGATCAAAGACGAAACAATGGACTTTTTTTCCCAGTTCTTATTCCATTTCTGGAATGAAATCTTTTAATCACAGGCAATAACCAAGCTCTACTAATCTCTCTGTTAAAAAAAAAAAAAACACTACTCAAGTATGTAACATAACATAATTTCCTAACTTTTTAAATGGGACTTATATTTTGCAATCTTTTGTCTCGCAGTTGTGAAACTTTATGGTGTTCTCCTTTTGTCTACTGAGATTTCAGGTGGTTAACTGCTGTATTTCCTTCCAACCCAAACACAAAAGCAGTAATGATATCCATGTGCTTCAATAAAGGCACGCTGGCCTGTGGTTATATTTTAAATAAGTGCCTAAACTCACATCGCACACAGAGTCAAAGTCAGCTGGAATGGCATTTTATCTTGGTTCCACGAATGGCAGACTGTGGTTGTGACAAAAAACACACAGCACTAATTGCAGCATGGCTTAGCATAGCTCCGTCTTTTGCACTCAAAGGGATGACGTAAATGCGCTTCACCCCTTGTTGGGGTGTCTTGAAACAGCATGCAGTCTTCATATGAACAGGGCATTTCAAATTCATGTCATAGGCATGTGTGGGAATAGAGGTGATGGGAAAAGAAACATATCAATTTCAGGCACTGGAGTCTTTACACTCTCTGTTGGAGTCCTCTTTAGAGCCTGGACCCAAATTATTTTGTGCTGGGTAAGGCTGAAGCCTGGGGGCCTGGGAAACACAATAATTAAAGGGAAACCTGCTTTCCATTTCCAGGAAGCTAACCAAACTAGGGGACCACCTCAACACATTACCAGTTTTGGCTGGTCAATTTCATGCTAAATGATAGCAAGCCTATCGCTCTGCTGTCTCGTTCAGGAACAGGCTGCCATGAAACAAAAACATCTGTTTTGAGGAAATCCTTGGGCATCATAAAAGCTCCCTGCTCCCTTCTTCAACAGGATTTTACTTCTGTGCTGGCACAAGACGGCTGCCAGACCTAGCACTTAGAAAACCCTGCATATTATAACGGCCAGCTCAGCTGCTCTCACTTCTGGCTTGGCTCTCTGGAGCCACATCTTTAGCAACACCTCCCCCCTCACCTCTCTCCTAGCCTGTCTCCCTCCCCATCCCAGAATATGCTGGAGTCTGGATCAGGACTGAAAGCAGAGAAAATGGGAGCCATGACTGGACTAGGTCTTACAAACAATGCTCTGTGTAAAATACTGTATAGGCCATTTTAAAATAATAATCATGAGGAATCTATCCAGTCACTGCCATATCGGCTTTCAGTTTTCTGATATTTCATGTAAGATGCTATTTTATGTTCAGAAACACTGACATTTTTTTTTGGTGTAATAATGTTACTTTGGTCATCAATTAACTGGGCTCTCTCGCCAATCCACACCATTTGCCCCCTACTTCTCTCACCCCATCACCGATACCCTCACCACACGCCCTCCTAGCGCCCCGGGACCATGCAGCTTTTTAAACTCTACTGTGCACATCTTCCCATCCAAATTGCCAGTGGCTTAACTGGACTTGGTGAGAGGAGCCAGATCTCCCTACTAGGGACAGGGCAAATCCCAAGGGGGCTCATCCATCCTGGTCAGCAGGAGAAAAATCATACTTCTACAACAGAAATTACTGGCCACATTGAAATACAATGCAGAGATGGGGATCCGGAGAGCTCCAACTCAAGAAAGCCAAACATGGTGGAAGGATGAGGTCCTGCTGAGCCAGTGACCCCAAAGGTGGCAGCTCCAAGGGGAATGCAGGGTTGAATGGGGACAGGTACTGAAAGGAAACAGCTAAGCCAGGAGCAGATGGAATTTAAATTAGAATGGCAGCATATACTTGTCATTTATATTTGCATGAATTAACATTCTTACTTGATTTTTTCAGTAAGTTAAAAAAATGTATACATGAAATATAGTAAATGTTTGCTTTCACTAAATTTAAACATTCTAAAAATTAATTCTGAACATTTTTAATAAAATACTTTCCAGGAAGCTATTTACACTAAATACTCCAATCCCCAATCCTTGGTGGTGGTGTTTTGCTTCAGAATTGTGATTGTTTTAGGGAGACCTCCCTTTGCCCTGGGATCCAAGATTATCACATCAGAGACAGTGCTCACATAACTGATCTGTATTATTATAATTAAACCACAGAGTCCAACAGGGTACTTTAGAGCCATTTCTCTCCTTTTTATCAATTTCTCTCTCAAAGGTCCCATTTCAACTGACAATGCTCAGAAAGAAAATTGAGAATCTTGGATTCCCTGAAATAAGGAATTACATTGCTGATTTATCCGAAAATACCTAATCTTGTTATCTTGATATCTTTGTATCTTGGCTTCCCCAGTGGCTCAGCAGGTAAAGAATCTGCCTGCCATGCAGGAGACATAGGAGACACAGATTCAGTCCCTAGGGTAGGAAAGATCCCCTGGGGAAGGAAATGGCAACCCACTCCAGTATTCTTGCCTGAAGAATTTCCTGGACAGAGGAGCCTGGGAGGCTACAGTCCAATGGGTTGCAAAGAGTTGAACCCAACTGAGAGACTAAGCATCAGCACCCTGATTTTTGCCATTTGGATAGTCATTTCCTCTTCCTCCTCCAATGTGGCACGGTGAGAAGATCCAGGCAGACTTGAGTCTGGATCTGGTTTGCCATTTACCACCTCCATGACCCTGAGTAAGTTATTTGATCTCTTTGGATAACAATCATCTCACCTGGAAAATGGTGATGATGTTATACATTTTCAGGGCTCATTTGTGAGGACTGTATAAATCCCAGATCTCAATGTGTGGCATTCATTCCCCAAGTAAATGATAGCTTTTGTTATTATTGACCCAGCGAATCCTACCTGAACTAGGATGATAGCCCACAGCACCAAGGAAACTATTATAGTTTCGTATACAAGTCTTAGAACCACTGAACCCTCAGCCGAGGCACATAGAGCGTTGAGGACTTTGCTTCAAAAGAAATGAAATGTTTCCAAAATGTTTCCAATTAATAATGGCCCCATTATTAATCAGGATAGGTTAAGTTTTTTAATAGGAAAAAAATTCCCTGCACTTCAGTAGCTTATGACAACTGAAGTGTATTTCTTTGCTCAGGCTGGGTCAGCTGTGGCAACGCCACACTTGTCTCCACTCCAGGAGCCAGACTGATGGGACAGCCCTTGTACAGAATATTGACAGGCCCCTGAGAAAAAGAGAGCGAACATTGGGAAGCCACATAATGCCTCTGAAAGCTTCTGCTCAGAAGTAGCACATGTGACTTCTGGTTACATTTCATTGGCCAAAGAAAGTCGTATGACCAATTCTGACATCAATAAGTGGAAGAGCATAATTCTGCCCCAGAATGGAGCAGTAAATATTTTGAAAGATATTGCTATCTATCACAGGCCAACTAAACAAAAATATGAAGCTAAAAGTCTGGATATTAATGAAAATGAAAAAGGTAAGTTATAGGAAATGAAAGACAAAACATTGGTCAAACTTGAGGAGCTAAAGAAAATCTGAGGTCTCATTATAACAAGGCCACACAATAGTTTAGGTCTCATGACTTACTTGGGATATTTTATAAATGACCTGGACAGAATCTCGCAGGACTGGCTATCTATAACTTAGTGCTGTAGTGCTCTGAACTATTTCTGGTAATACGGTTGCAGAAAGAGAAAAGTTACTACCGTTTGTTAATATTGGGGAGGGGAACTCTGTCATTTCTTAACAAACAAGAAATGGTTCTCTCTACAAAGAGAAGGTCACATGACTATGCTCAGCAATTTGGTGATGAACAACAGACTGGTTCCAAATAGGAAAAGGAGTACGTCAAGGCTGTATACTGTCATCCTGCTTATTTAACTTCTGTGCAGAGTACATTATGAGAAATGATGAGCTGGAAGAAGCACAAGCAGGAATCAAGATTGCCAGGAGAAATATCAATAACCTCAGATATGCAGATGACACCACTCTTATGGCAGAAAGTGAAGAAGAACTAAAGAGCCTCTTGATGAAAGTGAAAGAGGAGAGTGAAAAAAGTTGGCTTAAAGCTCAACATTCAGAAAACTAAGATCATGGCATCCGGCCCCATTACTTCATGGCAGATAGATGGGAAAACAGTAGAAACAGTGGCTGACTTTATTTTTGTTGGTCTCCAAAATCACCGCAGATGGTGATTGCAGACATGAAATTAAAAGACACTTAACTCCTTGGAAGGAAAGTTATGACCAACCTACCAACCTAGATTCCATATTGAAAAGCAGAGATATTACTTTGCCAACAAAGGTCCATCTAGTGAAGGCTATGGTTTTTCCAGTAGTCATGTATGGATGTGAGAGTCGGACTATAAAGAAAGCCGAGCACACAAGAATTGATGCTTTTGAACTGTGGTGTTGGAGAAGACTCCTGAGAGTCCCTTGGACTGCAAGGAGATCCAACCAGTCCAACCTAAAGGAGATCAGTCCTGGGTGTTCATTGGAAGGACTGATGTTGAAGCTGAAACTCCAATACTTTGGCCACCTGATGCAGAGAGCCGACTCATTGGAAAAGACCCTGATGCTGGGAGGGATTGGGGGCAGGAGGAGAAGGGGATGACAGAGGATGAGATGGTTGGATGGCATTACTGACTTAATGGACATGAGTTTGAGTGAGCTCCAGGGGTTGGACAGGGAGGCCTGGCATGCTGTGGTCCATGGGGTCGCAGAGTTGGACACAACTGAGTGACTGAACTGAAGTAGTAATACGGCCCAGAAAGGAGCGTGCCACCTGGAATGAGGAAGGAACATTACAGTTGTGATGGGGCCAAGGGGCGGAAGCTCTGTGAGCTAGGATATCTTTGACCCCCACCTTGTTGGTTACTAACATGCATTATTGACCTCCACATCCACTCAGCTGGCAGCCTGGAACAGGAATCCCCTTCCGAGATTCCATAGAAAGGGCTGAAAGGTCCCTTCCCATTTGCTTGAGCCTCACTCGGCCAGCTAACAGCTCTGAGCAGGATGCATCTCCTTTGTCCACCACTCCTGCCCCTCTGGCAGATCATAAGGCAGATGTTTCCATCTCTGCTTCCATTTCTGCCTAGATTATAGCTGTTCAACCCAGGAACCAGCCTGAATTAGTTGTGTCTTCCTCTAAGGTTTTGTCCTTTCCTGGATGTGACTCTGCACTCTGGTACAGCCCTACTGAGACCCAACTGCAGGCTTCCCCTGGGTCCTGGAAGCGACCTGAGTGAGTGGCAAAGGACACGGTGCCTCTCAGTTATGACCGTTTGGACTCTCATGCCCAGGAACACTTACATGGGGTGTAAGTGTTCCTTACATGTATGCTCACTCACAAGGGGGTGGAATCTGGTTGAAGGGGATGGGATCTGGTTGCAGCTGCTCACGTAACAGCACCTACTGTTAACCAGAAGTCGTGTAGCAGGCCTGTGCTGACAGGCCCTCACTGGCTCTTTGCCCTCTCCCCATCTGAGACGTGAAGATGATTAATTGCAAACACTCTTGTTAGAAACTCACCATCGGGCAGTGCCTGGCTATTCCTTTGCATGCATTAATCCCACCTCCGTGTATCCCAGGTCCTTCATGTACCTGAGATAACTGGTTTTGAGGAGGAGGTCTAGAACTGCCCCAAGAAAAGATGAAGCGCACTGAGATGGATGAGGGGGAAATAACTGGATCACATACCAGACCCGGTTCTAAGGAGAAAATGCCTCTAAGTTCAGTGACAGATATGCAGCAATGCCAGCCACGCTTATGCAGTGGGAAATAATAGGGATCCACTACTGTTATTTTCTAAATGCTTTTCTGCTCAGGACCCTTCTTCCAACACACACTCAGTCTTCTGGAAGGCCACGGGAGTGGGAACATGTAACACAGTTTGGTCTAATCGTAGTACTTCATACACTTGTTTCTAGTCCAGCTGTGACGAAACAGAATCTTTCTCTGAGATTTTTAAATAACTTGCTCCTTAGATCAGTGAACTAGGTCTCCACTGCTAAGCTAAGTCGCTTCAGTCGTGTCTGACTCTGTGTGACCCCGTGGACTGCAGCCTACCAGGCTCCTCTGTCCGTGGGATTTTCCAGGCAAAAGTACTGGAGTGGGGTGCCGCTGCCTTCTCCTAGGTCTCCACTAGAGGAGGCTAATTAAAGGAGTTTCACTCTGTGAGGAGAGAGACTTTGTCTGTTTGTCACCACTGTATTCCTTGCTGTTTAATCATCTCTTCCCCACAGTGTCAGCTTTCATATCCAACCATGTCAGCATACACAGGTTTCAGCCAACCGTGGTTCCCATTCAACCTTAGACCAGCTTTATGCTCCTGGACTGCCTCCATCTCTCCAAGTCTCCAAATCAAATTTCCAGGAGCACAGATCAGATTGACATGACCCATAATTTACCACCAGCTAACTGAATGGCTGCTCTGGGTGAGGTGCCCAGCCCAGATCCAATCACCCGGGCTGCAGAGGCAGGTCACATGGTATCGTGTTGGGCTGTCTTGGCAGGAGGACAGTGATCATGGTATTTTCTTAGGGGATGGGCTGGTGGGGAAGGGGCGCGGTGAGTCAGTGAAGCAGGCACAAGACTGACACACCCTGTACAGGTCTGAAGAGAGAAAGAAAGAAGGACGGACCCCATTTTATTCTTACTAGCATCCCTAGTGGCCATACAGCGCTTTCATATACATTCAATGGATGAATGAAAGAACACAGGAGAGAATCAATGAAACTAATGAAGCAGAACAAGCTCTGCTCAGAAGACAGTTACTCTAACACCAGGACAAGAAGGCGTCGGGACACCGCACAGCGCCCCTCCTGAACTGGAGCTGTTCTGGCAGGCTCTTATGCTCCCAAACTCCAGACTCACCCCCTTCACAGGCTGCCCTCTCAGAGGGTGAGCCAGGAAAAACCCTGTCTGCCAGGTGTCTCACCCAGAACCTCCCTCTGGCCCTGAAAATTGCCCCCTGCCAACAACAGGAGTTTGACCCAAGAGGCATCTGCAGAGAGGACTTTATCTGCACTCCCTAATCGATCTCAGGTTTGGCAAGAGTGACCAGGAGTGTCAAAAATCTCTAGGCAAACAGATGCTTCTCATGAGCTCTCACAACTCACAAAGTTGTCAACTGTATTAAGGAACAAGAAACCATAATACCACCTGAGTCCAGTACCCTTGTTAGAGACATGGAAGGGAAAGCATTGGATTCGGACCCCAAAAGGGTGAATTTGTGTTTGAGTTTGATTTCGAACAAGTCACTTGATCTCTAAGGCACTCGCTTTCTTTGGAAAAAGGATAATTACATCTATTCTCCCCACACCTCATTGGTTATAGTGAAGAATAATTTAGACAATATTTGTGAAAAGCATTTGCAAATGGGTGAAATGCTGTACAGATGTGAGAGATTTTACTAGCATGAGCACACAATTAACAAGTAAATGGATCGGTGGTGGCGAAATCCTCAGGGAAAAAGGTAAGTTAAGATGCTGCTGCAAGTCACCGGCTATAGGCAATGCTAACTTGAACCCAGGAAGAAGCAGTGGGAATGGAAGAAAGTGGCAGGGACCCTCTCAATTTTCTGGCCCATATGAGGCATCTAAGTTTTTAAATAAATGAATGAAATATCTCGATTCATTATAAAGAAATAATCTTTTCAAAATATTACCTGTTACAGTAATTTCTGAAATTCTGAATTTTACTATTTTTAACAGCAATGAACTTGGCATGTATTTTATTATTGCATTTATCATCTCAATTTAATGTATTTGTTAAATTTTTCATCTCCTCTTCTAGACTCAAATCCCTGCAGGGCAAGGGCCATGTTTTATTAATACTGAAATCGCTCCTGGTACCTAGCATACTGCTTAATGCATAATAACAAGTAATGTGTGATGCATGTGTGAATAATTAGTCATATCACTATGGATTTATTTATTACTGCAAATCTTCACAATAAGCTTGAAAGGCAGGTATTTTAATTCCCATTTTAAAGATGAAGAACTAAGACCCAGAGAAGTTAAGAAAATGTTACCTAAGGTCCTAAAGCTGGGAGAGTCTAGATCCAAGTAGGCTGTCCCAGAGTCCACATCCCCTGTGCCTATTTCCTCAGGACCCAGCCACTAGTAAATAGCCCTGGAGGGCTATGCCAGGGCTCATGTAAAAAATTTCACACAATGCAAAAGTTGTTGAACTCATATCCAGTCTGGGGCTTGTTCTGGTTGGACACACATTTCACTTTAGGAAGAAGTGAAAGAGCCTCTGGGAGTAAAGCAATACTGTGAAGACCACAGGGAGGGTTGAATATGCAAGATCACTCTCTTCTGAGAATGACCAGCTTTTTCTGGGCCAGTCCTCTGGGATAATGCATGAAAAGACTTTTAAACAAAACTAAAGGAATTGTACCCTGACCTGAACTTGAGGAAACCTGCCATATCCCTCCTTGTCCTATGGATTCTTTATCATTTCAAGAAAAGGACAGCATGAAAAGGGGAGAAGAGGACTCTCCATCTTTCTAGCTAGGAAGGCAGCCAGCATCAATTGTCCAGGTAGGAAAGGGGGCTTCGAGCACAACTAGTAGTCCAGAACGTGTGGGCTTTTTAAGGCTGCATGTCATTGATGAGGACAACCAAACTGCTATTCTATGCCTGCTATGTCCTTGTATTGCATTACTGTTTTTCACACTCATGAGCACATCTGACCGGCCTGGTCCGGCTAACACACTAATGCTCAAACATGTTCCTCTAACAGAGGAGCCAGAATTCACTGTGCTCTTTGTAGAAGACCATTAGAAACTGCTACATTAAATTTCACTATGCAAACACACGACAACCTTCTTAAAAGACAAGGTACCAGGCACTAGAGATTTAATGGTATTTAACTAAACTCACAGAGTAGGAAACATATAAAATATGAATGTACAAAATGGTACAAAATGTATAAAAAGTGTCTTCTTCTTCAACCACCACTCATCTTACTCCTTTCCAGAGAACCACTGTTGACAATTGCTTATGTATCCTTCCAGAAATATTTCCATGTCTATATAAGCATATATAAGACATGTATATCCTTTAGCAGAAAAACAATAAGGAGTTCACAATACAGATACCCTTTTGTACATTGGCATATCCATAAATAACATACTATAAATAATAAAAGAACTTATTATTAAATGGTTTTGAAAGAAATCATAAATGAATTATGAATCAGTAAATGAATGAGATATACCATCTGCCTTCCTGGAGAAGGAAATGGTACCCCCACTCCAATACTCTTGCCTGGAAAATTCCATGGATGGGAGAGCCTGGTAGGCTACAGTCCATGGGGTCGTAGAGTCCGACACGACTGAGGCGACTTCACTTTCTTTCTTTCTATAGTTCCTTTTGGAGAAGGAAATGGCAACCCACTCCAGTGTTCTTCTCCGGAGAATCCCATGGACAGAGGAGCCTGGTGGGGCTGCAGTCTATGGGGCTGCAAGGAGTTGGACGAGGCTAAACAACACACACACACACACACACACACACACACACACACACACACACACACACCTGCCTTGAAATGGCCCTCAAATGATCATATAGCTGTAAACTATCCACAGACCCTGCTCTTACCTCCCAGTAGGTCCCACTTTCTGGTTTCTGAAAGGCACCCTCCTCTCCTCAGTCAAATAGGAATATTTGTGAGCACTGACCTCCACCTTACTTTCTCATCTAGGAACCCCAAACAAAAGCACCTGGGAAAGACAGGAGAAGCAGGCTGGGTTTTCTTTGACAACATAAACATCCACCTCTAAAATCTCGCTAATTTGAAATGAGCCTGAGTAACAGGATAATTCTGTACATAGTTCTCACTGACACTAAAAACACTTTTTTTCAAATAACATTCAGGCCAAGCCTGCCTTAATTCAAGAAAGAGCAAGATTCATATACTACTTGTTCAGTCCTTTGCTCAACAACTACAGATATTCTAAAACCCTTCCATCAGATTCCTATTAATTACCCTAGCAAACACCTTCTGGGCTGCTGGAACCAAGAACAACTTCATTTCAAATCAGTCAGTGCGAAGGAGTGAGATTTGACCACATTCCTGGCCGAGCTCAGGAGCTCCCAGGCTTGAACCCCCAGGTGGCTGTTGCACTCCCATCCTTCCACACGGGTTCCCTGGGGCTGGGGTGGGAGGGGCACTGAAGGCTGACCTAACCTAACCAGCACTACTGAGGTGCTGACCTGCAGCTGGTCCCTTAAAGGGTGCAGACAGCCAAGGAAATTTCTAGAATCTCAACATGCTTCTGGGACCTTGGAGTGAGAAGCCCAAGCATGGATGACTTCGTGGTCCCACACCCTCGCTCTTCGCACAGGTGAGCTCCTGACTCCTGGCTGGCTCCCTCCACAGCCCCTATGAGCACATCTGGCTGGCCAAGCAGCCGGGCCTGCAGATTTGTTCCCAGCAGCAGTGGCCCTCTCTACTGCCCATTCCGGAGACTCCCCCAAGATGCCCACCTCCACCACCCCATGCCGCACAATGAAGAAGATCTGAACCAGTCCAAAGGCTCTGAGGGGACAGGGGACCTGGTACCTGGAAGGCTCTCCTCACTTCAGCTGAGATCCATGGGAATAATGATTACAGAGCAGCTCACCTTTCCTCCAGGAAGGAATCAGACACACGGGAATTTATATCCTGACTCCTTCCTTCACGCAGTAGACTCACAGCTCATGAGTTTACTGGACTTCTCTGAACCTTACTTTCACAATCAACAAAACGGGAAGAACAATACCTCCTTTACAAGACTGTTGTGACAATGAAACGAAACAGCATGGTAGCTCCCCATGGCAGGGTGCAATGCTAATATTAGTTTCCATATTATGGCTTTCATCTTTAAATTGGCAGCTCTCCCTAGGTTAACAAAATCTCTCACCATTACAAGTGATAATAATCACTTTTATCATGTACATTTATTGAGGAAGGGGGAATACATTGCCTGGACTCCAGTTGAGAACAACTGTAATTCTGAGCTGAATTTGAATCGAGTTTTAGACCTTGAGGTCAGTTACTTATGATATGGTCTCGCTCCTTCACTAGAAGGGCAGTCAAGTTCCTCACGGGCTTCCCCAGTGGCCCCTAGCATAGTGCTTGGAACATAGTAGGTGCTCAGTACATGAAAAAGTAAATTCACACTCAAGGCTATCAGTGGCCTGCTATTTGATACTCGGCCACAGCACACAGGGGATAGACAGCAGCTGCTGACTCAGGGCAATTCTAAGGTTATTGTTCTTGCATTCCTGATATTTCCTTGTAGACATATATGGACACAAACATCTATGTATGAAGGCTCTTTGACACCTGACTTTTGGAGGAGGGTGGGCAGGGTGAAGGAAGCAGGAAACCTCTTTGTTTAAAGGAAGCTCAAGGCGGGAGAGAGAGAGACAGATAGGACTAAGTCCTGATCCAACTAGTGACAGCTGTTCTGCAATCACTCCTGGCTTCAGAGACACAGAGAGCTGCAGCTCCCAGGTGGCTGCAGACCTGCATGAATGTGACAGGGAGGCCCATTTGTTAAAGCCCCCACACCATTGCCAGAGGCCAGATTCAGGGTTCCGGGCTGGACCTGCCTCTCCAGGCACACTATGTGGGCCCTGAGACCAGGAGGATTACCTTGATGGCCTCAGCAATTTGGCAGAAGGGAGAAGGCCCTGAGATACTGGGCAAGCTGCCATTAGTGACTGTGTCTGTGCTCTTCTGGCACTTGCAGCCCAGGCTGGCTGGTTTTGCAGTTTGCCCTGGCACTGAAACCTAGCATTTCAGAACATTCTGGCAGCAGAACCTGAGAAACAGCACCTTTAAAAAAAAGGTGGAGAAAGCTACGCCGTGTTGGCAAGGCTCGCCCGGGGCCACCTTCACCTGCCGCCCCTCTCTCTGCAGCTCTCCGTGTCTCCCCTTCGTGCCCAGTGCCTGTGCTGTCCTTGCCACGCCCTTGCCTGGGGGAGGCCTGTGGATGGCCTTTCATTGTCTGCTGGTTTATGGCTCTCTCTTCCTCACAGCTGGGCAGGACAGCTGAAGCAAGTCCCATATGGATTGTCAGCAAAGACTGGGGTGCGTGAAAATGGTTTCGACATGCAGCAGGCACACCTAGCTCCTTACTGCAGGTGGGCACAGGGGCTTGGGCAGAGAGGGCAGTGGCCGTCCTGAGGCAGTGTGAGCGGTCTCGGGTCTCTAATAGTCCACGGCAGCCCAAACAGAGCCAGCTGTGGGATACAGGGCCTTTCCCGCTACCCTCTAGGCATTAGCTAGGGGTTCCCTTGTTGCAAGCAACAGAAACCAAGTAAATTAAGAAAAGAATGTGCTGAAAGGATACCGGGTAGATCACAAAATGAAAAGAAAGGCTGAATAGCTTAGTCGTAGAAAGGGCAGGAAGGAGGGAAGGTCTTGAGACCCAGGTAACAGCAGAAACACACTTATTAATCTCTTTGGACCATTTTTCAGTCCTACTACCCAGCTGTTCAAGATTCCTGGCAAATGAGATTGGCTTTATTTGATTGACAGACCAACCAAGACTTCACAGAACACAGAGGAAGGCTTGTTCCCAAAGGGAAATCAGGGTTCTACCAAGAGACAGTTGGACAACAGCTGGGGGCCAAAATGAATAGGTGTCCACCAGCTCAAATAGGTGTCCACCAGAACCCCTTTCTCTTCACTTGCGTGTTTGCTCCAACTTACTATCAACTAGATTTTACTATGAGGTAAGTGGTGGAAAAGTGAAGGCAATCAAGAAAAGGAGGGAACTCGGTTACTGTTGCCAACTATCTGACAATAGACCTTGAAAGGGAGTCCTGGAGCTGTTTCCACTTCCTTGAAAAACTGAATAGAGGAATAGTATTCATCTGAGTCACATAGATGCCTCCCTTTTATTTCCTCTTTCCCCCAAGTCGAATTGGGTACCAATTTCTTTCACTTTATCCCCTGAACATTTCTCATCTCTACACAACCCTTCCAACCTCCAATTTTTCACCTGCCAAGGGGCAGAGCCTCCTAACTAGTCTCCTTTCGTCACCACTTTCACTACTCAAAATTTCACATGAAACTAATGCCTGCTATCTGTCGGCTTGGAAGAAGTGGATAAAAGAACTGTCTTCTCCCACTGTCTGAATACAGGACACTGTGTATTGGATTATGTCTCTGAAAATTCATTGTGGGACCCCCTAATCTCCCATGGGACTGTATTTGGAGAAAGGACCTATAAGGCCGTAGTAAAGCTTAAGTGAGGTCACAAGGGTAAGACCCTAGCAAGTAAGACTGGTATCCTTATAAGGTGAGTAAGAGAGACCAGAACTCTCTCTGTGTGTCATATGAGGACAGTGAGGAGGCAGCCATCTGCAAGTCAGGAGCTCCCACCAGAAATCAGACCTTTATCTGGGACTTCTAGCCTCTAGAACTGTGAGCACATACACATACACATGCACAAGCATGTACAGTCCTCTCGGGAAGTCCATTACACACACGCACAGAGACACATAGGCCAGGGAGCCCACAGTGGGCCCTGCTGCTACAACAGAGCAGCACAACACAGGTCTCAGTGACACCGTGTCCATATCCATGTCCAGATGGTTGCTCTGGCAGAGTGGGACAGACCCTGCTCAGACCACGAGGGTGTGCTTAGACTCTCCTCCACAGCACAATCCACAACCACCAGCACGTCCCAGTGCTTCCAGCCATTCCTACTGCAATCTGCCAACAGGGAAGAAAGGGAAGCGCAATGTGGACTCCTCGAAACTGACTTTCTTGTCTGCCAAACGTGGGAACCAAGACAGCTCTTGCCCTGGGACAAAATCAAAGGAGAGAAGGATTTAAGAAAAAAAAGAATCCTCCTAGACAGTAAGACCCACAATGCTCTGGGGCCACATCTAATTAGCTTATAGCCTCTGATGTCAACAACTTTCAAGGCTGGCATGGTGTATTTGCAAACACATTCCAGAAGGGTCAACATGATCTGGTGTTGACACAGTCCCATAACTGTCAAAGGCAATAGTTTTCAATTTATAGATGCTGTAAAGCTTTGGCAATATAATTGCTACAATGTGTGGTGTGTTTTTGACAAGAATCAGGAGGTGGGTGTTGGGAAGTATTGGCTCCACATTTGGTCATCGACTTGGGCTTCTGAGGGCAACATTGCAGTGATTTCTCCTATGGCAAGACAACTGCAATAGTAGTTCCAAACAATGAACCCTAGAATGATATATGGTTCTTTACTAGCAAACTCTAGACTTCTACGTCAGACCAAAGGCACATTATTCAGCAGTAAACATTGATTACCACCTATCACATGCAGGAACATAGTGAAGAATTGGCATCACGGGAGCACAAGCAATGGGGGATAAGTTTACCTCCAGGAGACTCAATAAATGTTAGGTTTCATTGCTTCCAAGGACACTCCTGCAAGGACAATGATGAAAGGAAAATAAAAACAAAGGGGAGGGGTGGCAATCACAGCTACATCCGCCTTTGCTTCTATCACCTCAAGATGTGAGTGTCCACATTCACAGGTGTGGGACTTCTTTGTGTGGGTGGCAATAGGAAGAGTGACTTTTCATTGTCTGAGACCCAAAGATGATACTGGGCCTGATTATTGACCAAAATAAAACATCACCAAAAATATTCCTCATTTATTATCACTTACAGAGCAAGACCAGCATTTGGAGGTACTGAGAGTCCTGACAATACGACTCTCGACTGTGCAGAGAGTGCCTGCTGTTTTTTGTGTGTGTGCATATACACGTACATGTGTATGCATGTGTGTGTACACATGTGTGTGCATATACACGTACATGTGTATGCACTGGCCTACATTCTGGTCTGAGTGAGTGAGTGAGTGAGTGAAGTCGCTCGGTCATGTCCGACTCTTTGTGACCTCGTGGACTGTAGTCTACCAGGCTTCTCTGTCCATGGGATTCTCCAGGCAAGAATACTGGAGAGGGTTACCATTTCCTTCTCCAGGGGATCTTTCCGACCCAGGGATCGAACCCGGGTCTCCTGCATCAGAGGCAGACGCTTTAACCTCTGAGCCACCAGGGAAGCCCACATTCTGGTCTAAATCTCTCCAAATAGATCCCTTATGGTTTTCAAAAGCAGAAGTAGCCAGATCATTGGCAGCCATGCAGCCAGTAAATATTTGCTAAATACCTCCAAGGTGTCAAGCATGCTGCTGACACAGAAAGGCTAAAGGGTGACTGTGTGACTCTCAGAAGTTAGCATTCATCTGCTTAAGAACAGAGAGAATATAACATAATTAGATTCAGATTCACACGCTCATTTTCAGATAATTCCAACCAGGAAAGGCTTTTTATCTTTACCAAAAGAGAAAAAGGGGCAGGGGGAGGGGAATGGTTATCTCTGCCAACTAGAATGGCTAAAATTCAAAACAATGACAACACCAAGTGCTGACAAGACATGGAGCAGCAGGAACTCTCATACATTGCTGGTAGGAATAAAAATGGAATAGCCACCTTGAAAGGCAGGTTGGCAGTTTCTTACAAAACTAAACATACTCTTACCATAAGTTTCAGCAATCATGCTCCTTGGTATTTACCCAAAGGAGTTGTAAGTTTATTCCCCACCCCCAGAAAACCTGCACATCAGTGTTTAAGGCAGCTTTATGCATAACTGCTAAAACTCGAAAGTAAAAATAAACTGATTCTATCAAACATTTAGAGACAAGCTAATGCCTATCTTTTTAAAGCTCTTTCAAAAATTGCAGAGGAAGGAACACTTCCAAACTCTTTCTATGAGGCCATCATCACCCTGATACCAAAACCAGACAAAGACAACACAAAACAAGAAACTACAGGCCAATATCACTGATGAACATACATGCAAAGATCCTCAACAAAATTTTAGCAAACAGAGTTCAGCAACACATCAAAAAGCTCATATACCATGATCAAGTTGGGTTTATTCCAGAGATACAAGGGTTCTTCAATATACAGAAATCAATCAATGTGATACACCATATTAACAAATTAACAAACAGATAAAAACCATATGATCATCTCAATAGATGCAGAAAAAGCCTTTGTTTGACAAAATTCAGCACATATTTATGCTAAAAACTCTTTAAAGAATGGGCATAGAAGGAACCTACCTCAACATAGTAAAGGCTATATATGAAAAGCCTACAGCAAACATTACTCTCAATGGTGAAACAGTGAAAGCATTCCCCCTAAGATCAGGAACAAGACAAGAGTGTCCACTTTCACCACTATTATTCAACATAGTTCTGGAAGTCCTAGTTACAGCAATCAGAGAAGAAAAAGAAATAAAAGAAATCCAGATTGGAAAAGAAGAAGTAAAGTTCTTACTGTTTGCAGATGATATGATATTGTCTGTAGAAAACCCTAAGAGAGTATCAGAAATTACTAGAACTAATCAGTGAATTTAGCAAAGTTGCAGGATACAAAATCAATACACAGAAATCACTTGCATTTCTATATAATAACAATGAAAAATCGGAAAGAGCAATTAAGGAATCAATCCCATTCACCATTGCAACAAAAAGAATTAAATATCTAGGAATAAACTTACTTAAGGAGACAAAAGATATGTACACAGAAAATTATAAACACTAATGAAAGAAATCAAAGGTGACATAAACAGATGGAAATATATGCCATGTTCCTGGGTAGGAAGAATCACTGTTGTGAAAATGACTACACTACCAAATGCCGTCTACAGATTCAGTGTGATCCCTATCAAATTACCAATGGCATTTTTCATAGAACTACAACAAAAATTTCACAATTCATATGGAAATACAAAAGACCCCAAATAGCCAAAGCAGTCTTGAAAAAGAAGAATGGAGCTGGAGGAATCAAGCTGCCTGACTTCAGGTTATACTACAAAGCTACAGTCATCAAGACAGTATGGTAGTGGCACAAAAGCAGAAATACAGGCCAATGGAACAAGACAGAAAGCCCAGAAATAAACCATGCACCTCTGGGTACCTTATTTTTGACAAGGAGGCAAGAATATACAATGGGGAAAGACAGCCTCTTCAATAAATGGTGCTGGGAAAACTGGACAGCTACATTTAAAGGAATGAATTTAGAACATTTACTCGGAGAAGGCACTGGTACCGTACTCTAGTACTCTTGCCTGGAAAACCCCATGGACAGAGGATCCTGGTAGTCTGCAGTCCATGGGGTTGCTAAGAGTCGAACATGACTGAGCGACTTCACTTTCACTTTTTCACTTTCATGCATTGGAGAGGGAAATGGTAACTCACTCCAGTGTTCTTGCCTGGAGAATTCCAGGGATGGGGGAGCCTGGTTGGGCTGCCGTCTATGGGGTCGCATAGAGTCGGACGCAACTAAAGTGACTTAACAGCAGCAGCAGCAGAACACTTCCTAACACCATACACAAAGATAAACTTAAAATGGATTGAAGACCTAAATGTAAGACCAGAAAGTATGAAACTCTTAGAGGAAAACATAGGCAGAACACTTGATGACATAAATCAAAGCAAGGTCCTGAATGACCCACCTCCTAGAGTAACAGAAACAAAAGCAAAAGTAAACGAGTGGGACCTGATTAAACTGAAAAGCTTTCGCACAGCAAAGGAAACTATAAACAAGGTGAAAAGACAACCCTCAGAGTGGGAGAAAATAATAGCAACTGAAACAACTGACAAAGGATTAATTTCCAAAATATACAAGCAGCTCATACAACTCAATACCAGAAAAATAAACAACCCAATCAAAAAGTGGGATAAAGACCTAAACAGATATTTCTCCAAAGAAGACATACAGATGGCTAACACCTGAAAAGATGCTCAACATCGCTCATTATTTGAAATGCAAATCAAAACTATGATGAGATATCACCTCACACCAGTCAGAATGGCCCTCATCAAAAAGTCTACAAACAATAAATACTGGAAAGGGTGTGGAGAAAAGGGAACACTCTTGCACTGTTGGTGGGAATGTAAATTGATAAAGCCACTATGGAAGACGGTATGGAGATTTCTTTAAAAATTAGGAATAAAACCACCATATGACCCAGCAATCCCACTCCTAGGCACATACCCTAGAAAACCAAAATTGAAAGAGACACATGTATCCCATTGTTCACTGTAGCACTATTTACAATAGCTAGAACGTGGAAGCAACCTAGATGTCCACAGACAGATGAATGGATAAAGAAGTTTTGGTATATATACACAATGGAATACTACTCAGCCATAAATAAGAACACATATGAGTCAGTTCTAACAAGGTGGATGAACCTAGAACCTATTATACGGAGTGAAGTGAGTCAGAAAGAGAAAGATAAATACCGTATTCTAACACATATATACAGAATCTAGAAAAATGGTACTGAAGAATTTACAGGGCAGCAATGGAGAAACAGACATAGAGAATAGATTTATGGACATGGGAGAGGGGAGGAGAGGGTGAGATGTATGGAAGGAGTAACATGGAAACTTACATTACTAAATATAAAAGAGATAGCCAATGGGAATTTGCTGAATGGTTCAGGAAACTCAAACAGGGACTCTATATCAACCTAGAGGGAGGGAGATGGGACGAAGATGGGAGGGAGTTTCAAAAGGGAGGGGATATATGTATACCTATGGCTGACTCAACCTATGGTTAAGGTTTGACAGAAAACAGCAAAATTCCGTAAAGCAATTATCCTTCAGTAAAAAATTAATTAAAAAAATAAAATAAACTGTGGAATATCCAGACAATATGATATTATTCAGCATTAAAAAGAAATGAGCTATCAAGTCACAAATAGACATGGAAGAATCTTACATTCATATTTCTAAGTGAAAGAAACCAATTTTAAAAGGTACATATGTTCTAATTATATGACATTTTAGAAAAGGCAAAACTATGGAGACAGTAAAAAGATTCATGGTTTCCATGGGTTTAGGGGGAAGGAGGGATGAACATGTGGAGCACAAGAGATATTTAGAGCAGTGAAACTACTCTGTATGGCACTATAGTGATGGATACTCATACATTTGTTGAAACTCATAGAAGATACAACATTGAATTCAGTTGTTAACTATGGCCTTTGAGTGCCATGTCAGTGCTAGTTCATCAGCTGTAACAAATGTACCATTTATTTGGTACATTCATTTGGCGCATTGGGAGGTTGGTGAAGGGGTAGGTGGTTTATAAGAACTCTCTATACTTTCTGATCATTTTTTGTGAACCTAACACTGCTCTGGGCTTCCCTGGTGGCTCAGAGAGTGAAGCGTCTGCCTGCAATGCAGAAGACCTGGTTTGATCCCTGGGTCGGGAAGATCCCCTGGAGAAGGAAATGGCAACCACACCGGTACTCTTGCCTGGAAAATTACATGGACAGAGGAGTCTGTTAAGCCACAGTTCATGGGGTCGCAAAGAGTCAGATACAACTGAGTGACTTCACTTTCACTTTCTAAAACTGCTCTGCTCTAAATATAGTCATAAGTAAATAAATAAGGCATTTCAAGCTGTGAACACTTGTAGAGTGGATATGATAGGTAAGTTTCTCATCTGGGGCCCTCAGCAGATTTCCTGGGTTCTTTTTGACATGAAAATACTTTACATTTTTACACTGGAAACTATTCCTTCTGAGAGCATACAGCCGTGTTCGGAACTGGGATAGTGACTCCAATGAGCCTGTACCCAGCCCCAGGAATTAGGTCATTGCTTCCAACCCAGGAGCCAGACAAGGTCTACCCAAAGGAGCTGATGCAGACAGGAGCTCTTAGTGTTCCGTGGCCAGAAAGAATTGTAGAGTAAGAGTCCTTGACCAGGCACAGTGACATGGGCTGTGATATATTAAGCAAAAACAAGTACTTTGCAAAAGAGCCTAAATGGGATGGTTCCAATTCCACTGGATGTTAGACAAAAGACATCTACCGATTGTTATCACTAGCTGTCTCAGGATGACAACCTAATGTGACTTTTATGCTCTGCTTTGTGCACTCCTACATTCTAAATTTTTACAACAGACACGTGTTATTTTTTTAATCAAGGGCAAGAAAGAGAAACTATGAGAGAGAAAAGGCCATCCATCAACAAAGTCCACTGAGGGTTTAGGTTTATCAAGATGAAAAATGACTAGCTCATACATCCAGCTTAGAGCTAGCTTCTGAGGGCTGGGATACACTTGTGTTAAAAGGAAAACGGTACACATGAGAACATAAACCCATATGTATTGTTTTTAAGCCAGTTACTTGGGCCACAGTGGTAAGGATCTGCCCAGTTCTTGTCCACATGCAGGAGAAGAGAATCCAAAGAGCACAAAGTATTTGAACGTGGCAGGTTTCCCCATCAATGCCCAGCCTCTTTGTGTGTGGCAGGAAAAGTCTCTCTCTAAAGCTAAGGGCAAGAATGGTGGTATCTATAGTCCCCAAACAGATACACATTAGACAACCGCAATTATGGGTCTGAGGGATTTGAATCTTAATAGACTGAGAGTAGGGAGGTCAGGGGAGGGAGAGAAATCAAATAAATCTGAACCACAGCCAGGGATCAAAACCTAATACCTTCTCCTTGATGTGATGTCTCTTCCAGGAGACTGTTAACACCTCGTAACTTAACTGACACCCACAAGGGAAACACATAATAATCCACACACCCAAGTGATCACAGCCTCTGGAGCAGGACAGAGAATTCTTTCAGAAAGTTTCAGCAGTGAAGAAGTAAGAGAAAAAGGGGATATTTCTTAAATGCCCCTCAGTATTTCTGAGTGTGGTTTGTCCTTTCAAATCCTGTTTCCTGGGAATGCACATTTTTGTATTTTAGTGAAGGGCTCATGTTTGATGTGTGAGGTAGTGGGTTTCAGATTCGGTCTAGGGGGCTGGATGAGAAGTTGAGGATGGGCTGTGAGTTCCAACCAAGAGTTGCCAGGTCCACAAAGAGGTGCTGCCAACCTTAGTCCTAACATGGTGAGAAACATCCTAAGTCAAAGTCTCTGCTGAGGTTGGAGCTCTCAGTTGAAGGCCAGATCTGTGAAGCCAAGCAGGTATCATTCTATCTTGGGCCTACTTAAAAAAAAAAAAAAAAAAAAACTAGAGGGACTTCTCTGGTGCTCCAGTGGCTAAGACTCTGTGTTTCCAATGCAAGGGCCCAGGTTCAATCCCTGGTCAGGGAACTAGATCCCACACTGCTGCAACTAAGAGTTCACATGCCACAACTAAAGATCCTGCATGCCGCAACTAAGACCCAGTGCAGCCAAATAAACAAACATATTTTAAAAAATAACTAGAGCTTAGGAATTCTCAGAAGTCACGTGAATTGACAAGATATTAAAGGTTGGAGAAGTAGGGTTAGGGTTAACTCTGTGTTTAATAATGGTCTTCTAGATTTTTATGGGAGAAGAAAATGGCACCCCACTCCAGTGTTCTTGCCTGGAGAATCCCATGGACAGAGGAGCCTGGTGGGCTGCAGTCCATGGGGTCGCTAGAGTGGGACACAACTGAGCGACTTCACTTTCACTTTTCACTTTCATGCACTGGAGAAGGAAATGGCAACCCACTCCAGTGTTCTTGCCTGGAGAGTCCCAGGGACGGGGGAGCCTGGGGGGCTATGGGGTCACACAGGGTCGGACATGACTGAAGTGACTTAGCAGCAGCAGATTTTTATGATGTATGAATAACGTTGATAGTCACATATCCTGTATCCTGCACAACAAAGTTGTATGGGAAGTAACAGCATCACTTCCATTTTATGTGAAGAAACTAAGCCTCGGGGAAAAAGATTTCCTCAAGTTGGTGAGCTAGTTAAGTGACAGAGCTGGGATATGAACCCAGATCTTCTCACGCAGAATTCTGTCCACACTGCCTGCCCTAGGGGAGCTGTCAGAGCACTAAGAGTCTAGATTACTTCCAAGCAGGAACTCACGAACAGGGCTTGCAACGGGAACCTGGAGAGTCTGGGAGTCTACTTGAACCTGCAACGTTCAACGTTCTTTTGATTCTCTTCTCCTGCATGTGGACAAGAACTGGGCAGGTCCTTACTGCTGTGGCCCAAGGACAGGGATCCAGCCCTCCATTTCAGGGGCTGATATATGGAAGACTCGTCATGAATGGTGGGTGAAGGAGGAAAATGGGTCAGGAACACCTGAGGTACCCAGTGGGACTCAGTACCAGCTCACAGACTAATGAGTTTTGGTGAATCAGCATCATTCCCACCAGGGGCTCCATTAGGAGGAAAGCAATGAAACCTTCCACAGCAGCTGCAGCACCGTGGCTGAAGCTGTGGGCATATGTTATCTACCCTCCTTGCCCTTTGAGGACTTTCAGAAACAACTTTGGGCCACCTCGGAGGTCAGGGCTGGGGCAAGTAGAGAGGGAGGAAGGAGACTTGAGCCACTGACGACTGAAGCAGGTGATGTTTAAATTACTTTTGTGTTTAAAGATAGGATCATAGCTGGACTTACCAATCTATAGTGGGCATCTTTCCTAACCAGTAAAAATATACAGCTCTCTCACCACGGTAAATATCTATATTGTTCTTCACAATATATAAGAATACAATAATTTATTTATCTGACACCCTTTTGAGGTGTCACCCTTATAGCTCTCCCCCCTTTTTTTTCTCTGTTATAACCATGCTACTGTGAACATCCCTTCAAACACAATTTTCAAACTTAATAAAAAGGATTGGACAATCAGAAGAGAAAAGGTGACTTCCAGCTTGAAGAGGAGCACTGGGGCAGGCTTCATGGCAACTGGCTGAACTCAAGAAAGGGGTTTGGATGGACTCCGGGAGCTGGTGATGGACAGGGGGGGCCTGGCATGCTGCGGTTCATGGGGTCACAAACAGTTGGACACAACTGAGCGACTGAACTGAGAGCAAGGAGACAGAGGCAGATGAGGTGCCCACAGAGAATGAGAACATTGTGTAATGAGATTGGAGCACACAGTGAATGAAGCAGAGGGCCTGGAAATCGGATTCCCGAGTATGTTTGGACAGAAGTGAGGAGGACTTGAACCATCCTGCAAAGGGATTTATTACTGTAGACCAACAAGATCATGTTCATTACCTTGTAGGTAATTCAAAGTCAATTCTCCTGTTAATAATCACAATGAAAAAAAAAATGCCCTTGTTTCCAGACTGGAAGATTTAAAAGAAAATTCAGACCCAAAAGTTCAGTGAGATATGCATGGAAGAACTTGGCATGGACTTGTCACACAGTTAAGTGTTTAAGAAAAGCTAACTCAGTCTCAAAACAGGAGGTAATTTTTAAATTCTGGGATTCTGAACTTAGAAAATTTTTTTCATGTTGACTTTACTCTGCCTGTTTTGTGATTTTAGTTTCCAATAAAGTCACATGGGGAGAAGACAAACGTGCTTCAAGAAGGAAAAGCCCCACACATCCAGGTGGCTCCTGGAATTAGTTTTCAGATCGTTTATCTCCTTAGTATTCAAACTCTCACCATCTGATCATCAAATTCACTCAGTCTAAACAGGCCTATGATTTTTTTTTTCTGTGTTTGGAGTTTATATTAGAAATTAAGATTTACTGCATTTGCAGACCATTTTTAGCCTTTTTATGAAAAAAGTGGAGGCAATAAAGACCCACTTGTCCAATGTGTCATTTTCAACACGGTGGGCAAGCGGTGGGTGGCAGCTTTATTTATCACTGCCCGCTTGCTGGAGTGCTGGTAAATGGAATTACTTGCTCTGCCAAGCACATGGGGAATAAGCACAGCAGTGAGGCTGGGTTTTTACAGCAGCTCTGTGATCTTGAATTATGAAAGGATTAGACAAGATTTGAGAGAAGGGAGCCTCTGTTGTTTTTCTTCCCTCTTTTGTAAAGATTTGAGGGTGAGGAAAAGCCTAGTATAAAGACAATTTAGAAAGTCCACCAGATGATGATCTTTGGAAAATGGGTTGGGAGATTTCTGATTTATTTCCTCTGGTTAACTGCCAAGTAAGAAATCACGATGCAAATAATGACTTCTCTCTCTAGAGTGAGGAATTCATTAGTATTTGACCCAAAGTCCTGCTGTGGCCCTGAAGCACAGCTTTCACTGCCAAGCTTAAGGCCCACATACTATTCTGTTTTCATGTATCTGAGTTGAAGCCCAGGTCTGCCTAACAATGTTATTAGTAAGTGAACTCTATTTTTGGAGGTGCTTATCATTTCTAAATTTTATCAAATCCAAATGGTCTGCAAGCTGATAGTTTTGGATATCTTTGTCAAGGAAGCTATGGATACCACTAGTACCATTTTTGGCCAACCTCCTACCTGCCTAACCTTTAGACCACGCCCACAGGTCCCTTTATGCGCATCCCATTATCCTCTGATGCCTCTTCAAGGCAGGCTCAACTGAAGCCAACATCCCAACGTCCCAGGAGCCTTATTCAGGAGCTTTAGTGCAATGAGAGGCTCTTTCTGAAGTTCCAGCCTCCCTCTCCATCCTCTGCGGCAGCCACCAAGCTTCTTGAATGTGTCATGCTCTATCTTATTCCTGGGTCAGAAATAAAGGCTGGGTCCCTTGGAAAGAAAAACCCATCTGTCTCAGTCAGGAGGAGCTCTCATAACAAAATACCACAGACTGGGTGGTTTAAAAACAGAAATTCATTTCCTACAGTTCTGGAGGCTGGAAGTCCAAGGTCAGGGTGCCAGCATGGTTGGATTCTACTGAGGACTCTCTTCTTGACGTGAAGATGGCTGCCTTCCTGCTCTGTCCTCACAAGGTGAAGAAGAGAGAAATCTCTCTTCCTCTTCTTATGAAGACACTAATCTCACCATAAAGGCCCCACTCTCATGACCTCATCCAATTCCACCTTCCAAAGGCCCCAATTCCAAATACCACATTGAAGGTTAAGGCTTCAGCTTATGAATTTGGGGGGGCGATAGAAAACATTTGGTTCATAACCATCAAATATGCTTTGCTTTAGCACGTGATACTTCTGATGGGAGAGTTTCTTAAAATGCCCAAGACTATGTTCTCTCACATTACCCAATGTGTATCATGGTACTGACCACACTGTATTGCAACTGTTGGGACACCTAATACGTCTTCTCCTACTGGACTGAACTCTTTGACAGCAGAAAGTGTGTGTTATTCAAAGATGGGTCCCTTCTACCCAACATAAAACCATGCATATAGTCAGTATTTAAATGCCTGTTGTGTAACTCCATTAGTCAGGGTAATGTTAGTTGTTTGAACAAAATTTAAGGCAGAGAAGTTTGGACTTTCCTGGCAGTCTGGTGGTTATTTAAGACTCCGAGCTTCCATCAAAGGGGGCGTGGGTTTGATCACTGGTCAGGAAACTAAGATCTCACATGCCTAGTGGCATGGCAAAAAAAAAGACACAAATTTGTTTCTCATGCATGTTAACAATCCAGTGCAGTTTTTCAGCAGGCAGCCTTCCACAGGGTGGCTGAAGACTCAGATTCCTTCCACCGGGTGGCTCTAGACCTTTAGGGTACTATTTCAGTCAGCAGATGGGAAGAAAAGATGAAAATGATATACCTGCTTCATGATGATTTCTGCCTGGAAACGACATGCTTCTTGTTCCAGCATATCACATTGGTATGAAATGGCCCCAGCTAGATGAAAGGGATGAAAGGGCAGTGGAGAGCAGGCTGAGAAATACAAACCTCATGGGCAGCTGCTTCCAAACAATCACCCTTTACTATGGGATGAATGAATGAATGAAAGAATGAAATCAAAGATATGGTACAGTGGAAAGAATGCAGGAATGTGGTGACCAAGAGGGAAAGCATATTAAATCCCCAAACACTTTGATATTATAAAAGCAAGAGGTCCAAACTAGATAACTTAAATCCTAATTAAATTATCTGACCCTGAATTACACAACTATTTAGTGAAAGGCATGGTCCCATGGATGGAAGAGCAGGGCAGCCTACAGTCCACAGGGTTGCAAAGAGTCGAACACAACTGAGTCACTAACACACTCAACGCATGGCGATTAAACTCAAGTGACTTTGGTTCTTACCCTAGTTTGTTAAATGGAAAAGTCACTCCTCTCCACATGTCTATGAATCTGTATCATCATCTGTAAAATGAGAGTTTTGTGCCAAAGTTTCCTACCATTCAGCCCAGTAAAGGGACCACAACCAAGAACTTAGAGGCTTACTCTGAAAATGAAAGGAAGTGAAAGTCACTCAGTCGTGTCCAGTTCTTTGCGACCTCATGGACTATAGTCCATGGCATTCTCCAGACCAGAATACTGGAGCAGGTAGCCTTTCCGTTCTCCAGGGAATCTTCCCAGCCCAGGGATGGAACCCAGGTCTCCTGCATTGCAGGCAGATTCTTTACCAACTGAGCCACAAGGGAAGGCCTATTCTGAAAATGGTACAGTTCAAATCCCTGGAATCACACTGACAACCAGTTTAGAAGAGAAAATGCAATCCATGGATCAGCTGCTTTATGTGCACATCCTCTGTGCTGTGCTGTGCTTAGTCACTCAGTTGTGTCTGACTTTTGTGACCCCACGATTGTAGCCCACCAGGTTCCTCTGTCCATGGGGATTCTCCAGGCAAGAATATTGAAGCGGGTTGCCATGCCCTCCTCCAGGGGATCTTCCCAACTCAGGGCTTGAACCCACATCTCCCACATTGCAGAGATTCTTTACCATCTGAGCCACCAGGGAAGCCCTTCAATGAAATGAACTATGCGTGAAAGTTTTTAGAATCAGGCAGACAGAACACTGTTTATATATCTTAAGGCAATGGCACCCCACTCCAGTACTCTTGACTGGAAAATCCCATGGATGGAGGAGCCTGATAGGTTGCAGTCCATGGGGTCACGAAGAGTCGGACATGACTGAATGACTTCCCTTTCACTTTCACTTTTATGCGTTAGAGAAGGAAATGGCAACCCACTCCAGTGTTCTTGCCTGGAGAGTTCCAGGGATGGGGGAGCCTGGTGGGCTGCCATCTATGGGGTCGCACAGAGTCAGACACAACTGAAGTGACTTAGCAGCAGCAGCATTCATTCAAAAGTAGTCTGAGTTTGCTCTGAGGTCAACGAGCATGGCCTGAACACCTATGTCATTCCTCGGGCAGACCTTAGACCATCAAACAGTAAGAATGAGAATGACTGTTTCTCAGTTATTGGAGATAAGAATTTGATAGCTGATGGTTTTTGATTGTTAATATTTAACTTATATGCAGAATACATCATGAGAAACGCTGGGCTGGAAGAAACACAAGCTGGAATCAAGATTGCTGGGAGAAACATCAATAACCTCAGATATGCAGGTGACACCACCCTTATGGCAGAAAGTGAAGAGGAACTAAAAAGCTTCTTGATGCAAGTGAAAGAGGAGAGTGAAAAAGTTGCTTAAAGCTCAACATTCAGAAAACAAAGATCATGGCATCCGGTCCCATCACTCCATGGGAAATAGATGGGGAAACAGTGGAAACAGTGTCAGACTTTATTTTTCTGGGCTTCAAAATCACTGCAGATGGTGACTGCAGCCATGAAATTAGAAGACACTCCTTGGAAGAAAAGTTATGACCAACCTAGATAGTATATTCAAAAGCAGAGACATTACCTTGCCGATTAAGGTCCGTCTAGTCAAGGCTATGGTTTTTCCAGTGGCCATGCATGGATGTGAGAGTTGGACTGTGAAGAAGGCTGAGTGCCGAAGAACTGATGCTTTTGAACTGTGGTGTTGGAGAAGACTCTTGAGAGTCCCTTGGACTGCAAGGAGATCCAACCAGTCCATTCTGAAGGAGATCAACCCTGGGATTTCTTTGGAAGGAATGATGCTGAAGCTGTAACTCCAGTACTTTGGCCACCTCATGCAAAGGGTTGACTCATTGGATAAGACTCTGATGTTGGGAGGGACTGGGGGCAGGAGGAGAAGGGGACAACAGAGGATGAGATGACTGGATGGCATCACTGACTCGATGGACGCGAGTCTGAGTGAACTCTGGGAATTGGTGATGGACAGGGAGGCCTGGCATGCTGCGATTCATGGGGTCACAAACAGCCGGACACGACTGAGCTACTGAACTGAATTGAATACCAACTCTGTTCTTTCTCTTTAAACAATTCTAACCAAGCATCTCACACTTTTCAGATGTACCTGAAGTCTCAAGTTTTTAAAAACTGGGTAGAAAAGATTAAAAAAGGGCTGAAGAGCATGCTGACTTCATTAGAAGCCTGTTTTAGAAAATTATTTTTAAAAAAACAACACTTCTGTGATAGAAGTTTTCAAATGGGAACAAACTTACTAGTCATTTTTCAGAAGTTACTGAGAAACTGCAAGTGTTTTTGGCCCTAAGACTTTATTTTTAGAATCTCATATAGTAAATCTCAGCTAGTAAAGAATCCACCTGCAATGTGGGAGACCTGGGCTCGATCCCTGGGTTGGGAAGATCCCCGGCTTGGGAAGATTCCCTGGAGAACGGAACAGGTACTCACTCCAGTCTTCTTGCCTAGAGAGTCCCATGGACAGAGAAGCCTGGCAGGCTGCAGTCCATAGGGCTGCAAACAGTTGGACATGACTGAGCGACTAACACTTTCATTTTTCACTTAGTTGTCCAAGTACAAATCAGTAAGAATGTGTCCTAGAACTCTTATAAGTTTTCATTTTCAATTAGATCATTATATTTCAAGAGAAAAAAAGGGATCCCTAGTGTTCTGAAGGCTGTACTTTCTTTCCCATGCATACGTCTCAATAAACATAACCAAATAAACATAAGTATCTCTTATGTACCCCCCAAACTGTGGGAGTATCTCTTATATACCTCACTGTGACATCCTGTTCTGACTTATGTGTCTTACTTCCTTGTCCTAGTTCTCTTTTTCCCCCCCTCTGTATCCCTTGGGAAGAAAGTCTTCATCCTGAGGATGGCAAAAGGGTGGCAGAGAAATGATGCTACTTTGCAAATGACTAGCAAAGCACACCCTAGTTTCCACCAGCCAGGGGAGGCCTCCCTGCCCTACCTCAGCCCAACACCACCATTTCACACAGTTTACCTTCCACCTCAAATCTGGAGCACCAGTCTATAAAGAACAAAGGGAAAAGCACGCTGTCCCTTAAAGAATTAAGGACTCTTAATTCTTTTTCATGGTATAAA
Source organism: Nanger dama (assembly GCA_917880005.1). NCBI lineage: Eukaryota > Metazoa > Chordata > Mammalia > Artiodactyla > Bovidae > Nanger > Nanger dama. The sequence continues at coordinate 20,329,979 of CAKJTW010000010.1, forward strand.
GCAACATGTTACTGTGACTTTTGACCTCCAGGGGTTGGATTAGATGATTTTCCACATGGTTTATTGTGAAAGGTTTTATTGTGCATTCACCTCACAGATCCCCCAACAATTTAAATGCCATAAAAATGGCTAACATATGTGGCAGGTTTTAAAAATGTCCATCCGCCAAATGAATTTGCTCCTCATGCGGCCACCCGCAGCTGGCAGCGCTTCCTCCACACACCTAGAGGAGGTTCTAAGTGGGAGGGCAGAGTCACTCTGACGAGCTGCAATGAATTGGCTCCCAGGGCAGAGGTGACAGACCTTCTGCCTCTCTGACCCTCAGAGACACATCTTGGTTGGCTTTTTTTCCCCTCGATACTGGTGGGAGTTTTATTTGTCTGCTTGCTTTTCTTCTTTGGGAAGTGGGTTTTAAAAACATTTATCTGCGGGTCACAAAAAAATCTGTACTCCCAGATTCCATGAAGGTAGAATGCATTAACATGGCCCATAGCCACTGTCTCGGTGGGCTATTTCAATTCTCATGCTCTCCCAAGTGTTCTCATTTGTAAGCTACCAACATTACTAACCTACCTGTTAAAAAACACAGGGAGAGAATTTATTGTGATTTACTAGGAGCAATGCAGTTCTTTTCCTTAGCAGGAAGTCACTGTCTTTATATTCATTAGCTAGCAACAACAATACTAAAAAAAATTACATACATGGATGCGCTTCTCTTTTCATACCAGATGTGACTTCTCAAAGCAAGTCTGCCTGCTGAGAATTCCTTCAAGGCCTAGTTAATTAATGCCTTCTTCATAGATCCAATGATCAGGTATGATTTCTGTCTCGACCTCTTTCTCAGCACTCATCATAGTGCCCCCTAGATATCCCCAGGGACTTAAAAGGAAGCCTCCTAAGGGTCTGAGAACCAGCCTGTTAACAGTGGTCCCCTGTCTTTCTTCAGCACTGCTCTCCCTCTGTCTGCCTACAGTCCAGCCTGAAGAGGCCACTACTCGTCAGAAGAACACTTTTATCTGTCTGTGGGTGCCAGCCAGATATATACTCCAGGCACCAGAAGGAAGCCGGAGGTCAAGGAAGGCCTCCTCCTGTGCCCTCAGAGCCTCGCCTTGTCACTTGGCTTGGGCATCTCCACTGAGGACCAGTGCAGTCTCACTCGGGCAGCTTCATCAGCTTCCGATCTTCAGCCCTCATTCCACAGTGGCTTTAAATTAATCCAGAGGCCCATCGATGGTGCTTCCATTTTTCATCCTCTTGGCCCAACTGGCATTTATGATTCCCATCTCTCTCCCCTTTAATAACAGCAAAGCGGGAGGGAAACATTCTTTAGAAGTTAGTAGCAGAGCTCACCAGGTGGAGATTTGTCTTTTGTTTACCAAAACATTCCAATACACCATTTTGGTTAAAGCAAGATGGTCCTCAGGACATAGGTGGGATGGAGACAAGTTTATAAAGCATGAATTTTTAGGTTCTAGGAGCAGTGCTGGAGGAATGGGGTGCCCAGGAAAGAGGATAAGCTAGGAGGGATGGCCCAGCAACAGAAGGGAATCGATGATTCAAGGAAAAGAGACAGTGAGTGAGAAACTCACAGTGAAGGATATGACAGATGGACTTTTAGAATAGTAATGGTTAATGTTTTCAATATAAAGTTGTTTATTCTGTTCTGGACATCAGTCTCCTATTAAAAGAAGCAGGATTAAATCTGTTTAGTGAAACAAGCTACAGGTTTAAAAATAATGATCATTAATAAATGAAGGTCATCTAAATTAGTTCAAAACAGCAAAATATGTTGCACATATTGCTGTTGTTTAATCGCTAAGTCTTGTCCAACTCTTTGCACCCCCTGGAGTGTAGCTAGCCCACCAGGCCTTTCTGTCCATGGGGTTTCCCAGGCAAGAACACTAGAGTGGGTTGCCATTTCCTTCTCCAGGGGATCTTCCCGACCCTGGAATCAAACTCGTGTTTCCTGTATTGGCAGGCAGCCTTTACCACTGAGCCACCAGACAAGCCCATGCCATACATACAGGCCCCCAAGCAAACTCAATTTCTTTTCCACACACATCTATACATTGTATCTAGGATAAGAGACAAGAGTTTTACAGCTTCTCTTTAACACAGTTATTCTCACGTATAGCCCCCTCTTCAGTGTTTCTCCTACTCAGTACTTGCTGGGAATGGAACTGGGAGAGAGTAAGGAAAATGGGCATATTCCATATTTGCATAAGACCATAAACCTAAAGGCTTCCCTTGTAGCTCAGTTGGCAAAGAATCTGCCTTCAATGCAGGAGACCCAGGTTGGGAAGATACCCTGGAGAAGTAAATGGCAACCCACTCCAGTATTCTTGCCTGGAGAATCCCATGGACAGAGGAGCCTGGCAGGCTATAGTCCATGGGGTTGCAAGAATTGGACACCACTTAGCGACTAAACCACATAAACCTAAAGAGGGGATATGCAACAAGGAGTAATATACAAGAGAAACCAAGAATTCAGGGGAAGTGAAAAATCTGAGTACAAAACATTGGGGTGGAGTAGGGTCTCCAAAAAAAATAAGGAATGCCCAATTAAATCTGAACTTCAGATAAATTACTTTTTATGTCCCAAATATATTTCTCCTTATACTAGATGCCTTTAGTTGTATTTGAGGAAGTTGAAAGACCTAGAGTAGGAGAATTCTGGACTCTGTCAGAAGTAAAAATATTTAAAATGTCATAGAAGAGTATGGCTTAGATACAGTGAATGTCTTGGTCAAATAACATTGTACATTTTCAAAAGTGCTGTGTTTAGAGTCAGGCTCAAAGTCCTTCACAAATTTGTATAAGTTACATGGTTTTTCAGACTATGAAACACATAATGTGAATATTCGCTCTCAACATCAACACTAACTGTGAAAACATCAAGGAGGTCCTAACACCACTTTCTTACTGTCAAAAAAAAACACCACTGGCTAGTCTATCTCTAAAGGCAATTACTATTTAAACCCTTAAACTTACAGTGAAAATAATTACTAGAGAGGCAAGTGAACAGTTCCCCCTCAGCTCCTTCCCTATAGGGTAAACAGGATGAAACGTAGCCCAGGGACCCTTACCAAACTAGGCCAGCTTAGCTACCATATAGTCAAGCAGGGCCCTGTCCACTCTCCTACTACCTGATTTTATCAGACAATAACAACTGTGCTCTTAAAATGTTCAAATTTCCAAAAGATCCAAGCCATCCTCAGTGCAATGTGAAACAATAGGAAATACTTTTCAATTAAAGAAAAAGGTTATTACAAATGTGGTTAATAAAATGTAAGGTAAATGTACTTAATAAAATTACAGCTTCAAGTGAAATGCAGGAAACCTCTTTCATTTTTATTAAAGCTGAATTTACTGCTTTGGTTTATTAGTTTGCAGTCTCAGAACTTAATTTAGACTCTAGATGGTTTGCTCAAAGGAAAATAGACGGGTCAGCTGTGTGTTGGCCTATCCCAGCCAAGTGGTTGTGATAGAGGTACTAAGCAATCATGCGTCACATGTCCTAAACATACAAAACCCACTCAAAGAACTCTTTCCACTTACACCAGGTTTCAGCAGGATGAACTTTCTACAAATATACCAGGTGAGGTTTTTCTTTTTACTTTTCCACTGCAGTTCTACCTCTCTCTCAGATCTGCTAGCTTGGATCCTACTGAATCTTTAAGGCTTGTCCACAGGATCACCCTACTTCTCCAGCCTGTCAGTTCTCAGTGGGTGCTGCACTACTCCAAGGCGGCACTTCCAATATTTGTGGGAAACCATTTTTCATCTATTTCCTCTTTATATTACAGTAGGGATAATATGTTGATTTTTAAAAATTAAGTATGGAAGGAAAAGTAAAAGACTAAGAAAAATCATGACACTTCACTTCTGAAAAAGGAAAGTACAGAGGGTTTTTTTCCCCAACCACCTATAGATTTTTAATGAAGCTACAGAAATTAAGACCATGTTATGTTGGTTGAAAACTTGATAAACTGACAGTGGAAAAGAATAAAGAGCCCAGAAACAGGCCTACAGAACTTTGTCTATTATACAAGAAGCATGCCAAATTGACGTGGACTGAGAGACTTCAATAAATGGAACTGAGAAAACAGGGTTATCTGCTGGGGTCCAGCCCTTGCAGGATCCAGGAAACCCAAAGAAGGAACGTCAGCGATTGCGATTGATTTAGAGAGAGAGAAGGAAAGAATGTTGAAGATAAGAAAACAGAGGAGAGAAAGAGGCTAAGATTCCTTGGTTTTACATAGAAAGCCAATAAAACTCCAAGACAAGAAGTTTGCCCTGTTCACAGAGGCCACAGGTGCCCTCCCGGTCTCCTGAGGGAGTGAAGACGCAGAACGTCTTCCCGTTCAGGTCTTAGAAAGCCGGGCAGATAAGTGAACGCAGGGAGCCCCTATGCTCCAAGGGATCAGCCTGAAAAAAGAGGGAGATGGAGAGAGAGAGAGAGAGAAAGAAAGATAGAGAGAAGAAAAAAACACACGGTGACCAAGCTGTTTCAATGAGCGAGGCCCAAAAGCTTTATTTTTCAAAAGGTACTTTTATACCTTGCCTTATACATAGAGGGAAATGAAAGATGCAAGGTCATACAGAGACAGCCCAAACATTCCAGCAGTTTTGCCCTTATCGAAACCAGGATTTTTTTGCATATCTTTCCCACAAATGATGTTGTGTACAGTATCTTCTGGCCTTGGAGGCTTGTGAACATTTTACAACCCTCTTTTGATAAAGGCTGCTCAACCAGAAAACTTATTTTCCCTCAAAGTGTTTTTTCTTTATATCTCTAATCTATGTCAGCCTCAGAAAATGCCAAACAGAGTTACGTTTTTCACAGAGCAAAGGTGCAGTGAGTTACAAGAAAGAACCAATTAGCTCAAAAGTCTGATATGGTTAAATTCAAGGCTACACTTGTTTTTCTTACATTCTCACTGTGTTAACTAATGCATTCCCAGGTGCACAGTGGATAAGAGATATGGGAACTTAGCAACAAGCATTGGCCCAATAATGAAATCGTACATCAGCACTACTCTGATAACTTTTAACTCTTTCAAAGGCTCTATGTTTTAGGTTTTCCATGCCTCTCACAGTTGGGAGGCTGTAAGTAATCACATGGGGAGCTGTAAGAGTCTGGATAAACCTGCCGAGCAAGCTAGAATGTTAACAGAGGGGGTTTGATTTGAAATATTCCTCTCATGTCCAGGAGACTTATTAGCTATAGCCCTAAGTTGATTTTCTCCAGAGAAAGGTGGTCAGGGTTAGCCCCCTGTTAATGTCAGAGGAGCTGGTGAAAGTCATGAAATAGTAAAACAGACAGATTCCGGTTTTGGGGTAGATGCTTGAGAAAGCCTAGGGAGCCCCTTGAGCCCTGAAGCCTTGCCTAACAGTTCTCTTCCACATGACCCTGTCATGGATGGGCTCTCTCGTGGTGGCTCCCGGCAGTTATCTATTTGGGAAAAGAACCAAGCTGAATTTCTTTCTCACATCATATACAAAAAACAACTCCAGATGGATTAAACATTTAAGTACAGAAACAAAACTTTAAAAACATATGTGTGAATATAATTTAGCCATAGAGTAGGGAAATTTTTTAAACAAAACATAAAAAGCACTGACTATAAAAGGAAAAGGAATAAATTTGACATTAAACATAAGTACTTTATCTTAAAGAAAGTGAAACATTACAGACTAGCACAAGATGTTTGCAATTCACATAACTGATAAAGGATTAGTATCAAAGTACATAAAGAACTCCTAAATATCAATTTAAAAACACACACTAACATGTGCTGAAGAACTGATGCTTTTGAACTATGGTGTTGAAGAAGATTCTTAAGTCTCTTGGACTGCAAGGAGATCAAACCAGTCAATCCTAAAGGAAATCAGACCTGAATATTCATTGGAAGGACTGATGCTGAAGCTGAAACTCCAATACTTTGCCCACCTGATGTGAAGAGCTGACTCATTGGAAAAGAGCCTGATGCTGGGAAAGACTGAAGGCAAGAGAAGGGGACGACAGAGGATGAGATGGCTGGATGGCATCACCAACTCAGTGGACATGAGTTTGAGCAAGCTCTGGGAGTTGGTGACAGACAGGGAAGCCTGGCGAGCTGCAGTCTATGGGGTTCCAAAGATTTGGACAAACTGAGTGACTGAACTGAACTGACTGTTGAACTTTGCAGTTTGATATTAGAATACATTCTTAAATAAATGTGGTTATGTTATACACCATTTTAATGTGCATTTCTCCCTTTATGTTTTTCTGCCAATGATTTATTACTTGCGGTTTATTTTATATTTATTTAGACTATAGAAATGATGTTAGACAAGAAGCAAATTCAACCAATTTTCTTATTTGAGTTCAAAATGGACACAACTTGCAACACCAACAACGCATTTGGTCCAGCAACTGCTAATGGCCATGGAGCGCAGCAGTGGTTCAAGAAGTTTTGCAAAGGAGATGAGAGCCTTGAAGTATATAGTAGCCAGCAACTGGAAGTTGACAACCACCAACTGAGAGCATCCTCTATGCGGATCCTCTTACAACTACACAAGAAGTTGCCCAAGAACTCAACGTCGACCATTCTGTGGTTGATTAGTATGTGAAGCAAAGAGGAAAGGTGAAAAAACTCATGCCTCATGAGCTGACCGAACATGAAAAAAATCATCATTCTGAAATGTTGACTTCTCTTATTCTACACAACAATGACGAACCATTTCTCAATCGGACTCTGATACGTGACAAAAAGGTGGATTTTATACAATAACCAGAGATGACCAGCTTAGTAGTTGGACCAAGAAGAAGTTCCAAAGCACATTTCAAAGCCAAACTTGCACCAAAAGAGGTTATGGTCACTGTTTGTTGGTCTGCTGCTGGTCTGATCCACTACAACTTTCTGAATCGCAGGTGAAACCATTACAGCTGAGAAGTATGCTCGGCAAATTGATAAGATGCAGCAAAAACTGCAACGCCTGCAGCTGGCACCGGTCAACAGAAAGAGCCCAATTCTTCTCCATGACAATACCCGACCCCACTTTGCACAACTAACACTTCACAAGTTGAACAAATTGGCCTAGGAAGTATTGCCTTATCCTCCATATTTGCCTGATCTCTTGCTAACAAACTACCACTCCTTCTAACATCCCGGCAACCTTTTGCAGGGAAAACACTTCCACAACCAGCAGGAGGCAGAAAATGCTTTCCAAGAATGCTGAATCCCTAAGTATGGAATTCTATGCCATGAGAATAAAAAAAACTTATTTTGTTGGCAAAAATGTATTGACTGTAATGGCTCCTATTTTGATTAATAAAGAGGTATTTGAGCCTAGTTGTAATGATTTAAAATTTCCGGTCCAAAATAGCAATTACTCTATACCAACCTAATAAACACTGCTAGTGGAAATTAAATTAGAGCAACTATTGTGGAAAACAGTGGATTTTATCCACTAAAGTTAAGACATATTAGTACTCTAATGACACAATACTTCCACTTCTAGGTTTATATACAGGAAAACTCCTAGACATACATGCCAAGAGCTGTGTACAAAAATGTCCACAGCAGCACTTTCCAAATAATAACTATTGCATTTAGAAAAACTGAAATGCCCATTGACAGAACAGTGAGTAAATCATGGGATATTCACACGATGTTATACAGTGGAGCAGCTGAAACCACTGAACCACACTGCCACATGCAACAATATGGATGAATGTTAGAATTACAATATTAACTGAAAATAGAACATGCTATGTAAGCTTTTTTTCTTAAGGCTGAAACAATTAAAATGAGAATGTTTAAGAAATTCATACAGATTCAGTGAAGTTATATAAAAGGAAGCAAGACACGACCAATATGGAATTCAGGGTAATAGTTACCTAAAACAAGGAGACAAAAAGATGACAGGGAGGGATCTGTATCTCCAGGGTCAGATGGAGGTTACAGTAAAGGTCCTGTCTTTTCTGGTCGGTGGTGGTTTCAATGGTGATTATCACATTATTTAAAATACCTAGCTAAACAAACAGAAGACTAGAAGAGGACCATACACATAATGGAGGGTGTGTCAATGACCAAGGATTATGATCAGCTATTTCATACAACTACAATTTAAGAGAAATAAGGAAAGAAAAATGAGACGAGAGAAAATAAATTATGCATGTAGGATGTTACATATTATATGTAAACTTCACTTCAAAACAGTAAAGAGGGCCTTGGACAATATTTGTTATAAAAGGGAGGAGCAAGATATCTGACAGGGTTGCAAAACACTGCTCCAGCCAAATGAGGTTGTTACTATAAACTCTGAACCTCCCTGTCATATCATTCTTGCATGCATGCGTGCTAAGTCACTTCAGTCATGTCCAACTCTTTGTGACCCTACAGATTGTAGCCCGCCAAGCTCCCCTGTCCATGTGGTTCTGCACAGGAATCCAGAATCCTGGAGTGGGTAGCCATGCCCTCCTCCAGGGGATCTTCCCAACCCAGGGATTGAACCCACATCTGTTTGGCATATTCTGCATCTGTTGGGCAGATTCTGCATTGGCAGGCGGGTTCTTTACCACGAGTACCATCTGGGTGGCCCTATATCATTCTTAAAGCACTGCGTATGCTGCCTGGCTTATGATTGTTAAAAAAAAATGTATTTATAGTATCTCCCCTGGACTGTATGTATGCTCCTTGAAGATTCTGGACTCTCCACAATACGCAGTGCCTTGGGTAGAGTAAACACTCATTAATTTGTTGAATGAACAAAATATAATTAATTTGGTGCTTTAATTTATGCCAGATAACAGTCCTTCACATTCTGGAGTTTATCAGAACTCAGGAATACAACATCTGAAGTATCAGGAGAACATCTACTCCCGGGTGGCAGATGTTTAATTCAGTAAATTTGTCCCATACTTGTTTAAGCCAAAAATACTCTGATTCCAAAGAAATCTCAATAGCTCCATATATGTAATAATAATAAAGTGCATTAAGTATTTACTACAGGCCAGTGTGTGTGCGCTAATTCACTTCAGTCTTGTCCGACTCTGCGACCCTATAGACTGTAGCCTGCCAGACTCCCCTGTCCATGGGATTCTCCAAACAAGAATACTGGAGTGAGTTGCCATGCCCTCCTCCAGGGGATCTTCCTGAACCAGGGATCAAACCTGTATCTCTTATGTCTCCTGCTTTGGCAGGCAGGTTCTTTACCACTAGTGCCTGGGAAGTCCACTGTGGGCCAGACGCTTTGTATTATCTTGAACAAAGAAATTATTTTGGTCTCTTTTACCAACAGGAAGCAATGATTCAGTGAGGCTAAGAACCTTTTCCATGTCTACATTGTGGGTATGGCAGAACAGTGATTGGACTTCAGGTGGTTTTATGACAAATTAGCCTTTTTCAAATATGTTATGCCACCTATGGACATCTTCATGTCTTAATCAATTTTTGGTTTATTTCTTTGCTTTTTTGTTATTATAAGTCTTTTACATATAGAAGGAAAGTCTCCAGGGTTCCATTTGCCAAGGCCAGAGAAAGACAAAAGTTAAAGGTTTCATGAGGTTCTCACGGGAAAACTCTTAAATAAGAAGGGAGATAAAATGCCTTAAAATCTTTGTAAGAGTTCCAGTAAGACATCAGGGAAAGCCATATAGGTATGTTGCAAATCTAGAAGAGGGATGATGGTGGCAGAAACCAAAGCAGTGGCAGTAGAAATTGGAGGGAAGTATAGAGCTGAGATATTTCAGAGGCAGAACTGTCAGAGCTTGAGTCTCTGGACGTGAGAAATGTGGGGACAGGAGGCTTGAAGGACAGGCTTGACATCTGGATTGGTCTCTTAGTCCACCAGCACAGGCCCTGGATGTGTATTCCATAACTCTCCACAGAGAAAGTCTTAAAAACGAGTATACTGCTTTTCAACAGGATAGCTGGTTACCAACACCATCATGGATGGCTCTCTGAAGGAAAACACTTTGGAGGCTTCGCATGTCAGAAAATGTGTTCAGAGGCTGATGATATTTTTCTTTTAGGAATATCATCTTTTAACCATATATGCAAAGACCTTTCCCATCCAATTTATTATTTTCATGGCTGTACTGGAGAAATGAAAACAAGCATAGACAGGATATATGTGAATATGAAGGGTACCAGTCTTGGAAAAAGAAATGATACCATGAATCGCTGCCTATTAGAACTAAGAGCACTGAAAAAAATGCTCAAATGAACTAATTTAGGTAGCAGCCCCAGCAGTGCATCCCATAGCACACTCTCAACTGCAGGGAATGAATATTTCAATGGCAGTACACAGAGTTGTGTTCTCTGCTAATTCCTTTTTATAAAGTATAAAGTTATTGTGTTCTGCCTAATAAATTAGTCTGGATAATAACATCATAAACCTCAAAATAGAAATCATTTGATCAAAAGCATTACCATCTAAAATATTAATAGATCTAGAACTATTGGGGAAAAAAGATGAAGCTCTCAATCAGCTTAAATTTCTCACCAACTGAGCATAAACGTTCTCAAGTGCTGATTCAGCATACTGTCTTTTCTAAAAGTCTTAAAAGATTGAACAGATGCTCCTAAAGGTCAGTGAACTTCATTACAAAGTTGACACTCATTCATCCTTTTCTTCCCTGTTTTCGGGATGGAGGGGTAAGAGGCAAGAGGTGATGAAAGGAGAATCAGTTCTATTATTATCAATGGACACACAGGACAAAAAAAATCAAGCTGGTCTCTAGAGGAAGCAAGGAAATTGAGCCTCTCCATCTTCCACCCAGCACAAAAATGGTCTAAAATAAATGGGAGACAGAAATAACAACTTGGAAAGTGATTTTGCTGAATGTCTTCCTTTCTCAAGATGTCTGACCACAGCTTGAAATACTCATAGATGAACAATATTTGCCCAAAAGATATGGTTATTTTTACAAGGTAATTAAGAAAAAATCATTTCCAATTATTTGTTTAAAAGAAATGCCAAATAGAATATACATGGGATTTGATCATCTCAATTTTGACAGGCAGAAAGATAAGCATGTTAGGAACCAAACATCATGCTTTTAGCTCCTATACATTTTGCCCGAATGAAATTCCTGTGTGCTAAATATGCCTCCTTTTATGCAGCAAAATCCACCCTGAGTCCAAAACCATTTTCCTAAAATCTAATTCCTTTCAACAAGGCACTAAATCTTTTTATTGCAACCACCAAACGCTTTCTTATTGCTAGAAATGGTACAATACACTAACTTTTTGATACATGCTTCAGCTTTCCAAGATTCTGTTGGAAAGAAAATGATCCTTTATGACATTTTATAATATCCCGCCCATTTATTGCTTTCCAGAATTTCTATCATTAATTAAAGGGCGTTCTTTACCATCCCCTGCCCCTCCCCCAAAAAACCCTAATCTATTCCCCAACTGCCTGTCATAGACTAAATAAAAGTCGGTCTATCACAGCAGCAGGCATGGTCATGCCAATTTCACAGTGTGATTTGTGCACTCATTTCATTTTGAAAATGACCCTGCCCTCCATCTGTCTAAGCCGAATGTCCTGCTTTTTTCAAGCCAGGCCTCAGGAGCAGCAGCACATGAAATAAGGAGGAAGAACGGCTTCCCTCCTGCCCACTTCAGCAGCCACGCTCACAGACAGGTGCCAGCACAAAGAGGGGTCCTCAACTGATGCCTGTAGGGATGGGAGAAGTCTAGGGGAGAGCAGAGGCCTTCTATTTTGCTTCCATTCCCAAGAGGCCATTTGAAGGTGAATGCTTTCATGATGCAAATACAACCCTGAAAATCGGACTGAGACTAAAGATACAAAACACAATTTCCCATTTCCATGTTCTGTCTTGTTACCTTGATTTATAATAGCATCTTACCCAAAGTATCAGGTCATACATAAGTATTTTAAAAGACTGAGCCTTTTGGATAATTTTTCTCCCCAAGAGCTAAGTATCAATCAAGCAGGCATGAAGGAGAAGGCACCTTATTCCTTTACTACTGAACAGCGCTAGATAGCATCCCTCAAATCATGTATCTCTTTGGGCTGAAGACCGGAAAGGACTTCAGCAGAGACTGGGTTGGAAGAAGCTTCGGAGTCAGGTTACTGAGTTATAACCAAAGAAAGTCTTTCTCAGCTGCTTTCTCTGGGCTTCCGGGATGGCCCACTCAGACCCACGGGAAGGAGTGCAATTTGACTTTACCTGGTATTCATGTAGCGGACAGTTCTTTGTCCAGCTTCATGCTTCAGCAGAACACAACTCTGGCAAACTTTGCAGCAAGGGAGAAGAATGGATGAGAATATGAAGTCAATTTCTTGATAGCGTAGCATTCAGATGTCCTACTGAAGTCTCTTTTTAGCTATAATAGATGATTAGGAAATTCACCACCTCCCACTTATCACCTCCTTAACATCTGCTCACTGCTGCAACTCAGGGAAGGAAGTTAAATTCTACCAGCTAAAGTTGCTTATTCGTTTTAATAGAAAAAATAACCACCAAGAAAGCAAGACACATTCCCTCAAAGCTGGGCCCTTACGGCATACATGTGTGTGTGCTCAGTTGCTTCAGTTGTCTGACTCACTGCGATCCTATGGACTGTAGCCCAGGCTCCTCTCTCCATGGGATTCTCCAGGAAAGAATACTGGAGTGGATTACCACTTCCTTCCCCAAGAGATCTTCCCAACCCAGGGATTGAACCTGCATCTCTTTTATTGCTTGCATTGGCAGCTGAGTTCTTTACCATTAGCTCCACTTGGGAAGCCCTATACTAGGCACTATTAAATTCCAAAGAATTTATACACAAAGAGATCTTAAGGTAGTAACAGAATCTAGGGCATCTATTCCAAATACATAACAAAGGAACAAAGAAAATCCAGCCACAGATTAAGTAGGCTGGAAAGTTAAAAGAGTAACGGTGCACAGAAAGGGGAAAACTTTGGAATGTTCTTCCTCCTCTCCTCCATCCTTCTTGGAAAACACGAGGTCGTAGATTTCTGCAAGGTTTTTCCACTTCGTAGTGAAATCTGGAGAGTCAAGACAGACCGCAGGGCTAAGTTTAAACGCTAATATGAACTCAGTAATATTTGTAGTTACGGAAAAACGGGGGGAGAGGGAAGGGTAGTGGGAGCGGGAGGGGTAGTGGGAGCGGGAGCGGAGGCGCTTGAAACTAAAGCCAAACCTTAGTATCACATAAACTCCAAGCACTCTTTCCTACTATCAACCTCTGAAACGACAAAATAAGAACTCCTGATCGCTGCACTATTTTGTTCTTAGAAAGTGCGCCCACGGGACGGCCCAAAGAGAGAAAGTCTACTGTAATTCGGGGAGAACACCGAACTGACATTCCTTTTTTCCATTCCCGTTTCATTCACGAAAACAACGTGAAACAACACTATGCATACGCACTGCACAGTGTCTGAAGGCTCAAAAACGGAACGGACTTCGAACCTTAAACTTTCCACCTCCGCGCCAGAGAAACAACAATCCTCATTTACCCTAGAACGGAAGGTGACCGCGACCTCACCTCCCCTCACCCCAGAGTCCGCCCCGAGGACTACGCCTCCCAGCATGCAGCGCGGCTACGTCCGGTGGCGGCGCGAAAAGGTGCATGCCGGGAAGTAGAGTTTCCGTCTTCGAACGGCCAGGAGGTCTTTCCTCTCGCGTCTAACGCCGCTCACACTCTGGAGTCTTCAGGGACCAGGCCAATAATTGGGATACACACATTAGTGACTCTTTTCAATCTCAGGTTGATCGTTCCGCTGCAAAGTACTTTAACAGCACCTCCCACCCAAAAAAGCCCATTAAAAACACCAACCTTTTTCGCAGCCTTCCGTTTCCGGTTGTCGTGTTGCCCTGGTAACGAGCGTAAGCAACCTCGGAGGCAGTTATGGCGGGGCTGGGCGGTGAGCCCATCCCCGACGGGGAGTTCACCGCGGTTGTGTACCGACTCATCCGGGATGCCCGGTACTCCGAGGCCGTACAGCTGCTGGGCGGAGAGCTTCAGCGGAGCCCGAGAAGCCGCGCCGGCCTGTCGCTGCTGGGCTATTGCTACTACCGCCTACAGGAGTTCGCGCTGGCTGCCGAGTGCTATGAGCAGCTGGTCCAGCTGCACCCGGAGCTGGAGCAGTACCGCCTGTACCAGGCCCAGGCCCTGTACAAGGCCTGCCTCTACCCAGAGGCCACCCGCGTGTCCTTGCTCCTCCTGGACAACCCCGCCTACCACAACCGGGTCCTCCGTCTCCAAGCTGCGATCAAGTACAGCGAGGCAGACCTGCCTGGGGCCAGGAGCCTGGTAGAGCAGCTACTGAGTGAAGGAGAAGACAGCGGGGGCGAGAACGAGCTGGATGGCCAGGTCAATCTGGGTTGTTTGCTCTACAAGGAGGGACATTATGAAGCCGCGTGTTCCAAGTTCTCTGCGGCCCTGCAGGCTTCGGGCTACCGGCCTGATCTTTCCTACAACTTGGCTTTGGCCTATTATAGCAGCCGGCACTATGACCCAGCTCTGAAGCATATCGCGGACATTATTGAGCATGGCATCCGCCAGCACCCAGAGCTGGGTATGGGCATCACCACTGGGGGCATTGATGTTCGAAGTGTTGGCAACACCTTAGTCCTTCACCAGACTGCTCTGGTGGAAGCCTTCAACCTCAGAGCCGCCATAGAATACCAACTGAGAAACTATGAGGCGGCCCAGGAAACCCTCACTGACATGCCACCAAGGGCAGAGGAGGAGTTAGACCCCGTGACCCTGCACAATCAGGCACTAATGAACATGGATACCAGGCCCACAGAAGGGTTTGAAAAACTACAGTTTTTGCTCCAGCAGAATCCCTTCCCCCAGAGACCTTTGGCAACCTGTTGCTGCTCTATTGTGAATATGAGTATTTTGACCTGGCAGCAGATGTCCTGGCAGAGAATGCCCATTTGACTTACAAGTTCCTCACACCTTATCTCTATGACTTCTTGGATGCCATGGTCACTTGCCAGACAGCTCCTGAAGAGGCTTTCGTTAAGCTTGATGGTCTAGCAGGGATGCTGACTGAACAGCTCAGGAGACTCACCAAACAAGTGCAGGAAGCAAGACACAGTAAAGATGATGAAGCTGTCAAAAAGGCAGTGAATGAATATGATGAAACCCTTGAGAAGTACATTCCTGTGTTGATGGCCCAGGCCAAAATCTATTGGAACCTTGAAAATTACCCAATGGTAGAAAAGATCTTCCGCAAATCTGTGGAATTCTGTCACGACCACCATGTGTGGAAGCTGAATGTGGCTCATGTTCTGTTCATGCAGGAAAACAAATACAAAGAAGCCATAGGCTTTTATGAGCCCATAGTCAAGAAGCATTATGACAACATCCTGAATGTCAGTGCTATTGTGCTGGCCAACCTGTGTGTTTCGTATATTATGTTAAGTCAGAATGAAGAAGCTGAGGAGTTGATGAGGAAGATTGGAAAGGAGGAAGAGCAGCTCTCCTATGATGATCCAGATAAGACAATCTACCATCTCTGCATTGTGAATTTGGTGATAGGGACGCTTTATTGTGCCAAAGGAAATTATGACTTTGGTATTTCCTGGGTTATCAAAAGCTTGGAACCTTGTAATAAAAAACTAGGAACTGATACGTGGTATTATGCCAAAAGATGCTTCCTGTCATTATTAGAAAACATGTCAAAACACACCATCATGCTTAGTGACAGTGTCATTCAAGAATGTGTTCAGTTTTTAGAACACTGTGAACTTTATGGGAGGGACATACCTGCAGTTATTGAAGAAACCCTGGAAGAAGAAAGAGCGCATACTGGAAAGAATACAGTCACATATGAATCCAGAGAGCTAAAAGCTTTGATTTATGAGATTATAGGATGGAATATGTAGTAATGTCTGGTAGTGGCCCTATCATGATGGTTTTCTGTTTTCCACTTTTGTTTTTTTATCTCCAGTTAGCTAGTAGCATCTTTACATTTGTTACACGTTGGATTTTGCAGTTTAAAATTATAATAAAAATAATTAGTATTTTTAATATATCTTCACAAAGTGAAATATAAGAACATCTAGAAAGATATATGAAAATTCAGAACTGCATGGGGACACTTTCTATTAGAACTTGTTAGCACCCATGCTCCCTGTTACCATTTGTGCTTTGTATTTTGAGAGTGACCTGCGTTAAGGGTTATATTATCCAAGGACTTGGTACTAGTCCTATCAGGCCCAAAACTCTGTAGTTAATGTCTAGGATTTCTAGGCTTTTAAATCTCAGGGATTGTGTGTTCTAATTCATAGTTTGTAATGAATACATATTATATAACATTAGGATTGTTTTTCAGAGTTTTCAATATAAGATACAATGCTTTATGTAAACAAAATACCTTACATTATAAATGTTCTTTGTTGCTGCTGGTTTTTTTAATGTGCAAGTCAGTGGGAAACCTTGTACCCTTAACAAAATTATGGTGCTGTGGTTTAGAGACAATAAACAGTTGTCAAAGAATTTTACATAGTTTTCTTTTGCTCTGCTTGTTAGTAATCTGAATATATAAGCAACATATAGTGTGTTTTATAGCTCTGTTCTCATCTGTCTTTAAGAGTGAGGAATAGCAGTGGCGCCATGAGGACTGTGCTTACTTCCTATGTTTGTATTTGTAACTTAGGATATGTTAATGCTGGCATTGTTTCTGTGTGGCAGCCTCTCAGGAAAAGAAAAATCTAAGCTGTTTCCATGACCCCCCATCAAACTTCTCTTCCACCTCTATCACAGATGAAAGGTCAGTTCTGAAACCTCGTCTGGTAGATTGATAAGGCTAAATTATGGCCACAACTCTTCCAATGAAAACCCCACTCCTTCTGCTTAGGCATTTTTATTTTCTGAACCATACAAGAGCTTTACCTTGTTTGCCCACCCCTTTCTTTCCATAAATCTGTCAACCCCAACTCTTGACCTGGCTTAGAGAAAAACAAAGTACCTTGAATTACATGAAATTGCTGATTTTGGAAGTTTTTAAACTATAAAACTAGCAATTTTTTATGGTTCAAATTACTAGTGTTCTACTGAAAGATAGTGAACCCTGTCGTGATGTTCAGTTCAGTCGCTCAGTCATGTCCGACTGTTTGTGACCCCATGGACTGCAGCATGCTAGGCTTCCCTGTCCTTCACTATCTCCCAGAACTTGCTCAAACTCATGTCAATTGAGTCGGTGATGCCATCCAACCATCTCATCCTCTGCCATCCCCTTTTCCTCCTGCCTTCAATCTTTCCCAGCATCAGGATCTTTTCCAATGAGTCAGTTCTTCGCATCTGGTGGCCAAAGTATTGGAGTTTCAGCTTCAGCATCAGTCCTTCCAATGAATATTCAGGACTCACTTCCTTTAGGATTGACTGGTTTGATCTCCTTGCAGTCCAAAAGACTCTGGAAAGTCTTCTCCAACACATTTCAAAAATCAGTTCTTTGGGGCTCAGCTTTCTTTATGCTCACATCCATACTAGAAAAACCATAGTTTGACAGACCTTTGTCAGCAAAGTAGGCTCTGGTTTTTAATATGCTGTCTAGATTGGTCATAGCTTTTCTTTCAAGGAGCAAGTGTCTTTTAATTTCATGGCTGCAGTCACCATCTGCAGTGATTCTGGAGCCCCCAAAATAAAGTCTCTCACTGTTTCCATTGTTTCAACATCTATTTGCCATGAAGTGATGGGACTGGATTAACACCTGGAGTAACAGGCAAATTTGGCCTTGGAATACGGAATGAAGCAGGGCAAAGACTAATAGAGTTTTGCCAAGAGAACACACTGGTCATAGCAAACACCCTCTTCCAACAACACAAGAGAAGACTCTACACATGGACATCACCAGATGGTCAACACCGAAATCAGATTGATTATATTCTTTGCAGCCAAAGATGGAGAAGCTCTATACAGTCAGCCAAAACAAGACTGGGAGCTGACTGTGGCTCAGATCATGAACTCCTTATTGCCAAATTCAGACTTAAATTGAAGAAAGTAGGGAAACCACTAGACCATTCAGGTATGACCTAAATCAAATCCTTTATGATTACACAGTGGAAGTGAGAAATAGATTTAAGGGCCTAGATCTGATAGATAGAGTGCCTGATGAACTATGGACGGAGGTTCGTGACATTGTACAGGAGACAGGGATCAAGACCATCCCCATGGAAAAGTAATGCAAAAAAGCAAAATGGCTGTCTGGGGAGGCCTTACAAATAGCTGTGAAAAGAAGTGAAAAGCAAAGGAGAAAAGGAAAGATATAAGCATCTGAATGCAGAGTTCCAAAGAATAGCAAGAAGAGATAAGAAAGCCTTCCTCAGGAATCAATGCAAAGCAATAGAAGAAAACAACAGAATGGGAAAGACTAGAGAGCTCTTCAAGAAAATTAGAGATACCAAGGGAACACTGCATGCAAAGATGGGCTCGATAAAGGACAGAAATGATCTGGATCTAACAGAGGCAGAAGAAATTAAGAAGAGGTGGCAAGAATACACAGAACAACTGTACAAAAAAGATCTTCACGACCCAGATAATCACGATGGTGTGATCACTCACCTAGAGCCAGACATCCTGGAATGTGAAGTCAAGTGGGCCTTAGGAAACATCACTACAAACAAAGCTACTGGAGGTAATGGAATTCCAGTTGAGCTATTTCAAATCCTGAAGGATGATGCTGTGAAAATGCTGCACTCAATATGCCAGCAAATTTGTTGTGGCCATTGGTCACAACATTGGAAAAAGGTCAGTATTCATTCCAATCCCAAAGAAAGGCAATGCCAAAGAATGCTCAAACTACTGCACAATTGCATTCATCTCACACGCTAGTAAAGTAATGCTCAAAATTCTCCAAGCCAGGCTTCAGCAATATGTGAACTGCAAACTTCCAGATGTTCAAGCTGGATTTAGAAAAGGCAGAGGAACCAGAGATCAAATTGCCAACATCCGCTGGATCATCGAGAAAGCAAGAGTTCCAGAAAAACATCTATTTCTGCTTTATTGACTATGCCAAAGCCTTTGACTGTGTGGATCACAATAAACTGTGGAAAATTCTGAAAGAGATGCGAATACCAGACCACCTGCCCTGCCTCTTGAGAAACCTATATGCAGGTCAGGAAGCAAGTTAGAAATGGATGTGGAACAACAGACTGGTTCTAAACAGGAAAAGGAATACGTCAAGGCTGTATACTGTCACCCTGCTTATTTAACTTCTATGCAGAGTACATCATGAGAAACGCTGGGCTGTAAGAAGCACAAGGTAGAATCAAGATTGCCAGGAGAAATATCAATAACCTCAGATACGCAGATGACATGACCCTTATGGCAGAAAGTGAAGAGGAACTAAAAAGCCTCTTGATAAAAGTGAAAGAGGTGAGTGAAAAAGTTGGCTTAAAGCTCAACATTCAGAAAACGAAGATCATGGCATTTGGTCCCATCACTTCATGGGAAATAGATGGGAAAACAGTGGAAACAGCACCAGACTTGATTTTGGGGGCTCCAAATTCACTGCAGATGGTGATTGCAGCCATGAAATTAAAAGACACATTCCTTGGAAGGAAAGTTACGACCAACCTAGATAGCATATTAAAAAGCAGACATTACTTTGCCAACAAAGGTCCATCTAGTCAAGGCTATGGTTTTTCCAGTAGTCATGTATGGATGTGAGAGTTGGACAGCGAAGAAGGCTGAGCGCCGAAGAAGTGATGCTTTTGAACTGTGGTGTTGGAGAAGACTCTTGAGAGTCCCTTGGACTGCAAGGAGATCCAACCAGTCCATTCTAAAGATTAACCCTGGGATTTCTTTGGAAGCAATGATGCTGAAGCTGAAACTCCAGTACTTTGGTCACCTCATGCGAAAAGTTGACTCATTGGAAAAGACTCTGATGCTGGGAGGGATTGGGGGCAGGAGAAGGGGACAACAGAGGATGAGATGGCTGGATGGCATCACCGACTCAATCAATGTGAATCTGAGTGAACTCTGGGAGTTGGTGATGGACAGGGAGGCCTGTGTGCTGCGGTTCATGGGGTCACAAAGTCGGACACGACTGAGCAACTGAACTGATGGGACTGTATGCCATGAGCTTAGTTTTTTAAATGCTGAGTTGATGATTTTTTTTCCTTCAAGGAGAAATCACTTAGCCACATAGGTACCCACACAAGTTCTCAGCATAAATCCTCTGTAGCATGACCTTCTGGGTGCTCAAATTCTACTAGATCAGAAACTGGCTTATGATGAAGTCCAACAATTTTGAATTTATAGCAATTTTATTCTTAATTACATAAACTGATACCATTTACCACTGATATCCGAACCCACACTGGGAGGACTATCAGTGTTTAATGACCCCTTTACTGCATCCCTTAGTGCAATTCCATCACTGGGAAATGTTCTTTAACAACTTCAACAGAAGTGTTGTTGCTTCATTGCGCAGTAGCTCTGTGCCCTCTCAATCTCCATAGCCCCTCAAGATTTGGAAAGGAAATCAACTGACATCTTATTTATAACAGCCATGTTTTAAAAATACATATTTTTGCATATTTTTCTCAACTTTTTTTTCTTTAAAAGAAAAAAAGCAGAAAGTGTAAGTAAGTTAACCATCCAAAAGTAAATGTTTTCCAGATTCCCTTTGCAAATAGCAGTCTTTATTCAGCCACACTTTATTTACCCAGGTGCTGTGTGTTTGTGGTTTGCATGTATATGTAATTTAGCCTTTCAGAACATAAAAAGCTTTTCAGAACAGTTTTTAATCCCTTGCCGCTAGGCAGTTGGGATTTCCTCGTTAGTAATGCATCAGGAAATCCTGACTGCTCCTACCACTGAGTGAAGGAATAAAGGTCAATTATGGCATTTGTCCCCTTCCTTACACGAGCTCTCCAGAGAGGTACTCACCAGGATTGATAGATCCTGTTGCTGCCTGGCAACAGCCAAGCCTCCAAAACTGGCCAGGCGTCAGAGCCTTGGACGAGACTGCGAAGAGCTAACTCCCCAGGCACTTACTGTCCTCTAGTTTTAGGATGTATTTCTTTTAAACTCACCTTCGAAGTACTCACCTCTGCTTATTGATTTCAGTAGACAAATAACTTTATGATGATTCCATATTGCCAAGTGAACAAAGGCTTTCATCCCTAAAGCTTTTTTCTATGCTCCTAGAACTCATGGACTCAGTGCTAAAAGCACTTTTCTCGACAAAAAAACAACAAAAAAAAACCCTCTATTTCTTTAGCTTTTACTCCTTTAAGATTTCTTCATAATACCTGCATATTATATTTTAAAGGACTACATCATTTCATAGTCTTAGTCAGCCCAACTCCACACACATTCAGAATATAAGCATGCTGTACACAAGTAGTTATTTCCATTTTCTCAGACATGAACAAAAACTTGCTCTGTGCAGAACGACCAAGTAGATTCATTTCAGCAGTGACATGACACGCCTACAAAAGTATTCATATGACGGCCCCTCTTTGAATTTGGCCTTAGCTGCAGCCAAGATATTCACATCAATGTTATTTGTGAAGGTTAGGTGTACAGTGGCTAACGCTGACCCATCCGTGAGAAGCAGACAACTGGGAACCGGGAAAACGGCCGGGATGTTTGGCAGAGAGCATCGAGCAATGAGACAGCTGTAATCACAGATTACACTCCCTCCCAGAGGGGTGAGACAGGAATGCACAGGCATGGCCTCTCAGACCTCAGAGGAGCACCTCAGGTAGAATCCTAATGGAACTGTGATAGGTTTGGCCTGAGGTTATTAGAACAGTTTGTGTGTAGAAGGCTATGGGGTAGATGCCCAAATAAATACTTACAAGGAAAAGTGAGATAAGAAAGGGCAAAAGGAGAAAAAAAAAAAAAGTGAGATAAGAAAGGGCAAATGGCTTGGAGGAGAAACTTTATAGGAGTAACTTTTTGAGCCCTCTGCCACATATAACCATTGCTTGCACTCATTTCCACACTGGCACTTGGAGGGTTAACAGTGCTGGAAGTTTAACCCAGGTATGCGGCTTGTGGTGGCTGTCTGCACTACCTGATTTTAAAAAGATAACATCACCAAAGACAAATCTTTCATTTCTAGTGAACAGCAGCATTTTAAAATACAACCTTTTGTCTTATGTTCCTCAGTCTTTTTTTTTTAATGACTACCAGCGATCGGGAAACATCTGGGAGATTGTGCTTTCCTGAAGGTGCCTTCTGCCACACTGAGCAGCTTCTTAGCAATGGTGTAACTTGCAGCTTACTACCCACCATTCACTAACTGCCTCTTATTTCATGTTGATCTACAGCCAGGACTAATGTGACATTTGGAGCTTTTGTTTTCATTTACTGGGCTATATACCCTTAGTATTAGTCAAACCACACTTTTTGCGATGAGCCCTTAACTCTGGGTTCTTGGTTGTCCAATCACATAATCACCATGACTGTAGCCACCAGATTCTAAATTTATACCTTCCTTCTAACTGTAAAATATATGCAACTTTTTGAGTACCTTAATGTCACTCAAATCCTTCAGCAGCAACCTTAATTCTTAAATTAGTAGTTTTAAGGAACTGTGAATTTCCTAAGAACTTAGATTGGTTTTAGATCATTAAAAAAATTTCTTTAATCTTAAATAGTTTTCAATTTCTAGTCTCCCTATAGGAAGATGTATAACTAATGGCAACAGGTTATTCTTACATTTTTAAGTACAGCTCAAAGGAATACAGTATAAAAATTATAAAAGGCAAATTGATTAACCTAATCAAACACAGCACTTCCTTTCATGAGTTTCATATTAAACCTATAAAGGCATCATCACAGGACCCTGTGGATTAAACGTTCACAGAGCATGACAGCATCTGGGACAAAAGGCTTCCTGGTGTTTCTGTGGCATGCAGTCATGAAGATAGCAGCGTTTCCTCTGTACTTAGGGAGACTCTGTTTCCTTACTTGTGGTCTTCAGCGGAAGGCAACGACTAGTAATCTACTTTAAAAGGCAGAAATTCTGTATACATCTGACTTCTGACTGACTACACAGCACAAACAGCCTAGAGCAGTGAAGCAGCCAGCACAGAGGCACTTGATTTTGTCAGACCTGGCTCCATCTTCTGAGAATGCCACTTCCCGGCTACTAACAGTGGGTGTCATTCACCATCGCTAAACCTCAGAAGTATCTTCCTGCCAATGTAGGAAATGCAGGTTTGATACCTTGGAGAAGCAAATGGCAAAACACTCCATTATTCTTGCCTGAAAAATTCCATGAACAGAGGAGCCTGGCGGGCCACAGTCCATGGGGTCGCAAAGAGTTGGACATGACTGAGTGACTGGGCACACCTCAATCATTTCACTGGTAAAAGGACACCACCACCTACTTTACAGGGTTTTTGTGATTACAACCAGAACTTCTTATCTAAGGTTAAGTGCCCAGCAGTGTCTGGTTAATAAGGGGTAAATTAAAAAGTTATTAATGCAATAATTAATTTTAGGGTAGTGTATTCTAAGTCACTTTAGTCATGTCTGACTCTGTGACTCTATGGACCGTAGCCCATCAGGCTCTTCTGTCCATGAGATTCTCCAGGCAAGAATACTGGAGTGGGTTGCCACGCCCTCCGTCAGGGGATCTTCCTGACCCAGGGATTGAACTCATGTCTTTTATGTCCCCTGAACTGATAGGTGGGTTCTTCACCACTAAAGACATCTAGTGTTAAGCGAAAATACAGAGATTCAATTAGAATCTGGAGAAGGCAATGGCACCCCACTCCAGTACTGTTGCCTGGCTCAATTAGGAAAAGTTACTTGTAGTTGGCAGGTAAAAATTGAGCATCCACACAATTTCCAGACTAGAATACTTTCTAGTGTGTTCTTAGACTTAGAACTCTAACTTCTCCTAAATTATTTTATAGCTTATAGCGACACATTTCAGTCTTTTAAAAAAATTATCTTTCCAGCTCTAATCTGGGCACAATAAGGTACAAAGGATGTAGCAGAACTTTAGAATGGATTTAGAGGTTTCCATCAGCCAACACTACACCCAATCAACAGACATCAGAAAATGCAGCACAAGTTGAGTTTACAAGTATACTGAAGAAGAAAGAGGCCCCTGAGGGCAAACACAGGAAAAAGTAAATGTGATAGCAGAAAGACCCCATTTGTTTTTCTGATAGGGTAGCACAGGAAAACTGGAGCAGTAAGGTTTATCAAAGGATTTCAGTCTGGCACCTGGAGATTTAAATCAAGTAGAAGTAACTACATGTTTAGTGTCTGTCTGGCATAAATGTTGATTCATTGAAAGAAAGCCTATTTGTTGACAAAATGCAAAAAGAGGTGAACAACAGCATGCTAAGTGGAAATGCTAGTGCGCTGACTCTTGAATGCTTTTTCCTGGATGTGTTATTGGGCAGGCCCTGGCTATGAGTTCCACAGACCTGCCATTACTTGGATGAGAATCCAGGACAGTGCATGTCTCAGTTCTACTGCTGTCCCAAAGCTGCATGGGGCAAACAATATTCCTTGTAAGAGCCAAGAATCTAAAATTTTGAAAATCTGCAACTAAATAGAGCAAGACACAAAATTTTAGTAAGAATAAATATAAGTAATGAGGGTTTATATATATATATTAAAAAAAATCAGCCTCCATGGAGATGTGGCCAAAATGGAACATGCAAAGACAAATTCTTAAATTCAAGGTCAGTGTGAGTTGCCAGCACAGATGCATGAGAGACTAAAAATATTGGAACAAGGAATAAGGAAATCATTGGAACTATTCTGGAACATGTAGGCCTTGACACCTCATTTTAAGAACATCAAGTAGGCATACATGGAGACAGATAGGGGTCTAGAAGTGACAGAAGCAACAACTGACTGGAAAAATCTAGGGGAACATGAGCGGTCTTTAAATATCTGAAGAGCTGCCCTGCAACAGAGCAACAGCACAATCTTTATGACTAGATAAGACAGAAGTCACATTAATGGACAGAAGGACACAGATTTTTGGTCTAATAGGCAAAAACCTATGAATTCTGGAAGATTTCAGAAATGTGGAAAAGGCTTGCTAGAAAGGCAGTAAATTCCCATGTGGTCACAGCAAATGTTCAGGAGGACAAGGTTATCTGTTTGTGGCCTCGGGGGATGGAAAGGTTTGGTAGCAATTATGTTTGACCACAAGTAAGATGAGATGATTTCTAAGGTTCATTCAGACTGTGCCTTTTATGAGCCAAGTAGAAAACTGCTTTAACTAACTATAACTAACTTATCAGGGCTATAATCTTGAAATGTATCAAGTAAGACTGGGTTTAACAGGTTCAATCCTTAGTTATCTCCAAGTCCACACAGCTCCAACCTTCCCTCCAGTGTGGGAACCACAGGCAGGGACAAATCAGCATCTGTTCACTGGTCATTCACTACTGGAGAGAGTACTTACAGAACAGACAGTGTTGTCATCCTCTGAGGACAGCCTGAAGCTGTCAACAAAGATTAAACGAAATCAACAAGAACAAAGCAACAATTTCTGTAACAATGAGTGGTTTGGGTATTGTTTTATTATTTTTTCCCCAGCACATCTTAAAAATCACACATGGGCATTTACTTATAGAACAGTACAGTCTAGGAAAAGCAATAAAAGGAGAATCCAAACATACACTGAAAGCACAGTAAACAGACTGTGTTGAGCCCTTTGGAAAACAGTATGGCTCAGTATGAATTGACAAAGCTACGCTGGAATCCCATAGCAGTTTTCCTTCCCACTAGGTATCCACTTTGAAGACTATTAGTGTAACGAGAAGGACTGTTTGTATGCATTAGTTACAGCAGTATAATGGCTTACATACAAGTGCTTACCCACGTGTAGTTCCCAAAGGTGACTACAGTACTGGCAGGAAAGATGCACTGCCTTGGAGGAAGACTCGGGATAAAATATTATTCAAGTCAAGTTGTATCAGAGCCAAAGTATTTCACAGGCTTAGCAAAAAAGGACAAAAATTAGGAAACATAACCTACACATATTTCTCATAAGATTTATCATTGTTCAGAAACAGAAATATTTATTACTCTGAAGGCACCATCACACAAAAAGGACTGACACACAATGGAAGGAATAGGAACCCCAACCCCCTCCCCCACTCCAGGCTCTGCTCCTCAGGGAGCTGTGCGAGCAAACAGCTAAAATGTGTAGCGGGCGTCTCCAAGACGCAGTGAGTATGCCACGTCCACGGAGCCACATCTTAGGGCGACTCAGTTGGGAGCAAGAAAGCACATGTAAATCCCACTGACTGAATAGGTGTACTTAAGAGTACAGGTCTACCACACAATTAGTGAAATATGCAAGAATAGGTGACTAAAACCAACACTGTGGAAGGGATCTTCCATGTTTCTACATACAACTACTTAATTCCTGATGTGTTCTCGAAGAGGAATAGCTTTGAACTGCTACACAAGCTCTGTCTTTAAAAACTAATCCTCTCCCACTCATTTCAAATAATGGCTATTTCATAGGAGGGGGAAAAAGAAATCCCAACAAGGCACTGTATGCTTTGGGGGAATATTCTTTAAATAGGTCAAAAAATAATTATTTATAGAAACCGTACACCAGCACATGTGTTTCATGTCCTTTTTAGATATGTGAACAAGACTGCTTTAGTGGTTAAACAACATGTTTCATCATAGGGTGCTCACAAAAAACACTACCAACAATAAGATGCCTTAAAAACATGTACATATACTATTTAGAAACCCGCACTGAAACATTTGTTTCCTTTCTCTCTCTCTCTCATTTGGAAGTTCAGAGTATTTGAAAAATGTTCTTAATGATACTTAATGTATTATCTTATTCCTTGTGGGGAAAAAAAGTATAAAGTAAACTCCTTAGGGAAGCAAAAAGAAATCTTTTCATGCTCACAGAATTAAAGTTAATTAATTCTATGATGGTTCTTTGGCTTCAGTGGTCCTTACTCACGTTTCTTAAGGAATTGTTGTGGTTAGAAGAGCACAAAAGTGCTCATTCTTTGAGGATCTTCCAAAGTTCAAATGGGAATGCTTCAGGTTCACAGGAAACTAAACACCTCCTAGGAATATAACATTGATTTAAAATAATTAGAGAGTAATAAAACCTAGCTAACAATATACTCAGTTATAAATCCAAAAGGATTTAGTTATATTTAGGTTGTACTTGATTATGCTTCATTAATAAAATTATAAAAATTTTCTTTTCAAAATTAGTGGAAATATGAAGAAATAAAATTGAAAGACAAACCCAGTTGCAAACAGAAGAACAAACACCTTCATACTCCCCTTGAAGAAAAAAATCTCTTAGACCCAGGTCCATTTTATTAATAATATAAGTTTCTATAATCTGGTGACATTACAGGTAGCTTTTACAGTTATATTTCATAAAGACAAACAGTTGGCTTAGGAGAAGAAAGCTGAGTAACTTACATACTTTATGTCACACACTGTATTTCAATAGTTTTAAAACAATCTTTTATACTTCCTGGATTTCGGCATCAATGTATATGAAATTAGTAAGGATTAAACACATATATTGACAGGTGGCTTATTTGGGAATGTGAAGACTTTAAGCTTCCAGAACTCGTTAAGCCAAAGGTGGTTCTGGATTCTTCAGTCCTAACCTGGCACTTCTTATTTTGGCTTTTCACACACCGTGAGCTAAACCCTAACTAAAATTAAAGTTGCTAAAGATTAAGTGGTAACAAAAAGTTATTAAAGCTGTCTTCAACTCCTGTCTTAGTGCTTCTTAAAATGTAGATATGCTTTCCACAGAATTCCACCTTGGATGCTTCAAGCACCCACATATGTAGTTTATGCATCGATGTATAATAAATATGTGTGTCCTATGTTTACAGAGAATAAATGCTTAACCAAACTTAGCCCACTGGAGCAGCTGAGGTTACAGGCTTCAGCCTGGGACCACAGGGCTTTTCTGATCAGCTATAGTTAGGAAGTAGAAAATATAAAAGAATATGACAGCAGAAAATCACTGGCGCCAACATGCAAAAGTCATTTTAAAAAATGCAAGCTAGGACTTACTTAGCAGTTACTAAAGGGATATTCTGAAAGAGGTTTTCTTGTAACCATCTGTATCTGGTTTAATACACACACTGATAGAAGCTCATTCTTCACTGTATTTTTGTTTTCCAAAATACATCAACACAGCTATGTATACCAGAAGGCTTCTAGCTTCATAATTAGCTTTTAGGTAAGAGTACTATTTAGGAAAAAACTCCCAATTCCGCAACATAGGAAAGAAGTTAATCCTCTTTCTTTGTGGTAAAATGCTGGGCACAATAAACATGTGGCTTTTGCAATTCTAACTAAAACTAAAAGCTCATGTTACTTAGTAATAATAAACTCACTTATACATGGTAAAGTGCACCAAACATTAAGGCAACCATTTCTCTAAGGGTCAATAAAGCTTGTTCGTACTGAGTCCTTAGTATTCAATGCCATTTCTCACTAGCAGCAATTCCTATTCCCACTAAAACGCCAACTCAAATGTGACATCATCAAATAAAATATTAGAAATAAGACTAAGTTTAGAAAGACAAATCAATGTTATACAGTCCTGAAAACCAAACAGGCTACATAAATAAACTTATTCAAGCCTCACATAAGCAACATCCCCTGGCTTTAACTTTTATGAAGCCATTTTCAGATATTTCAGAAACAGGAGGCAAGGTTTTAAGTGCTTCTGTGTGTATACAAGAACTCAACTCTCTGCAGACACTAAGTATATGCTCAGGCACCTTTCAGCAGCAGGAGTATGGAAGCAGGGAAAGGCTTTCTGATTTGCTAATCAGAATGAAACAGTACTGACAAGTGTTTATGTGTTTCAAACTCATCCCTGTAGAAATTATTCAAACTACAAAATGCAGTCATCACTACAAAATCAAGGTTGGGGAGTCAGGCATGCATGGGAGAAGAAAAACAAAAGCATAAATCACTAATTTCCATAAGGTTCATGTAGAACAGTGAACCAACAATTTCAGGTGTTACATTGCCTAATTCTGAGGTTGCTGAAACCTGAACTCCCTGGGAAAGAATGTTATAACAATCACGTGCAAAGGAATGGATCTGCTTATGAATCTATGTTTTATTGTAAAAATATTACTCAGAAACATGTATACACGTCAGTGAGATATTAGTACTGTATTAAATTTTACATTTTGATCACCAATTAGAGAAATTAGTTTCATGAATAGATGCATTTTATAAAGCTGAGATTCTTATAACCCTAGAAGCAAGTGTTAATTTCCTCATCAGGTAGCCAACTATTTCAAATATCAAGGGCTTGAAGTAAAGATCTGCTGGAAATTCTATAATTAAAAATAAATCACCAATGAAGAGAGGCAGCATCTAATAAATAAATATTTTGTTTTTGTTAAACTAATAGTTCAATTTTATTTGCTTACAGATTTTAAGTTTATTAGTTTGAGGCCAATTTTGTTAAAAATTATTTATCATTTTGAAGTCTTAAAAATATCACTTTGTTAATTTTAGATCTTCACTTTTCTGGTTAAGGCTACTTCAGATATAAAAGGTATCAAACTGCCCAAAAATACTTTGGAGCTGTTGCTACATAAACAGACAGTGTGTCCTTTTAAAGGATCGTCTGCATTTTGACTTACATTAGCTGATCAAATATTAATTTTAAAAAAATTATCAAAAGTTAGGTATTGCATTAATAAAAGAATCCATCTCAAAATGTGAATCATGAACCTTGACAGTGATTCAAAGTAACTATTTATTTTAATATGTAGGTTTGAATGTAAAAATGTTTGCTATATGTGGTTAATGTTCTATTATTTAAGAAATATGATATTGCAAACATTTTATTATGGCATGTGTATTAATAACTACTGTTTTAAAAATTTAGGTTAAACCAGTAATTCAAAAAGGCATTAAACCATTATTAAAAACTAAATTGAAACTTTACTTTTATATGGAAATTTTTCATGTTGTTTGGGCTAATTTTTTTACAAAAGTTTTTTCTCATTAAAACTATTGAGGTTTTCATATTTCAGGAGCTGAATGATGACTGCGTTTCTTTAGCCAAACAATTCTTTGAACTGGAGACATTCAGTGTAAGGAGTCTTCCTCTTCTGCTCCTGCTGCAGCTTCTTCTGCATCTCAGCAACAAGAATGTGAAATGAGAAACATCAGTACTCTAAATTGAATAAAGGCATTTCTTTCATGGTAAACCTTTTCTTCACATACAATGAATGAGACATCAGCTTTCCTTATGAAACATATAAAGAATGAATTAGGATATAACCATGCGTTATCTCAGTGACACAAATTCAACTCATACCTCAGCAGAAAGAGAAATATGGAGAACAAAAGATGTCTCCTGACAGAATCAATCATCCTAATGATTTAAGGTTTCATAACTGGATACTAATTTCAAAGAAAATGTAGGCCAAGCATGTTACAGAACTGGAGGCATCCTAAGTAAGAGGCTGCCTATCTTCCACGGGTCTTCTCCCTTAATGGCCTACTCACACTAGTAACGCTCTCTTAAAAAAAAATACATGTATATAACTGGTCAGTGGAATCCTTCCCTACATAGCTGCTTCCCAGAAACCTTCTTTTAAACAGGGGGCTAGAGAAACAATAGATGACACCAAAATCTGCCTTTGTTCCCCAAGAAGAAACATCAATACAAAACAGCTGGCAGCATCCTCCTCTGAAATAACAACTGGGAGCCAGCCTTGTGCTGCCTGACTGAAATTTGAAATGACAACCAGTTGGCTGTAAACTAATGCACCTACAATGAGAGAGATTTAGGAATACCATCTGTCAATCCATAGATGCAGAAACAAAACAAACCACAGAATGAAACAAACTTATTTTAAACCAACAAACAAATGCAGCTGAAATAAAGTCCATGATATATTTGATTACTGGTATAACCATAGTTAAAGACTTAAAATAAAAGTGACATTTTTCTTAGCAACAGTAATGGATTTATAAAAGGTTTCTGTTTCCAAAGATGTTATTGGGGTCCACATATTCCTTGACAGACTTCAGCATCCCAAAGCCGACATCAGAGATACTCTCCTTTAGCCACTGCTTCCGTAACTTGCCCACTGAAAAAACAAAATCAAAAATGCTTCAATATACACTACGATGCTGGAAACCAATCAATCTTGCGACCATGAATGAACAAACACTGTGTGATAAATGCTTTTATTCAAAAATGAGAAATGTTTTGCTTTATTTGATTTATTGAGCCCACCAGACTATCAAGCTCATTAAGCCCAATGTATTCCCAGGGGAGGCCTGTGCTCCACAGTATCTCCTTTCTCTGCAGACTATAAAATGGAGATGGAGGAAGCTTGGACTGAGATTATGGCCCATTTTATAAATAACAAAATGAGAAAAACATGGGTTTCAAAAGAACCCACCTCTGGTCTTCACCAAAACATGCCAAAGTTTCAGAGAAAATAAAATTAACTAAAGAAAACACATCTAGATGATTTTTTTGGGGGGGGGTATACTAGAGCAAAAATGACAAGATATATATATATCCATAAAATATTCTGAGAAGAACAAAATTGTTTAAAAAATTGAAAAATCTGAACTTTGGGCTTAAGAAAAAAATCTGGTTATGAAGCTTTCTATTTGCATTTTCTTTCCATGTGACTTTATAATAAATCTGCACGTTCAAATAATGGTTATTTTTCTTCCTGTGGTTTTTCCAGAATTAGAGTTTTTTAGTCACTGAATAAATCAAATACCTAAACCATCTTAAATATAATTATCAGATTTTACATACTATATGTTTCCCTTCTTGTTTTCTAAGTCCTGCTAATTTATTCTGAGACTAATGAATATAACAGCAGCATTAATTATATTTTAAAAGGCATTCAATGAAAAACAATCTTTTCTAAGTAGCACTTTTGTAAGAAAGGATATGTACTTAATCTATAAAAGAATTCTGAAACATCAACTTGCTGTGGCATTAAAAGGCAACGCAAGATGTTGACTTATATGTGGAAAATGGATAAACCTTATTTATGGCTAAAATTATTTGTGGTCAGTACTTGTCAAATGTATTATTGCAATAATTGAATTCAATGGTCATTTCCACAAATGTTCATTAATGATCTAAGTCATCAACAATGATTTAATTGGCAAACTGAAATAGGAAAGCTTCTTTCATTAAAACATTCAGCCTGTCATTCTAAAATGCACTCCCATTTATCAGGCTGCAGTGATACACCATAGTATCTGCTTTTGGAAATCTTAAATACCATTTTAAGCTCAAATCAAACCATCTTTTCTGTCCAGTTTCCCAGGAAACAATCAATTGTCATTAAAATAATAAATAGCATGACATTCTCAGAAAGCAAAATATTCTTCTTGGCTTCTGGAAATAAAAAAGTACTGCTGGTATTAAGATGAGGGAAAATGCTCTACAGCAGGAGAAAAAAAAATCAAACTCAAAAGAAAAATTCTGTTTAAAAGAGTTTTAAAATCAGAAGCTGAACGTACAAATTTCTACTCATGCAATAGCTGCCACCTGAAAGATGTCCTACCAGGTCCCCCTACTGTCTCCCTGAGAACTCATCACAATGCCTCAGCCTGAGTTTGCTCATCTGCAAAGGGATTAGAATCTACAGGATCTTTTCACCTCAAATATCCGATGATTTTAACACTTAAAGTTACAAATCAGTTATTTCCAGATTTGCTCCAGGGTATTAAAAAGAAAATAAACCTACTCTGTGAGTGGTAAAAATGTCATTATTTTAAGCCACCGACACTGAGGCAACTCAGGAGAGTGGGGTGAAAAGCAGTCAATGCCAGTCTCCACTGTTATCTGTAATATAGTTTCACTGAATGTGTCCTGTGGTTATGGATGTAATTGTCCTGAAAAGACTGCAAACAACTGCTCCAACAAGATGGAGCACATTAGAACCTCAGCAGGATGCCCAACAGCTAGCTTGTCTGCCTGGTTTTACACCTCTAGTAATAATGCAATTCCGCAAGGAACTGAACCATCGTCTGAGAAGCCACCCAACAGCCATTGCATATTTAATGAAGTCACTCACCAAGCGCTGGAAAACAGAAGGTGCTTGGAGTGCATCATTAGTTCTGTCAGAAGGATAATTTACACATCTATCTTGTCAAATTTTCTATGGTTTATACTTTTACAATAATCAATCTAACATACATTTGATTAGTGAACTAGAAAGTAAAAAAAAAAAAAAGAAAGAAAGGCAGGCAGTTCGGCAGCATAGCTGTGGTCCCTCATAAACATATCTGATAAAAGAATTTAACCCCTGATGATCTGATGGCAGAGGGCTGTGAGCTTCTGTTAATGATAAGAAAATTTATACTGAAGTCAGAAATCACAATTTATGCAATTAAAAGGATGAGAAATCTTTTGGTTTTGCTTAACAATTTAAGTCAACTACACTACAGGGTAAATGTACAAATGGAAATAGAGCTTAAGCAGAAATGCTTAATGAGCATTTATAGTAAGAGATTATTGGAAATAGTCTTCATAAAATTCTAGAGAACCTTCTTCTCTGGCTGCCTCAGATGAATTAATAAATTAAAACACAACAATGAAACATCAAAGGCCCCCTTCTTAGAGCTAAACAACAGCAATAATAATGCCATTTGTTCAGTCTTTATTTTCATTGCTAGGAATTTTAGAAATTAGCTGGTTAGACTGATCTGGACATATGCAACACATGTGTGTGCATAACTATACAGTAGCTGCTTAAACATTTACAGACTCATTTTCAGAAAAGGTAGAAACACTCTGTCCTTTATGTAACATGCCATACTAAAGGGGAGAATGGATGAATGAAAACAGCAGATAACAGATGGTCAAGACTATTTCAACATTTCTTGTATCCAGCTATCCATGAAAAGGCTTGTGTACATTCATACTACACGAAGCTTACTCCTCTTTCTAGACTGAGATTATCTGATGTGTGGGGGTATTCATGACTACTGACTCAAATACATCCCTTTGACTTCTGATTCTCTAGAAGTATAAAACTACCTTGAGAGCCAACAGCAGAGCTAGAAAAGCCAAGCCCACCATTTCTCAACATAAGAAAAAGACCCTGTATTCCACAATTCACATTTTTTCAATGTTCAGAATGCTCAAGTATTTTAGAGTCTTAAATATATTTTTAAAGATACAAAAATCATAAGCCAGCCAAATAATAAACATTACAGAAAAATAATGGGAGGAAATTCTTTTTCTGCTTGAGAGTGGAGTTCACTTTTTTTAGAATTTCTCTTAAATAGAATAATTTGTTTTTTCCATAATATACAGTACATATTAAAAATTATACTTTTGGAACAGAGAAAATAGAAGCTTTGGGGGATAATCTTTGAAATCATAGGCTCAACAGTCCCCTCTGGATGTTAATAGCTCCAAGAAAGAATACATTTTGTGTGGAAATCAACAGAAAAGAATGAACTGACCTGTATAAAAGGGGGACAGGTAATGGGAGTCATGTGTGGAATATGTGGACACGGTGGCCAGTCTAGCCAACAAAAATTATTTGGAAGGGACAAAAGAATGAGCAGAAACTATCAAATAACCTCATCGTAAAAGGGACACATCTAGTATCTGCTAGCCAGAATTCTTTTCAGCTAAATTAAAAACTTTTGAATTATGGAGCTGATTATAACGTTGAAAAGATCTATTATACACTTATGTTTTAAATTATGAAATGGGCTGGACTTTTAGAAGATTACTGAAGCCAAAGCCTAGAATCAGAATTTAGCCAAAGTTAAAAGTACCTAACCATTATTTTAACAACTGTATTTTGAAAGCTCTAGTTTAAGCATTTTTTTAACACTATTCTACAGGTCATTAAAAAAAAAAATTCTAGATTTAGCTGCTTGTATGAGTGATCTAAGTGCTGACTTTGTATAAGATTTCATTAATTCAACCAATCTACTAGTGGAGTATGTAAGAAACTAGTGCTAAAGGGACACCGACCCCTTGTCAGATGAGGTTCTGGCCCCAAGAAACTTCCGGCTCTTTGGAGAATCTGGTGACTTGATGATGAGGATATTTCTTTGGGAGGGAGTGGTGTGGGGTAGAAAAGAGGACTTAGTTGTCCATTTGCTTCTACTATAAGGCATTCCTGTGTATGTGTGTGTTGGATTTTGGTACATGTTGAAAGTAAGTGACAGATCTCCAACTGAGGGATACTAATATCCAGCTTTTAAAGACACATGAGATAAGACTATGACTATCCACGATTCTAATTTAATGCTTATGCTCAGTCACGTCTGACTCTTTGTAACCCCATGGACTGTAGCCTACCAAGTTCCTCTGGACTGTAGCCCACCAAGATCCTCTGTCCATGGGATTTTTAGGCAAGAAAAATGATGAAATGGGCTCTTCAGTTAGAAATGGGTTACCATTTCCTCCTCCAGGGAGCTTCCCAATCCAAAGACAGAACCTGCATCTCCTGCAACGGCAGGCAGATTCTCTACCACTGAGCCACCTGGGAAGCCCCGATTTAATGTTTTAGTTCAGTTCAGTTGCTCAGTCGTGTCTGACTCTTTGCGGACCCATGAATCGCAGCACGCCAGGCCTCCCTGTCCATCACCAACTCCCGGAGTTCACCCAAACTCACGTCCATCGAGTCAGTGATGCCATCCAGCCATCTCATCCTCTGTCCTCCCCTTCTCCTCCTGCCCCCAATCCCTCCCAGCATCAGAGCCGTTTCCACTGAGTCAACTGTTTGTATCAGGTGGCCAAAGTACTGGAATTTCAGCTTTAGCATCATTCCTTCCAAAGAACACCCAGGGCTGATCTCCTTTAGAATGGATTGGTTGGATTTCCTTGCAGTCCAAGGGACTCTCAAGAGTCTTCTCCAACACCACAGTTCAAAACCATCGATTCTTCAGCACTCAGCTTTCTTCACAGTCCAACTCTCACATCCATACATGATCACTGGAAAAACGATAGCCTTGACTAGATGGACCTTTGTTGGCAAAGTAATCTCTCTGATTTAATGTTTAGTGGATACTTAAAGTCATGTTTGGTTTCTTTATTAAAGTCATCTGATTTATTTTCTACTACTGAAGACACTTCTAATATCAAGATGAAAAATTCATAGATACCATGGACTTTTAACAAAGCAATTAAAAAATCTGGTATAAGATTCTTTTCTTATTAAATATTTTTAAATGTCATTTTCTCTATGCTAAGGTTTTATCTGTGCAGTTTATAGAGCAGCTCTAAGATCTTACAGATCCTTGAATAGGTCTTTAGAGATTATGAAACAGGAGGAAAATCTGAATGACCAAGATGATAGCAGAACACAAGAGCTGGATTCAATCTGTCTTCAGAACACAATCAAGGGTTAATTCTGCTGTGTCCCCAGAAGATGGATTGACAAGCTCAAAATTTAAACCAAGTGGCAACTAATGCCTATACAACTGAGCTGAAAGCAAGTAAGCAGACCAAATAACATGATAAAGGCAGAAAAGGATAGAAAACATCACATGTACCTTGAAGGGTCATGCTTTATTCATTTTTGTAGTCCTGTTAAATAATACAGGGCTTCTCTGGTGGCTAAGACAATGAAGAATCTGCTTGCAATGTGGAAGACCCAGCTTCGATCCCTGGGTCAGAAAGATCCCCTGGAGGAGGGACTCCAGTACTCTTACCTGGAGAATTCCATGGACAGAGGAGCCTGGTGGGCTACAGTCCATGGGGTGGCAAAGAGTCGGAAACAACTGAAGGACTAACACTTTCACTTGCTATAATACAGCGTATCCACACAGTAAGAATAAAAAAAAAAACCAGTTAAACTATATTGAACCACAGTTACCCATAAGCCATTTTAGATAAAGAGTAGGGATGCAAATATCCAATCTGGATTTCTTGACTTTCCTTTGGTTTTATCTGCCTTGCATTCCTATATTCTGACATTATTTCTTAGATATACTCAGGAGTTCTTCTATGTTAGCTAAGACAGGAGAAGGAATGTCACAGAACCTCACTCTCTTCCTTCAAATCTCTAGGAGCCTTTGGACTATATCAACAGTTCTCAACAGAGACAATTCTGCAACACAAGGGACATTTAGCAATGTCTACAGACATTTTTTGGAGAAGGTAATGGCACTCCACTCCAGTACTCTTGCCTAGAAAATCCCATGGATGGAGGAGCCTGGTGGGCTACAATCCATGGGGTCGCTAAGAGTCGGACACAACTGAATGACTTCACTTTCACGCATTGGAGAAGGAAATGGCAACCCACTCCAGTGTTCTTGCCTTGAGAATCCCAGGGATGGGGGAGCCTCATGGGCTGCCGTCAATGGGGTCACACAGAGTTGGACACGACTGAAGTGACTTAGCAGCAGCAGCAGCAGAGACATTTTTGGTTGTCGTAATTTTGAACAATGTTACTAGAATCTAGTGGGTAGAGGCCAAGGGTGCTGCTAAACATACTACAATGCATAGGACAGCCCCCACAACAAAGAACTGTCTAGCCAAAATGTCAACAGTGCAAAGATTGGTAAATTTTAGACCATATATTTCCAAAGGTCCATCTCCCAGGAGCCCAAATAATTTCCATAAAAGCAAACGTATCTTCACTGCTGCAATCAACTGAATTAGAAATAAATGGCTCCTGCTATTGTAAGGTGACCTTGTTTTAAATTTGAGGCTACTGACCAAACTGAGGCTACCAACTCCAGTATTCTGGCCTGGAGAATTTCATGGACTTAGTCCATGGGGTCACAAAGAGTTGGACACGACTGAGTGACTTTCACTTCACCAAACTGAAAGAAATTCTGGAAAAAGTGGTAGAGTAGACAGAAGTTATACTCAGAAAACCTGCCATTAATGACAAATGCTAGTTATTTTAGAATTTAACTCCTAAAGACCTGAATCTAATTTCTACTGAAAAAAGTTTTAAGTCATATTTTTGGGCCATTTTCCCAGCCAATGTGTGAAAATATATATGAAATAAAGCTTCACAGCACTGCTCAATAGAATTTTCTGTGATGACAGAAATGTTCTGCATCTGCAGTGCTTACCTCAGTGGCTCCTAGCCACATGTGGATATTAAGCACTTGAAAGGTGGTATTGCAAATGAGGAAATAAATTTTTAATTTTATTTCATTTAAATTTAAATAGCCACAAATACCCTAGTGGTTTTTGTGTTAGACAACACAGATTATTAAAAATTAACTTTACCTAAAGTCACTTTTCAGAGAAGGCAATGGCACCCCACTCCAGCACTTTTGCCTGGAAAATCCCATGGACGGAGGAGCCTGGTGGGGCACAGTCCGTGGGGTCACTAAGAGTCGGACACGACGGAGCAACTTCACTTTCACTTTTCACTTTCATGCACTGGAGAAGGAAATGGCAACCCACTCCAGTGTTCTTGCCTGGAGAATCCCAGGACAGAGGAGCCTGGTGGGCTGCCGTCTTTGGGGTCACACAGAGTCGGACACAACTGAAGCGACTTAGCAGCAGAAGCAAAGTCACTTTTAACAGATCTTACATTTGAAAATACCTATTAGGATTCATTTCTAATCACCTGAAAAATAGCTACGAAAAGCTAATGAGTCTATAACAATGTAATAATATAGTAGAGGTACTCTGAGATTAACAAACATCTAGTACGTAAAAGAGTACTGTGCTGTGTGCTGTATTTAGTCGCTCAGTCGTGTCCGACTCTTAGCGACCCCATGGACTGTAGCCCGCCACGTTCCTCTGTCCATGGGAATTCTCCAGGCAAGAATACTGGAGTGGGTTGCCATGCCCTCCTCCAGGGGATCTTCCCAACCCAGGGATCAAACTCAGGTCTCTTGCATTGCAGGCTGATTCTTTATCTTCTGAACCACCAGGGAAGCCCACTTAAAAGAGTCTTGGTCATAAAATTGCTAGGGAGAAAGAGTTCTCTTTAGAGGTCCAAAGAGAAATGGTTATTATCCAAGCTACCTATTCTTTCCTTGTGGCTGAGAAAATACATCTGAAGCTGGAAGCTACTACAGGTGTATATATATAGCACAAGGTAAGAAGCAGCAAACACGATGTTGTCCCTGCCCTCTGCGACTGCGCCTCTGTAGCTTGCATGGGGAGGAAGATATAAGGATCCATACGTTCTTACAACAGATTTTGTCAGCTCTCAAATCTGTCTGTACTGTGACATAGTTGAAATAGTTAAGTAGTTAAATGTTCAACTACATCATGAATTAAATTGGCTTTTAATCTAAGTCTGGTCTTAGAATCTCACTATTTACAACATTGCTTCAGTGGAAAAATATTATATTCAACTTTTAAGTTTTGTGAGAGAAAGCAAATCACAAAAAGAAAGAGCAAAACAAACTTATGCTATCTTATGGTAATCTGATAAAGATTTGATACTGGAAAGGCTATACTCATCTGATAGCTATCAAAAGACCAAAATCACAACCAGCATATTGACACTGATATAGTCGAGATCCAGAACATTTCCATCCTCACAAGGAGCCCTGTGTTGCCTATTTATAGTCACCCCTGTCGTGCAGCAACTCATGGAAACCACTAATGTGTTCTCTATTTCTCTAATTTCACTATTTGAAAAATGTTATAGAAATACTATCATACAGTATCCAATTTGGGGGACTGGCTTTTTTTCAGTCAGGGTAAGTTCCTGGAGATTCATCCAAGTTGCTACATGTGTTTATGGTTCATTTTCTCTTACTGCTGAGTAGTATTCCATGGTACACATGTACCATAGTGTGATTAGCCATTTAATCATGAAGGACATCTGAGCTGATTCAAGTTTGGGACTACCATGAGTAAATCTGCTGTAAATGTACATGTACAGGTTTATGCATGAACGTAAGTTTTCAATTCTGTGGTATAAGCATTCAAGAGCATAACTGTTGGGTTGAATGGTAGTTACAAGTTTGATTTTTATAAGAAACTGCAAACTGTTTTTATGTAATGATGTTACTACCCTACACTCCAAACAGTAATGCATGACTTACTTGTTTTTTTACATCCTTGCCAACATTCGACACTGCCACTATTTTCTAATTTTAGCTTTCTGATCAGTGTATAGTGGTTTCTCTTGTGGTTTTAATTTGCATTTCCATAATAGTTATTGTTTTCCTGGTGGCTCAGTGGTAAAGAATCCGTCTGCCAATGCAGAAGATGGGTTTGGTCCTTGGGTCAGGAAGATTCCCTGAAGAAGGAAATGGCAACCCATTCTAGTATTCTTGCCTGGAAAATTCTACAGACAGGAGGAGCCTGTCAGGCTCTATTCCACGAGGTTGCAAAGAGTTGGACATGATTTAGCAACTAAACAACAACAATGGTTACTGATGATGAACATCTATTCATGTAATTATTTGTCATCTGTGCATCCTCTTCAGGGAAATGATTCTTCATGTCTTCTGCCCATTTTCTAATTGAACTGTTTACGTTTTACTATTGAGTTTTGAGAGTTCTTTATATTTTATAGACATAGTTCTTTTGTTGGATATATGGTTTGCACATATGAAAAGCCTAACTTTTCATCCACTTAACAGAGTCCTTCACAGAGCAATCATTTTTAATTTTGACAATATCCAATTTATCAAATTTTCCTTTAATGGACTGTACTTTTTGTGAACAATCTAATAACTCTCTGCCGAACTTTAGATCTTGAATATTTTCTCTTGCTTTTTGTTTTTTCTAGAAATTTTGTTAGTTTATATTTTACATTTAAGTCTTATCTATGTTGAGTCAATTTTAGTATAAAGTGTGAGGTTCAGGTCAAGGGTTTTTTTAACCTATGAATTTCCATCCAATTGTTCCAGCACTATTTGTTGAAAAAGCTATATACTTCCTTCACTGGTTGCTTTATATCTTTGTCAAAACTGGTTGGACACATTCACATGGGTCTATTTCTCAGTTGTCTATTTTGTTCTATGGATCAATACTCCTCCAATACCACAGTCTTGATGACTGTATTATTATAAGTCTTGAAATCTGATAAATTGATTCCTATGACCTTGCTATTCTTTTTCAGCTACTTATTTCCTTTATTTTAACATATAAATTTTAGAATAATCTCTTCCATATCTACTAAAAATATTTCTAAAATTTTGATAGGAATTGCATTAAATAGGTAGATCACTCTAGGGAGAACTGACATGTTTATACCATGTCCAGTGTTGTACCAGTCCATGAACATCTCTCTCCATTTATTTAGGCCTTTAATTTTGTCATCAGCAGTCTATAATTTTCAGAACATAGATCCAGTGTATATATTGTTAGATTTATGCATAAGTGTGTACATATTTTATTAGATTTAAATGCCTTTGGAGCAACTGTAAATGATACTACATTCTAAATCACAGTTTCTATATGCCTGTTGTTAATATACGAAAATGGAACTGATCTTGGTGTGGCCTCTTATATTCTGCAATCTTGCTGATCTTGTTTTTGTATATATATTTTGCATTTTCTACAAAGACAATCATGTCATCTATAGATAGTGATAATCACCTTGTCAATCTGCATGTCTTTTATTTCACAGTATAGATTTTTAACAAAGCTGATCTTTTGCTCATTACTTTGAGTAGTCTCTTTACTTTTAAAGTTTCTGACACTACTGGATTATGTCAAGACCACAAAAACTGCTATGAGCAGCTACCTCATAATTATTCTCTGAATAATAGGAAATAAGTTTGGTTAGGTAAAGATATCAATATTTAAACTAAGACTGGTTATATTTAATCAAGATTTTTTTTTGTTTCCTGACAGGGACTTAGATATAATTTTAGCAAATGAACAA
Source organism: Nanger dama (assembly GCA_917880005.1). Taxonomy (NCBI): domain Eukaryota; kingdom Metazoa; phylum Chordata; class Mammalia; order Artiodactyla; family Bovidae; genus Nanger; species Nanger dama. The sequence goes on from CAKJTW010000010.1 coordinate 20,371,716, forward strand.
CTTAAAAACTTAAGTCATAAATTGAAATTAAACATATGGCTGACATAAACGTTGTTGTTTAAACTGACCAGCCTGGCCAGTTACAAAAACAAGCGCTATGAAGATTAAGTTAAGCAGGCTTTGTATTTCCTATAGCCTCCAGTTCCAGACTACATCTGTTTTCTTTGATACACAAAACCAGAGTTAAAATAGCTCCATTTATCACAGCATGATTGTAGGCAGACAAACCAGCCTGTCTGTTTCCAGATAGTGAAAGCGACTGTTATTAATCACAATTACAGGCCAAACTCTCTAAGAGAAATTGCATCAATATTCTCCCAACCCCCGGCCCTTCTACTCTTGAACTCAAAAATGCTACTGAGAATGTCACGACACTGCCTGAAGGTCAGTAACTAAAGGTGCTACTATGAGGCTGCCTTGAGTTTTAAGTTCAAGATACATATTAAGGAAAACCTTTTCCACACATATAAAAAGTGATCTTTTAAGAACTCTATTATTGATTAACTTTAGAAGGATAATTAAACCCACTCTATTTAAAATTTATATGGAAAGATTTCTGCTTGAAATGAAACTAGGAAACTACACTGAATAGCATGGGATATTTGAAATGTACAAATTAGATGATTAACTTTAAGGACAGAAGCATTTATGAAAATAGACAATTTTATAGCAAATTTTGCAGCCAATAGTATGAAGAAAATTTATTGCTTTCATACAGATGGTAACAGAACCTCCTATAGAGTAAGACTAATTACAGGTTACAGATGAAAACATTAAAATAACTGTTCAATCTTACTCTTTGATAAGGGTCTTTTTCAAACTGTAATCCTTATTTCAATGGTTATGGTAGAGGTTTAAGTATACAAACCAGAGTTTCACTTGGTGTTGTCTACTTCTTTTATGTTTTTAAAAGGCTTATTGTTTTTAAGCACCTACTGTATATGCAAGACACTTTGATGTTTAGATACATTATCACACTTAAGTCTTATAATAATCCAAGGTAGGTACTATTCCCATTTTGCAGATGAAAAACTGCAGTTCAGAGAATTTATTTCTCTAAGGTGATGTGATACAGCTAGCTAAGTACAGAGCCAAAAGTCAAATACAGATTTGATTCTGAAGTCTATGTTCTTTCTCCTGTCTGTAAGCCTTTCAAATTTATATTTGTTTTAAGACAAAGTTTAAATGGAATCTTACATATATAATGCATCTAAGAAAGGAAACTAAAATGGCTGGTTGGGCAGTTATACAGAAATGCATATTATTTTACCCTACTTTTCCACTAAATAACTGACTCTGCTAATATACATTCTCAGAAATAATGTTACAGAATAAGCTGAGCCTTTCCGTGATTAAGCATGACCCTATATTCAAATAAGGCCTGCTTATTAAGCATTTGAAGCTAAATTAGCAAGGAGATTAATGCCATTCATGTTAATGAAAAATTCAGATGTTTGAGAATCTGCAAAACTGCCCAAAATTCTGTGAGAGTGCTTAGACACTTAACTAGTCACACAACATATTCACTGATTACCTACTTCTATGTAGAATAGTCAGTCACTTTTCTAGGGGCTGGGGAACACAGTGACAGACAAGATACAGTCAGTAACCCCATTGAACTTACTCAAATCAGAAATGCATAAACTATACAAGAGAACAGGGAAGATGCCTCTAAGAAAGTGACATTTTTAGCAGAGATCTAAATGATGGGGAAAGTGAACCATGCAAATATCTGAGGGAGGGGGCACAAGAGAAAGACCATCAGAAGGAGATGGAACAAACAGCAAGACTTTGAAGAGGAAGGGGGTTGACAGGTCTGAGAAACAGCAAGAAAGCCACTACTGCTATAGGGGAAAAGGAAGAGATGAAGAGACAGAGATAAACACACAATGTATACCCTTGAAGAACCAAATATGGACACTGGGTTTTATTTTGAATATGAGAAGAAAACACTGAGTTTTAAAAAAGATTACCCGGACAGCAAGAGAAATATCAGCAGAGCAACAGGCATAGAAGTAGACAGATCAGAGCCTACTGCAGTTGATTTAATGAGGGTGGTTTTGGTGGCGCCTTCTGGTATTGGGAGTCATCAGTATAAGGACAGCGTCTTCAGTCCTGGGACTGAAGTAATCACTGAGGGAGTGAGGGGCACACAGAGGAAGAAACTGGCTCTGGGCTGAACTCTGGAGCATGCCTGTGTTTAAAAAGTATAAAAAAAGGCAAGCTAGCAAAGGGAAAGCATCTTTTACCTGGACACGTGGAAGATATTCTGTGTTCAGGCTTACTTAGTTTCTTTTTCTAAGCCATAGAGGACTCAAAGTGGTTTAGCATTTGTTTCCACACAGTCATATTTCTGACTGTATGAAAAAAAAATGAGAAATGAGATAGAAATAAAAGATTCCTTATTTAAATGAAGCAGAACCTCTCGATAAATATGCAATCAAACCTTGCTACATTCAATTTCAAGATAACAATTTCTATAATTAAACTATTTCATTGACCTTGGAGTCTTCAACAAATAAAGGCTTATAAACCTAGAACCTGAAAATGCACATAAATTATACGGGAGCTTTACTGTAACATGATCTGATGTGCATTTGTTTTATTACCTGCTACTGACAAGGTTAGAAACCTATAGTCAGGAATTACAAAAACAACCAGAAAGTCAAACTGACGTATGTGGAAGAAGTTAGAAAACAATGAAATATTTATGATAAGGAAATTAAAATATTAATTCATTTCTGTTTTAACATCTAAAGCAGGATAAGCAACTAAACTTAGGGTCAAAATTAAACAGAGCTATTACTTTATTTTACAAGAGAAACAGTGATGGTTAGTATTTCTTCTCATATACTTTTAAAATCATGTGCCTCTTTTCAAAGGCATTCAATGTAAATTTTTTTAGCTTTTGACTTATTTTCACTATTTTGGGTTCTTAAGTCAGAGGAAAAGGACACTGACATAGGAGGCCCTGAGTTCAAATTCAAATTCTAACAACTATTGCTCATACTTTGGAGTAAGCTACTGTACATTCAGAGCCTTAATATTTCTTCATCTGAAAGACAAGAGCAGTATCTATTCCACAGCATTCTGATCAGGATTAAAGGAGACTGTCAGGCAGAGCACCTAGCAAATGCTTTATAAACGTTAATTCCTTTCCCTGTCTTATCTCCCTCCTCTTTGATGTTTTAACATCTACAGCATTTACATGTTTATTAAAGTCACCGTCTAAGTGCTTTTCAAAGAAGAGGGGGACTCTTATCTTGGTTAAAGTATGATGATATCATAATCCTACTAGTTTTGATCAGTGGCCTTTTGAAATGCTATCATATTTTACTTTATGGAACTGTAAGATCCTTCAAGAGAAGGACTACCATTCTTTGAAATCCCAGTCTTGTGGACAAGTAATATTTATAATGTGGAAAAGATATTATACAACAATGTTAAAAAGCATTAGGCATATCTGGTATCAAAAATATCCCAGAAGCTATTTATATTTTTTGCTCTAGAATCAAGAATTGAATGATCGTGATCTTTTGGTTAATGTTTACATCTTTCCAATTATTTTTAAATTAATTTCTATTTGTGTTCATTGACTAAATAACAGATTATCAATAATAAATTAACAATAAATATAATAAACTAATAAAACAATTATTAACTATAGATTTAGACAAATAATAAAGTCTGTCTCAAATAAATTTATACTAGAGTTATTTAACTCTTTACTATTTTAAATTTGTGTGTATTTTCTTTTTCTGTAATGGCACCTTTGCACATACATTATTTCAAGTATGTTTACATAGGTTCTGTTAAAGCCTACTAAGAAACTCTCAGCCTCTAGGGGGTATCTGAGTAAGTACGGACAGCCATTCCACCATATTAGGCTTTCAGCATTTCATATAGAGACACCACTGGCTGGACCTGAATATCCTCATAGATCCTAAAGGCATAAAGTGTCACTGGCAAGAGAAAAAAACATTGGTTTGGTTTTCCTCTACAATGTTGCAGCTCATTTGGTCACTTTTAACTTCTGTAAAATTTATCACACTGTAAAACTTGAGTAAACAGAGACCATACTCTCACAATTAGGGAAATTAGTTCACCTAACCTGATTATCTAATAATTAAGCCTCTATTTCTTTCTATTCAGTACAAGATTTGGCTATTTTTAACCCTCTTGTAGAATTACACCTCTCTCATATTTACTATCACAAACAAGGATCCTACAGTTTCTTATCTCAAAGGAAAAAGTACACTTGTTGGCTGCTGACACCTACCAAAAGGCAAAATTGTTGGCTCTGGAAAGGAAAAAATGTTTTTCTTTAAATAAGTAATTATAGCTAAATTATTTTGCTTCCTCTCTCTATCCAATCAGTTCAGAATTAAGAACATATTACTTCATGATACTATGTAAAGTTACTATGTAATTTCCTTACATAGTAGTAATATAGTGGCATCCTAAAATAAAATATTTTTAAAATTTAAGTACTGTATACACTTTTCTGAACATTTTTTAAAAAGGTACAAAAAAATCTAAGCACCTTTATGAAATACCTCATGTTTAAATTTCCAAAATTAGGTTTAGACCTTTAGATTAGTCAAAAGCTTTTAATTCCATTTAAGAGGTTTCTAATATCGTTTCTTCCCTTCTTCATTTTCATCATTCTAACATTCATTAGAGTCTCCATCAAAAGGTAATAAATAGGAAGAGAAGGGAAAGAACAATTCATTCGCTTTAATGCTTATCAGTCAGCTAAGTTAGAAATTTATTTGTGAAAAGTAAGAAAAAGTAGGGGGAATATAATAGAGTAAATCAATACAGTGATGCTGGGAACTATTTTTCTATTTCATTCATCCACATTAGCAATCTTCTTCAGGCCTGGCTGAATACAGATTTTCCACAGCTCACTATGTTTTCTACCAAAATTCTTTCAGTCTTCTTACACACATGTATGGAGAGCTGGCCAGGGCCAATACTATTCTGGTGCTGGGAGGAATGAAACAGAAGTCCCTACTGAGGATCCTACTTTCCAGTAGAAGGAGATAGCTAACTATAATGTTAGAAAATGCTAAATGCATGATGGAAAATCAAACAGGAAAAGAGGGAGACGGAGAACCCAGAGTAGGAGTTGAATTTTTCAAATCAGTGGTCATTTATCTTCATGCACCTCCCTAAAAAACTACTATACATTTCTATTTTTCTAGGTACCAATTTATATATTAAAAACACTGCTAGTAACATAGACATATCATAAATTTATTGGTGATAAGATCAACTCTCCAGTAACTTAATACTATAATGATCAAAGAAGAATACTATATAACAGCATTAAAATATTGAAAAAAGTTTTTTCATATCCTGCCTTGATTAATCTGCTGAATTTTGAGTGGCAGAACAGTACTTCAATATATGGTACAACTGACTTTCAGCTACCTTCCAATAGCAGCTGAAAAACAGTTATGTAATACCATCCAGGCTGGCTGGGCTATCTTGGGTACCATGAAGTTCCTAAGAACTCAGAAGAATGACCAGGTCCTGTTACACAGACAGGCTTGTCAAATCAAGCTTCAGTTGGTTACTACCACAGCACAGGTGACCTCAGTGACAGACACAAAAACTTCCAAGATGAGATCTCTAGTGCTATCAAATTCCTCATAGTCCCAGCATTTTATCAAGCCAAATATTTTAAGCAGTAGGAATATTAGAAATTCTACCCTCAAAAAAAAAATACCTCCATGGTGATGTGACAGGCTCCCTCCATTAGCGAGGATTTCTTCTCTAGCAGCTGCCTGTATTTGGAAACAAAACAACAAATAGATCACTTTGAAGTGAAAGAGTAAGACTCAACTCTCAAAGGAAGCACAAACATTCTGGGTTAAGAAACAGGAAGTCTAATTTTCTTTTCTATTCAGTTCAGTTGCTCAGTCGTGTCCGACTCTTTGCGACCCCATGAATCGCAGCACGCCAGGCCTCCCTGTCCAGCGTCAACTCCCGGAGTTCACTCAGACTCGCATCCATCGAGTCCGTGATGCCATCCAGCCATCTCATCCTCTGTCGTCCCCCTTCTCCTCCTGCCCCCAATCCCTCCCAGCATCAGAGTCTTTTCCAATAAGTCAACTCTTCACAAGAGGTGGCCAAAGTACTGGAGTTTCAGCTTTAGCATCAGTCCTTCCAATGAACACCCAGGACTGATCTCCTTTAGAATGGACAGGTTGGATCTCCTTGCAGTCCAAGGGACTCTCAAGAGTCTTTTCTATTAGGCTAACTGTATTTTAAAAAGCAACTAAAATATGCAGCCTAGCTTTATAAGTTTTTTTCTAGTGAACAGTCACAAATTCTACAATTGTTACTTTAAGATTCTAGAAAAGAAAAAGAGGCAAAATGATGAATTCAGCAGCACTAAATGATTAAAAACAATTTTTAAAAAGTTTTGTAAGGAGTCAAGTCCTACTCTGAAGTAAACATCTCACGATACCAACATTTATTGACTGCTTATGGTATGTCTAGAAAAGTAAAAAGCAATTTACCTGCAATAATTCATTTATTTTCACTAAAGCCATATGGAATAATTACTTTTATTCCTCTTTCACAGATAAAGAAAACAAAGCTTAGGTGGTTAAATTATGCTCCAAAATCACTGCAGATGGTGACTGCAGCCATGATATTAGAAGACGCTTACTCCTTGGAAGAAAAGTTATGACCAACTTAGATAGTATATTCAAAAGCAGAGACATTACTTTGCTGACTAAGGTCCAGCTAGTCAAGGCTATGGTTTTTCCAGTGGTCATGTATGGATGTGAGAGTTGGACTGTGAAGAAGGCTGAGTGCCGAAGAATTGATGCTTTTGAACTGTGGTGTTGGAGAAGACTCTTGAGAGTCCCTTGGACTGCAAGGAGATCCAACCGGTCCATTCTGGAAGGAGATCAACCCTGGGATTTCTTTGGAATGAATGATGCTAAGGCTGAAACTCCAGTACTCTGGCCACCTCATGCAGAGTTGACTCACTGGAAAAAGACTCTGATGCTGGGAGCGACTGGGGGCAGGAGGAGAAGGGGACGAATGAGGATGAGATGGCTGGATGGCATCTCGGACTCGATGGACGTGAGTCTGAGTGAACTCCAGGAGATGGTAATGGACAGGGAGGCCTGGCGTGCTGCGATTCATGGGGTTGCAAAGAGTCGGACACGGCTGAGCGACTGAACTGAACTGAATATCATACAGTGTACACAGACTCAAGATTACTTACAAAACTATCAGAGATTAATGATTAAAAAAAAACTCTGATGGAGAATATCTGTTAGCTCAGTATGTGCTCAGTGGCTCAGTTGTCTCCGACTCTTTGAGACCCATGGACTGTAGCCACCAGGCTCTTCTGTCCATGGGCTTCTCTATGTAAGGACACTGGAGTGGGCCGCCACGTCCCTCCTCCAAGGGATCTTCCCGACCCAGGGATGGAACCCATACCCACATGTCTCCTGAACTGGTAGGTGGATTCTCTAACACTAGCACCACCTGGGAAATCCTTGCTTTGGGACAAATAACTTGTCAGGCTTCTGGATATCTAAATGGGGGCGGGGGGGCGGGGGGTGCACGCAGCAGCACGCGGGCCCTTGTTTTATCCTCCTAACATGTTAGGCTCTAATGAGTCTCCTTATAAAGCAGGAAGGTTAGAAAGATAAAGACTTTAAGCAAAATACAGAATGGCTGAAGTACAGGGTGAAAAAAGGGTTACAGTAACTGGAATTACACTCAATTACTCATGAATGTGTAGCAGATATGAGGTAAAATTCCTACAGTGAGTGCCTTGTACCTCTCAGAATTACCTGGATGTGTATAAGCCATCAGAGTCAGGCCACAGTAGAGGAGGCCCTCCCTTCAGGACGGACATCTCATTGCGTTTTTCAAATGAATCATACGTATGCTCGCCCTATTCTAAGAGACTATCTTCTAACAAGTTATTTTAAGTAAAGCAATAATTACCTGAAACCAGGAGCACTTAGAGAATGACTGTTTGGCTTGGGAAAGAAGGAATACTTCCACTTCTATAGTATTAATACTATGGGGAAGGGGACTGAGTAGCCAGAAGGCAATTCAAGACACTAAAAGGCTAAAGGGATAGGAGAGGACTAGAACTTTTGAGGATGCTGGATATGCTCATTATTTTGCTTGGGGTGATTTCATAGGTGTGTGCATATGTCAAAACCCATGAAACTGTACACTTCCTAGGCTGTTTACTATATGTCAATTATACCTCAGAAAAGCTGGTTTTTGTTTCGGTTTTTTAAAAAGGAGGCCTCAGAGGGGAGCCAACCAAACCCTGACTGTGGTTTGGGTCTAAAAGAGTGCCACTGAAAATCATCTTGTGGTGCTGCCTTTGGCAGGCAGGATACAGTTAACGTGAAGACACCTGAGGTTTAACAAGCCCAGTCTCCTCCCACTTCCTCCATACTCTAGTCTGTTTCTTCCTCTCTAGGCCTTGTTGTCATGAGAAACCTTGATTATCAAACAGAAGGCCTGACAACAATTAGAAGCTTGAGGCTTCTACATTTAAGAAATGTAATAGAAACTGCTAGCAAATGAACCTCAAAGCCTGACATATAACTTTAATTTTTTAATTAAAAGCAATTAAAATATAAACTGAAATTATAGCAACATCGACCAAGGGTTTTAAAGCTGCTGACCTCTAAAACTGCTCAGTTTTAGAGCAGTCACCATCTAGAGCTGAATGGGCTGCCAGAGTGATATCAGTGATCCCTATAGTCTTCATCGGACTTCCCTGGTAGCTCAGACAGTAAAGCGTTGCCTACAACACGGGAAATCTGGGTTCAACCCCTGGATTGGGAAGATCTCCTGGAGAAGGAAATGGCAACCCACCCCAGTATTCTTGCCTGGAAAATCGCATAGACATAGGAGCCTGGTAAGCTGCAGTCCATGGAGTCGCAGAGAGTTGGACATGGCTGAGCGACTTCACTTTCACTTTCATAGTCTTTCTCATTTAATTTAATCAGGTATTATATAAGTAACAATGAAAGAATCACGGACCACACAATCTTAATTTTAGAATATTGATTAAAGTATGTGTAGGGAATATACATTTTAGACTTCTAATTCAGCATTCAATCCAGTGCAAAAATTATGTTTTTCATTTCTATGGGCTATCACCAAGGTAAACAAACCACAAGTTATTAAAGAGAATCAAACTAAAATCCATAAGCTGACAGTAAAGTTTATTTAAATTAATAAAAGAATATAACAGCTATATTCATGTACACAAAATTACCTCAGTTTGTTCAAACACAGTCAGTGGGTCACTGATTCCCCTGTAGTTAAAGGCAAAGTAGAAATAGATACATGCACCTGCATCGTAAGTCTGTGTCACCCTAAAAACAAACAGATAGAAACCCCCCACAAGGCTTTAGGTGAAATCAGATTCAGCACCCAGAAACTTAAAGGCAGTATCGTCTGAATGATTTGCTTAATCCACAACCTCATTCTCAACCTACCCTCCTACGCCATGGAAGGAAAACAGATTTGCTAGAGAAGGATACCGATGAACTATTTGTACTATGTTCATAACTTTTTGGTAAGTCTGTACTGTTATCCCAAAAAGTTTTAAAATTTTAAGATGATGTAAATATTTCTCCAATTGGCCTGAAATAAACAAAAATTTCACTTCCTCAGAAAGGATTTTTTTTTTTTTATAAAGTATATTGCAGTTAAAGACAGCTCCAAAACAGACCTCATGGAACCTGGTGATGCCTTAAAAGCCTTCTGAACTTCCTCAAAGTTACGAGAAATAAATATGAGAACTTAAAACTAGAAAACAAGAAAAATGTTCAAATACCAAAAATGACTGTGTAAAATACAGCATCTTCACCAAGTTCACATTAATAAATTAGTAATGACTTTGAGAACAAACTGAATGACACAAAGCCTTAAGACAGTGTTTCTGAAGGGATTATACTCTAGGTCCCATATGTGAGGATGCTGTATGTATGTTTGTAAAAGATATCAAGAATGTTAGATTAATAAATCATATACATGATATATATTTGGGCTTTGAAAATGCAATTAGGTGAAGCATTTAAAAGGGAACTAAGGTAATCATAGTCAGATCTCTGAAAGCAATTTACAGAGGTTCCCACAAAGAATTTAATTCAACAGAAGGAGCGAATATAGAGGAAATACTCTTTTACTACACAATACAAACAGAATCTAATCTAAAATTTTAATGGCCTTTCAGGCCAAATGTTAGGTGCCTGAGAACAGAAGAAATGTACTGTTTAACAATGCTACTGTCAATTTGCCAGCTGTGTTTTTCTTCTAGTGTTAATTCACACCCATAAAAAAGATCCCTTGAATGTCTACATTTTAAGTACCAGATTTACAAAGTTTAAGACAAACTGGAGAACTATGTTAACTACAAGGGCACTATCACTAAAGATGACCATGTTTAAAGAATATAGAATGAAATGAGTTTGCAGCAATTAGAAAATATGTATCACTCACATGAGAATCATCAATATCAATACACAGAAAATACAATTAATATTAGTAGAACACTGCTACCTTCCCACAAACCCAACATCTATATTACACAATTCAGTTTTCAATAGAGAGGTAGGCTTCTAAAATTATAGTAAAGCTTTATTGATCACTATCTCAAACAAAGTAGAAATGACAACATTTTTTTGAAAAACCTTAATTTGGGACCACTTCAGAAAATGACTTAGAACTAAAACCTATTAACAGCTCACTTCTATCACTTAAGACACTTAAATACTAATGTCTTCCAAAATCATCTGAACAAGAGATAGTGTTGCTGCCAAAGTTGTTATATTATTCTTTAATTTCTTAAAAAAAAAAGTACGCTATATACTTTTCGAAGTACTGTACTTATGTTAGACTCGCTGGCTAGTAATTTCTTCCTACAAAATTTGTTCAGAAAATTTAGGGTTAGAATTCCAATACACAAAATAATTTTTAAAAGACATAAATGAAGTAAAATCAGTAAATGCATGCTACAGGTGAATTCTTTTCCTCAGAATCTTTGATTTCAATGAAATCTACAACTATTTTAAATTAATTTCAGAATAGCTTTTTAAAAATGATTTTAAAAGTTCATCTCACACATTCAAACATTTACACTCAACACAGAATAATCTCTTTAGCCACCGTTAATCAGCCCAAATCAAACTCAACTAAAATTAAACTCTACTTAAATGTTAGTTTAATCAAGTATGTGCTATTAAAACTATATTTAAAACTTTTATTTAGCAAAACACTCAATTAACTTAGACTCTGCACATTCTAAACTTTGATTTTATAAGATAACCATATAAGCTAAAGCATTAGGCTTTTATTAGGAAATCCTTAAAAAAACAGCCACATAATAAATGACATGATCAATTCAGAATATATATGTAACAATTCTATCCACCTGCAGTACAATACATAATGAAGATCCTTAGGCCTTATGAGTACCATTTAAAGAACTAGATTTAAGCGTTGTTACAGAAGGTGTCCTAAAGACAGAATATTTTACTTCCCAGTCACTTTCAGTAAGCAGTAGTTTATCACAATGGTAGTCTCATAATGGAAGGGGAGATCTCAAGAGATGCTGAACAGGGAAGAAGGGCAGAAGAAGGAAGAAAGGATATCTGTTAAGCTGAGCCTTGACATAACAAAAGAATAAAAATCCTCAACTTGACAAGAATACACCCTATTATTTTAAATGCTTTAAGTTTTACTATTAATAAGTGACTTTTGGATTAGTGGATCCAACTTGTTCTCAGTTTTATAATATGTGGCCTGACAGACTAGACAGTCAGGCCTCTTATTCTGTGAGTTCACAGAGAAAATTAGTATCAAAAGGCTGGACACAAAGTGCCCCTTCTCAAGAAAACATCCTTTGGATCTGCTGCTATTTTAACTAAGAGAACAAGATTATTAGTTAACTGTGATCCAATATGGATCATAACTGTCCCATGTGGAAGACATTAGCCATATGTGGAACTGTAAATTTAAATTATTTGAATTAATGAAGTTTAAAATTCAGGTCCACAGTCACACCAGCCACACTGCAACAGCTCAACAGCCACATGTGGCTTGTGGCTACCATACTGGATAGGACAGATAAAGAACATTTCCTTTATCACAGAAAGATCTATTAGAAAGCAATGAGTTAATCTTCATTTGGATCTTCTGGCTCCACTCATTCCTATATTCCACACCCAATGAATCAACAACCGACAAAGTGGTTAAAATGCTTTTTCTCTACTAAAGAATATGCTTATAATTTACAGTTTCTTGACTACCTATGAAATTTATAGTTTCAGTGAATGATGAGGTCCAGGAGTTCAGACATTTGACTCTTTGTCATGGTGCTGTCCAGACAGGGCAGAAAGAAGGCTCACTTGTGGAAGGGTGTTCTACTTCTGTTGGGCTCAGGACCACTGTAAAAATCCTAGTTTAGTTGCACAGTCCTAATAAGTCACTAACACGGCAAGTGAAGTTTAGGAAAGGCTGCTAAGTGGAACAGACAGAAGCTTTTCCTTAGCTCACAAATTACACTTTTCCATTAATTTTTAAAAGTTTTTCAGAATAAGAAGTATAAGAACAACAAAAAAACTCACCTGCATGTAGAAAGAGGAGCAAACTGAACACCTTTCTCTTTGCATTCCCTTGTTATTCTTTCTTTTACATTTCTACAGAGATCTACAACCCTAGAAAATAAGAATGGAATTCAATGTTAAGTTTTCACATGTTTCAAAAATTCTAATAATTACTGGTTTATCAGCACACTTCAAGTCAGAAATTCTCTTAAAATTTTATGCTTATTCCTTCAAGAATCAACAAGAATCATGATTATTCGAACTGAGCCTTCCATTCAAAAATTTAAGGGCGCAAAGTCCTTCCCCCTTTTGTCACAGGAAAGACAGAAGTTAGAGGAGTATACTCAGGTCTCCTGAAGATAAGTTTCCTACACTAAGGAAAGTCCAATTTTGAAATAAATTTAACTGTAAGATTTTAAAAACTTTTTTAAGAGTTCTAAGAAAATATTAAGGAAAATTCAATTCTGGGTTATAGGAATACCCCAATTGGTGCTAGTGGTAAAGAATCCGCCTGTCAATGCAGGAGACGTGGGTTCGATCCCTGGGCTGGGGAAATCCCCTAGAGGAGGAAATGGCAACCCACTCCAGTATTCTTGTCTGGAAAATTCCATGGACTTAGGAGCCTGATGGGCTGCAGTACATGAGGTCACAAAGGGTCTAACATGACTGACCATGTGCATGCACAAGCACGTGCACACAACCCCCTCACTCACACACAATCTATACCCATGTCTAAGAAGTCTTCCTTAATTTAAAAAGAATTTCATTAGTAATCACACTATTATACCAAATGTTCAATAGATTATTTTCAAGCACTAGGCTATTATACCAAACTTTCAATAGATTATTTTCAAGCACTAGGCTAAAATCCAGCTCAACAAAGACTTACTGGATACAAACTATTGTTAGAAGTCAATGAAAACAGAAAAGCAAGGCAAATTCTTACAGGGGAGGGAAGACTGGCAAATTTAACAATACTAATCTATTTTTTAATGTGAGTTGTAATATACTTTTATAACCATATATTTTGTTCCATCTGGAAAATAAGACTCAAAGTATACATAAGGCTTTTTATTCTCCAATAAATATCATGGCTACATATTGATGATGATTCTGTTTTAAACCTTGGTCTTTAGAATAAAAAAGAGGACCAAAAGTTACCTATATTTCCAATAAGAATGAAGAATATATAAAATAAATATGAAAAAGGTTGTAGTGTTTTATTAGCATGTCAGTTTTATAGTGTCTAAAAATTCTATAAATTCTGACTTTACAAAACAACACTGAAGTTAAATTCTGCTTTATTCTGTGAGAGCTTAAGGCAGATAAATAAAATCTGCTTAACCTTAATATCTATAGGAGTTAATGTGCATTACAAATTCATAAAGGTAATAAGTTCTTTATTATGACTCTAGAAAATGGAATTTATGTACTACTTGAATAAGATACTTTCTAGAAATTATTTGTATAATTCTCACAAAGCTCATGCAAAGGTCAATACAGTCCATTTGGACCAATCACTATATATGAGGTAAACATAACTGGGTATACTTTTAAATTCTTACCTGACCTTATTAGCTAATTTAACACTACTGACCATTTCTTCATTGAAAAAAATTTCCCTTGGCTCCTTTCACAGCACTGGTTTTCCTCCAGATCTTCTAGACTGTATTCCTTAATTTCCTTTGTTAACTCGTATCTGGATGACTAAATGAATCCTTTGTTTGTATCCCTTAAATGTTGGGTTTCCCTGGAGTTCTTTCTCAGGCCTTCTTTTTAACTTCATTCATTTACCTGAAAGTGTATCTGCTCCTTTGGTTTTAATCACAAATCTCAAACTGGTATCTCTAAAATCTTCTAATGTCCAACTTGGATCTCTTAGTGCAGTGAAGTCACTTAGTCATGTCTGACTCTTTGCGACCCCACGGACTGTAGCCCGCTCAGGCTCCTCTGTCCATGGGATTCTCCAGGCAAGAATACTGGAGTGGGTTGCCATTTCCTTCTCCAGGGTATCTTCCCAACCCAGGGATTGAACCTGGGTCTCCTGCATTGCAGGCAGACGCTTTATCCTCCGAGCCACCAGGGAAGCCCTTGGATCTCTTAAGCAGCTATTTTTATAGGCTATATTCTTATACTAAACCAGAGTTCATTCACAGGACTTTATACAGAATACACACTGAGCACCTCACAGGTGCAGTCACTGTGCTAAGGCCACAGAGGAACACATAAAAACCAGTAAGACCAATAATCTCTTAAGAGATTTATGCATGAAAAGGCCAAACAATCTAATAATGTGTGAGGGTTGAAGACTCCAATCCCATGGTTTGGTGCTAAATATGGTCTCTACCTAGCTAAAGGTTTAAGAGAAAGCAAGTTACTAAATGGTAACAAGTAAATTTTACGTCAGGAATACAGCTGCTTTCCCTTAGTTTTATTTATTAATACTTTAGTTGAAGACATTTTAAATGAAAACTAATCAAGTATGTAGCCCTGTATAAAAAAGATAAGTCAGTGAGTTGAAAAAAATATATCAGAATATACAAGGAAAGAATAAAGAAAAATGAAGAGAGAGTGCATGATCAATTTCCACAGTTGGAAGAGTTTAAAGACAAAAGAGGAATCATCAGTTAGCAGGAATTGATGACAAGGAAATTCATAATACTGAAGAAGTAATACTACACTAACCCATTTTCTCCAGTAAGGAAAAGTATTAAAGACTAAAGTGGCCTCTGAGACAACTATGAACAGCTCCCAAACTTTATCTGCTGTTCAAAAGTGTCAGATGTGGATGAGGTGATAATTCTTTTTATTTATAAGATTTATTCCCCATTTTAAACTGTAGCATCCAAAACTGAATGCTATGAATTTAACAGACTGATACTCTAAATTTGATTACTATCTTATGGTGCATGGAGTATTAGCATCAATACACTGAAGTCAAAACTCATAGTAGATGAAGACAATGTAGAAAAGTAAGTTTTCTGGGGGAGGAAAAAAAATGAGTAAGGTCGAACAAAGATGTTAAGGTAGGTAACACCTAACAGGTGTGTTCAGTGGGATCGGTTGGATCTTATATGCTTTATTACAGATTTAAAATAGTAAATTTTATAAAGAAAAAGTAAAATGTACCTAGAATAAAAATGTACTAACAATTTCAAGAATTTCCTATTACTGAATGAGTTAACTCACAGGTCTATTTTTAATAAAACCATTTCACATTTCCTAATCAGCTTTTATTATATTTCCTTAACCAATATTTGTATGTATACATGTATGTAATTTTAAAACAGAAATTATAGTTTCTTGAAATTGGATTTCTTTCAGAAATCACTTAAATTCAAGCTAAGATCTTGCTTAATAGTACACATACAAATATCAAAAGCTAAATGATATAGTATAATAGGCTGTATTTTTGGGAGACTTTCTAGAGAACATTTAAGCATATTAACCATTTAAGAATTTAAATCAAAGCTAAGTCAAACCAGACAATGACATTTAGTGTTCAATAAAATTCTTTAAAATGTAAATTTCAGTAATACCATCCTTCTATAGGGCATGGGCAAATCTAGAATTTTAAAATGGCTTGCAAATATGACATTCTGATGAAGACACTAATTTAAATAAAAGTGATTACCTTCTTTCAATGCTTCTTTACAAAATTTTACAAGTTTACATATTCACATGCAAAGATAAATTAGTTCAGCAACTTGTATAGCATGTTTTAATAATATCAGGCATTTTGTTTCATTTTACCTGTCCCAAGGAGCAGAAGTCTCAAAAGATTCTCCTAATACATAGTATTCCAAACCCAAATCCTGTTAAGACATATACACAAAAATTAAGAAATTATAAAAGATGCAGAACTCTATAATATTAGTAGTATTTCTTGTTCATTATTAGTACTTCATGTTTCTAATTTAATCTTCTGGACTCTACAATCTACCTCAAAAACATATGGGAAAGTGGTCCCAAGTCCGAGATACAACCTCCAGGAGGACAGAAACTTTGTCTTATTTTCCTCTGTGCCCTTGGCACCAGGTGGAGTGCCTGAAACATGGTAGGCACTCAAATATTTCTCTAATGAATGCAGTCTCTACCCAGGAACTGCCTGTGTGCATGCAGAGAACACTAGCAGGATAGATTTTAGTGGCCTAAATAAACAGCGAATTGACCAGTACCAAAAAGTGATTATTAGGATCAAAGGAGCAGGGAGATAGGGAAGTCATGGGCAGAGGGGACTAGAGAAAGGAAAAGATATCTTCTTCAAATCAACTTTTCTTTAAAAATAAACTCAAGAATAGAGTGTTTCTCTTTGTAGTGACTAAAACAAACCCATCTCAGCTAGGAAAATATGTTTTATTGCTTATATAATAAGTAACTTATAATACTAAATTTTTTACCCAGAGTACAATTCTGTTCTAATATCAAAACTGGAAAAAGTCATAAGCCACCGCAGAAGGGCAAAGGTATGAAAGAGAACTTTATAAAGTAGAAAAATCATAGACTCATGTTAAATCACAACAGGTTAAAATTTAAGAAAATAAAGAAAATTTTATTCACTTAAAATAAGAAAATGTATTGTTTGGAACATAAAATGACAAAGGAAATATGAGATAACTTACTCGAATGTATGCAATGACATAGGTCAACAAATAACCTCTCTGTCCATTATCTTCCCCAGCTGCCAATCCCCTGTAATTAAAGAACAAACTGAATATATTTCAGATGAAATATTAAAAAAAATACTAACCAAACTGATCAATATCTCAAGATGACTGCTTATAAGACTAACACAGATTACATTACATCTCATTTTAATTTCAATCTCATTTATCATAAAGGTATAAATGTGCTATCAAGAGAACAGGCTTGGACAAAAGAATTTTTAATATTCAGTTTGGTAATTAATTTTAAACTTTTATAGCCATCAAACTAGTAAACCTGAGTGATATAAACTCAACCAATTCTATTCAGACTGTAAAAATAAGAGACTCAGCCATGAGAAATAAGCTTAAATAATCTTCACAAGGACAAGATACTTAAAATACTCCTATTTTACTCATATTCTAATATGTATATTCATGTATTACAGTCTTATTCATATATAAAGATTCACAATGAATGACTACTATCTTCTAACACCAAGAAGTTTCTTGAATACTTGAGCATATAGCATCTGGAATATTAGACATGGTGTTTACTTTAATGGGACTTATTTAAAAGACAGACAAAACATACTTATACAGATATATTAAAATTTATGAAGCATACAGATAGGTACAAGAGCAAATGTATCAACATATCCATTTCAACTGGAAAGTAATTTTATACATAGAGGATGTATTTGGTGATCTAGTTAGAATTCATCCCATATAATGTATATTTCAGCCCAAATATTCTATTTTGTTAAAGTCATTCTAATTTTAAAAGACTAGAAGTGACTGATTTCCACTATCTTCAACACAGAGTCTTTGATTTTGCTTTTTTCCACCACTAGGCAGAAATTAAAATTTAAGTAGTTTTAGTCAATTAAATAAAACTTACTCCAAACTCTCAAAGCACCTACTAAAAATCCCTCAATAAAAATGAATGGAAAAACATCTTTTCTTGTGGCCTTCTTGGGCCATGACTGAGGGTTAACTTTCATGTCTCTCTTCTCAATACACTAGGAGATTCCCTGATGACTCAGACAATCAAGAATCCACCTGCAATGCAGGAGACCTGGGTTTGATCCTGGGTTGGGAAGATCCTCTGGAGAAGGAATGGCTACCCATTCCAGTATTCTTGCCTGGAGAATTCCATGGACAGAGGAGCTTGGCGGGCTACACAATCCATGGGGTCGCCAAGAATCAGACTTGACTGAAGCGACTTCTACTCTCAATACACTAACTGCACCTTCTTGGTCTCAGGATGCTGAGCCCTTAACCGAGGTATTGCTTAAGACTCAGGTTTTGAGCCTCTTCTCATTTCTCTTATGAATTCAGTTCACGCCTTACAGCTAAATCCTTTCTTCCCTTCAATGTTTTGCCTGACGTTGGCAGTAGGCAGTAAGTAAATAATACAATGCATATAAGTACCTTTGTTCTATACAAATGTGCATGCGTGCATGCATGCTAAATTGCTTCAGTCAAGTCTGACTCTTTGTGACCCTATGGATTGTAGCCCGCCAGGCTCATCTGTTTATGGGATTCTCTTGGCAAAAGGGCCTACATAGTAGCGCAGATGGTAAAGAATCTGCCTGCAATGTAGGAGACCCAGGTTCGATCCCTGGGTCAGGAAGATCCCCTGGAGAAGGAAATGGCAACCCACTCCAGCATTCTTGCCTGGAGAATCCCATGGACAGAGGAGCCTGGAGGGCTACAGTCCATGGGTTCATAAAGAGTCTGACATGACTGAGCAATTAAGCACATATGCCTCCAGGAGATCTTCCCAACCTAGGGATCAAACCCACTTCTCCTGAGGAAATACTGTAAGGCAATTTTAAGCTAGGACATATTGGCTAGATCAGATATGCCAGTATTATAGTTGAATACACATAAATTAGTATCATCCAGGAGTAGTAAAGACTTAATAGGAACACCTCTAGTCTAGAACTACATGGAACAGGGTATAGTGAAATGAAGGGGAGGTGTTTGTTAATAGAATGTTAATGAGCAAGGAAAACAACTTACATCAAGCAGCTGAGATTGAAAAGGAGAAACAGAAGACAGTTCTGGGTTAGATGCATATAGATATGAGGTTGGGGTAGGGAGTCAAATAAAGATCCAAAACAAAAAGGAAACTGGTCAGAAAATTGCCGTGGCAAGTGCTTGGGAAAAAACAGATGAACCCAGAGAAGGCAATGGCAACCAACTCTAGTACTCTTGGCTGGAAAACCCCACGGATGGAGGAGCCTGGCAGGCTAGAGTCCATGGAGTTGCAAAGAGTTGGACATGGCTGAGCAACTAACACTTGGACAGTGCAGCAATGTAACCAGGATCAACAGAAATACAGAAGTAGATACCAATACATCTGTAAACTTACTACATGATAAGTTTCAACAAGAAAAATCACTGGCAAAGAGAAAGATTAAGTGCTCCTTGGAAATTCAATCATTGAAATGATAATGATGGTGACCACTAAAGAGCAGATTTTTAAGTGATTACTACTTTTGCTCTGCAATTTTCTCTGTTCATTTTTTAAACAATAAGCATATTTAAAATATCATGAAGTTATCAAAATTGTGGGAAAAATAACAGGATAAACAATATTCAAAATGTATATACATTTAATAAAATCATGACAAATTAAAAAAAAAAAAAAAAAAGACGAACCCATACCTCAAGTAGATATGAACTGGAGTCAGATACTGACTCCAAGAGAGGAAAACCTTATTGATAGAAGAAACAGACACAGTTCATGTAAAGGAGAGTGAAGACTAGGAAAGGGTGCAAGAAACTACTGCTCGGAATCTTTGAGAGGCTGCATTCTAAGTATGTACTTGGTGAGAAGTAACAGGTATAAACATTTAGCAGACCTGTCTATCACTTTAATATCTGGCCTACTGATATAAAATATAGCATCCATATATATCAAGATGATAAAGAGTTCAACTTTGTAGCCACAGATCAAAGCTATTTTTCTTTAGATCCTCTTCTAAATCTGACAAAGGGAAAAAGGAATCTGTTTCACTTGGAATCTAGTAAAACAAACTACAGAAATATGCCTTTTTTTTTTTAATCTAAAACAGGAAAAAACTAGATGTCCATTCTAAATTCATAAACCTTTGCAAAGAAAAGCTGCTCTGGCTTTGCTTTTCTGAATCACACGTTTCCCTACAAATTTAGCTTTTAGAAGCTCTACTGTTTTTTTTTTAAAGGTTTTCAGAATTACTTTAAGATAAAGTATCTTACCAGCCAGAATTACTTTAAGATAGAATATATAAACCATAGTAGGGCTTAGATTAACTGCTTGTAACTTGCCACTTTTTGCAGCCATTTCAAAAAAACTAAACTTAATTTCAATTGCCTTGGGTTATCCATCCCCTACTTCTTACCCCTCTACCACAAATTTTAAATATCAATTAAACAAAGCTGTTTCATGAAGAAGGACTAGGAAGACTATTGAAATAGGAGTGAGACAATTTTTTTACATAAAAGAGCCATCTGGTGAACCTAATCACTCATGTTAAATTATGTCAAACAACTTAAGCACTTTAAAAGTAACACTTTTAAGTATAATCCTTTAAAAATAGTAATATATTAGTAATATATTACCTTAAGTTCTATGCTAAATGTCAACACATGCCTGTCATGTCAGGCAATGTTTATTCTGCTTAGGTCTTAGAGAATTTAAAATATGTTACCAGCAAACATAGATAAACAACCAAGAGTACGATTATTCAACATTTGCTATTATATTCTGTTGGATCATATGTGTTCAAAGGTATTTAACAGTGTTTGGGTGAGAGTGGAAGGCAAAAAGGTAAACTGCTAAGATAATACACACACAAAAGTTCTCAACTGTGGTGGAAACAGGATAAAACAAGAGAACAGAAAACAAAGTACAGATTAACAATGCCCTAATTCAAACAGTGTCAGACTTTTTTGGGGGCTCCAAAATCACTGCAGATGGTGACTGCAGCCATGAAATTAAAAGATGCTTACTCCTTGGAAGGAAAGTTATGACTAACCTAAATAGCATATTAAAAAGCAGAGACATTACTTTGCCAACAAAGGTCCATATAGTCAAGGGTATGGTTTTTCCAGTGGTCATGTATGGATGTGAGAGTTGGACTGTGCAGAAAGGTGAGCGCCAAAGAATTGATGCTTTTGAACTGTGGTGTTGGAGAAGACTCTTGAGAGTCCCTTGGACTGCAAGGAGATCCAACCAGTCCATTCTAAAGGAGATCAGTCCTGGGTGTTCTTTGGAAAGACCGATGCTAAAGCTGAAACTCCAATACTTTGGCCACCTCATGTGAAGAGCTGACTCACTGGAAAAGACTCTGATGCTGGGAGGGATTGGGGGCAAGAGGAGAAGGGGAGGACCGAGGATGAGATGGCTGGATGGCATCACCGACTTGATGGACGTAAGTTTGAGTGAACTCCGGGAGTTGGTGATGGACAGGGAGGCCTGGTGTGCTGAGATTCATGGAGTCGCAAAGAGTCAGACACGACTGAGCAACTGAACTGAACTGAACTCAAAATAAAATACGTAAGCTAAACTAACTTATGAAAACTTCATTAGAGAGAGACTTAGTGATGCTTTCCTTCAGCTAATCATGTAGGAGACATGATTGAGGAATAGGAGTTGGCAGGGTAGCATCTTAAATAAAAATATCCTTGAATCTTCAGTGGCTGAAACAAAGAACTAGTGACTAGAGAAAACTAGGGAAAAACCAGGACTTCTACTAGAAAACCACATGAAGATATAAGTATCAAAAAATCAAAAGAGCCCGAAGTCCTCTGCCTAGAGATAGCAGAGAGTTGTT
The DNA here is from genome assembly GCA_917880005.1 of Nanger dama. Classification (NCBI taxonomy): domain Eukaryota; kingdom Metazoa; phylum Chordata; class Mammalia; order Artiodactyla; family Bovidae; genus Nanger; species Nanger dama. The sequence continues at coordinate 20,393,802 of CAKJTW010000010.1, forward strand.
CAATACAGACTTCTTCATCTAAATGAAGGGCACCAGAAGAAAGTATACTACAAAACTAATTACAAAACATAATTAAGAAGTCACAAATAATAGTAACGAAAAACTACATTCCCTTTACTATTGCTTTAAATAGATATCTCATTTACTATAATTTATTCTTAATGGATGAATTTGATACAAATTTTTTTAGTATAAACAAATTGCTGGAATTAAATCAGCAGTTCTGGGTCTCACTATCAGTATGTAAAGAGAGCTGAATTATCTTACTATTCATTTTTACTTTTAACTTGTAAATGGCTGATATTATATGAGAAAAACAAAACGGGTATTACATGAAAAGCCAGTTCACCACAGCTGGTAGTTCAAATTAAATAAAACTGACAAAACTGTTTCGATAAATACTTAACGATTAAAACACACTGTTTTAAGCGCAACATTAGTAATCAGGCATAAATAAAGCAGTATAAAAGATGCCAGGGGAAAATAAAGTATTCTGGTTTCATTAATCCTTTCAGCAAATATTTAATCAAACATTTAGTATATATCAGGCATCAATGGTGATGCCCCAAGAGACAGGTCATGCCCTATAAAAACAACTATGTGTGCATGAGGACAAAAAGGTCTTTTGTCACCATCCTGTACCCAGTCTAACAGGAAATGTGCCATATAACTAGTAAGGATTTGCTGGGTACTCTGAACTGAGATTAGAATTACAGATTCTACAAAGTGCATTTGTGTGTGTGCGCACAGAGGTGGGGGTGGGAAGTAGCAAGGTGAACGTAAGCAAATTTAACCTTACAAACAGTGATTAAAACATTAAAGTATCCATTTCCCTACAAATGACTGGAAATTTTTGAAATCCCAAATAAATATTTAAATATATAAATAAATAATTTTTTAAAGTTTCAATGTCTAATATTTAAGACTAAGCAGATATATAATACTTGATTTAGATATAAAAGGTTTTCATTTGACTCTTAATTGTTTCTCACTAATATCATGGGTTTTAAGAAAAAAAGTTTTCAAATCAAATTGCATACGTACTCCACATAACTTGAAAACTAAAAATATGTACATATACATTCAAAAAATTTCAGAATTAGCCTGATATCCAAGCCATCTAATCATTACATGAGTCTTTATAGTACTCTTAACTAATTTGGTTAAAACATCAATAGTTCCCACAGAGTACTGAGGAGAAGAAAAAGTGAAAGATTAATGAATTTCAGCTTTTACTAAAAAAAGTATAATTCCACTAGCCAATTTTAGAAGAGGGCAAAAATAAAACTAGAAGATAATTTTGCAATAATCAAGCACAATTCAAAGGTACACTAAAAATTAAGCCCAAGATCTTTTTCTCTTAAGAATACTACACTTTAATACTAAGTTCAGAAAACCCTAAGACAAAGGACTGAATATTATATATGTGGAAAGCACATAAAAGCGGAGTATTCTAAGATATATGGCTCCAAATTAAGTGTTCATTTGTCCTCATAAAGAACAGCAAAAAAAAAGCGGGGGGATAAAGTAAATATTTACATAGAACCCAGATTAAAGATAATATATATGATATATTTCAACCTCTGAAATTAGGAAGAAAAAAAAAAAGACTGGTATCCAAAAAACTGTCAGTTTATTATGTACTTAAAAATGAAAGGAAGGAAATGTAGTCTTGATAAATGGCATTTTCACTATAGTTCTCATCCATCAATCTTATAATCCATCAAACAGACAGACAGAAACCACCCAATCATTATTCAGTTGGTTATAAATGTGAAATGTTTTCTATTTCTTTATACTAGCACAAAACAGTAAGTGACAGGGGGTGGAGTACAGATAATTTATCAAACAGTTTTGATTAAACACAATTTCCTTTTAAAAACATAGCATGTTTTATACATATACTATGACCACTATGTAGCAACATGACTGAGCTTTTTTCTACTTCACTTAGCACAACAAACAGTTATAAAATTATCATTAATGAGAAAATACAATAAAAGATTCATTATGTCATGTATAAGATTAGAATGGTCAGAGCAACATACCAATTTAGCTTCCTACAAATCAACACAATATTTTGACTGGCATTTATGAACACAAATTTAATATTTAAAAGAGTACATTAACAATTGCTTAGAGATACCAGAATTTCAGTTTAACTTCCTCTTGGCATTATGAACTTAAAGCCATACCCAAATTTTGCAGCGATGTCATACACTTGTTTTTCATGCTGAAGAACCTTCTCACGGTCCCCCTCAAACAGTAATGTAGCGACACTTAGCTGATTTGGATCAAATCCTTTAAACTACAAAAGAATGTTGTTATTACTGATAAGTTTCAGCCTACAAAACAATAAATCAAAATATATTTTGCTCTTTTTTTTCTTCTGATCTCAGCCCAAACATACCAGCTCTTCAAAATCTGAGCTTTGGAATTTTATATGTCAATCAAAAAGAATGCTTAATGTACCTATTTAGGTTATCACAATAGAACAGTGCTATGGAAAACCGCTTCATTTCAAAGTATGCCAAGGTGTCAATTACAATGATATATTGGTAAGAAAATTACAAGAAATAACTTGCAAGAATTATAACTGTCCCAAAGAATCAAATAAAACTACCAAAATGACAGAACATAATAAAGTATTATTATATTGAGGACATTTGGTGGCAGGGATAGAAAAAACCAACAGCATCCTTAAATACCACCAATAACTTCTTTGTAAGTAATATTTTCAAAGGAGATCTTATATCTTCAATTAAAAATAAAAATATCTAAGAATAATCTTAACAGGAAACACATAACTTTGTTAGGAAAACAAGTCTAAAAAGGTGAGAGAAACATACATTCCCAAGCACATAAACTAAGTAGTATAAATCGGTCACTTCTTGCTCAAATTAATATATAAACTGCTGCTGCTACAATTTTATTTTAAAAAATCAATAAGCTTTCTAAAATTATAAAGTTTCTAAAATTTTTCTAGGATTATAAACAGGTAGATAATGGTGATAACAAGGAAAATTCTGAAAAATAAGAGGGAAAATTAGATCTACAAAATTAAATTCCCTTAATTTGTCAAGGACAAAAACTCATTAAAAAGAATCTAAGACATTAGAATGTCATTTTCTTAGAGATGTAATAAAATGTCTTAGACACGGCAAACCAACGGAAGAAAAGCAGGGATAGGTTCGTTAATGGTGTTATAACAACTAGTTAACAATCAAGGGAGCAGGAGATGATGGTTAATTTAGTTATCTCACACCATAAAACTGAAATAAATTCGAACACTAATAAAGATGATATTTCTTAAAATTCCTAATATAAACATGTGAGAGAGAGAAGGAAATGGCCTTTATCGAAATTCTGAAGGAAGACAGGTTTTTTCTAAGCTTAAGAGTCATTAAACAATCACAGGAAAGATAAAAATTAGAAAATTTGCACCAAAAAATAAAAAGAAACCTTATTAAAAAGAAGTCATCTGACTGGAAAAACTAATTATAACATTTATGAAAAAGGCATCTAATAATTTCATTATTCAAAAGACACACAGCAAAGCATTAAGCCATCCCCTCCTTAAACAAACAAAAACGCCACAAATCTGCTACCCTAGCAAAATAACCACATTCAACTAATTCACAAAAGAAATTATGTCTAGGAAATACAGGGAAATGGTCAGTTTCACTGGAGTTTCAAGAAACAGCAACTAAAATAAAGTACTATCTTCCCCCTTGGATTTACTAAATTTAAAACAAAAGAAAAAAATTCCATATGTGCAAGGATGCAACCAAAAAATGGCACATGTGCATTGCCACTGGTCAAAAGTTTAAAAAACTGCTACTTTTATTTCATTTCTAGATATCTACTATGAAGGAAAAAATCCAAACTACAAAAAACACTGTATGCATAAAATATTCAACACAATATTATTATTTTCAGGAAGTTCAAATCTGAGAAAGATTTTATATTCCCTGAAATTGAATGTGTAATTGAGTTGCTTGATTAAATATTTATTACAACATAAACAATAACAATTATAAAATGCACACAGCAACATGGAAAAGCATAACAGGTGTGTGCAAGGAAGAGAATGCAAGAAACAAAATTAATCAATATCCTAAGCATTAAAAAGAAACCCTTACCTTTGTAATATAAAACTTTTTAATCCATCCAAAAATGATGTAAAAATAGAGGAAACCTGAGGTTTAAGCGCATGACCTAATAAGAAAAAAGTTCATATTTTAAAATAATAGCAAATTAATTTATCTATGTTTTTCATAACAGGAAGAGGCTACTTTAACTTAGTATCCTAAAAGAAAGTGAACATTTTCATGACTTTAGGTTTTAAAATTTCCCTATGATATATATATATAACATTGATATTGAGATCTACATCTTTTATCTTTGTCATTTCCCTCAAAAGTCACAAAGAACTTTTTGTTTACCGAACTCCTTCTCGGGTTTTTAAAACTCAGATGCTACATGTACTTAACACTACACATAGTTTATCTTTCAATGGTATCGTTTATACATAGTAAAATCACTTCATTAATTTTTATTTCATTAGGAACACCCAATAGTGGCTAGTGCTACTTTTGTTTTTTTTAATTATGCAGCAACCACTCAGAACTATAACCAAATATGGAATCAGTGCCAAGTTTAAGGTTGTTTCCTAATTAATTCTTAATTCATCCAGAATTCTTGCATATAACTAGTAATTGTTTCCTTAATTACACCCAGAGAGCTGAAATTTCCCAAAAACATAAATGGTGTCTCAGAGTCTGTTAAATTAACATCGTTGCCTCCGGAATGAGCTTAATCGAGTGAAAGTCTTTTACTGTTTCTCATTGTTTTCAAAGCGGCAACTTCTTAACTCCCGTGACAGTTACATTTCAGAGTCATGCATCTGGCCTTGGCACTATGAGCTCAATTCAGAAAAATTTGGCATACCATTCACATAAAATTTTTATAAATAATTTTAAAGCCTCTAGTAAATCTAAAATTATTTCCAATTAAAAAGTTTACTTTTAAAAAAGGCTTTAAGATTCTGGGATTTTGTTTATTTTTAAAGTGTGGATACCTTCTTTTAAAATAAGTGTAAACAACAAACTATGTTTTTGAAGGAAAAAGAGGGAGAGGTGGAGAGAGATTTCTGGAGGAAAAGCTATCACTTGCTATCTTTGTTTTGCCATTCATCTTTTTTTAAGTGAGAATCTGAACCTGTAATACTTCTTACATCCTTATACGTTATAGTAAGAATTTATATTACATAAAAGATGAAGTAACATAAGTCTTAACCAGAAGCTACGAATTATATATTAATGCTGTAATTGAACAAAGCAAAAAAACAAAAAATGAAGGGCAGATTAGATACAGATCAACCCAGCAATCTTTTGAGATACTGGATCACAAGAGGTTTGTTTGGGGATTTTTCTTTTATTGTAACCTACCAGAGATATTCTCTAGCATAATCAGCACTTTTAAAAGATACCATTTCTAGCATGTATAAGGTTAAAAGATAACAGCAAAATGTGTCCCAAGTGAAATTTATCCTACTTTAACAGCAATTGGAAATAAATATATAAATGTGTGAGCATGTGTATCTCCTCCTCATAAAAGACTTCTGGTCCACATACCTTTACATAATGTATGAAGATTCCAAACATTACTACTCTGGTATAGAATAATCCTTAAGGGTATATGCTCATCTTATCACATTGCAACTTAAAAACGTAACTTCTATTCGTTAACACTACTATGAATTAGTCCCATATATCTCTAACAATGAATTGACATGATAGCTTTGAAACATAATTATTATAAAAGTGATACTTTTAAGTGGGCCAAGTATTACTATTAAGAGGATATTACCTTTTACTTAATTTTTGCCTATCAAATTAATTATATCCTAAATATATTCCAGCTATTTTATGTAAACAAATGAACTAGTTGCTAAATTTACTAGCTGGACAGTTTTGATTAGTGAATTTTGTTATTGTTGCAGTGTTAATTAAATAGTTTTAAAGGATTCAAAAATCCTTGTTTCAAAGAAGTGCTCTGAAGCATCAGAAAAAGTCTTAGGCTTTGGAGTCAGACAGATTTGGGTTCAACCCTAGCTCTACCACATGTAACTTGTGGACTATACTCAAAATATTTAGCTTTTGAATTGTTTATAAATTGGAAATACAGCTTTGAGGGATGGTTGTGTGCTACAGATAATGTGCTTAGTGAAAGTGAAAGTGTTAAGTCACTCAGTCATGTCTAGCTCTTTATGACCCCATGAACTGTAGCCCATCAGGCTCCTCTGTCCATGAAATTCTCCAGGCAAGAATATTGCAGTGAGTTGCCATTCCCTTCTCTAGGGATCTTCTTGACTCAAGATTGACCCAGGGATCAAACCAGGGGTCTCCTGCATTCAGGGCTGATTTTCTACCATCTGAGCCACCAGACAAGTCCTTGATAACGTGCTTGTGTGTGTGTGTGTGTGTGTGTGTGTGTGTGTGTGTGTGTGTGTGCGCGCGCGCATGCGAAGACACTTCAACCATGTCCGACTGTGTGTGACCCTGTAGACTGCAGTCTGCCAGGCTCCTGTCCATGAGATTGTCCAGGCAAGAATACTGGAGTGGGTTGCCATTTCCTCCTCCAGGGGATCTTCCTAAACCAGGGATTGAACCTGCATCTCTTACGTCTCCTATAATGGCTGGCAGGTTCTTTACCAGTGAGCCACCAGGGAAGCCCCAATAATGTGCTTAGCACTACACTATATGCTAGTCAAGATTTGTTTATCTTCTTTGGCTAATCTGATGATTAAGTCAATCAACATGTAAGTACTTGTCACGTGATACATACAGGACACAGATAAATGAACAAGAAACAGCTCCTAAATGTGACAAATGTTAGTTCACAGGGAAAATTTGTAGATAATTTCAGTGTACTCAATGATATGTTATCATTTCAGTATACTGAAAACATATAATTTCAATCTACTAAGAGCCATGTCAGGAGAAGGGGTGATAATAAAAACAATTAATAGCAAGATTTGTGCTCTGTTAACAACCTCAGATATGCAGATGACACCACCCTTATGGCAGAAAGTGAAGAGGAACTAAAAAGCCAGCCTCTTGATGAAAGTAAAAGAGGAGAGTGAAAAAGTTGACTTAAAGCTCAACATTCAGAAAACGAAGATCATGGCATCCAGTCCCATCACTTCGTGGGAAATAGATGGGGAAACAGTGGAAACAGTGTCAGACTTTGTTTTTTTGGGCTCCAAAATCACTGCAGATGGTGACTGCAGCCATGAAATTAAAAGACGCTTACTCCTTGGAAGGAAAGCTATGACCAACCTAGATAGCATATTCAAAAGCAGAGACACTACTTTGCCAACAAAGGGCCGTCTAGTCAAGGCTATGGTTTTTCCTGTGGTCATGTACAGATGTGGGAGTTGGACTGTGAAGAAAGCTGAGTGCTGAAGAATTGATGCTTTTGAACTGTGGTGTTGGAGAAGACTCTTGAGAGTCCCCTGGACTGCAAGGAGATCCAACCAGTTCATTCTAAAGGAGATCAGCCCTGAGATTTCTTTGGAAGGAATGATGCTAAAGCTGAAACTCCAGTACTTTGCCCACCTCATGTGAAGAGTTGACTCATTGGAAAAGACTCTGATGTTGGGAGGGATTGGGGGCAGGAGGAAAATGGGATGACAGAGGATGAGATGGCTGGATGGCATCACCGACTCGATGGACGTGGGTTTGAGTGCACTCCAGTAGTTGGTGATGGACAGGTAGGCCTGGTGTGCTGCGATTCATGGGGTCGCAAAGAGTCGGACACGACTGAGCAACTGAACTGAACTGATAGGTCTCAGTTATAAATAAAATCTGGCCACATAATTAATTATACTAAGGTCAATGTCCAAAACAGTTTACTATAATACAAGCATATAAATGGATAATACAGTCTTATCAATCAGACAGACACATGGTTCTCTTAATACGTAGGTCTCTGAATGCAAGCCAGACACACAGGTGACTTAGTTTTCATTTAATTATTACATTAAATTTCATCATTTATAGGACACATTAATCTTAAACTTTTATCTGTAGTACAGCTATTCTGAAAGAAATTTACTTAAAGAATTGAAAGCTGTGACTTAGGAAAGGGGACATACATACACCTATGGCTGACTCATATTGCTACATGGCAGAACCAACACAATATTGTAAAGCAATTATCCTCCAATTTAAAGAAAAAAATTAAAGCTGTGACTTATGATTTTAAAACAAACAGTTTATATGTTATCAATCTGAATTCCTTAGTTCAATTTCTATATAATTACAATAATCATTCTTCCCTAAATAAAAATTTAAGCTACTCTTAGACCAAACAAAAGCCTGCCTAACAGCCTCTAGTAATTATTATTGTGCAATCATTCTGGGACTATTTTGAGGGTACTTAAATTCTATAAACTTAAATCCAGAACTAAATTTCATAAGTAAATAAATTATATAACTAAACTACATTAGATAAAAAAATAAATTTCAGCATGTAGAAAAACTCAGAAGCAATAAAACTAAAATTGGTAAGATAATAAATTGTGTTAGAAAGTTTAAGACTTCAAGCAAAATAGGAAGAAAGAGAAACATGGTTAACTGTTACTGAATTCTCCACCCAAATATCCCATGGGCACCTTAAATACAACCCACTGTAATGTCTTTTCCCCCAAATCATCATTTCTTCCTCTAGACTATTATTCAATGCATCCAATTAATCAATCAATCAGATATCAGGAGTTGCCCTAAATGCTTCCCTTTATTTAACGTTCCACATCCAGTTGGCAAACTGTTCTTTGGAAAATCTGTTCCTTACTTTCCAACTCCATTGCTACTGCCTTAAACAAGGCTCAGCCCTCAATATTTGCCTCTGTAAACCTTTAAATTCCTCTTCCACGCTTGCACCATTCTAATCCATTCTGCATAATGCTAACAGAATGAGCTTTCTAAGATGTAAAGCTGATTTATTCTATTACCTCTACAAAGATTTCCCTCTGTGGACAAAAGAAAACCCAAATCTATCCTGCAAAGCCCTAGTCTACCCATTCAGCTTTATCTCCTGTAACCACTGTCACATTAGCCTCTTTTTGAGTCATACAGAATGATCTGAAGTTCAAACACAGCACTGAGGTTTATGATATCATATTTTCAGCTGACAAGTGAACAAAAATTTGGTAAGAAAGAAGAGATGGTCTCAGGCAAACTTCTATTCACCTTTTAAGATTTAGTTAAAGCATGACTCCTTCAAGATCTTTCCCACTCTCTGCCCCAATCTTATGCAAAATCAAGTAGGATCAACCTGCTTCATCTGCACCCCAAGGTATTCAGTGCAGTCTTCTTTCATATCATCTAATACTCCTGCACTAATTCATTCATATAATTATCTGTCCTCATTAGACTGAGAGCTTCCTGAAGACTAGGAGCTATGACATTTATTTTTCCAGCTCTGCACTCAGTCTTCCTTCTGGCACATCACTGATGTTTCATAAATTTCTGTGAGCAGATTTTAAAAGCACCATTCCTTACTCACCAAACTGAAACTGCTGGTTGTCCATTAGGCGAATAGATGCAGGAGCACATCTCTGTTTTAAAAAGAAAAAAATGTGATACGAAGTTAACATGGTAAAGAACCTAAACAGTTACAAAATGAAAAGTCACCTTTTTGTATTTGAGATCAAGAGCTTAATTCCTAAGGATACATATGGGGAAAAAATCTTAACTTTTTATATAATTTTATGACAACAAATAAAACACTAAATGCTTCTATAAAACATGTGGAGAGAAGAAATCTATGTATATAATGCATACATACATACATATGTTGCCAGATCTTTATTTGCAACAACATCTGCTAAATGCTGAGCAAAGACCTGTGGAAACAGCTATACCTAACAGAAGTATTAGGCTTCAGAGTAGATTATTTTAAAACAAAGTAGAAAATTTATAAGACTAAAATCAAGCCTAGAGTATTATGCCATTTATGAACTATAATGTCATTAGACTCGCATAACTCTGTTAAAATGAGGAAGATGGCAGTGTTTATGGGAGGCAAACTACTTTAAAAATTTAACTGTGATGTCTTCATAGATAACTCTAGGACTTGTTTCTATTCATTTTAAATAGAAAAACTATCAATGTCCAGAACTCTTACAAGGTTACCTGGATGAAAACAGCAACAAAATCTGAAGCATAATATCATGTATCTAAGATATCTACACCAGTGTTATGTTAATCTAGACACACAGTGAAAAGCTGCAGGAAAGAGAAATGACAAAAGGAAATATTCATATAAATTCTGTGATGCTACATTACCATACAAACACTAACAAGGTTTAAATTAGCTAGTTTTCCCACAGAATTAAAGTGAGAGTCACTCTAAACTTGGTTCTTATATTCTATGCAACTTTTTAATATGGTTAAACTTCCACCAAGAAGCTGCTTTCAGGGACTTCCCTGGTAGTCCACTGACTAAGACTCAATGCTCCCAATGCCTGGGGCCTGGGTTCGATCCCTGGTCAGGGAACTAGATCCTGCATGCCACATCTAAGACCCAGTGCAGACAAACAAATAGATACACGTTTTAAAAAATTATTTAAATGAAGCTGCTTTCAGACCACAAAATTCTGAGTTTTTAAACATTTATCTCCTGAATAACATTTATCAATAAATTTGTATTAACACAATGTTAAAATTTATGAGAATCACTCGAAAGAACAAAACTTTTATACCTTAACTGTGCTATAACATTTTTGCTATTATGTGCTTTTAACTGAATGAATACTTAATTTTATAAAACCATTTATAATATATATTTTATTTTACCCAACAAAATGGTTAGATTCTTATTTTGGACATTGTATAATTTATTTGGACTTCCTGGTGGCTCAGATGGTGAAGAATCCGCCTACCAACGCATGAGACTTCCCCTATGGCTCAAGCAGTAAAGAATTTGCCAGCAATGCAGGAGAAACAGGAGATGCAGATTTGACCCCTGGGTTGAGAAGATCTCCTGGAGGAGGAAATGGCAACCAACTCCAGTACTCTTGCCTGGAAAATCCAATGGACTGAGGAGCCTGGTAATCTACAGCCCATGGATCACAAAGAGTTGGACACGACTGAGAATGCAGGCACACATAATTTCTTTACTCACCCTTGATAGTAAAGGGATAATACAATCTATAGTTTTAAAAAGTCACTGCCAAATCTAAAGAACAATACCAGGTAATTTTATATACTTAGCAGAACAATAACCTATTGCCTTACATTTTATAGAATCCTATTGTGTACAAGCCACTTTCATGTCTTTATTTGATATAAGAAACAAGAAATAACCTTGTCAAAGTAGCAGAACTTGTATTACTCCCATTTTACAGATGAGAACACAAGAACCACAGGGACTAAAGACTTGCCTGAGGTTAGATGACTGTAAAAGAGTAAGGTAGAACTAGGACCAAGATATTCTGACTGCTAGATGAATAATATTTCAAATAAACCACACAGCCTCAAAAATAAAAAATCAGAGGTATACACACTTTCACACACAGAGCTTTAAAGTCATATTTGAAACAATAATTACATGAAAACCCATTTATTTGCTATTTTGTAGTATTATTAAAAGCATAATATTTATAAAATAAAAATCTACAATCTGAGTACTTTCAAATCTTGGTATAAAGGTATCTTTGTAGCTGAGTTAATGCTTCTAAAAACATTACCAGTTTCCAAACTACTGAAGGAAAATCAATTTTCCTGAAATGTTATTAAAACAGGCGCATAAACTTTGAATAAAACATACAAAGCCTGAGAGACAAATTTTCTTTTCTTCATAAAAGAAATAGAATATCATTTAACATTCATATTTATATGTTTGGGCTTAAGCGCACCAGTAAAATGTAAAAAGAACTCAAGTTTTATTAGGAAAAAAAACTTTTAAATTCCTACCAATGACCTGTTAAGTTCTACCTCTTACTGCCACCCAGATTCTATTCCACCTGTATCTATAGCAGGTGTTATTAATGAAAACACCCCACATAGGCACACATATATCAGAAAATGAAAAAAGGATTAATATATTACATTTATAGTAAATTTCTAGTGGAATTCAATCTCAAACTACTAAAATATGATATGTAGGCCTTGATGAAATCTTGGTTTGAAAAGACTAACCACAAAATACATTTTGGGGACAACTGGAATAATTGGTTATAGAATTAATACTAGATGGGATTAAGAAATTACTGCTGGATTCATAATAGAGAACAAATTAGTGGTTATCAGCTGGGAGGAGGTGAAGCAGAGGTGGAGAAGTGGGAGGCACAAACTATTGGGTCAGATACGTTCAAGGCTGCATTGTACAACATGGGAAATATAGCCAATGCTTTGTAGTAGCTATAATGGAAAGTAACCTTTAAAAATTATATAGAAATTTAAAAATTAATTTAAAAAATGCAAGGAAAAAATTACTGCTAATTTTCTCAGACATGACAAAAGGACATCTTTATTTTCAAAAGACACATGCTAAAGTATTTAGAAGCCAAATGTCATAATGCAACTTAATTTCAAATGGTCAGGGAAAAATACACAAGTATATAAAACAGAGCAAAAGTTAGTAATTTTTGCATATATTAGATGAATATACAAGTGATCATTGCACTACTCTTTCAAAGTTTCTGAATGCTTAAAATTTTCAAATTAAAAAGCTTCAGGGACTTGCTACATATAGCAACTGATATTCAATTATACTAAACATGATTTTAACTTGACAGCTGAGTCATATAAACTAGTCAGTCATCCACTGCTCCTATCCATACTGAAGCCAAGTGAATGGTTACAAACTGCTGCTGCTAAGTCGCTTCAGTCGTGTCCGACCCTGTGCGACCCCATAGATGGCAGCCCTCCAGGCTCCCCCGTCCCTGGGATTCTCCAGGCAAGAACACTGGAGTGGGTTGCCATTTCCTTCTCCAATGCATGAAAGTGAAAAGTGAAGTTGCTCAGTCGTGTGCGACCCTTAGCAACCCCATGGACTGCATCCTACCAAGCTCCTCCATCCATGGGATTTTCCAGGCAAGAGTACTGGAGTGGGTTGCCATTGCCTTCTCCGTATCCAAAAGAATAAAAAGCTAAAGAAAGCTTTTTGAATATAGATAATAAATACTAAATTCAATTTCAACAGTTTTTTTAAAATCAAAATCAAACCAATAGCTTTATTAAATCTCATGTTTTAACAGTGGTACATTTTTTTAAAAGTCAGTGAATAGAGTTTTTCAGTTATTGTCACAAGTAAATTCTCATAAGCAGAGACACTCAGATTAAAACATAGCAAGACTACTTTAGATTCTCTGGCAATTGACAATTTGTAAATCACTATTCAACATTCTAAAACTACAAAAGAAGTAAAGTTTCTTAGAATTTTAAATCATGACATCCTAATTAAATAGGAGTCCCTGTAATCAAAAGACCAAAACAGTATTACTATTCTTAAAGAACAACATGCAAGTTGAGTTACTATATCTATAGTTAAGACTGGATTATGTTTCAATTGCTATACAACTACTTTGGTAAGTTAAGAAAAACTCAATATATCTCCTTTAAAAGATAAAGGCATCATAAATTCTGAGAATTTGAGCTCTAAGTTCAAACTCATGCTGTTCAATTACACTCTGCTAGAATATTCCATAGACAAGGCAAGAAGAAAAGGGGTCCTTGAATTAAAGTGACCCCTGGTGGTAGGTGATCAGAACTAACCTGAGAGGGAATATTTTCACCAAGTAACTTTAATGATGGGTTAATGATACACTCAAGGCATTTAAGGAACACTCAAACAAAAACTGCTTACTTTAAGTAGAGTTAATGAAATAACCGATTTCGTTTTTATTATGATAAATGTGCTCTGACTAAAATCTCTCATGACACCTGTTGTTGTTGTTGTTCAGTCGCTAAGTTGTGTCCAGCTCTTTGTGACCCCACAGACTGCATGCAGCATGCCAGGCTTCCCTGTCCTTCACTATCTCCCGGAGTTTGCTCAAACTCATGTCTATGACACCTGATCTGTATTTTATACTTAGTAAATAGTCTTAAAAGATATAGGAAACCCAGTATGAACTAATAAACACATATCAATATCTTTGTTGTATCTAAGCAAAGAAGAAATAAATTACCTGACTTCAAAGCATGGGTATAAGACTGACTAAGTCCAGGTGCTGGCAACTTCTTCCCTTTAATGATGCTACAACCAGGAATTTACTTAAATATATACCTTGAAAAATAAAATAAAATAAAAAAAAACCACCACTCTCATCTTATTTAACAAAATTCCCGACAACTTAAAAAGCAAACTCTTTCTCAACCTCTGGAGAAGGAAATGGCAACCCACTCTAGTACTTTTGCCTGGAAAATTCCGTGGACTGAGGAACCTGGTAGGCTACAGTCCACGGAGTCACAAAGAGTCAGACACGACTGAGCGACTACACTGTCTTTCTTCTCAATCTAACCATTTTTTCTGAAAATAGTCCCTATAAGAAATACATCAAAAGTTTCCTGCAAATTTTGTTTTCAAGGAACTAAGTCATATTTCTTCCTTGTCACAGGGAAACACAGAAATTGCAGTTCAGATGAGACATTCTGTTAGAAGAGGTATCTTAGTTTACTAGTTACCAGCTAAAGAAATTCAGTATTAACAAGTTTCATTTGTCTACATGATTTCTTCTAACTTCATAAACTATAAAATAAAGCATGGTATCTGGGTTAAAAAATGAATCCTTTGAACTGAAAAGGTTTTTCCCTCCAAGGAGTAAATCAAACGTTCAGTATAGGCTCTGAAAGTGAAAGTGAAGCCGCTCAGTCATGTCCGACTCTTTGTGATCCCGTGGACTGTAGCTCTCCAGGCTCACCCGTCCATGGGATTCTCCAGGCAAGAATACTAGAGTGGATTGCCATTTCCTTCTCCAGGGGATCTTCCCAACGCAGGGACCGAACCCAGGTCTCCTGCATTGCAGGCAGACGCTTTAACCTCTGAGACACCAGGGAAGACCAGTATAGACTCTAGAATGGCCCAAGTTCCTGAGCCTTAAAACTATTCTGGAGATAGACTACTAATCCACACTATATCAGAAGTTAATGCTTCAATACCAAATCCCTTGAACACAGCTATAGAAAAATTTAAGCACAGAAAATTTTATCAAATACAGAAAATTTTACCTTTGGTGACTATTATAAGACAGGAACTATGTCTGTTTAATTTATATAATATCAACTGTAGTATATTAGAAATAAAGTTAAAAGCATACTCTCACAGAAAAACTCACAATAAAATAATTAATATTAATTTAAATAATATATTGGGAAGATCCCCTGGAAAAGGAAACGGCAATCCACTCCACTATTCTTGCCTGAAGAATCCCATGGACAGAGGAGCCTGGCGGGCTACAGTCCATGGGTCACATAGTCAGACACAACTGAAGTGACTTCACATGCACATAATCAATACATAACTTTTGTAAGTTCAAACAAGGATATATAAAGAAGAGAATTCTCTTAAATACAAATTCCTAGGTATAAAAGTTAAAATGTAGACAAAATTATTTCTTCCTCTGACTAATACATCAGAATTGACACCACAGATGAAACCATGCAATATTTAAGGCTACTGGTAAACTGGTTAGTCCTGTCAGAAATGATATACAGGCTTATAGATAGGAGTCTACATTATAAACAAGAACTCGTTTAACAAGAGAATTATCTCCTGGTTTTAAAGAATGAAACAAATACTTAATAGATAGATAGATATTTCTGCAAGATAGATATTTCCTTCCACTTAATTAAGAGAAAGGCCAAAAGTTAATGCCAAACAGTCTCCTAGTGGTAACTTCACATTTTCAGTTTAGCAACAGTGTAGTGATTACAGCATGTCTCTTAACTATCCTCAAGTCTGATACATTTTGCTGGATCACAAAGCAAGACTCCAGTTAACCAAGCATTTTGCTAGGTTATTTGCTCTGCTTCAGAAGGACAAAAACATGACATCAAAAAAACGATTTAAAATGACAATCTCATTTTCTATATGTAACTATCTTCCAAGAATTATCACTGAATATAAATAAGCTTTAAATGTTTTACAGTGTTAAAGTGCTGAACCTAACACCTTTCAATTTATTTGAACCCCTACAGGATAAATCAAGTTGAAAACAGAACAATTCAGAATTTAACAGTCTGAAGTGTTAGAAAAGAATGATGTATATCTTATGAAATTACAGTATAAATTCACTAGAAAAAATACTATCAGTTTAAAATTGTTTAAAATAAAAGTGATGGTAGGTAGAAAACGTCACTCATCCTCAAAAGGAAAAAAAAAAGCTGCCTTTTAATCTGTAATTCTAAAAACCTAGTCCTGATACTGAGAAATACAGTTTTCGGAGGAATTCATACCAATCAATGCATACATACACAATGTTTCCTCATAATGAAATGAGTTAGTCCTCTCTCAATATCATGAGGTATGCTTAAGTTTTTATTGGCAGGGGATCGGGGGAAGATCCCAAACTTTAAAAACTGCTTTTGAACTTGTTGCAACACTCAGTGTTCCCTTCACATCTTGTAAAAAGATACTTGTCATTTTAAAACAGAACAGAAAAATATCACATGACACTAATATTCTGATTAAAAACACAACTTTCCCCCTTGAGAGGCTACTGTAGGAAATCTACTCAAAAAAAATCGTGAAAGCCACTTACCCATCTACTGAGTAAAGCTGGAGATTCTACTGGACTGCCACTTATGAGGCAGCATCACATTAATCGTACACTAAATCTTCCTTTCTAGCTCCTCCCAAGGCACTGAAGTACTGCAAGAGGGCAATTCCTCCCATGGACAAAGATCAGATGAGCCGACCTTAATAGAATCCTTCTGCTGCCAGAATAAAGTTGCTTAATTCATTTCCTTCAGTAAGGATAGTGATTAAAAATATATACACAGAGCCCACTTTGCTATTTGTCAACAATCATGTCCACTCCTTTCCAAAAGAATTTCATCCAAAATACAGTTTTCCATTTCAAATGCAACTTGAGTCTGCAAACAGTGCAAAAATGGAAATGCTATGAAATGACAATGAGGGATTACAAGCAGCCAACTCATTATTCAATCAAAAATCTGGCACAATCATAAACCATGTACCATCTATTTTCATGGATCTTAGTTCTGTTGCTATCAACTGAACTTCCCAATCACAAACTGAATGACTAGTGCCAAAAGCTGATAATTTTTGAACTTTTTCTGTGTGAAAATACTGTTACAAGGCAGGGCAGCATACAGTACTATTCTTGACGTATGCAGTTTGCATACTCTATAAACTAATATAAAATGTGTGTAAACCATAATACATTTACTCATTTCCAGGAAAGGCAGATGGATATCAATGTCCCTCTATATGTGCAGTATAACAAGAGTAAAAATGCAGGTTCCCCAAATAGTGGAATATCTCCAAATCCCACTGACTACTCTTAGCCGATGTTTCATTCATAAGAGCAATATTTGAGAGTGAAATATCTATCTAGGCTTTTCAATCAGGCTTTTCAAGTAAGGCAAGCTTTCCAGTTACATAGTATTTTTGTCTCTAAAAATTGCTACTACTAATTTTACAGAAAAAAATTATTAAAACTTTAGAGTGGAAAGAACATTTCAATCAACCATCACCTTTATTTATACTGAGACAGATATATATACATATATCCAATATAGTTTTCTGTAGTGAATTTAGATTACGGTCATATTGTGAATATCAAGCAACTTTTTTTTTTAAGAGCAATTTTTATTGACCTACTCAGCTCAGTTCAGTTCAGTTGCTCAGTCGTATCCGACTCTTTGCGACCCCATGAATCCCAGCACGCCAGGCCTCCCTGTCCATCACCAACTCCCGGAGTTCACTCAGACTCACATCCATCGAGTCAGTGATGTCATCCAGCCATCTCATCCTCTGTCCTCCCCTTCTCCTCCTGCCCCCAATCCCTCCCAGCATCAGGGTCTTTTCCAATGAGTCAACTCTTCCCATGAGGGGGCCAAAGTACTGGAGTTTCAGCTTTAGCATCATTCCTTCCAAAGAACACCCAGGGCTAATCTCCTTCAGAATGGACTGGTTGGATCTCCTTGCAGTCCAAGGGACTCTCAAGAGTCTTCTCCAACACTACAGTTCAAAAGCATCAATTCTTTGGCGCTCAGCCTTCTTCACAGTCCAACTCTCACATCCATACATGACCACGGGAAAAACCACAGCCTTGACTAGACAGACCTTAGTCAGCAAAGTAATGTCTCTGCTTTTGATGAAGAAAAACCTCACCACTTGCCTTTTATTAGCCCAAGCGGCTCTTATCTGTTACTTTCTATCAGGAGCATATTGCTGCTGCTACTGCTAAGTCGTCACTTCAGTCGTGTCCAATTCTGTGTGACCCCAAAGACGGCAGCCCTCCAGGCTCCCCTGTCCCTGGGATTCTCCAGGTAAGAACACTGGAGTGGGTTGCCATTTCCTTCTCCAATGCATGGAAGTGAAAAGTGAAAAGTGAAGTCGCCCAGTCATGTCTGACTCTTAGCGACCCCATGGACTGCAGCCCACCAGGCTCCTCCATCCATGGGATATTCCAGGCAAGAGTACTGGAGGGGGTGCCATTGCCTTCTTCATCAGGAGCATATTAAATTGTAATAAAAACTGCATCAAATTGCTCCAACTATTTATGTTTAATTAACTTCCAATTTTAGTGAAATTAAAAGTTCAGGATTTTGACAAATTTGTACACCATTTCTCATTAATGAAACCTAAGACAGAATTACATTTCAGTATTTGTAATATGGAAAAGCAATATAGCACTCAAGCATAAAATATGTCTACTTGTATTCCAAAGATCATACAAGAACACTTCAAGTCCATTAAGTCTATGTTCTGCAGAGTGGAGACATTGTGAGGGGTGGAGCTGGCCAACATAGATGGAGTGTAACCTCATTAAAATCTTTTATTGAAAACACAAACAAATTCGACTAATTTCATAAATTATATAATTATTTAAAAAAATCTAATTTGGCATTCATAGTTACTTTAAACAAAAAAAAAAAAAAATGGAGGCAACAGGCAACAATGGTCAGTTAAAAACATATCACTGAAAATCTGAATGACAGAGAAAATATAAACTGTATCTTTAATAATAAAGCTCTTCTTGGAGAGGATATAGTCAAGCTTGACTAAAATGAAAAGTAAATATAAATAAAAGTACTTAACACAAAGAATAAACTACAGTACAAAGTAAAAAATTAGAATAAAAATTCTAAGGAAGATTTGAAATTAATCAGAAAATATAATCTATTTATGGACAACATTTTATTTTGATTTTAAATGGTGAATTTATGGTTCTTTTCTTAAAAATAAAGAAAAAAAAAACCTCCTAGTTTCCCATTCTTCTAGGTATGAATTCACAAGTAAAAAAACCATAAGCCTCTTCAAGTACTTCTTTCGCTTCTTAATACCTGGGGTATCTTAAATTTAAAGATGGCCTCGGTCTTTAAGTGATGGAAGGTTTTAGCGACAAGTTATCAGAACATAGAACTTTACTGCTCAGTGCTCAAAATATTTATTCTTAAACTTATTTCCACTCCTCTACTTGATAATTTCACTTACAAAAAATATTATTGCCATCTCATTATTTTAGTAAACATAGCATAATACTTACATAGTTTAGCTCTCTGACCATAACATAATATCCTTGAAGTCTGAATGAATTAGGAGCTCTTATGTAAGCATTTCAACAACATTCACCTCTGCGTTAACATCACCAAAGTAACCCATGACAAGTTCAAGAATGTTCACTCCAAGACTACACATGCTTCTTCTAAAACTCTCCCTTCACCAAGGGTAAGACAACCAACATCAAGCAGCCTATGGCTAAATCTTGATGAGAGAAGAAGAAATCCAATGACAAGCAACTGAAGCTACCTGGGATTATAAAAATTACCCTTGTCAACCGTTAGATCAGGTGATCACACAGTTGGACTTTTAAAGTGGGAAATTCTAAGAATGACTGTCTCAGAAGGCAAGATTGAGTGAATGGAAAAAGAACACTGGCAATGTTAAATATGTGGGGAAATATAACATTTTTTAACTTATTTTATTTCTTTAAAACATTAATAGTGGTTTGGTTCTCTTGGGATGATAGGAAGGTAAGGCCCAGTACCGTATGAAGTCCACAATGAATATGGAGCACTTGCCAGATACCACTCCTTTTCCTCATCAGATCCTCCCTCCAAGCTATGCTGGACACCAGGAAGCTGACATATATATATCATGAGAGCTCCCTTGTACTCAAAATTCAAGTGGGTATAGCTGATGGGAAGTATTAAAGAATTCTATGAGTTCAGAGAAAGCAAGAAGAGGCTGGACCTTCTCCCTGTTAGGAAATGTTGAAATAAAATTTTTTGACAAATCATTATAGCTCAAACCATTAACCAAATATCTAAAGAACTGAAGAATTTCCAAAATAAAAAATACAACTAAACACAGAAATAAAATTACTTGGCATCATTTACTCTTTTTAAAACAATATATTCTTTTTTCAAAAAAGGAGAAAGTGGGAATTCTTAGCTTATATCTAAATATGTTATATTCCAATATACTATACTATGTTACTTAATTTAAGATACAGCTTAGGTAATATTATAAACAACTAAGGCCTAGCAGCAGTACATTCTAAGAACTGATGCAGTTTGATTGCTTATATTTAATTTCTATATTTTGGGGCCATTGATATTCAGCCTTTTAATTTCACTAAATATCTTAATTTAAGAAAAATGTAACATTACTTCAATTAATCACAAAATATCTTACCCAAAAATAACCTGAGAAAACATTCAATAAAAGGCAGAATCACTTGAAGCTGTCAACCCAGGAACATACCTTACCTTGGCTTAAAATCAAATAGCAGTCTTTAAATAAAGAAATAGGTATATAATTACTGAAAGAAATAGCAACTGAACTGAAAGGAATGATTTTACAACATTACCTTTCCATATAGAACTGGGTAAAAACCACAAATATAATACAACTAAATATGAAGATTATATGTGACATCAAAATCAGTTATGCAATATAATTTTTAAAATATAAATGTATATGGGTGGGGTTTTGTTTTGTTTTTACCTGTTTTGCAATTTCTCTTAAACAGGCTACTCCTTGTTCAAAATTAGGGAAAGCTACTGAGCCATACTTTTGGTATTCAGGAATTGGTCTGATTTTTATTGTAGCTTCTGTTATCACACCAAGAGTTCCTGAAAAAGAAGGGGGAATATCCAATATATCACATGCCAATTTTCTAAATCATATTTAAAATTATTTTATCTATTTATTCTAATAATTTATTCTATTACTCATATTTAAATCTATTTAATCTATTCTATGTGGGGAATAATGGCTACTCAAGTCTTCCTAGAAAAACAACTAAGCAAACTTTATAATTTCTTAAAAGAGGTCTTTGGAATACATTTTTCTTAGTTATGTATAAATATTTTAAAACATTTTAAGGCAACCTTTCTCCAAGAAGGTTAATTTTAAATAGTTTTTAAAGTATAACAACCTGTTAAAAACTTTTTA
Source organism: Nanger dama (assembly GCA_917880005.1). Classification (NCBI taxonomy): domain Eukaryota; kingdom Metazoa; phylum Chordata; class Mammalia; order Artiodactyla; family Bovidae; genus Nanger; species Nanger dama. Next base: position 20,415,462 of record CAKJTW010000010.1, read on the forward strand.
AAAATGTTAAAAGCAACAGGTCTGCATACCTCATATGCATTCAAACAAAGGAATATTTTGATATTTGAGCCTATTTTTATTATGACAATCTACTGGGGCAAAAGAACCTAATTTTCTTTGAGAATTTAAGATGACATTTTCTGTGTCATTTAAGATGACAGAAGAAATTTGACTATCACACTTTGCCTTTTTTCCCTAAGAATTCATAAAAGAAAAGACAAAGACAGTATTCAGATGTTCTAAGAAGAAACAAACAAAAAACCCAAATATTTCAGAGACAAAAGAGTTATCAGTTATCATAAATAGCTAGCACAAGAGGACCATTAATGAAACAGATGTCCTTTTCTCTATCACAGAGGAGTGGAAGACAAATCAGAGAGGGGAAAAAACAAGTTAAATGTAATTATATGATTTAAACATCTATGCTAAAATATTTGAAGAACCATGGTTAAAAATAATGTATTCAAAAAGCCAAGCTTTTCAAATCAGCGCTTTCTAATGTACAAATGATATAAATTATTCCTAATATTAATTCTCTGAGAATCATGAAACAAACAAAAGGGAAATCTGAAATTATAGAACTTAAATATAACACTAGAAATGTTAAAAATATCACAAAAACAATGATTCCAATAAATTTATAATATACCTAAAATATCAATACATAATACAAGATTAAAAAGTACTATGAATCCACAAAAAGTAAACTATATTATACCACATTATGCCTGTCACACATACAAATGATTTCCTACTCAGACAGCAAATACAAACCTATTTTGATCTGTAAATCACAACAGCTCTGCAAGATTGGCAGTTTAATATCTGATTTAAAAATAGATATGATCTCACTTTTATGTGGACTCTAATAAAAATAAACAATAAACATACAGCAAACTTATAGAAAAAGACATCAGATTTATGGTTACCGAGGGCAGGGGGAAGGAAGAACTGAAGTGGTCAAAAGGTACAAAGTTCCAGTTATAAGGTAAATAAGTATTAGGGATGTAACGTACAACATAAGGACCACAGTTAACACTGCTGTATGATATACAGGAAAGTTGTTCAGAAAGTAGATCCTCAGAGTTATTACCAGGACAAGTTTTTTTTCCCCTTTTCTTTTTATTGTATCTATATGAGATGATGGATGTTAACTAAACCTACTATGGTAATCATTTCACAATACATGTAAATCAAACCATCATGCTGCACACTTTAAACTTATACAGTGATACATGTCAATTATTGTTCAGTAAAACCAGGGGGAACAATGGGAAGAACCTCTCCTAAGCTCAGAAAAAAATCTCAAACACTAACCCTAGGAACTATCCCTTCTAAGGGATACATTTTAAATGGGTAAATTTTGTAAAATTTAAATGGTAAAGTGTGTAAATTCTATCTCAATAAAACAAAGGAAACTTCAGAGTTACCTTTTTAATCAAGGAGCTAGGTACATGTAATTACTTGCTCAACAAGTTTACACACACACATATAAAACATTAGCAAACTTTCTTTAAAATTCTAATTTTACATCAAAATTCTAAGGTATTAGGTAAGGAGTGACCACACCCTAAATTTCTGTACAGCCATATTGCCTCGTATGTATAGCAGGTACTCTAAAGCAGTAAAACCCACTGTAACACTAGTAAGGTTAAAAAATAAAAATTAGTAAAATGAGACTTTGCACTGTTGCAAGATTAATGAAATGACCAAGGCACGTCTGTGCAACTATCTAGCTATGAGTTCTGCAGCACGAGGTGGGGGTTGAGGGGGTCCCCACTTTAAAAGGAAACTCCATCCAAGTCCCAAATGCACTCTGACTCAGGGCAGTTCTTCCACACAGACCTATATTCAAATTAATCCAATCACAAAAGTTTATATCTAAATTCACTTCATCAAAAGGCTCATTTCTGTTAGGCTTATTGATTATTTTATTGAGCTTTATTATTTATTGATTCTTTTGCTCTGGGAATTTTATGTCAGTGGAGTGATATAAAAATACTTAAGATTATCTATCACTTGATTATTTGCATATTATACTAATATTTTAGACCCATTTTATATAATTGTAAACAACTCCATAGCAAAGTGACATCATAGATGTCATTCACTTTTCTTTTTCAATAAAAATATGCTGCTGTAAATTTAAGAATTTCCTGTTTTACAGTTTCAAATATAATGTTCTTAAGAAAACTGAAAGCTTCAACTACTATCTAATAAAAATGCATGTATTTCCTTGAAGTAAATAAAATCTTTCATAATTTGAAAATATACCTTCAGATGACTTCAGGACTGAGAAAAATGGTAGTCATTTGATTCTGAATCTACTCCTCCCAACCCTCAACATGAAAATCAATAAGGAAAACAAAGAAAACCACACAGGACAGACACTTTAGTATTAAAAGGAGACAAAATATACTATGACCTTCAAATTTTTCACAAGTATAGATAAAAAGTAAAAATTCCAACAGACCTTTTACAATCCTCCAGCTGCTACAAGTAGAAAGTGAGTAAGGGGTGAGGAGTGGTAGTTGAAGAGGGTTAGAAGACTCAAGAAAGACTCCTTAAGAAAGACTCTTTAAGACTCTTTGAGAAAGAATAAAAGCAGCAGAGGACTTAAAGGAGGCAGACACAAAATCAACCCCAGAAAGAAAAAGTGCAACAATAAACCCAAAATACTATATAAATCTTGGTAATCTAATCCATAACCCTGGCTTCCATAACCCTGGAGGGGTTTGAAGATGGAACCAGAAATGATATCCTTGGAGAAGTAAGGGAAGTATTTTCAAAGGAGCATCAACTTAGAGTAGTGTAGTACTCCTTGGAGACAAGGTAGTGAAGGGAAAGACTAAAATTAGGAGAAAAATTAAAGATCTGAAAGAAATAAGAAACACAAGATATGTCATGGCTTCCCCACCAAAAACACCACCATTCATGAAGCAAACAGCAGAAAAGAGAGTATAAGTGACAGAAGAGAACACTCTCAGACTAGGAACCCTTTCCAAGCAATAAACAGGAACAGGAAAAAAAAGCAAGCCAAATCCAAATGAAACTACTACAAAAGATCAGAAAGTGCAAATAAAAGCTTTTCCACTGATGAAAAGCCCCCTCACCCCACCCGACAAAACAAACAATGATTCTGGAGAAAACCGTAACACAACTTTTCAAACTCAATTCAATATTGTCAAATAAGCATTTGAGAATATGAAAAAAAATACTTGAATTAGAAATATAAATACTAAAAATATAAATGGACAAAAAACAAGAAGAAATGAAATAAAAGATGACCAAATTCAGGGAAGAAACAGAACAACAAAAATGAAGACTTGGTTACAAGGAGGAGAAACAATAGATTCAAATGAAAACTTAATAGAGGGCATTGAAGAAAAGCAAGAAAATAATCAAGTGAATGAAAATGATATTCAGAAAGAAGCTGAGGGAAAAGGTTTGAGAAATCATGGCTGAAAAGGCAAATAAGCAAAGAAAGTCAGACAAACATATAATTGGTATCCCTGCAAAAGAAAAATCAAAACACTGCAGGGAAGCGGGAAATGTGCTCCAAAATCCTACTACGCAACACTACAGTCCCAAAAAAACCTTTACAGAAATAAAAGAAGGCCAGCATATACACACAGAAAGGGTCCCCTGGATACCAGAGCAAAAGTAAAATAAACTTTAATGGGGAAAAAAACAACACCCAAAACTGTTCTCAGTGCCTCCAGGCAAAAAGGCAAGAGAATTGGCATCAGATTCCTCAAAACAGCAGAGAAAACCAAAGCAACAGTGGTAAAGTATTTAAACAAGGAAAGAATGTGTGACCCATGAAAGTGAGTCAAGCTGTCATGCAAGTATCAAGGCCATACAAAATAGTTTGGAACATTCCAGAACTCATGGGATAGACAAATGTGCCTTTCCTGAGGAAATCTACTAAAAGATGAGCTTTATTTAACCAAAAGATGAAGTAAAGTGATGCAGATGGACCGACAGTAAGCATTTCATCCATTTCATTTTAGAGCAAAGACTAAAACAAGGGTGGGCAATGAGTTAAAAAATAAAAATGCGCTTTTAAGCCATTTTTCAAATAAAAGAGCAAGTCATTATAAATTACTAGTAAATTCCATATATAGGAAAAGAATAAAAAACATTTCAAATGCTTTATTATATTTTTAATTATATTGATCAATTTATATAAAATGGGAGGAAGCTGCTTATCCAAAAATCATTATGAAAGATTCATAACACAAAACAAGACAAAAACATTAAACTTAACTTGGTTAGTCACATGTGGAACTTAGTAGGATAGGGGGAAATAGGTTTTTTATAATAGTAATGCATTCAAGGTTGTCATCAAATGACTTCCCTCATGGCTCAGACTGTAAAGAATCTGCCTGCAATGTAGGAGACCGGGTTTGATCCCTGGGTTTGGGAAGATATGGAGAAGGGAATGATAACCCAATCCAGAATTCTTGCTTGGAGAATTCCATGGACAGAAGAGCCTGGCAGGCCACAGTCCATGGGGTCACAAAGAGTCGGATACAACTGAGCAACTAACACAAACATAATGCTTTCAAGGCTGTCATCGAATGATTTAACTACTGCAAAAGAAAATACTTTCTAAAGCTCAAGGAAAAGTATATGATTCAAATTTAAGGTAGGAGGTTATTAGATAGTTCAAAATAGCAGAAAAAACAGTACTGTTAAAGAATATGATTTCACAGAAATTTACCTTCTCAATCAAGCTGTTTCCTGGCCTAGAGTAAGATGACTCTATATTCACATATATACAGAAATGGTGACCAGGAACCACAAATATACTTACAAAGATCACTGATGCAAAAATAATGACAGCCACAATAGTAATAAATTTAACATTTTCTGAGTACTTACTATCTGCTTATAAACTGTGTGGCATAATCTCATCTGACCCTCCCAAAAGGCTTATGAATACTTATGATACTTTTATTATCCCGTTATATAACTGAGGACATTGGGCATAGAGAATCACCTAATTTACACAGTCACAGAAATATAAGTGGTGAAACCAGGACTAAAATCCAAGTCTGAAAGATTTCACGGTTCATGATCTTAAATCAGTATGGCATTCTACACGGATCTTTATAATAAAATCTCATTTAAATACAGTAATGTACCCTAGTACATATGCTTTTTAAAAAGTAAGCAAAGATATACAGTTTATTATAAGTTTGCTTTCCTTAAATTCATACAATGATTTACTACTGAGGTACGAGGGGAGCCCAGTGTTTTGGATAAAGTTCAAACTATCTTAAAAGGGATAAAAGACCAGTTTATCTCTTCAGCTTTCCTGTAATCCTTACTACTCCACCCCAATCTACAGTCCACTTCACCCTACAATTAAATTTTATGTTCCATTTTCTCACTTGTAAATCTGCTCACATGCAGTTCTCTCTGCAGGGCAATCCCTCCCCACCTAATCCTACAACTGTCTAGAATTATTTCCTCCTTATCACCCTTGAAGGACCATTTTAGGCAAAGAACATCTGCCTAAGCATGCATCTACATGACCTTTGTATTTCTCTTGTTTATGTTTATCATAGAATTTATCTTATTCTATTAATATGGTCAATTACTACTTGTGTCCTTGAGTGTTCCAGCATAGTACCTAGCAATCAGAATTTTTAAAATGCTAATTGATGGGAAAAAAAGATGTCTGATGTGGTTACTTGAAAAGACAATTTATAGGGTTGACTCCAACTATCTATATACCAACAGTAAAACTAATAATTATCAGTTTTAATACCCATTATTCAGTTTGACATTTAATGGGAGAAAGTTATATTTTTCTCAGTTAACTCTTAGATGATGCCTTAATATGAGAAGTTCCAAAATAATACTTTTTAGAGAACTCTATTTTAAAGGAATTTAACATTTTGTTTTTCTCATCAAAACTGCAGTTCTGTTTTTCCATCAGACTGACCTATTTGCTAGAAAAAGAGTAAAGACAATAAATTGGTGAAATACCTTGACAAAAGTTTGTCACTAATTATCATGAAAAATATCTAGGCTATTATCACTGGTCATCATAACTTAATAGGTGACTTTCAGTACATTACTAGGACACATAATTTGTAATTTTTTCTTTGATGCTACCATCAAAAGTTGGAATTATGCCCTAAAAACCCTTATTATAAGTGCTCTTTTATCCATGAATATAGCTATATGTTTTGAAAATCTTTTTGACAACTTGTACTACCTTCTGACATTACTAATGAGTTCCTCTGGTAATGTAGAAACACTTTATTTCTCTAAATTTAAAGGGTAACTATCCCCCTCTATCATCCTAAGAACTGAAAAATATGCCTAACTTCACCTTATCCATAAAATTCACAGTGCCTACGTAACAGCTTGCAAACCGGAAGGAAGGTTAGTTTTTGGTTCTTTTTCTGATAGATACAGAAATTAAATGTTTTGCATAAAATGAAAAACTATATTCTAACCTACATAGTATTAAGTAACCAAGCAAAGGACATGACTTAAGTGAAAAAAATAAAAGACCAAGAAGTTTGAAAAGATGCGAATTTTAAATTCCACTTCTTAAAACACCAAGTAGCAAATAAAATTATAGAAAGACAAAAGACAATAAGATAATATTTTATTCATCCTTTCCTCTTGATAATTCAGAGATTAGAAAATATCACACCATAAAATATTAAAGCAAACCATTTTAAACCCTAACAACTACTCCTGCTAAAATTGATTCAAAAAGAAAAATATATTTCTAAAAGAAAAACAAAATAACACCAAAAGAACTAAGCTGGCTCTAAAACCATAAAAAAGCAAAATGCAGGAGAAAGTTTAATAAGATGTTCTCATAATAAAAATTTATGAAGTACTAAATTAAAGTAATAAAACTTAACACCATTCTTTAAATATACAAAACATGTCTTTCTTTCAAAAATCTGATATCACAATATCACAAATTTTTACAAAGTTGAATCACTAACCTGTATTTTTTCATAATAAATTTGTAGTTATATTTACCTTCAGATCCCATGATGAAGTGATGGATATCAGGGCCTGTTGACATTCGAGGTCCTTGACAGCTTTTTTTCTATTATACCTCTAGGTGTTACCATTTTTATATGAACCACCTGTTTAATACAATGCATGATGTAAATTCTAGATGTCAGTGAATGTTGTTTGTGTGGGTACACACACCCTATATATTTATATAAAACACTATTTTTAAAATATTGGTTTAAATGACAAATGGTGATTGCCTTCAGAATTCTAATATCTTTTAGTAATTATTAGACTAAAAATAAATTTTATTTAACTTTAAAAGAGGGAAAATACATTCTAAGATTGTTATTGGTTTAGGAATATTCACAGTCTTAAAAATTGAAAAACAATGTCTTTAAACCAAAGTTAATCTAGGGTTGTCCATATGGTAAAGAACTAAAGAACAGGAAAAATATGCAATGATCATATTTTAATGGGTTCAGTCTTTCACTCATTTAACATTTATGAAGCACCATTATGCATGTCAAGCATTATTTACATGCTTAGAATTCTAAGAAAAGATTTATTCTTGTCTTATTCCCACCTTCAACTTATCTACTTTACCCACTCAGTAGAAAAGAATGAAGTATTAATTCTGATCATATCAAAATTGGGGTGAAAAGGGAGATGTGACTGAGTTAAAAGAGGAGAGATGTGTGTGAGACATGTCTCACACACATGTGAGAAAATCATTGTTGGGAGAGTGTCAATCAAAAAATGTTCCTCAGATCTGACTCAGAAATGGTTAGGTAAAACCCAACACATTCTTAGGATGGTTTTTTGACTGATAAATAAAAATAGAGTATGTATTGTTGAAGGAAATGAACAAAGGATGTAAATAAACAATTTGCAAAATAAAAAGAAAAATTGCCAATAGGACAACTTTTAAATTTTAAAAGTTTACATTTACTAACAAAGAAATATAAAATTATATGACAAAAATATAAATAAAAGGTCTAATAAAATAAACATTCTCATAGTGCTCGTAAGAATGTCAAATGGCACAAGACTTCTAAAGAGCAACTTGGCTATAAGGGTCCAAAGACATAAAAACATGCTTGATCCAACAATTCACACTCTAGGAACTTACCCAAAGAAAATGACCAAAGATGCATGCTAAAGAAATTACTACAAAGGATATTTTTCCCTTTATTTATTTCCATAATTTTTAAATAAAAAATAACTTAAATATTTTTATAGGGAATTACTTTACTAAATCACAAATTATCAATGAAAGAGAATTATATGTGGTTTTCAAAACTAGCGATACAAATCTATGCTTATATACATGGTAATGTATTGATAATATAAAGAGCAGATTAAACACAGTATGATACTTTTTATAATTAAAACTAGATATAAACATGCAAATAAGTATATTAAGATATGTACTTATAATTTGTGGCCCTTAAGTAACTGTAAAAGGATTAAAATAAATTACATGCTTTAGCAGTACTAAAGGTAGCAGTCTATCAAATATGCTTAACTTTGATAAAGCTTTTAATAATTTAATAGCAAAAGGATCAAATTCTCTCCTCTGAAACTGAATTTGTTATCTTAACTGCAAAATGAAAAATGCAATTTCTAAAATATCTTCAATTAAAAAAAGATAAATATTTTTAAAGTGTTCATGATAGAGACAAAGTCTTAAATTGTTGGGTGTTAACTACAAAGAACCAATATATTTTATCAATAATTTGATATTTCTATCAACACAGACATGATAAAAATATTGTAATGCTAGAGTTGAAAAACAAAGCTAAACAGCGCTAAGAATAATTTTAGGAACACCACATTAATAGTCTCAAAAATTGTCTTTCAAATTGTTATCAAAATATTGATGATAAAGGGAGCCAACATGAATGAAGTGCCTATTACATACCAAGGACTTCACTAAGAGTTTTCATTCTGCGTCCTTTATTCCTCATAGCAATTCTACACAACAAATAACAGCATTCTATTTTATACTGTAGGAAACTGAAGTTTAGAAAGGTGAAACAATTTGCACAAGGTCACACAGTTAATCACTGTAAAAACTACAAATGGAACAAATGATACAGAATTCCTAGCCAGGATGCCTATCACACTAACTCTCAAGAACAATAACACCAGGTCAGTGAAACAAAGTGATGTGTATGTACATAAACCATTACACTAACTAGAACATTTTCCACTGGGCTCTTTAATTCTACACAGAAACTTTCTTTCAGGAAAATAAATATAATGTCTCATAAGGCCAAAGAACAGTAATGACAGACCACCTAATTAAACAGACTAAAATCTTGGTAGAGTTGAAGACTAAGGCTATAAATCTTGCAAAATAAAATTTATATGTATTTATAAGTCAGATAAAACATCTACAAAGCTTAGGTATCATTCACTCAAAAAGAAGCATCTTCTTTTTTTTTTAAAAAGAAGCATTCTTAAATGACCACAGTTGTGTCTTTTAACTGTTTGGATTATAATGCATAGTCAATGTTATTATAATCAAAAGGGGTATACTTTTGAGGGGACTCTTCAACTCAATTTTTAACGGCTTAACAACTTTATAATAATCTCTATTGACCAATCAATTATTATATAGTAACTAGAAAAAAATTTACCAAGTCCTCAATATTGCCATAGATATTCTTCTTCATGCCTGATGCTCGAGTAGATACCCATCCTCCCACAGTGCTGAATTCCAGGGAATCTGGTTCATGACCTGTACAATAACCACTTTCTTTAAGCTGAAAAACAAAAATGTAATATTTTACCAGTGAAAATGGCCCCATTTTGCACAGCACTCAACACATTAACTCTTTCCACATTAGAATTTCCATGTGTTTTTGCTATCTGGACTCATTAAAACCTAAATAGATAAAGAAATACTTTTATCATACTTGTCTAAAAATATTTTTAGCTTTTGCCTAGTGGAAAACTTTGAAAACTGAAAACTATGAACCAAGAGGCAGCTGTATTTTCCACAGGCTCACCAGGCAATCATACTCCTTACATTCTTTCATTTAAAAGACAACTACCCTTCTTACTTCTTGTTCCAACAAAGAGACAATTTAAACACTTATAGACATCAGATTATCCTTAAATAAGTGCCAACTTCACCTGAACACTTTCAATAAATAAAGCACTTAATCTCTTATTTTCCCTATTCTAATATAATCTGCAGCAGGCCTGCAGAAAATCTGAGCAAATTGCCTGTACTTAAATCTCTCAAGGAGTCATGTGTTTTAATGTACAGCCATCTGGCTAGGTTTCCTGCACGTAATACCATCATTTATTTGTGATGCAGATCATGCATTCCTGTACATTAAATAGTCACTTGTTTCTCATTTTTCTATATTAGCTTGGCTCTGCCATCTGCACAGCACCTGAGGTTGAATGGATGCCCTTTACTGCAACAACACCAAAGCCATTCCACTAAAATCATTTTAAAGGCTCAGCCATCTCATGTCGAACGGTACAGACACCACCATCTGCATACCCACTGTCTACTGCGCTCAAGCCCATCAATCTGTGTTGACCATTTTGATAGTCATCCAATTAAGCAACTGTTTCTGTTTTTCAAGTAAGCCATGCAGAGATGTAGAATATGTCAGTTGTGTTTATAACTGTGTATTTAAGTATCGTATGCAAGTTATAATCCAAAATTTGAAAGTCAAGTAAGCTAAATATAATTTGTTAGCTTCTGCAGATACGCAATGCAAATTATTTATCATGTCTAATTCTGTTGCTAGAAAACAAGATTTAAAAAGACATTACTAAATAATGGAATTTTTCACTAAACATTCAATATGTTTATTTAATTTTAAGAGGTAAATAACCACTCATAAATAAGTAGTTAAATACAAAACTGAATGTTAAAATCGAGGTTATCAGACCAATATACTTCCCTAACTCCCCAACAAGCTTTATTCATATCCCAACAATCTATATTCATACTGTGCTGTGCTCAGTCACGTCTTGACTCTGTGACCCCATAGACTGTAGCCTGCCAGTCTCCTCTACCCATGGAATTTTTATGCAAGAACACTGGAGTGGGATGCCATTTCCTACTCCATATTATTTACTCTCAAAGACTACTGTCTTTCAACTTTTCTGAAGGTAACAAATACACACACATACCCATACACAGAACTCTTGAAACTAAACAAGAAAAAATCCAATTAAACAATAGACCAAAGGTCTTAACAGACATTTCACTGAAAATAGCAAATAATCATATGAAAAGATGGTCCACATCATATGTCATCAGAGAAATAACAATTAAAACAACAAGATACTACTACACCTCCAAATGAATGGCCCAAAATCAGAATACTGACAATACCAGATGCTGGAAAGGATATGTGGCAGCAGAAACTCTCCGTGCTGGTGGACTGCAAAATGGTACAGCTACTTTGGAAGACTGACAATTTCTTACAAAACTAAATATACTCTAGCAATCATACTCCATCTATTTAGTCAAAGGAATTGAAAACTTATGTCCTCATAAAAACCTGCACACAAATGTTTAAAATAGCTTTATTTATAAAAGTGCCAAAACTTGGAAGCAATAAGATCTCTTTCAGTAGGTGAATGGATAAACTATGGAACATTCAAATAACTGAATATTATTTAGTGCTGAGAAGAAAAAGCTATCAAGCCATGAAAAGACATGGCAGAAATGTATATTACTAAGAAGCCAATCTGTGCTACCCAACTACTGTATTTGTGTCATTTAAAAACTTTTAGAATGAAAAAGCAGCAAGTTTTAAGTCAGTTACCTCAGCTGAAGAAGAAACTGAAGGATGCAGAAGCATAAGTGAGGAAGAACCTGAACAAGGATCAATACAGCTGTAGAAACTATTTTAAAGTCTACCAGAGGCAAAAAGAAATGTTCTGTGTTGGCATTTAAGGAAATGAACTAGTAAGTAAAATATTAAAAGTTCCTAGTCTAGTAAAATGTCATTTAAATTTCAAGGAAATATGTTCCTTGAATTTTAATTCTAACCTTTACAAAAAATCTTGGAAAGGTTAAAATACTACATCAAATGCTGAAATAAAGGATATAAAATTATAGACATGAAAGGCCATCCTTTGTTATAAAAAAAAAAAAAAAACCTGCTGTGTTGATAAGGCCTCTCAGGGCAACAGAACACTGAACAGGTCTTTTTACAGTTTTTTTCATTAAATACTATTATTCAATCCATGAAGTTAATTATAAAGTATAATAATTAACAAATCTAATTACCTTGAATTTATAAAACCTTGACTTACTGAAGATCTTTAATGCCTCGATGAATACATTCAATTTTATCTAGTTCTCTGAACCTTAGTGCATTAAATTAAAAAAAAAGAAAGATAAAAGTTTAATAATTTTTTTCAAAGTCTTTTATCCATAATTGATCATTGGACAACCCACTCCAGTATTCTTACTGGGATAATCCCATGGACAGAGGAGCCTGGCAAGCTACAGTCAATAGGGTCGCAAAGAATCAGACATGACTGAAATACTGAGTGCGTGCACACATACACACACCAACTGCCTTCAACTCTTTACCATGGAATGAGGAAAAAGATAATAAAGAGAAGATCAACAAGTATGTCATATCTCTATGTTCTGTTAAAAGACAGGAAGGAGAGGGGTTTCTGTAATCCAAACTGAACAAAACATTCAGTTCACAGTTAGCAAACTGGACTTTTTAAATTGTTTGCAAAAGGTGAGTTACAATTATCTTGACCATATTTTAAAGTGCTGAAGGAACCAATACATTTTAATAATGACCTGCCTGGACTCCATGAAGAGAATCTCAAGTTTCCTAAGATTCATTAGGATCCCAAAAGTATATAAGGACTCTAAGAGTTTCACTTATTCATGACATAAGCAGTTTTCAGTAAAATTCTTCAGTGAAAATTTAAATGAATAGCAAATACCAACCAATTGATCAAATTTATTACTTTCTGAAAATTCTATGTCCAACTTACTCTATTTTGCTCCATTTTTACTACTTTATTTCAAGTCACTATCAGCCCTTGCCCAAATTACTGCAGTGGCTACTTTATCTGCCTTTATGTATCCATCCATCCTCCACGCAGTAGCATACCAGAACTACGTAAGTACAAAGGTAAAGTTCAAACGCTATGATCTAACCTCTTCGTATTGACCTGGCTTCATCATCTACCATGACTAAATGTATGAAAGAAAGTGAAAGTCACTCAGTCGTGTCTGACTCTTTGTGACCCCATGGACCGTATAGTCCATGGAATTCTCCAGTCCAGAATACTGGAGTAGGTAGCCTTTCCCTTCTCCAGGGGATCTTCCCAACCCAGGGATCAAACCCAGGTCTCCTGCATCGTAGGCAGATTCTTTACCAGCAGAACCACAAGGGAAGGCCAACTATATGTATACTCATCCAGAATACAAACACAAAGACTGTGTATTCTCCAATATACACAGCCTAGATCTCAGCCATACTCAGCTACCTGCACATCCCCTCAAGAACAGCTGCCTATAAAGCTTCCACACATACTGCTTCCTCAGACTGTCCTCTCCACCCCCATATTTCCTTTTCACTCTGATTTACCCTGAAGTTTCATTTTAAATGCCAAGTTCTCTATGATACCATCTTCAACTCCCCTTTGAACCTCATTTGATGAGCCTTAACGGTTAGAACTGGACATGGAACAACAGACTGGCTCCAAATAGGATAAGGAGTACATCAAGGGTGTATATTGTCACCCTGCTTATTTAACTTGGATGCAGAGTACATCATGAGAAACGCTGGGCTGGAAGAAGCACAAGCTGGAATCAAGACTGCCAGGAGAAATATCAATAACCTCAGATACGCACATGACACCACCCTTATGGCAGAAAGTAAAGAGTAACGAAAAAGCCTCTTGATGAAAGTGAAAGAGCAGAGTGAAAAAGTTGGCTTACAATGAAGAGCATGGCATCCGGTCCCATCACTTCATGGGAAATAGATAGGGAAACAGTGGAAACAGTGTCAGACTTTATTTTGGGGGCTCCAAAATCACTGCTGATGGTGACTGCAGCCATGAAATTAAAAGACTCTCACTCCTTGGAAGGAAAGTTATGACCAACCTAGACAGCACATTAAAAGCAGAGACATCACTTTGCCAACAAAGGTCCGTCTAGTCAAGGCTATAGTTTTTCCAGTGGTCATGTATGGATGTGAGAGTTGGACTGAGAATAAGGCTGAGCGCCGAAGAATTGATGCTTTTGAACTGTGGTGTTGGAGAAGACTCTTGAGAGTCTCTTGGACTGCAAGGAGATCCAACCAGTCCATCCTAAAGGAGATCAGTCCTGGGTGTTCATTGGAAGGAATGATGCTAAAGCTGAAAGCCAGTACTTTGGCCACCTCATGCGAAGAACTGACTCATTGGAAAAGACTCTGATGCTGGGAGGGATTGGGGGCAGGAGGAAAAGGAGACGACAGAGGATGAGATGGCTAGATGGCATCACCGACTCGATGGACGTGAGTTTGGGTGAACTCTGGGAGACAGTGATGGACAGGGAGGCCTGGTGTGCTGCGATTCACGGGGTTGCAAAGAGTCAGACATGAATGAGTGACTGAACTGAACTGAACATCCCATATTTAGCCATCTTCTAGCAATTCTCATTGAGTTATATTGTCTTTTTACCAAATTTTCTGTCATAACATAAGCTTTCCAAGGTTAAGAGATGGATGTCTTATTCACTATGGAGTTCACAGCATCCAGATCAATACCTGACCCACAACAAAAACTACAAAATCTGAGTCAGTGAATATACTGTGAAAGGTACTTTTTTCACAGAGGAGACACATAGCAGTTTTGAAAATCTTAAATAACATACCTGTCTTTCCAATTCTTGTCCTGTTATGCCAGCCTCTACATGAGCTGTCAGATTGTTTTCATCAACCCAGAGGATACGATTCTGTTGCAAAAGAAGAAAGAAGTCTCATCTCGATGAGCAGACACTTTCTCAGGAAATACAACTTCCCAACTCTAAGCATCAAGTGACAAGATAGAAATTAAGTAGCAGTAACCACACTAGTTGCACAGGAGTTGATTTAAAACATAGACACTCATAAAAGGAGGAAGAAGGTTTCAGATTAAATGAAACTAGAAGAAACCACTAAAAGCTAACGTGGGCCTTGTCTGAATCCCTATTCATACAATGAACTATAAAATGAAGACAGTTTTGAGATAACTGGAAAACGAACATGGACTGGATACTAAATGACATAAGGATTTACTTTTAATTTTGTCAGAAGTGATAACATAGTAAGAAAACGTACTTTTTAAAAGAAATACACAGAAATATTTGGTGTAAAGTAGTATGCCATCAGGATTTGCTTTAAAAATAGTAGAGTAAAAAGATAGAGTCAATATGACAAATGTAAATAATTATTTAGAGACTAGAAATATTATTCTCTCAACTTTGATGCTTAAAAATTTCAATAAAATCATAAATATTAAAGTTTGTATTACAATAAAGGATTATAGAAGCAGGAATACTGTTGACTATATGAAGATCAAGTTCATACTCAAACTAAAACTTTAAAGTAAAACAAGGGCCAACTCTTAGACCATAATGAAAAAAAAATTTCAAAAAATAATCCTAAAATTAATAGTTCCTTTAAATGGCAACCCACTCCAGTATTCTTGCCTGGAAAATCCCATGGACTGAAGAGCCTGGTAGGCTACAGTCCATGGGGCTGCAAAGAGTCGGACATGACTGAGCGACTTCACTTCACTTTCCTAATTTTAAGTTAATCTTAAAATTCTGTTCTTCCAAAAGCAAAGTGCAATAGCATTAGTAAAAATTTGGGAAACAAGTTTTGATGACTCGAATTACCAATGACTAATATTATCTGTTTTTTAATAATACAAATAAGGTCATCTATTGTATCACAATTTCAATCCATGCTTTTCAAATTATCAATTTCATATGTTAATTTGGTAGAATTCATCAAGGTATATGACTAAGAGTGAACTTAGCTTTTAGAGATCTGAAGACAAAGATAAAATGATGAAAAGAATTTTAAACAAAATGGACAATATACTTTTTAAAAAACAACTAAGACTGAGTCATAAAGAAAACTTTAAAACCAAACACTATCTTCAAACACATCTTATGTTATCATATACCATTTGTGAAGTGTCTAAAGAAATAATTGTTCTTGTCTCATCTGCAGGACACATCAGGCCATACGAAACACTTGTTCCTCCTGCCAAAATAGAAGACAATAACTATGCTTAAATATTATTTTTTAGCTACATATCTAGGGCAAATCCCTAATACAAAGTATACAAATAGGCCCACCAGGAAAAATACCTATTTCTACTTTGCAAAATGTAACTGGCAAATACTAACACACTAAAAGTAAACTCACCTTTATTTTATGGTCGTGCCAAAATGAAGAAATATTATGGAGCTGAAAGCAATGGGACATGGTTCCATCCCTTGGGCACACTCAAGTGAAGCCCCTAACAATTTGTGGAACTCCAGAAACATAATTAGAGAAGTTCTAAGCTAATGATTACTGTGGAGAAACAGCATAAAAGAAAAAAAATACCCATCCTGTACAACTAGAGACACCATTATCTCCCTTCTATCATATTTATGAGATTCACTTCTCCATACAAAAAGACCCCAATAAATTAGAATATATTCCTTAACATTTGTTGTCAAAGGAAAAATGCTTTCTTGATAACAGTAGAGAACAATACAGTATTCTCAAATCTTAACCAGATCTGTATAATCATTATGTCAGAATAAACTTTTAATAGGTACTTTCATATGCTTCGGACAGAATACACATGGAAGTCACCCTGACACAAGGTAAGAATTACAGGGGGTGTTTACCTACAAGGTTCAGCTCAATTTTTCAAGGTATGATAATATTAAGAACATGGCTATGACCAGTGACCACTATTTCTTGTCAAAGTCATTTGAAATCAGAAAACTATTTCATTAAAAGTGGCACTGTAATGCTTTTGTACAGGAATTCAACAGGAAGTACCAGCTGAAGAAGGTGTCTGGAACTTATGATGTGTAGGGGGTCCCATTTCCATTCCATTAATGCCAATTCAGTGAAGGCAACCTCCTTTGGCTTGTGGAAGTTGTTAAAACAATATGGTTGATGGATGATCAAAAGAGATTAAATTTGCTTTAAAATGTAAAATAATGTTAATTTTCAGTATTAAAAGATACTATTCATTTGGTCATCACTGTCCTGGTTGATCTTTGACATATGCATATCCCTCCACAAAGATTTATGTTGGGTATAGCTAGTCTTTGAAAAAATAATATTCTCTCCATTAAGATAAAGGTTAGAAAGTAATTACTAAAGAAGGTATATTTTCTTATTTAAGCAGTAAGTCAGAGCTTCAGTTAGAATCCATATGGGAAAGAAGCCACGAACTAGGGTATATCATATCTCAAACAGTTTAGGTAGATCTACTGAGAACAGAAACGAGCGGCATAAGCCAATTTTTCAGGATAACTATATCATAACTAAAAGAATACTTATTTTCAGTGGGAATACACAAATATTTAAAATAGAACAACTTTACATCACAGTAAAATTCAAAAGGCACAATACCTACCACCAATTGGTATGATACAAAGGTTATATTTGCACGCTAGATTCACAATCTTAACTACATCATCATGACATGCTGTTGAAAAAAGGGAAAATAAATTAATCTCAGACATTAAAAAAATCTGGGTTATATTGCAATAGAAGGGTCTAAAGTGCAATAAACTTCATTTATTCACTCATGAACACATTAAATCACTATCTGAAAACTATTTTTTATCTTTAACTTTTCATTTTTAAATAATTTTATACATTTTGCAGTTTAAACATCTACACAGCATACACACATACATAGTACGTAGATATTCAAACTGCAAGATGAGAAACTCACCTCCACTGTAGGGAATACCACATTGTCTCAAATTGCCTTACTGTCTCAAAACTTGCCTTCATGCAAAGAAAAATTTGAACCTTATTACCCAATGGAAATTTACATGAAAGTTTAACAAAGACCTCAGTGAAATGACAACATGTTGGGAAACAAACTTCTTGGAAGCTTCCCAAGTTCTTATACTGAAAGAGTTGACAGAACAAAATTTTGATTTAGGTACCAATACACTACTCAAACAGATTATTTTCTTCCTGTGTATGTCAACCTCCTTCCTATCATAAAATTAAAGCAGGACTTTTCCCTCAGATACACCCTGAAAAGGAAAAAGATCACATCTAAAAACTAAAAGTTCATATATGAGGTAATTTTTTGAAAAATAAAACACTCTATATACTCCTTTTATGGAATCTGAAGAGAAAAATGGAAGAGAAGATTAGCAGAACTCTTACAAGGTAATTATGGACAGTAAGAAGCAATATACTTATTCTGCTTTAAAATTTCTGCTATAAGAGATGGATATAAAGATTATACATATAAATATAGGGCCTAGTCATCAGTAAGAGCAAAATAAGAGCAGAAAGCTCATCTACCTTCCATCTCAAGTCATATCCCTAAATGAAATTATTTTCTCAAAATTTAATTATTTATATCAAAGACAATACCTATATTAAACAACTTACTTCATTATTTGAACACCATTAGTTTTTAGCCCTCAAGTTGATATCAACAAAGTACTCATTAGTTTGCAGTAATCAATTATCTTAACTAAAAGTTTCTATGTATCTGAATACATCGATTGATAATAATTTTATTAAGCTTTCAAATTAGCCAAAAATATATTTCTCTACTGACTTCTTAAAAGGATATGTACATATTAAATGAAGATTTAGTCATCAACAACAAAATTAATCATTAAAACTATTCAGGATGATCATATTAAGAATTATATGACCTTCAGTGAACTCTAAAACTCAGCAGTTTTAGACTGGAAAAGGTCAGTTTTCATTCCAATCCCCAAAAAGGCAATGCTAAAGAATGCTCAAACTACCACACAACTGTAATCTCACATGCTAGTAAACTAATGCTCAAAATTATCCAAGCCAGGCTTCAGCAATACATGAACCGTGAACTTCCAGATGTTCAAGCTGGTTTTAGAAAAGGTAGAGGAACCAGAGATCAAATTGCCAACATCTGCTGGATCATCGAAAAAGCAAGAGAGTTTCAGAAAAACTTCTATTTCTGCTTTATTGACTATGCCAAAGCCTTTGACTGTGTGGATCACAAGAAACTGTGGAAAATTCTCAAAGAGATGGGAATACCAGACCACTTGACCTGCCTCTTGAGAAACCTGTATGCAGGTCAGGAAGCAACAGTTAGACCTGGACATGGAACAACAGACTGGTTCCAAATAGGAAAAGGAGTACATCAAGGCTGTATACTGTCACCCTGCTTATTTAACTTTTATGCAGAGTACATCATGAGAAACGCTGGGCTGGAAGAAGCACAAGCTAGAATCAAGACTGCCAGGAGAAATATCAATAACCTCAGATATGCAGATGACAACACCCTTATGGCAAAAAGTGAAGAAGAACTAAAGAGTCTCTCGATGAAAGTGAAAGAGGAGAGTGAAAAAGTTGTCTTAAAGCTCAACATTCAGAAAACGAAGATCATGGCATCTGGTCCCATCACTCCATGGGAAATAGTGGAAACAGTGTCAGACTTTATTTTGGGGGGACTCCAAAAATCACTGCAGACGGTGATTGCAGCCATGAAATTAAAAGACTCTCACTCCTTGGAAGGAAAGTTATGACCAACCTAGACAGCACATTAAAAAGCAGAGACATCACTTTGCCAACAAAGGTCCGTCTAGTCAAGGCTATGGTTTTTTCAGTGGTCATGCATGGATGTGAGAGTTGGACTATGAAGAAAGCTGAGCGCCTAAGAATTGATGCTTTTGAACTGTGGTGTTGGAGAAGACTCTTGAGAGTCCCTTGGACTGCAAGGAGATCCAACCAGTCCATTCTAAAGGAGATCAGTCCTGGGTGTTCACTGGAAGGACTGATGCTGAGGCTGAAACTCCAATACTTTGGCCACCTGATACAAACAGTTGACTTAGTGGAAAAGACCCTGATGCTGGGAGGGATTGGGTGCAGGAGGAGAAGGGGATGACAGAGGATGAGATGGCTGGATGGCATCACCAACTCCATGTACATGAGTTTGGGTGAACTCTGGGAGTTGGTGATGGACAGGGAGGACTGGCATGCTGCAATTCATGGGGTGGCAAAGACTCAATCAGACATGACTGAGTGAACTGAACTGAACTGAACTCTAAAAATATAGGTATCTGCATTGTTTACAGCTCATATGTCTAAAAGTCCCTATTTCCAATACTAAATTTACTTAAAGTTTAACAATACTAAATTAATAATACAAAGGAAAACAGAAACTTACTTGGCCATAAAACTATATCAGGAATTCTCTGAAACATTCCTTCCCTGAGCAAAAATATCTCATGAAGACAATGACCTGTTTTGTGGTTTAAAAAGAAAATGTAAAAATATCTTAAAATTAAAGGAAATTTTAAACTTAAAACTAAGTAGGATTTATATGAAGTTGCTTACCATGAGCTCTAAATACTCGATCATCTGCTTCTTGTGAATATGAAATATTAGTTTCTTTAAGGTCATGAAGAAAATCTTCACTTACAATAGAAGGAGGTGTATCACTAGGATTTAAGGATGCCTAGAAAATAAACGTTTTTTAACTTATTTCTAGAAAATAAAAATTTGAAATGTTACAGAGAAGTGACTATAAAACATGAATTTTTTTTAAACACCTGAACTAGGACAGAAGCATAGAAAAATAATAAATAATACATATGGAAACCAACTCTATGACAGTAACCAATTACAAATGGTCTGAAAAACCACATTCTGTAACATAAGTTATAAGAGCCTTATGTTTTCTCATTTGCTTCTACATCCCATCTTTTCATTATTTCTAAAGTCTACAAGTAAGGAGACTTCCCTGGCAGTCCAGTGGTTAAAATTCCATGCTTTCACTGCAGGGGGCGTAGGTTCAATCCTTGATCAAAGAACTAATAAGTAAGATCCCCTATGCCACACGGTGTGGTCAAAAACAAATAAATACAATAAAAATAAAGACTACAATTAAGGAGATAGAAAAGTCTGAAATCTTCAATTTTAAACTAGAGAGACTGAGATATAGATAGTTAACTTTGGCATTATCTACATTTCATCTGTAGATAAAATTTATCATTTCAGAATGATCAGCAAAAAGCCTCCCAATAAGAAGTAAACCCATTTTTATAGGCCTCCTTTAAAACTCACAACATAAACTTGATGCTTAATTTCAACTAACAAGTATTCATCTTTTAAGCTATGTGACATTGGCTCAACCAACTTCTTTGAGCCTTGGTTTCTTCAACTATTAAATGCGATTATCACCATCAAATTTATACAACTGCCATAAGGAAGGAGAGTTAAATATGGTAATTTTTGTGAAAAGCACCTATTATCATGCCTAGCATATAGGACAGAGAAGGCAATGGCACTCCATTCCGGTAGTCTTGCCTGGAAAATCTTATGGATGGAGGAGCCTGGTAGGCTGCAGTCCATGGGATTGCTAAGAGTCGGACATGACTGGGTGACTTCACTTTCACTTTCCACATTGGAGAAGGAAATGGCAACCCACTCCAGTGTCCTTGCCTGGAGAATCCCAGGGACGGGGGGAGCCCGGTAGGCTGCCATCTATGGGGTCACACAGTCAGACATGACTGAAGCGATTTAGCAGCAGCAGCAGCAGCATATAGGAAGAGTTCTACAAATGGCTAACCAAATCAAATCTGTTATGTCAAAAAAGCTATGGTATAGTATTTGGAAAAACTAAAATATAAGAATATGTAAAGAAAAATATTTATATAGCCTTTAAATATCTTATTAATGTTCTATAATTAATATTCAGTTATATAATAAATATTTCTTGCACATGTGCTATAGGGCCCTGGTGATTCAGCAGTGAGTTAAAACTAAAAACTGACCTCATGGAATTAACCTATAGTGGAAAGAAATGACCAAAAGAATCCTGATAAAACATAGAGATTACTAATTTTGTTAAGTTCCTGAAAACTGAAATGGCTTAAAACAGAAAAAAGAAGTGCATGTAAAACTGGTAATATTTCTGAATATGATACATAGATTGTATCAGTGTCAAAAAAAAAAGTAAAACAAATAGTCAACACAGAAAGAGAAGATGGTTATTTTGAGACTGCCGTCTTTCAGCAAGCCAACTCTTAAAAAGACGCATTCCTTGCCTAAAAAAAAAAAAAAATTAAGGAACTAGAAGAGATTTTTTAAAGAAAGGTTAAAAGAATTTGGTTTGGGAGAGATAGGAATTAGATGTTTAGTCTAATTAAGTACAAGAAAAAAATGTAACTGTGGACTTATAAATAAACAAAATAAGCACTCACTGAACATCTACAGTCCTTAATAATATGTTGAATATAGTGGATAATATAGTATAAATCATAGCCTCTGCACTTATGGAAGTTATACACAAAGGGATATACAGAATACTATACCATAGTAAGTAATAAATAATAAACATTATAATTATATAAAGAAATACTATTTCATTAGCTTAATACAGTTTAAAGATTTTTAATCCCCCTTTCAGAAAAGTGATAAAAGAGAAAACTAAAATTCTCTATCACTCATATCTTAATCAAAATTCTATTTTTAATCTTTAAATATTTTAAATGTTTTTTATTTTAAATTATTCTATATAAATCTTAGATTACTGTCAGTTCATTACAAAATGTAAAAATAACAGCAACTCATATCTTGGTAATAAAGTGCTCTCACAGAATTAACTCATTTGAATTCCACTACTACTTGTGACACATAGAACTGACATGACTCTCATTTCTCCTATTAAGGTAACTGAGGCTCACAGAGTTTAAAAGTTTGAAATAAATTTCAAGATAAATGCTGAGATTAGGTTCTACATATGTGACACTAAAAAACAAACAAAAAATACCCCTAGAAAGTCTAACAAGGCCAATCAAACTAACAAAAAGAACAAATACATTAAAGCAATGTAACAAATTATAAAGATAAGTTTAATTAATTTGGGATTAACCACACATACATACTCAATTAAAAATATTAATTGTTTTTATATGCTTACTTTAGAGGTAGTTTTATGCTCCACATTTACTCCAAGGGTATTCTGGATCCACTCTCTAAAAGTTGGCAATGACATGCCACTAAGAGGGTACCTAAGGCAAAAAGAAATAAAACATTAGAGCAAAGTATCTTCATGTAAATTCAAATCTTAGATTCTGTTTCTAGGAGAGGTCAAGTAGTTGCTATCAAACCAACCCTCCCACATATAATGATAAGGTCTGGGAAAAAAAAAAAAAACTAATTATTTGAGGACAGTATAGACAGTCCAATGACAGGCAAAAATAGTGGGTGAGAAGAAAAAAGCACCACATAAGTTTCCAGTTTCAAGAGGTTTCAACTAAAAGGGAAAGCTCTAACACAGAGTACCACAGAAAGAATAAAGAATGCAAGAATGCAAAAATCCTATAGTATTCCTGGCTTAAAGAACCAATGGATGGTGTCTGCAGTGAACACAGCATCTGGGAAGAGCAGAGAAAAATCACACAAATCCAGGAGTAGTTAGAGACTTGTATATAAACTCTGTCCAAATGTCCGGCTGACCTTGAATAACAAGTGTATGGAGCAGACTCGAAGCAGCCCAGTTAAGCTTAAAAGAACTGAATATATAATTCAGCTGCTCACCATCACAGAAGTAAACCTGGGGTAAGTCAAGTTAATTGCTTGGTTTAAAAACAACAAAAAGCCTTTTCAGACAAATGTAATAGAATACAGACTTTCCTCAACATATCAGTAACAATGTCCAAGATACACTTCAAAATTATTAGACATAACCAACAAATTGTTACCCATAATTAAGAGAAAAGGCAATCAATAAGAAAACCGAAGATGATCCAAAATATTGGAAATAGCACACAAGGACTTGAAAACAGCTGCTGCTGCTAAATCGCTCAGTCATGTCCAACTCTGTGCAACCCCATAGACAGCAGCCCACCAGGCTCCCTGGCCCTGGGATTCTCCAGGCAAGAACATTGGAGTGGGTTGCCATCTCCTTCTCCAATGCATTAAAGTGAAAAGTGAAAGTAAAGTCGCCCAGTCGTGTCCGACTCTTAGCAATCCCATGGACTGCAGCCTACCAGGCTCCTCCGTCAATGGGATTTTCCAGGCAAGACTACTGGAGTGGGGGTGCCATTGCCTTCTCTCTTGAAAACAGCTATAACCACACTAAAGGATAAAAGGGAAAATATGTTACCAGTGAATAAGAGAAAATAAATCTCAGCAGATAAATAGAAATTATTTTTAAAAACAGAAATTCTATAATTAAAATTGAAATAAAAATTCGTTGGAGGAATTCAAAAACAGACCAGAGATGTCAGTGAACTTACAGTAAGAGCAATAAAACATATATAATCTAAACAACAAAGAAAATATAAAAAAATAAATGGAGCTGCAAGGACCTGTGGAACAACAGAAAAACACTAACATACATATAAATGGAGACCCAAGAACAAGAGGAAAAGGAATTTTTTTTTAAAGTATTTTTAAAAAAGAAATAATAACAGAAAGTTTCCAAATCTGATGAAAGACGTAAGTTTAGAAATTAAAGACAGTCAGAGAACTCTAGAAGATAAATGCAGAGGCATGTCACAGTGCAATTGCTACTTAAAAAAACATAGAGAAAAAGAGACATTTTAAAAGCATCTAGAGAAAAATGACATACTACACATAATGTAATAACAAAGTTATGACTGACTTCTCATCAGAAAGTCCAGGAAAAAAAAAGTCCAGAAAACTACTGAACATTTTTCAAGTGCTAAAAGGAAAAGAATGCCAACTTAGAATTTTATATCTCATAAAAGGTATCCTTTAAGAACAAAAGTAAAACAAAGAGCTCTTCAGATGAAAACTAAGAGAACTAACAGCCACTACAAGAAATGCCAGAGGAACTTGTACAGGCTGAAGGGAAGTTAACACTAAATGCACTGTCTTCACAATGGAATAAGCAATGACTCAAAGAGTAAATATCTGAGCAAATATAACTATTCTTCTTGGTTTCTCTAAAATGTGTATTACTTTTAAAAATTATAACACTGTATGATGAAGTGATAGAACTATAAATCATATCATGATGTGACAACCATAAAAGAACAGGGACTAGTAAATAAATTGGATTTGCAAGGTGCTTGTATTTTATATAAAGGGAAAGGGTGGGATGGTTTGGGAGAATGTCATTGAAACATGTATACTTTCTTGTAAGAAACGAAGCGCCAGTCTATGTTCAATGCAGGATGCAGGATGCATGGGGCTGGTGCACAGGATGATTCAGGTAGATGATGTGGGGTGGGAGGTGGGAGGGGGCTTCGGCATTGGGAGATTGTGTTCACCTGTGGCTGATTCATGTCAATGTATGGCAAAACAAATACAGTATTGTAATTTAAAAAAATAAATTAAAAAATTTTTTAAAGTGCTACAAAACATTTAAAAACACAAAATAACTCTACAGAGCAGAAACACTATGAAAAAAAGTAGATCTGCTACTCAAATTTTGTTTCCTCTTATCTTCAAACCCAAATTCTATTTAAATAAGTTTAAATAGATTTTAAATAAGTTTATATGAATCATGAACATTATTTCATATACACAGCTCAGTCATGTCCGACTCTTTGCAACCCCATGAATCGCAGCATGTCAGGCCTCCCTGTCCATCACCACCTCCCGGAGTTCACTCAGATTCACGTCCATCGAGTCCGTGATGCCATCCAGCCATCTCATCCTCTGTCGTCCCCTTCTCCTCCTGCCCCCAATCCCTCCCAGCATCAGAGTCTTTTCCAATGAGTCAACTCTTCTCGTGAGGTGGCCAAAGTACTGGAGTTTCAGCTTTAGCATCATTCCTTCCAAAGAAATCCCAGGGCTGATCTCCTTCAGAATGGACTGGTTGGATCTCCTTGCAGTCCAAGGGACTCTCAAGAGTCTTCTCCAACACCACACTTCAAAAGCATCAATTCTTCGGCGCTCAGCCTTCTTCACAGTCCAACTCTCACATCCATACATGACCACTGGAAAAACCACAGCCTTGACTAGATGGACCTTCGTTGGCAAAGTAATGTCTCTGCTTTTGAATATACTATCTAGGTTGGTCATAACTTTTCTTCCAAGGAGTAAGTGTCTTTTAATTTCATGGCTGCAATCACCATCTGCAGTGATTTTGGAGCCCCCAAAAATAAAGTCTGACGCTGTTTCCACTGTTTCTCCATCTATTTCCCATGAAGTGATGGGACCAGATGCCATGATCATCGTTTTCTGAATGTTGAGCTTTAAGTCAACTTTTTCACTCTCCTCTTTCACTTTCATCAACAGGCTTTTGTCCTAAACTGTATATATATGAGACTGATGCAGAAAACTCAAGTGCTTAGAGAGGGACCTTTTCAGTTTTAGAAATATTTATCAGAGATGGCAAAATATTAAGTGCTAGAAATAAAGAGATAAATATCCACCATCCAATCTCAGGGTTAGGGTTAGGGTTAGGTGCTATTGGTTGGGGTTAGGATTAGGGCAGTAAAGAAGGTTGATATGCAAACAATAATATTCCAGTGTGTTATAAAGAGGTAATAAAATAACCCTAAGAACAAACCAAATTTCAAAATGTTTATTTTTAAATGGTCAAATTTTCATTTTAGTAAACAAGTATTATCATGTGCCAGATATTGTTCTAAGTTTGTTATGTATATTAACTTATGATAATGTTATAAAGTTGATATTATTCCATTCTGTAAAAAAAAAAAGACATTAAGGCACAGACGTTACATAACTTAAGAGGTTCAGTTCAGTTCAGTCGTTCAGTCATGTCCAACTTTTTGCAACCCCATGGACTGCAGCACGCCAGGCCTCCCTGTCAATCATCAGCTCCTGGATCCTGCTAAAACTCATGTCCATAAAGTTGGTGATGCCATCCAACCTTTTCATCCCCTGTTTTCTCCTTCTCCTCCTGTCTTTAATCTTTCCCAGCATCAGGGTCTTTAAATGAGTCAGTTCTTCACATCACGTGGCTAAAGTACTGGAGTCTCAGCTTCAGCGTTAGTCCTTCCCATGAATATTCAGGATTAATTCCCTTTAGGATGGACTGGTTGGATCTCCTTGCAGTCGAAGGGACTCTCAAGAGTCTTCTCCAACACCACAGTTCAAAAGCATCAATTCTTCAGTGCTCAGCTTTCTTTATAGTCCAACTCTCACATCTATACATGACTATTGGAAAATCCGTAGCTTTAACTAGACAGATCTTTTCAGAAAAGTAATGTCTCTGCTTTTTAATATGCTATTTAGGTTGGTCACAGCTTTTCTTCCAAGGAGCAGGCATCTTATAATTTCATGGCTGCAGTCACCATCTGCAGTGATTTTAGAGCCCAAGAGAATAAAGCCTGTCAATGTTTCCATTTTTCCCCCATCTGTCTGCCATGAAGTAATGCAACTGGACACCATGATCTTCGTTTTTGGATGTTTAGTTTTAAGCCACCTTTTCACTCTCCTCTTTCACCTTTATCAAGAAGCTCTTTATTCAGTAACTTTTCACTTTCTGCCATAAAGGTGGTGTCATCTGCATATCTGAAGTTATTTCTCCTGGCAATCTTGATTCCAGCTTGTGCTTCATCCAGATTGGCATTTCATATGATGTACTCAGCATATAAGTTAAATACACAAGGTGACAATATACAGCCTTGACAGACTCCTTTCTCAATTTGGAACCAGTCCGTTGTTCCATGTCTGGTTCTAACTGTTGCTTCTTGACCTTCATACAGGTTTCTCAGGAAGTGGGCAAGGTGATCTGGTATTCCCATCTCTTTAAGAATTTTCCAGTTTGTTATGATCCACAGTCAAAGGCTTTAGTGTAGTAAATGAAGCAGAAGTAGATGTTTTTCTAACTCTCTTGCTTTTTCTATGATCCAGCAGATGCTGGAAACTTGATCTCTGGTTCCTCTGTCTTTTCTAAATGTTCAGCTTGAACATCTGGAAGTTCTCAGTTCACATATTGTTGAAGCCTAGCTTGGAGAATTTTGAGCATTACTTTGCTAGCATGTAAGATGAGTGCAATTGTGCAGTAGTTTGAGCATTTGGCATTGCCTTTCTTTAGGATTGGAATGAAAACTGACCTTTTCCAGTTCTGTGGCCACTACTGAGTTTTCCAAATTTCCTGGCATATTGAGTGTAGCACTTCAACTGCATCATCTTTTAGGATCTGAAATAGTTCAGCTGAAACTCCATTTCCTCCACTAGCTTTGTTCATAGTCATGTTTCCTAAGGTCCACTTGATTTCACACTCCAGGATATCTGGCTCTAGGTGAGTGATCACACCAACACGGTTATCTGGGTCATTATCTTTTTGGTATAGTTCTTCTGTGTATTCTCGCTACCTCTTCTTAATATCTTCTGCTTCTGTTAGAACCATACCATTTCTGTCCTTCATTGTACCCATCTTTGCATGATATATTACTGTGGTATCTCTAATTCTCTTGAAGAGATCTCTAGTCTTATCCATTCTATTATTTTCTCTATTTCTTTGCACTGATCACTTGGGAAGGCTTTCTTATCTCTCTTTGCTATTCTTTGAAACTCTGCATTCAGAATAGATCTTTACCATGACTAAAATTAGTTTGAAAACTTTAAGAAATGGTTTTTGTTGTAAAATATAAGGTGAGATCAATTTACCACCTTTTCTTAAGATCCAAGTAGACTATATTATAGAAGATACAGAACCAGAGCAAACTTTCAAGACCAATGAAATCATTCTATAATGGAAAGAAAACTCTGTGGATATAAATATCCAAGAAGGAAGTGCACATCAAGATTTAATGTGACTACAGTGGTTTGAGACTTCATAATTCTCTCTACCATTTGACTTTCCCTCTGAGGCCTCTCACATGTGAATACTGAGCCCACAGTCAACAGTGTTTTGTTTTGTTTTTTCTTCTACTCAAAGTTAAAACTGATCAAAGTTATTGGCTTTTTACTTTGCTAGAACAAACTATCTTATGTTTACATACTGGTTTAAATTGTTATTTATGTGCGAATTGTCAAAATGTAAATTCAATATAAATGTTCATGCTTTAGGGAAAAAAAGATTTAATGTGACTAAAGACAAAGTAACTTTCACTCTGGGGCAGTGAACAGAAGCAGCAGAATATTAGTAGACGCAACCATCTATCCTGAGACCTAGAGTTCCGCAACTGCTAACCAATTTTAAAGCTTTTTATAATGAAATAAAACTTTAAAATTATGCTACTAAAAATACAAAGTGCAGGAAATCCAAACAAATTCTATTTAATCATTAACTTAAGCTTTGAAAGTACCAATTAATGTATAACCACCTTTAAAGTCAAAGAATAATGACATCTTTCAAAATTTTTAGTTTATAGAAATCTATAGCATTAGCTCTGAAGTACTGCCTTCTGCTGCTTAATCTTAGGAAAACTTAATTCATCTATCTCTGGAAAGAATAAGAATGGCAAGATTATAAATCTACAGGATTATAAACTGTCAAATTACAAATCTGTTCAGAAAATAGATTGTGTTCAGGGAAAATCTTATTTTCCCCTGACATCTATGAAAGCTTATAACTGCTTCTAAATTAATGGCTGTGTCTGAAATGCCAAAGTTAACCTCCCCAAAATATATACAGACAACCAACCACATTTATTCATAAAATTTTTCTACCTTTTAATGTTCTTTGGATCAGAAATAGGGGAATCCCTATAAATTTTCATTGGGAGTCACTCAGTTTCTGGCACCTATGGATTTCCTTTCTTTCTTTCCAGCTCTGTTATCTTTCTTTCTTGTGGTATTTTATCCATGTTTTCTATGTGGTTATAGAAGGCAACCCAGTACTCTTGCCTGGAAAATTCCATGGACGGAGAGCCTGGTAGGCTATGGTCCATGGGGTCGCAAAGAGGTGGATATGACTGAGCGACTTCACTCACTTACTTATAGAAGGCAAAGGGTCAGTCCACTACAATGCCAGAATAAAAGTCTTCATAAAGAATTTTAAAAACTGGCCTTACAATGTAATATTATTAATATAAAATGGTGAATTGATACTGTTGATTACTCAACCTTTCCAGTCAGAAATTTCATTTTCTCTTTTAAGTATATCACAACCTTCTTATGCTTCTGCCCTTTAACCCCCTCTGGAACAATAGGAACTTTAGTCATAGAATATCTTTTTACAATATGACTGACTCTACTGTAGCAGTGTATAGAGTGTAAAAGGCTCCTGTAAAGTGATTCCAGAGACTGGAAAGAGAATAAAATCAATACAATGGATAGTATGATATCTTATTAGCACAGTATAACAGAAATAGCACAAGAATGGACCTTAAAAGCACTTGAGTTTTAATCACAATTTCCCACTGCACAGGTGACCTCAAGTAAGGTGTTTAACCTCCCTCATTCTCAATCTCCTAATTATTTCTAAGAATACATCATTATCCACTTAGGGTTATTTTAAGATAACTCAGTAGGAACTCAATAAATAGCTATTGTTATCTTAAAGAACATTTGTGTTTTCTAATTTTAAAAAAATTAACCATTATCCCTAGGAGACTAGACTAGAGAAAGCTATGATTCAGTTCAATCCTGTTTATTATCCTGTCTGTGCTAAAGTAATGGTGCACCAAAACGGGAATTGAGTATTATTCAGTTATTTGGTTTTACTTATTAAATAATTTATGTAGCACATATTTAACCCTACAGTATTTAAATTCCATCTTCATGTTCACAGAATTACCCTTTGGATAGTGGGTAACTCAGTGAGAAGCAAAGGTTACCTGTGCAGGCTCTGCCAGTCAGACGTACTCTTGTTTTCCTCCCTTCTCCCTCACTGGACTTGGACTCAGGAGTCAAGAGTGCAAAAGAAATGAAGCCTTTATGGAATGCATTCTGGTTGGAAGGGCAGCAGCACTCTTCCAAAAATCCAAAGTCAACAGAAGAATTCTCTAATTCTACTACAACCTGGCCAAAAATTTCTCTCATGACAATTGAATTCGCTCTGCTTTGAATTTATGCTCTCCAAACAATATATAAATTACAAATTTTGCTTTCTACCTATCTTAATATCAGAAAGGGCAATAACAAGTGTTCTACACCCCAAAAAGAAATAATCTAATCATAAATGAATACACCAGGGTTCTAATTTTTTTCTAATATCTTATGAGTGTTACACATATGTTGGCCACCCACAATCTGATCCTTTCTGGAAAAACCAGCAAGTCAAGTGTCAGAACACCCAAAATAAAAGCCAGATTCTAAACCATGGGTATAAGGGTTCATACAGTAAGCTATAAATAGTTGTGACACTTTCTGTGATTAATCATTCACTTAACACACATATACTGCTAACATAAACCACTACAAAGCCACATTACTCCACAGAAGACAGCAGGTTTATGCTTTCAGTGGTGCTAGGCACAAAGTGCCTATCTGCCCCTCACACAGAGCGAAGATACTATGCCTTCAACACCCAGAAATAGAGAAATGAAGGTAATATCTGAGAAGAGAGGAAGTTGGTTTTTCCTAAGTTGACAAGATTCACTTTTTCCCCGCTGAAGATTTTGTAAAGCCATCTCTACATGACAAGTTTCTACTGTATTAGACATTATTCTACTGAAAATATAAACACCCGATCTTTAGATCCTGATTTAAAATACCTATAAAATGACACTTTTGAGACAATTAAAGGGAATGTGAAATGGATAACCAGATATTATAAAATTTCTGTTATATTGAGGAGTATGATAATGGTGGTGGTTTAGACGCTAAGTCGTGTCTGACTCTTTGTAAACCCATGGACTGTAGCCCACCAGGTGCCTCTGTCCATGGGATTTTTCCAGGTAAGAATACTGGAGTGGATTACCATTTTCTTCTCCAGAGGATCTTCCCAACCCAGGAATTGAACTCAGGTCTCCTGCATTGCAGACAGATTCTTTACCGACTGAGCTATGTTGATAATTGATTTTACCAGGTCCTTTTAAGGGATATATACACAAATATTTAGAAGGGACATGACAATGTCAGAATTTGATACACAAAAGAAAAAAAAAGGATTTATTACAAAATATTAGTCACTTTTAAATCTAGGCAGAAGCCATTATATTATCTTCTCTACTTTTATATATATCTATTATTTAATGTTATATTTGTTATTTATGTTTAAATTTTTTCATACAAAGATAAATAAAAGGAACAAAACAGAGAATAAACCAAAGTTACCTTTTCCCAGTCAACTCAATTTGTCCTTTCTTATTGAAGATGAACTTGGAATCATTATATCCCCATCCATTCCATTTCATAACTTCTTGCCTAATAAGCAGAAAAATATATGAGATCTAAGCTAAACATCTCAAAACTGAACAGTGCATCATTGACTATTAACTTTCACAATCATTTAATAGAAGACCTTATTCTACTAATATTATGTTGCCTTAAATAAAACAAATATATTAAAAATGTCGGTGCATGAATATTTCTAAATATAGAATCACTGATGGGCAGCACCTGTTTCCTAAAGAGCTATAGCCACTAAATTTAATGCATAAAAAGGAAAAAGGAAGAAAGAAGAAGAATGGAAGTAAATTTTTAAGAGAACACATACACTTCATTTTGTACATGTTATTGAGTTTGCATTATATAATGGCCTATATGTAATTTCCCATTCAAATTTCACTTGAACAAGAAACAAATTTCTGCATAAATTAGAAAAATCACAATTATTAATCTTATGTTACAATAAAAAATACCAATTTACAAAGTCATTTTCATCAAAATCAATGACTCATCCATCCAATTTTGCACATTACAAAAGAATTAGACAGGCCTGGACCCATGTAGAACACAATAAGCAACCACACTGAAGTATCGTATTAGCATTTAATACATATTTTAGCATGGTACTGTGGTATTCTTGGGTCACTGAAATAAACTAACGGTGAATCTTCTTATTGCAAATTCAGTGACGCACTTTATGATGAAAATAGGTGAAGAAAACTCTTGTCTATGAATAAAGTTACTTCTTTCATTAAAATTTCAAAATACATCATAGGAAAAAAATCTATGTGTGGTGATGAATGTTAACTAGATTTATTAGGGTGATAAATTCACAATACACACAAATACTGAAAGGGGTTTAAGGGGTACCCCTAAAACCAGTATAATGTTAACATGTCAGTTTTACTTCAATTTTTTAAAATTTCAAAATAAAGATGTACTATTAAAGAGTATCCTAATTTTCCATAATTCTCAAGGAAGAAAATGACAGCTGACAAGCAAATCTTTTATTATAATCATAATTCTTTTCCTGATTCAAAGGGTTTTCAAACAAGTAGAATGCTAACAATACAACTGAATCAAATATAGTCATTAATAGTGTAACGAAATTCCTATCTATACACAAAATCAAGAAAAGAAACTAGGAATGCTATCTTTAAAATTATAACTGCTATCAATAAAAACTGTAGTCACTATACAAAAACAAACTGTTCAAAAACATATGTTTTTTCAAAAACATCTTAAATAGTATCAAATCCAGATATAAGATTTGCAGATATGCCTGTTATAAACTACCACTCAATATTTTCTTATTTCACAACTTTACCCCACTATAGAGAGAAATTTTGCAAGAGAGCTTTTGGAAAAAAATCTCTACAGAAAGATCTCATGACTACTGTCATATGACTAATACACACTTGTTTCCTTAAATTTATACAATGTAAAAACAGATTAGGTAATCATCCACTTTGCCTTTTTAATAATTGCATTCTCTACACTTTTATGAATGTAACTTAGCTAGTATTTTTATACTTCCATAAGAGAATAATATGGAGATTTTAGCTAACATCTTTACTTAATAGTTTATAATGTGTGCATAAATTTTTATATATGAAATGATTATTTTATTAGTGAATTTAAACATTTGCCAGGAAATCTGCATGCTATAAAATAGTAGTTTGGTATTACACAAAATAAATGCAAAAATAGCAATACAGTCATTTTGCCTTGATATTACAATCACTAGCCATGGGAAATAATTTCACTACAGATGATGGATTTGGCACGTTTACACAGCTTAACAATGAACATCATTTTCCTTAAAAATTATACTTAGAATTTTAAAAAATTATCCCCAGATGGCCTCAAAGTAAAAAGCTAAATGTGATTACATGTGTTCACCCTTAACATTTCACAAGAAAAATGAATTGAGGTAAGCAGGAAATATCTGCTGATGTATACTGAAAAATGAAGACATACTCAAGATTCTGGAATTGAAATTTTCAGTTGGGTAACATCCTAAAGAACTTCCAAGCTTTCAACTGTAGGCTAAGGTACCTTTTTCTCTTGTTTCATTTCAATCAGAAATTCTACCTATGATATAGGCCTACCATATTCATACCAATTTTTGGAGGCTTCCCAGAAGTTGAAATAAAGGCATTTGTAATGCATTTGTGCCTAAAAAAAAAAAAATGCAGCCTATGTTGCTTAAATACTATATAATTAAAATCTATGTTAGCTCAAAACCAATCTTCTATTATTTTTAAAGTATCCCACATGTTAAATAAAAAGTAGGCAAATTTCCTAGGCTTCTGGTTTTAAACTTTTACACATATGTCCTTTCAAATGATTAATAGTTCCTAGACACTTACATACAACTATGTGATTACCTTAAACTTTAACTTCTTATATAGAAGAATGTAATGAGAACACTGAAGGACATTACAGTATTAACATTTTAAAAATTAAAGTAAAACTTTACACAGTCATAGAATTCGAAAACTAAAAAGGTCCTTAGAAACTATTGAGTTCAATTGCTTATTTTTCAGATAAAGAAATGTGAGCCCCATGGAACATATACTCCAGGATAGACAATATCTTGGGTCACAAATCAAGCTTTAGTAAATTTAAGAAAATTGAAATCATATCAAGCATCTTC
Organism: Nanger dama; assembly: GCA_917880005.1. Classification (NCBI taxonomy): domain Eukaryota; kingdom Metazoa; phylum Chordata; class Mammalia; order Artiodactyla; family Bovidae; genus Nanger; species Nanger dama. Next base: position 20,450,532 of record CAKJTW010000010.1, read on the forward strand.
TCTGACCACAACACTATGCAACAAGATATTACAAGAAAAAAACTGTAAGAAACACAAATACATGAAAATTAAATGACATGTTTCTAAATAACCAACAGGTTACTGAAGAGATCAAAAGGGAAATCAAAAAAATTTCTAGAAACAAATGACAATGGAAAACACGACAACACAAAACCTATGGGATGCAGCAAAGGCAGTCCTAAGAGGGAAGTATATAGCAATACAATCCTACCTCAGAAACAAGAAAAACATCGAATAGACAACCTAACTTTACACCTAAAAGAACTGGAAAAAGAAGAACAACAACAAAAAAAATTAGTAGAAGGAAAGAAATCATAAAGATTTGAGCAGAAATAAATGAAAAAGAAATCAAAGAAACAATAGTAAAAATTAATAAAACTAAAAGCTGGTTCTTTGAGGAGATAAACAAAATTGACAAGCCTTTAGCCAGACTCATCAATAAAAAAAGAAGAGAAGAATCAAATCAAAAATATTAGAAATGAAAAAGGGGTAGTTACAACAGACAATGCAGAAATACAAAGGGTTATAAGAGACTATTATGAACAACTATATGGCAATAAAATGGATAACCTGGAAGAATGGACAGATTCTTAGAAAAGTTCACTCTTAGAAAAGTTAGAACTTGAATTTAGAAAAGTTCAAGACTGAACCAGGAAGAAATAGAAAGTATTAACAACCCAATTACAAGTACTGAAATTGAAGCTGTGATCAAAAATCTCTCAAAAAACAAAAGCCCAGGACCAGATGGCTTCACAGAATTCTATCAAACATTTAGAGAGAGCTAAAAAACATCTTTTTCTGCTTTATTGACTATGCCAAAGCCTATTGGATCCTACTGTGGATCACAATAAACTGTGGAAAATTCTGAAAGAGGTGGGAATACCAGACCACCTGACCTGCCTCTTGAGAAACTTGTATGCAGGTCAGGAAACAACAGTTAGAACTGGACATGGAACAACAGACTGGTTCCAAATAGGAAAAGGAGTACGTCAAGGCTGTATATTGTCACCCTGCTTATTTAACTTAGATGCAGAGTACATCATAAGAAACGCTGGACTGGAAGAAGCACAAGCTGGAATCAAGATTGCCGGGAGAAATATCAACAACCTCAGATATGCAGATGACACCACCCTTATGGCAGAAAGCAAAGAAGAACTAATGAGGCTCTTGATGAAAGTGAAAGTGGAGAGTGAAAAAGCTGGCTTAAAGTTCAACATTCAGAAAACAAAGATCATGGCATCTGGTCCCATCACTTCATGGGAAATAGATGGGGAAACAGTGGAAACAGTGGCTGACTTTTTATTTTGGGTGTCTCCCAAATCACTGCAGATGGTGACTGCAGCCATGAAATTAAAAGACTCTTACTCCTTGGAAGGAAAGTTATGACCAACCTAGACAGCATATTAAAAAGCAGAGAACTACTTTGTCAACAAAGGTCCGTCTAGTCAAGGCTATGGTTTTTCCAGTGGTCATGCATGGATGTGAAAGTTGGACTGTGAAGAAAGCTGAGCGTCGAAGAATTGATGCTTCTGAACTGTGGTGTTAGAGAAGACTCTTGAGAGTCCCTTGGACTGCAAGGAGATCCAACCAGTCCAACCTAAAGGAGACCAGTCCTGGGTGTTCATTCGAAGGAGTGATGCTGAGGCTGAAACTCCAATACTTTGGACACCTCATGCAAAGAGCTGACTCATTGGAAAAGACCCTGATGCTAGGAGGGGCTGGGGGCAGGAGGAGAAGGGGACGATAGAGGATGAGATGGCTGGATGGCATCACCAAGTTGATGGACATGAGTTCTGGTAAACTCCAGGAGTTGGTGATGGACATGGAGGCCTGGCATGCTGTGATTCATGGGGTCACAAAAAGTCAGACACAACTGAACGACTGAACTGAACTGAATGCCTATCCTTTTAAAACTCTTTCAAAAAACTGCAGAGAAAGGAACACTTCCAAACTCATTCTACGAGGACGCCATCACCCTGATACCAAAACCAAAGACAACACACAAAAGGAAAACTACAGGCCAACATCACTGATGAACATAATTTTACCAAACTGAATTCAGCAACTCATCAGAAAGCTCATACACCATGATCAAGCTGGGTTTACTCCAAGAATGCAATGATTCTTCAATATATGCAAATCAAGCAATATGATACACTATATTAACAAATTGAAAGATAAAAACTATACGATCATCTCACTAGATGCAGAAAAAGCCTTTGACAAAATTCAGCACCCATTTATCATTAAAATTCTTTAAAAAATGGGCATAGAAGGAACCTACCTCAACATAGTAAAGGCCATATATGATAAGCCTACAGCAAACATTATTCTCAATGGTGAAAAACTGAAAGCATTCCCCCTAAGATCAGGAACAAGACAAGGGTGTCCACTTTCACCACTATTATTCAACATAGTTCTGGAAGTCTTCGCTACACCAATCAGAGAAGAAAAAGAAATAAAAGAAATCCATATCAGAAAAGAAGAAGTAAAGTTCTCACTGTTTGCAGATGACATGATAATGTACATAGAAAACCCTAAAGATAGTATCAGAAAATTACTAGAACTAATCAGTGAATTTAGCAAAGTTGTGGTATACAAAATCAATATACAGAAATCACTTGCATTTCTATATACTAACAATGAAAAATCAGAAAAAGAAATTAAGGAATCAATCCCATTCACCATTACAACAAAAAGAAATATCTAGGAATAAACTTACTTAAGGAGACAAAAGAACTGTACACAGAAAATTATAAGACACTAATGAAAGAAATCAAAGATGACATGACAAATGGAAAGATATGCCATGTTCCTTGGTAGGAAGAATCAATGTTGTGAAAATGACTATATTACCAAATGCAATCTACAGATTCAATGTGATCCCTATCAAATTACCAATGGCATACTTTACAGAACTAGAACAAAAATTTTCACAATTCATATGGAAACACAAAAGACCCCGAATAGCCAAAGCAGTTTTGAGAAAGAAGAATGGAGCTGGAGGAATCAAGCTGCCTGACTTCAGGTTATACTACAAAGCTACAGTCATCAAGACAGTATGGTACTGGCACAAAAACAGAAATATAGATCAATGGAACAAGATAGAAAGCCCAGAATGAACCCTTGCACTTCTGGGTACCTTATTTTTACAAAGGAGGCAAGAATATACAATGAGGCAAAGACAGCCTCTTCAGTACATGGTGCTGAGAAAACTGGACAGCTACATGTAAAGGAATGAAATTAGAACACGTTCTAACACCAAACACAAAGATAAACTCAAACTAGATTAAAGACCTAAATGTGAGACCAGAAACTATAAAACTCTTAAGAAAACACAGGCAGAACACTCGACGACATAAATCAAAGCAAGATCCTGAATGACCCACCTCCTAGAGTAACAGAAATAAAATCAAAAGTAAACAAGTGGGACCTGATTAAACTGAAAAGCTTTTGCACAGCAAAGGAAACTATAAGCACCCTGAAAAGACAACCCTTAGAATGGGAGAAAATAATAGCAAATGAATAACCAACAAAGGATTAATTTCCAAAATATACAAGCAGCTCATACAACTCAATGCCAGAAAAACAAACAACCCAATCAAGAAGTGGAGAAAAGACTTAGACCTTTTTCCAAAGACATACAGATGGCTAACAAACACATGAAAAGATGCTCAAGATCGCTCATTATTAGAGAAATGTAAATCAGAACTACAATGGGATATCACCTCACAATGGTCAGAATGGCCCTCATTAAAAATCTACAAACAACAAATGCTGGAGAGGGTGTGGAGGAAAGGCAACGCTCTTGCACTGTTGCTGGGAATGTAAACTGGTAAAGCCACTACGGGAGACGGGAGACGGTATGGAGATTCCTTTAAAAATTAGGAATAAAACCACCTCATGACCCAGCAATCCCACTCCTAGGCATGTACCCTGAGGAAACGAAAACTGAAAAAGACACATGTATCCCATTGTTCACTGCAGCACTATTTCCAATAGCTAGAACACAGAGGCAACCTAGATGTCCACTGACAGATGAATGGATAAAGAAGCTGTGATACATAAACAGTGGAATATTACTCAGCCATAAAAAGGACTGCATTTGATTCTGTTCTGATGAGGTTGATGAACCTAGAACCTATTATACAGAGTGAAGAGAGTCAGAAAGAAAAGATAAATATCATATTCTAACACAAGTATATGGAATCTAGAAAAATGGTACTGAAGAATTTACTGCGCAGCAATGGAGAAACAGATTTATGGACATGAGGAGAGGGTGAGGTATATGGAAAGAGTAACGTAGAAACTTACATTACCATATGTAAAATAGCCAACAGGAATTTGCTTTATGGCTTGGGAAACTCAAACAGGGGCTCTGTATCAATCTAGAGGGTTGGGTTGGGGAGGGAGTTGAGAGGGAGGTTCAAAAGGGAGGGGATAAATGTATGCCTATGGCTGATTCATGTTGAGGTTTGACAGAAAACAACAAAATTCTGTAAAGCAATCATCCTTCAATAAAAAAACAAATTTAAAAATAATGCGTGCCCAGAGAAGAGCTCATGATTACACAGCTAAGTTAACTGTGAACACCAGAAAGTGAACTCTCAGTCTTGTCATTCTTCCTCTTCAGGCATGTAATATTTGACACTACTAAGTCATGCTCTCAGGTAACCAAAATGATTTACAGGAACCTCTTCTTCATCACATTAACATTCTTCTAAATACTACTACATGTTATTATTATAGTCATTCTTCTGCATTTGACCTAAAGGAAAACATCTAAAGAATCAAGGAATCTAGTTGTATTAGTACACCCAGTGACTTATACTCTCTTTATCTACTGGATAATGAATTCTGCCATTTAGAATAATGACTCCAAAGCACTAAAAACTGAAATGGAGAATGATCAAAGAATCTTCAATTTTCAATAAGATTCAAATAAAAAAATTCAATTCTCAACTAACCACAAAGATCAATTAATCAGACTGATCTCTCAGAGTTGCAAATTTTTAGAGCTAACTACAAATTTAATGTCTTCAAAATATAAAACCTCCCTCTTCTGCCAAGAAAAGCTAGATCAATTTTACTACACACCCCCCCCCACACACAAAGCCAACGTTTTACATGTTGATATACTGGACCATACTGCTTCCCAGGTGGCGCACTGGTAAAAAATCTGCCTGCCAATTCAAGAGATGTCAGAAACGAGGGTTTGATCCCTGGGTTGAGAAGATCCTCTGGAGGAGGAAATGGCAACCCACTTCAGTATTCTTGCCTGTTAAACTGCATGGACAGATAAGGCTGGTGGGCTACAGTCCACGGGGTCGCACACAGTCGAAGATGACTGAGCACAAACACACATATCTGAACCATGGTGTCGAACAGTGAAAAGCACCTCGTATTAGCTAGCATAACAAAAGAAAAAGGAGACATTAAAATACCATCACATATACACAAGGTGGCAGTATTCGCCCATGCTATACATACTCAGGGGTCTGCATTTCCTAATCCTGTTTGTGCAAAATTTTCAGCTGAAATTTAGGGTTAGCATTATCTTTGTCAAAACCATACAATTCCTTCTTCGTTCTCAAAATGGGAAGTTTTCATTTTTAAGTCTCTATATAAACATAGATTAATAGTAACAGTCAGATTACTATTTCTCTATTAGTGATTGAAAAAGATCATATGATCTCAGTTTTCAGAAAATAAAAACTAAAGTATGAAACTTAAGCCCCAATGCTGAATTTCTAACTAACCAAGCTCAGGATCAGTTAAATTCAAATTAATTCCACATATATTATAATATTAAGAAGTTTTAAAAATTTTTTAATCTTTCAAGGGCTTTTTAGTACTAGTTAAAATCCCTATCTGGTAATGTGTTCAATTATTTTAAAACCCAAATAATCTAAAGAAAATGATGAAAGTGAAGTAAAAAATAAATGTTAAGATACCAAGATTTAATATTTCCTTGAAAAGATATGCTACCAAAAAACCCATAAGTGAAACATATTCCTACTAGCTTCTCTTTTTTTAATAAAAATCTGAAGTTATTTCACTCATGCAAGTTCAGTATATGATACAACTGGTTGAAGAATATTCCTGCTTTACACAGGATCTATATTAGGTGTAGGTAATGATTATCTGTAACCTTTATTTTTATTCCTAGTAGCTTTTATTTAAAATAATTTGAAGCTGAGGTCCCATTAAAAATATAAAGGCCTAATGAGGGGAGAAATCTGCAGAACACCATTTACTTGTAAATTTAATTTAAAATGTTTATGATTTAAAACAAATTTAAATCATGTTACTATTTAGTCTACAAGTCCTACAAAATTATTTCTAAAACTCAATAGCAAAACGCCCATACAACTATTTATAACGCTTACTGTCTGGATCTAAGAGTGCATCTAATCCCCTTTCAAATGCTGCTGCTGCTGCTAAGTCGCTTCAGTCGTGTCCGACTCTGTGCGACCCCATAGACGGCAGCCCACCAGGCTCCTCTGACCTTGGGATTCTCAGGCTAGAATACTGGATGGGTTGCCATTTCCTTCTCCGTCCTTTCAAACAGCTATTAATCTAAGTAGCTTAGCTATATATGGAGAAGGAAATGGCAACCCACTCCAGTATTCTAGCCTGGAGAATCCCAGGGTCAGAGGAGCCTGGTGGGCTGCCGTCTATGGGGTCGCAGAGTCGAACACGACTGAAGCGACTCCAGCAGCAGCAGCAGCAGCTTAGCTATAAGTGTAATAATTTATGTACTAAAAAGAAAGCCCTTTTACAAAAAAAGAATTGTTAATTCGCTAAGTCATATCAACTCTTTGTGACCCCATGGACTGTAGACCCCAGGCTCCTCTGTCCATGGGATTTCCCAGGCAGGAACACTGGAGTGGGTTGCCATTTCTTTCTCCAGGGGATCTACCTCACCCAGGGATCGAACCCAGGGCTCCTGCATTGGCAGGATTCTTTACCGCTGAGCCACCAGGAAAGTCCCCACAAAAAAGAACAGAAAAAAATCAAATAGAAGACATACATAACCACCACTTAATTTATACTGCTACAAATCTCCCAGTTCTAAGACTGTTAAAAAAAATTAACTTAAAAAGACAAATGCCATCAGGCTTTGAAAGTCTAACACTGTCAAATATCTGAATCACAGAATATTTCCTTTTCCCTGATATAAAACTCATTAACTCTTCTAACCATACTTCTATTTCCTACAGAGAAAAACTGGCCTACTGAAGTGGCCAGGAGGCTTGACAATTTTTTCATCATGAGTTATCTACTGGCACTTCAACTTTTGGTCACTAGTGAAGGAAGTCAAACTATCTAAGTACAATTAATTCTGGGACCCTAAGAAGATCAGGTTTCTGAACAGGTCAACAAGATAACAGTGTATTCTCCTTGCAAAGCCTGGATATTACCATGCAACCCTTTGAACTTCAATATGAATTTCAGTCTTCCTACAATATGCCCTAAATTAAAACTCTACCTGCCATAATAAAAATCTGGCCCTTCCATGTAATAAGTCAGTTTTCTAACTTCAGCCTGTGTGATAGTGTAAATGGGATTATACATAAGATTTTGCACACAGGAGATTGTCAGCAGGAACATGGAAAAGAGGAACCTGTGAGCATTACTGGTAAACCACTCCGCAGAGCAATGGTGTGCCAACTTTTCGTATTTAATGTCATTTCCATGGCTCAGCTATACAACTCCCAGGTATACTTTGGGCAGGAATTCATACATAGTTCCATGAGGAAACATGTGTGATATCGTCTCCAGTGCATTACTCATAAGAACAGCTGGAGGCAACCACTGGCAAAATGAGTGAGTAGGAAGGAAATGCCCTGAAATACTGAGTAGGCCAGCAAGTCTGTTCAGTTTTTCCTGTAAGATACTAACGGAAAACGTGACCAAACCTTTTGGCCAACCCGATACTATGCAGCAATCAGAAGCAGAGAGGCAGACAAATACACTCAATATATACAGAAATATGAAGGGTTTTTTTAACAGTAGTGAATGCAAAGGGGGAAATAATATGATCTATAGCATAACACCATTTAGGCAAATTTAAAATACATACACTAAATAATGCTACATATTTTATAAAACACATATACACATATTTAAGAATATTCAAGGGTACATTTGGAAAGGGGAGATGGGATTAGAAATCAGAGACTGAGGAAATAAAAATAAGAGTCCTCACATTTGTTCATAGGCAAATGCCATGAACTAAAAATGTGATTACCACAACTCTGAACCTGACGCAAATACGTAGCTCAACCATTTGAGTCTCAGTGCAGTTCTCTATGTTCCAAGAAAACAATCCTTTCTTTGACATATATACAGAAATTCCATGATGGTTCATTATAAAACCCATTGCTGGTTTACTTAGTAATCTCTGCAAGTTGCTGTTTTCTTTTAAATGACAGAATTCCATTACCAATGAGTCAGCATCAAATATACAGCAAATCAAATACATATTTAATTTCCTACAGTCAACTCTTTATAGTTTGCAAGACTCTGGTACTGTGAAGAAACTTTTAAGACCTGAATTCAAAGGCTAAAAGTTATGTCCCTAATGTCCAATTCCTATTATACTCAATATAAATTAATGAATGGAGGAAAAAGGAATATACAGGTGTGCGGGAAATCTTTAGAGGCACAAAGAGGCCTGGGGTAAATAAAGTAAGGCCAGCATCACCCCTTGAGAGAACAACCTGGACTCATTACTCATTGCAGTCTCCTTGGGTATGTTTCCTTACCCCCACACTTGTACCCTACCATATTCTACCAACTGAAAATTCATGATTGTTTGAATTGAATTGTTTCAATGTTGTTTGAATTGTTTCAATTTCCACACTGAAAATGGAAACACAGTATTAGTCATTCTTACCTATGGTAGTATATATTCCAAGTATTTTGTGCTAGGGTGGAGGAGGGCCTGGCAACCCACTCCAGTACTCTTGCCTAGAGAATCCCATTGACAGAGGAGCCTGGTGGGCTACAGTCCGTTGGGCCGTGGAGTCAGGACACGATTGAAGCGACTTAGCAGCAGCAGCAGCAGCAGCACACACACACAGCAGCAGCACACACACACACACGCACACGCACACACACACACACACACACACACGCAAACTTTCTATCTGCCATTCTATCTGACCTGGAAAGGCACAATCATTCCACTGTTTACTCTCCATGTATCAGTCTATGTAACTGAGGAAAACAGCCCAAATCTGTATCAGGAAATTGTCTCAGCAAAAGACAAAGAACAAAGATATACTTCCCTTGACTATGTGTGCTCCCTGAACTATACTTCAAATTTGTTTTATCCACTATCCATTTGTGATCTAATCGATGTGGCAATGTAAGTAATCAATTGCAGAATTGCTCTACAATGAGCTAGGAAAATGTCACTTAACTTTCATTGCTCTCTCTGGTTTGCTGGAAAATAGAAGAGGAACTTTATCACAAACTTTTTACTGACCAACCTGTAAAGGACCAAAGGCCATTTATGCTACAGCCTTTCATTTTTGCAAAAACTATAAAACCAAACAAGACATATGAATGTCTCTAAAAATCTGTATGTCATTTTACCATAAAAACCAAGCCTCTGAGTTTCCTTTCTTAGCTGTCCTCGAGGGGACAACTCAGTACCTTGACAAGACCCTAAAAGGCCAAGACCAGAGTCCACATTTGCTTGATATACATGGTATTCTAGCTGTAACAGGTTGGTTTTGTTTTTAACTTAAAATAATAACAATAATAAGCAGCAGCCCCTTCTACTTTAAATGACAAGTAGCTGGGATTGTTATCTTCGCTTCTGGCAAACCCACAGAAAAAAATGAACACCACAAAGTTTAGGGGAGAGAAAAGGAAATACTAAAATCTGGACCCAATCACAACCACAGAGGTTCTCAAACTTCTTGGGAGTATAAATATTACCTTGGGTGTTCATTTTAAAATCAGAGTCCAGACGCAGAGAAAAGGGGAACCCTCATGCAGTGTTGGTAGGAATATAAATGGTGTGGCCATTATGGAAAACAGCGTGGAAGTTTCTTAAGAAAATAAAAATAGAATTACCATATGCTCCTGGAATTCTACTCCTAAGTATTCATCCAAAAAAATAAAAACACTAATTTGAAAAAGATATGTTTCACTGCATTATTATTTACAATAATGTATGTTCACGGCATTATTATTTACAATAGCCAAAATTGTAGCCAACACCTATAGAGACGTGTCTGACATACATATAATGGAATATAATTCAGCCACAAAATAGAATGGAATCTTGCTATCTGCAACAACATGTACAGACCTAGAGGGTATTAGCTTAAGTGAAATAAGTCAGAGAAAGACAAACACTATAATTTCACTTATATGTGGGAATCTAAAAGACAAAACAAATGAACAAAGTCACAGCAACAGAGTCATGGGTACAGAGAACAAACAGGTGGTTGTCAGAGGGGCGATGGATGGAGGGATGAGAAATAGGTGAGGGAGATTAAGAGGTACAAACTTCTAGTTACAAAATAAATGAGTCACAGGTGTGCAATGTACCAAGTTGCTCTCACCCAAACTATCAAAATCAGAAGAGACTGGAATTGAAGAAAAGGAGCAAAAAGAGAAAAACACTTTAACTCACTGCATTATAGGAGAGGATTGACCTGAGGAGAGTTTTGTAACAAAATAGGGCAGCAAGAGGACAAAGTGGGGGCACTCCCTCTGTGGAAGGCAGGAGAAGGGAGAACAGGAAACGGAGATTTGGCAGGACAGAGGAAGTGGACAAATTTATATCCAAGTTTTATAATGGGTTACGCTGGAAGGGGGGAAAGAAAGCTATACAGAGACAATATTTATTGATCCAAATTCTGCAAAGTTGATCTCTTACGGAAATTTTCCTAGTTAATATATATTAAAAGGGTTACAAAGCATAAAAATAAGACAATGATTTATCAGATAATTTGTCTTCAGGACAATAATACCTTTGTTCACATTCCAATATATTCCAAGGCCACATACCAAGTAGAAGTAGCAGTGAGCCACAACTCCTAAGAGCAATGGGAAAGAGCTGCCAAGTGAGAAAGAGCACAAGGGTGACCAACATGTGCATGCCACTGACCAGCAGCTTCCCACGCAGCATGGGAAACTGCTGTGCTCTCTACTCTTCGGCTTCTTCCTTTCCTCTCTAATGCATCAGTCAGTTCCATCGCTCAGTCGTGTCCTACTCTTTGTGACCCCATGGACTGCAGCACGGCAGGCTTCCCTTTCCATCACCAAATCCCAGAGCTCACTCAAACTCATGTCCTTTGAGTCGGTAATGCCATCCAACCATCTCATCCTCTGTCATCCCCTTCTCCCCCTGCCTTCAAACTTTCCCAGCATCAAGGTCTTTTCAAATGAGTCAGTTCTTTGCATCAGGTGGCCAAAGTATTGGAGTTTCAGCTTCAGCATCAGTCCTTCCAATGAATATTCAGAACTGATTTCCTTTAGGATGGACTGGTTGGATCTCCTTGCAGTCCAGGGGACTCTCAAGAGTCTTCTCCAACACCACAGCTCAAAAACATCAATTCTTTGGTGCTCAGCTTTCTTTATTGTCCAACTCTCTCATCCATACATGACTACTGGAAAAACCATAGCTCTGACTAGACCTAGGACCTTTGTTGGAAAAGTAATGTCTCTGCTTTTTATATGCTGTCTTGGCTGGCCATAGCTTTTCTTCCAAGGAGCAGTCGTCTTTTAATTTCATGGCTGCAGTCACCATCTGCAGTGATTTTGGAGCCCAGAAAATAAAGTGTCACTGTTTCCACCTCTAATGCATAAAGTGACATTTATTAGAACTCTGTTCTTGCTATTAAAATGCCGTGATCTCCACTGAGGACTTCCTACTGCTTGCTGTGCTTCCACCTTCAGAAACTATTTCAGCACAAGGTCCTATTACTCCTTTTTATACAATTTACTTCAGTAGTAATAGTATTGCAGTATTGCAGTATTACAGTAACACTGTAAAACTAAACTTTCCCAATGATTATCTCATTTTCTTCTCACCTCAATCCAATGATGTAGGTGTTATTATCTCTATTTAAGTAATGAGAAAACAGGTTGAGAGTCAGTAAGTTTTCCAGAAATATATAAACAGGACACTTCACAATGAGGACTTAAATCTTGGTCTTCTGACTCCAACACTCCTTAACTATCAAGCTACGATTTCAACTTCGCAGTATGTTTAAATTTTTTCAAAATAATACGTTGGGAGAAAAAGGAAACTGCTGACAGTATAATCCTTAAAGTGTATTTCCCCATATACAGGGATTTGCCCAAACAGTAAGTATGAGCCAACTGAGTAAGTATGGACTGAGCGACTAACACTTTCAGTTTTTTTCATACAGTATCTACTGATAACAACAGGCAGTTTAAATTTGCACATCTAAGCCAGTTGCCTCACATCTCTCCACTCCTCATGACCTCAGAGAACCAGAGTTAAGGAAAGGTCCCTAGACTTGGTAGGGTCATGTTCTGGTTCCTCCTTAGTAATCCAGGACAAAACCTATAATTTTTTTTTATCTGAATTTCTAGAAAGCTGCTTTCTTAAATTATAATATTGAAATCAGCTCAAACACGACGGCAGTCATTCTCCTAGGATTCTTCCAATTCTTCCTTTTTGTCAAAGTAAAAGCTCCAGGACTACATGTTACCTTGTGTGATATTTAACAGTACTTTTTAGAGTTACTGTTCATATGAGAAATCAGGGGGAAGAGGTAACAAACCCAGTGTGCCCTTTCCTCAATTCTCAAAAACAAAAAGATCCCCAAAACAATGATCCTGAAGCCTAGTGTCAAATACACAAAGGTTTTCCAGAGAAGGGTACGAGATGTGGAAGTCAGAAAATATAATGGGAGGAAGAGACCTTGCCTAAAACAAAAGAGATGGGAAAATGAGAAGTCGAGATTGTAAAGATACAGACTTTAGACAGTGGTTGGCGGTAGGATGTTGCTCCTGACGTGACTTGAGCTACACTGGTCTCAGTTTACTCCCCCAGTATGGCACGTGTGCACCTCCCCTTAGGGTGTCTGCACACACTACTCTTCAGCCTGGGATGCTCATCTGACTAGATATGAACACAGCTAAATTCTGTCATCTTCAAATATCTGTTCAAATGCCATGTCCTCCAAGAACATCCTATTAAAATCTGAACCCTACCTCCTAACTCTGTTCCACTTTTTTTTTTTTCCACAGCACTTACCTTCTACAAGACTTCATAGTTTAACTAAACATAATAATTACCCATTTCACTCATTAAAGTGTAAACTTCATGAGGGCAAAAGTTTTTGTCCATTTTGTTGACTGATGCAGCCCAAGGACCTAGAACACAAGTGACTGATAAATACTTGCTTAATATGCAAAATGAGTGTGAGGAAGATTGTGAAGAAAAAATAAGCACAAGTTGGTAATATCAGTACAGAACCACGAAAAAAGCTCTAGATTCGAGAGAAAAGATCTGGACTCAAATCTAACCTCTACTCTTACTAGCTAACAAGTGACTATTTTCTGGCAAGTGTCTATGAGCTTCAGTTACTAATCTATAAAATGTGTGATTCTGAAGACCAGATGAGATAAACATGTACAAAAGCAGCAGAGGAACCAGAGAATTATTAATTTGAATAAATTAATTCAAAAGAGAGTTTAATCTTAAAAGAGTGAAAAGAGGGGCATGGCCAAGATGGCAGAGTAGGAAGATCCTGAGCTAATTTTCTCCCTCAGGAATATCAAAATTACAACTATTTACAAAGCAACTATCTATGATGCAGAAACAGTTTCCTATAACTTTGGATATAAAGAAGGAACCATAAGATAGGTAAGCGGGGCAGAGGCATTTTACACTTAAGAGCCACAGGCCCAGACAGGCAATCCACAATCAGAAGGATAACGGAATCCACGGAGTGGTTCTCCTCAAGGACTGAGGGGTTTGAGGCCCACTTTGGACTTCCCAGCCTGGGGTCCTGCACTGGGAAAACGAGTCCCCAGGATGGCTGGCTCTGAAAGCCAGTGGGACTTGCACATAGTACAGCTGGAGGGCTATAGGAACAGAGACTCCACTCTTGAGAGGTGCATGCAAAATCTCACATGCTCTTAGTCTCAGCACACAGGCAAAAATTTGAAAGGAGACTTGGGTTAGACCTGCTTGCTAATCTTGGCAAGCTCCCTGGGAGAGGCAGGAGCCAACTGGGACTCGCCCTGGGGACAGACACCGGTGAAGTATTTTGACAAACTCATTCTCCCACGAAAACAACAGCACTTCAAAGTGCCATTCTGGATTCCTCCCTCTAGCACACTAGCACTTGGGTCTTACTTATCAACCAGCAGACAGGCACCAGGCCCAGGACTTCCCAAGCCAATACACAGCCTGCCACACAGGAATGAGGCAAAAAAGGAAACAGAATATATTCAAACAAAGTAACAAGTCGAAATCCCAGAATTCTGAACTAAACAAAGTGGAAATAAGCAATCTACTCAATAAGGTTCAAGGTAACGATCATATAAATGCTCAACAAACTTAGAAGAATGAACACAGTGAAAAGTTTAACAAAAAAACAAAGAACCAGAAATCAAAACACACAATAACTAAAATTTTAAAGTACACTAGAATCAATACAGAGGAACAGATCAACAAACTAGAAGACAGAGCAGTGGAAATCACCCAAGCTAAACAGAAAGAAGAAAAAAGAATGAAAAAAAAGTGCAGTTTATTTAAGAGATCTCTAGAACAATATCAAGGGTACTAACATCTCATTACAGCTGTCTCTGAAGACAGAAAGGGGCACAGAATATATTCAAAACTTCCCTAACCTGGGATAGGAGTCACACATTCAGGTTTAGGAAACGCAGACAGTCCCAAACATGATCAAACCAAAAGGACTATGCCAAGACACACTGTAATTAAAATGGCAAAAATTAAAACTAAAGATAAGAGAATATTTAAAAAAAAAAAAAAAACAGCAAGAGGAAAGCAATAAGTTACGGACACATGAACTCCCATAAACCTATCAGCTGACTTTTTAGTAGAAACTCTACAGACCAGAAGGCAGTGGTATGATACATATTTAAAGTGATAAAAGGTGAAAATCTAGACCAAGAACACTCTCCCTGAAAAACCTTTCATTCAGATTTGAAAGAGAGACTAATAATTTTACAAACAAGCAAAAAGGTACAAGTTTAGCACCATGAAACCAGCTTTGTAAGAAATGTTAAAGGAACTTCTCTACGCAGAAAATAAACGGCCACAACTACAAATATAAAAAGCACTGGGCCTTCTCTGGCAGTCCAGCAGTTAAGATTCTGTGTTTCCACTGCAAGGTGATGGGCTCAACTCCTGGTTGGGGAACTAAGATCCTTCATGCCATGTGGCATGGCCAGGAAAAAAAAAAGTATTCAATGCAAAAGGAAAAACCTCACTGGTAAAGGCAATTATACAAATATATAGAAAAGATAGTAGATCAACCCCTTAATAAAGCTAACCAGAAGGTTAAAAGACAAAAGTAGCAAAAATCATCTGTATCTACAATAAGTGTGTATCCACAAAAAGAATGTTAACATATGATGTCAAAATTAAAAATGGAGGAAGCAGTAAAATCACAGAACTGTTAAAATACATTTGAAATTCAGAGACCAACCACTTAAAAATCACCAAGTATAAATGATTGCTATATATGTGTCTCATGGGGGATTTCCCTGGTGGTTCAGTGATTAACAATCTGCCTTCTAAGAAGAGGGCATAGGTTCAATCTCTTGTTGGGGAACTAAGATTCCACATGCCACAGGGCAACTAGGCCCATCCATCACAACCAGAGAAGCCCGCATTAACTGCTGACCATGCACACTTCAGAGCCCACGTGCCACAACCACTGAGGCAATGTGCCCTAAGTAGAGAGGCTGAGTGCACTGACTAGAAAAGCCTGTGTGCAGCAACTAGGCAAGCCTGCACACCACAATGAGGAGCCCATGCTGCAACAAAGACCCAGTACAACCAAAACCAAACACAAATGAACCTCACAGGAACCTCAAACCAAAAATCTGTAATAGATACACACAAAAGAGAAAGGAATCTGAAGTAACACTAAAGACAATCACCAAATCACAAGAGAGGAGAGCAAAAAGAAGAAAGGAAAAACAAACTACCAAAACACCCCCAAAACAATTAACAAAATGGTAATAAGTACATTGCTGTTGGTGTTTAGTCACTAAGTTGTCTTTGACTCCTTTGTGACACTCTAGACTGTAGCCACCGGACTCCTCTGTCCATGGGATTCTCCAGGCAAGAATACTGGAGCGGACTGCGTGTCCTTCTCCAGCGGGTCTTCCTGCATTATTTACAAAACCCAAGATATGGAAGTGTCTATCAATAGGTGAAGAGGCGATAAAATATATGAGGACTTCCCTGGTGGTCCAGTGGTTATGGGCGTGGGTAGGTTCAATCGCTGGCTGGGGAACTAATATCCCACTTGCCCCTGAGTAACTAAGACCACGCCCTGCAACTACTGAGCCTGCGCACCCAGGGCGCTCCAGGACGCTCCTGGGTCCCAGGGCCACAAGCACTGGGCCTGCGCACCACAAACATGGAGTCCATGCACCACAACAAAGAGCCAGTGTGCTGAAACCAAGACGCAATACAACCAATAAGGAAATAAAATACGTATTTTCCTAAAAAAGAAGAAGAAAGGAAAATGTATGGCATATGTGCAATGGACTATTACTGGTATACTTGGCCATTAAAAAAGAACGAAGTCTTGCCACTTGTGACAACATGGATGGAGCTGGAGGGAATTATGCTATGTGAAATAAGTCAGACTGAGAAAGACAAACACTGTATGATTTCACTTTTATGTGGGATCTAAAAACAAAACAAATGAAAAAACATAGAAAAAAAATGAGACTCATTCATACAGAGAACAAACTGGTAATGGCTGCCAAGGGGAAGGGGGCTGGGGAGATAAGTGAAGTAGGTGAGGGAGATTAAGAAGTACAAACTTCCAGCTGTAAAAAAAAAAAAGTTATAGAGATGTCATGTACAGTTAAGGATTATAAGTCAATAATATTGCAATAACTTTCCATGGTAACAGAGGACTTCCTGGTGGCTCAGTAGTAAAGAATCCGCCTGCCTATGCAGGAGACAGAAGTTCGATCCCTGGGTCTGGAAGATCCCCTGGGGAAGGAAATGACAACCCACACCAGTATTCTTGCCTGGGAAATCTCATGGGCAGAGGAGCCTGGAGGGCTACAGTCCATGGGGTCCCAAAGAATCGGACACGACTTAGAGGCTAGCCAACAACAACAGCAACAAAGAAGCAGACGTACCATGGTGAAACATTTTGTAACATAGGAAAAGACCAAATCACTATGTTGTACACCTGAAGCTAATATAACATTGTTAAATCAATCATCTTTCAATTTTTAAAAGTTGGGGGGTGGGAATGGGAAGAAGTTCAAGAGTAAGGCTAACACTTAGAGAAATAAGAGAACTCAGAACAGTAACTTCATCTGGGAACAAGAAAGGACAGGTAATGAGTTAAGTTTCAAAATATAGCTGTGCTAATGTATCACTAGCTATATGTGCCTAGTTAAATTTAAATGAATTAAAAGTATACGAAATTTAAAACTTGGCTCCTCAGTCACGTCAGCTGCATTTCAAGTGCTTAATGGCCACATGTGCTTAGTGGCTACCACACTGAACAGTGCAGACCATAGAACATCTACATCATCACAGAAAACTCTGCTGCTGCTGCTGCTGCTAAGTCGCTTCAGTCGTGTCCGACCCTGTGCGACCCCATAGACGGCAACCCACTGGGCTCCCCCATCCCTGGGATTCTCTAGGCGAGAACACTGGAGTGGGTTGCCATTTCCTTCTCCAATGCATGAAAGTGAAAAGTCAAAGTGAAGTCACTCAGTCGTGCCCGACTCTTAGCAACTCCATGGACCTCAGCCTACCAGGCTCCTCCGTCCATGGGATTTTCCAGGCAAGAGTACTGGAGTGGGGTGCCATTGCCTTCTCCAACAGAAAGCTCTAGTGGAGAGTAATTTACAAAATTTCAGTTGACAACAGAATAGAATTCAAGTGAGTGTCATTTTAATATCCCTGATGCTGGATTTAATATCCCTGATGCTATAAAGTTCAAACATCTTCAGAAGAAATTCAAAATTCAACCACATAATCAATCTGCGTGGGAGTCGCAAACTGTGAATATAAAAATTAAATAATTTATATTACTTGGTTACAAGAGCCTGAGATATATGAATACTTCCCACTTGATTACATGAGATGGCTGACATGGCAACTATAGATAGTTTGGAGAGTACCAGTAAAGTTACTAACAAGAACCTGGTCAGCATTCTGGCCCAAATATCTGGTTAGTAACTTGACATAGGCTGGCAAGGCCAAATATTATATACAATACAGTATGTTTCTTAGTCAGCATGAAGATGATCTCACTCAAGTAGCAACACTCCCTTCTCAAAAGTGACTGCAGGTACCTAGAACTGTAACAGCTTTCCTTAATGAGTAGTTCAGTTCAGTTGCTCAGCCGTGTCCCACTCTTTTCGACCCCATGAATCGCAGCACGCCAGGCCTCCCTGTCCATCACCAACTCCCGGAGTTCACTCAGACTCACGTCCATCGAGTCCATGATGCCATCCAGCCATCTTATCCTCTGTTGTCCCGTTCTCCTCCTGCCCCCAGTCCCTCCCAGCATCAGAGTCTTTTCCAATGAGTCAACTCTTCGCATGAGGTGGCCAAAGTACTGGAGTTTCAACTTTAGCGTCATTCCTTCCAAAGAAATCCCAGGGCTGATCTCCTTCAGAATGGACTGGTTGGATCTCCTTGCAGTCCAAGGGACTCTCAAGAGTCTTCTCCAACACCACAGTTCAAAAGCATCAATTCTTCGGCGCTCAGCTTTCTTCACAGTCCAACTCTCACATCCATACATGACCACAGGAAAAACCATAGCCTTAACTAGACGAACCTTCGTTGGCAAAGTAATGTCTCTGCTTTTGAATATACTATCTAGGTTGGTCATAACTTTTCTTCCAAGGAGTAAGTGTCTTTTAATTTCATGGCTGCAATCACCATCTGCAGTGATTTTGGAGCCCCAAAAATAAGTCTGACACTGCTTCCACTGTTTCCCCATCTATTTCCCATGAAATGATGGGACCAGATGCCATGATCTTAGTTTTCTGAATGTTGAGCTTTAAGCCAACTTTTTCACTCTCCACTTTCACTTTCATCAAGAGGCTTTTAGTTCTTCTTCACTTTCTGCCATAAGGGTGGTGTCCTCTGCATATCTGAGGTTATTGATATTTCTCCCAGCAATCTTGATTCCAGCCTGTGTTTCTCCAGTCCAGAGTTTCTCATGATGTACTCTGCATATAAATTAAATAAGCAGGGTGACAATAAACAGCCTTGACGTACTCCTTTTCCTATTTGAAACCAGTAAGCATACTTCAACTACAGAAAGACCTAGAATTAATACAGGGATGCTTAAGAGAATCAAAGTCAGATGTTAATAATTTTAAGAAAGCGAAACAAAAACCGATCTTTTACATACTTACAAAATTTAACAGCATCTAGCCTGTAAGAATGACTGACTTGTAACAAATTTAAAATCTGTAACTGAGTCACAGACTTAGACTTATAGTTTTAAGTGGAAATCTTTTAAGTTCATAATTAAGTTTACTTGAACACTGCAAAGACTTTAAGGTCATTGTGTTTACAAATTCAATTTAATACGTTTATAAGAATGATTTAGTACGTAGGATCATTTTATTACCACAGACAATTGATGTACTTAAGAAAATTGAATATATTAAATATTAAATACTATTTTAATTACTTTAGCCTATTTTTATACAGTAACAGGAATAAAAACAGTAGCTTGACTTGTACTTCATATTGTAAAGTATTATAAATAAATAACCACTCAAACCTAAAAGTAGCAAGCACTCCATCAATAACAGAGCAAATATCCACTCTGTGAAATACTATTCAGTAATGAAAATGAACAAAATACAACCAGAAGCATCAACGTGTGTGAATATATTAAACATAATACTGAAAGGAAAAAGCCAGACACAAAGGAGTACACATGTGATCCCATTATATTATTAATACTTCATTAATATTAAGTCCAAAACAAGCAAATCCAAGCCACTGTGTTAAAAGTCAAGGTAGTGGTTATCCTGAGGGGGAGGTGGCACTGGAAACGAACATGAAGAGGGCTTCTCGGGTACAGGTAATACTGTTTCTTAATCTAAATACTAGTAAGATACATGTGTTCACTTTGTAAAAAGTAAGCTACAAACTAAGACTCATGCATTTACTTTTAGAATAAATTTGTATAATTCAATAAAGTTTAACAAAAATAAGTATATATACAAATATTTATAATTAGCCAGATAAGTTTATACCACCCCCAAATTATCTCAGGACCATCAGTGCTATATGTACTATACTTGGAGACACATTAACATATCAAAGAAACAAAAAGGAAAGGGAAGACCACATTTTGGGAACAGCAATAATTCTGGTATGCAGCTAGAATACACAGTAGGTATCAGGAAATAAAAGATAGCCTGGAAAGGCTGATTTAGACAGATCCTTCTGGGGGACCCAAACTGCCCTACCAAGGACACAATAACATATTCAGGAGCCAATGGGGATAACACAAGCAAATGATACAGGTGGAAGACTTTTATTTACCAAAAAGTTTTCCGCCCTTTCTCTCAATTTCTCCAAAAACATTCCAGCAAAATCTCCATTCTCTAGCCTCCAGCTTCCAATGTGGAGGAACTTCAGAAAGGTAACAGTCCTGTCCTCTCCTTAGCCCTCATTTATTCACTCTTTCTCATGGGAAGAATGACTTTCGCAGTCAGTTGCTTCTGAAAGAGGCACTAAGAACCTGGGGTCAGCCCTTTCTCTGCCTCTCCAATACATCCACTTCGGAGAGGTTATACTCGAGTCTTTCAGTGCCCTGTACGAGGCTTCCCAGAGCTGGCTCTGCCCTTCCGTGGTCCAGCGTGACCTGTGACTGAGCACAACTAATGAAGGGCAAATGTTAGGCAGCCCTGACCTCAGCCATATGCTCCCGCCAGCTTTACTGGTAATAAAGCTGACATTTTCACTCCATCTGCCTATGTTCTGAATCTTACTTCTCAATTCATTCTGAACTCAGATGAGGGACAGAGGTATAACTAAATATTACTCCAAAGCTCAACAAATAGAGTAAACTCCACTCAGAATCCTTTGATTTGGTTTGGATTTGAAACTAACATACCAATCTGATAAAGATTATTTATTATTAATATCTTATTTCAAGAGTAAGAAAATAAAACCAAAAGGAGTTGCTTAGCATTTGCTTTTAAAGCATTTCATCAAGTATCTCATCTGGCTACGAGAGAAAAAAGATCACTTGGTTTACTACTGCTGCCGCTGCCGCTAAGTCACTTCAGTCGTGTCCGACTCTGTGTGACCCCACAGACAGCGGCCCACCAGGCTCCCCGCCCCTGGCATTCTCCAGGCAAGAACGCTGGAGTGGGTTGCCATTTCCTTCTCCAATGCATGAAAGTGAAAAGTGAAAGGGAAGTCGCTCAGTCTCTTAGCGACCCCATGGACCTCAGCCTACCGGGCTCCTCTGTCCACGGGAGTCTCCAGGCAAGAGTCCTGGAGTTGGGTGCCATTGCCTTCTCTGAATTTACTACTAGATATGTTTATTAAGTGACCAGAAGTGATAGCTCTATAGTAGAAACTTCTGACATAAGAGGAAGTCTATTTACAGAAGATGGGGTCTATCTCAAAATGATACTTCCAATCTAAGAGAAGTATCACACCAAATAACCATGGAGGTTAAGTATTCAGAGTTTCTTATTCACTTATAGAGGAGAAGGAAATGGCAACACACTCCAGGATCCTTGCTTGGAGAATCCCATGAACAGAAGAGGCTGGAGGGCTACAGCACAGGGTCGCCAAGAGCCAGACACAACTGAGCGACTGACACACACACACACAGTCACTTATAGTCCAAAGACAGTTAATTTACACCCAGGCAGTAAATCCACTATTACTTCACTATTACTTCTTCTCTTCTCCTTTCTCCTCCAATCTGGGGTCATTCACAGTCCTCCTTTCTCTTTTATCCTCGACATCCTCTTCTTTCCCAAGTTAAACAACAAAATTCACTTGCAAAAGCAAACAGGTTGGTCTGTGTTTTTAAACAATGTATCACATTTTCTTGAATTGTGAATTTCACTTTGATAGGATAAAACAAAATTTATATTTTATAATATATAAAAATATATAAAACAATACAATATAAACTAATTTATATAATACAATGCTCTATAATACAATATAAACTAATGCTCTCTTAATTATGACACTGTATATGATCATGATCTATTCAATCACAAAAGATTTGAAACTTAGATGACAAAGAAAATAACTTGATTACCAAGTAGGTAGCTTCCCCCTCGAGAACAATGTCAAGTGCAGTAATACTGCATAGGTGAGAAATGCAGCCTGTGGAGTAAGACAGATCAGTTGAATTGCTGTCTCTTATTTTGTAGCTGTGTGACTTCAGACAAGTCTAAGTCAACTACTCTAAGTCTCTCCTTCTTCATTTGTAACATACATATACTATATAATATCAGAGCTATTGTGATAATTAAATGAGATAATGTACACGCCTCAGCAGGATACCTGGTACATTAGGACTTAAGCAAATTAAAACTTCTATTACTACTATTACTAGAATTCCTAGTTAGGAACTCAAAGTAGGCTAAGTATTTCATTCAGCATAACTACTAAAATAAGCTCTAAGTTTGTCAAATGACAGTAACTTGTAAGTCAGGTCACTTGTGCAAATAACCTTGTTACAGAAATGCATCAGCTCTTACAGGCTTCAAGACGCCCTTCTGGGAAATACTTACAAGAAGTTAACTCACATTTTTCCTTCTGGAAAATACCTACCAAGGTTCTTGTAGATGTTAAATAATACACTATTTTTTAAAGAATGGTGTATATAAATGACACTATGAGCAAGTAAATTACATAATTAACAGCTTTCTTAATCAATTATTCTTTTGATCTGAACTATAAGAGTTTACAACTGCTATAAAAATTGCCACAGAACAGTTTTGACTAACACAAACCGCAGAGAGGCTGGAGTCAAAATTACAAGAAGTGGTTATTGGTAATGGAGGGGCAGATGTGAATAAGGGTTCTTTTCCTTTTCATAGCACTATAATAACTTTTAAAAAATTGAAAAAAGTCAAAACCAAGGCATAAAAATATCATATAGTTGGCTGACACTTACTATGATTTTTAGGAATCTAAAACTGCATTCAGAACCAAGTGCAGAAAGAAATTGTTCATGGAGTAATAAGTCACTTACAGGAAAACAGAAGGCCAAAAGTAAACCATCATCCTCAAAACTCTACTCCACAACTTCAAATAAAGAAAATATATGTTATTGGATAGAAGTAATTAAAATCTACTCATAAGAGATCATGTGACAAGTGTAACAGGTTTTAAATATCAGCTAATGCACCAACTTTCAAAATGCAAATCCATCTGCTTCTCTGTTCTCATTGCCATCATCTTGAATTAATCCTTCATTATTTCTCCTGTAATTTGCTTTAACAGTCTCCCTGAATGGATCTTCCCACATCTATCCTCATCCTTCTCCAATCCATTCTTAACCTTGCAGCTGCAGTGATTGCTCTCCAATCCAAATCCAATCTGATCACCTCCCTTCTCAGAGAGCTTAATTCTTTTAAGGGCTCTCCATCACCACGCCTCCTACGCTGCTTTGTTTCTTTTCATTATATGTCACATGATGATCTGACATACTGTATTACTTGTCTGTTACACTATCTCCATTCCAAATAGAATGTAAGTCTACAAGGGTAGAGTTTTTGTTCACTGTTATATGCTGCATAGTAAGCACTCAAACATTCACACATATATCAGTGAAAGAATGAAAGGACTGATGACCTACAGGCCAAAGGCCTCCATGACCTGCTCATGCCCTCCTCTTTTAACTTACTCCCACCTCTACCAATACTGAATTGTCTAATTACCTAAATACAAGGTGCACTTTCCCGCCCTCCTGCTTTGCCATATACTATGACTTCTGTCTGGAATACCAGCACTCCTCACCACTAAATCAACCTGCCACACTGTCGTCCCTATTTTAAAGTCATCTTCAGAAAGCTTCTTCTGAGGCCCTAGACAGAATACATCACTCTTTCTTTCCTCTATGCCACACCTGTATCTACCCTGGCTCTACTCAAAATGTGCTGCAATGTGCACCTCCCTTGCTAGACTGAATTTCTTGAGGCCAAGGACTATTATCTCTTTACTTCCAGTACCTAAGACAACATCTATCATAAAGCAACTACTCTATAATGTTAAGTAAATGGACATATACATGACCACCCTGTAAGAGGAATCAAAGCATGAAGTTTCAAGAAGTTACTCCTCCAATTCCAAGATGATTACCAGCCACGAAATAAAAGAATTTCAACCAATGACATCATCCCAGGTAATGAAAGGGAGTTAAAAAAAATAACATACATGACCAAATCCTTCCAAAATAATGATATACAGTCACATTCACACTTCACTAGAAATACACACTGGCTCCTTCCTGCTCCATCACTTGCCTTCCCTTTTGGCTCTGCTCTGGTGCTGGTAAACTGAGATGCAGCTAAGCAGTAGCAAGTAGAAGGGACACCTGCTGCTACTGCTAAGTCGCTTCAGTCGTGTCTGACTCTGTGCGACCCCATAGATGGCAGCCCACCAGGCTCCCCGGTCCCTGGGATTCTCCAGGCAAGAACATTGGAGTGGGTTGCCATTTCCTTCTACAATGTGTGAAAGTGAAGAGTGAAAGTGAAGTCACTCAGTCGACTCTTAGTGACCCCATGGACCTCTGCCTACCAGGCTCCTCCGTCCATGGGATTTTCCAGGCAAGAGTACCGGAGTGGGGTACCTTGCCTTCTCCAGCCCAGAAGGGACACCTGAGTCCCCATGAAAAACACATTAAGCAGATCACTCTTGTGAAGGAGCTTTTGATACTTCATGTAATACAAGTTTTGTGTTCCCTCATCCTATTATTCAAACTTTAACATAGTTGTACAGGATTAGATTTTACCACATCTAATTCTGAAGGCAACACCAGGGCTGTTAATGGCATAGATTACATGCAGCTGGGCCTTCAGTCCACGGAGCAGCTATAGAAGGCCTCCCAGACCAGTCACCCTCAGCTGTGGGAAGCCTCATCCATTACCCCATTGTGCCTTCCAAACATTACTATTTTTCTCTGAATGCTGTAAATAAAGGCCCTAAGTCCAACTTTAAGGAACACTTGTCCTTTCTACTTAGTTCAAGAGTATGAACTTGCATATAAATGTACAATCACACACATGCACACAAAAGAATGGACATAAATGTCCATTAGAGAACATTAAAGTTTTAAATCCAATCACAGCTAATATAACTTCAAATGAAGCCAGAGGCCAGAATGTGATCCTTGATTCCTTTCTCCCTCACCACTCAGTAATCAAGTTATGGAAAATTTGCCTCCTAATACTTTTCAAATAGATTGCCCACTCCCAGCATTATGCCCGAGTTCAGAATAACAGCATTTCTCATTGGGATATTAGTCTTCTAATTAATTGTTTTTTTCTTTTAAATCTCTTGGACTCAATCAAAACTGCATCTCCCATTTGTTGAAGGGTTATGAAATCAGCATTGCACTAAGCACTTGATCACTTACATTATTCAATTCTCACAGCAACAATGCAAAGCAGGACTTACTGTCCTCCTTTTCACAGATGAGGGGTCTAAAGCTCTGAGAGAGGCTAAGTAACTTGCCCAAGGTCATGCAGCTGGAATTGTGGAGTAGAAATTCAAACTCAAATCTATGTTCCCCAAAACCATATGCTCAACTGCTTAAACCTTCAACTCAATCCCTTATGTGACCTTTCTAAAGGTAAATGTAATCATATTTTACTATACATAAAATCTTGTAAACAAGACCAGCCTATCCGCTCCTCATCCCAAGCTATTCTCACCTCTTTCTGCAACACTCAACTCTTAGCAGTTCAACCTCACTGCTTTACCTGTGAATACAGCTTTTTCACTAAGAATGCTTTTCTCCATTAGCAAGTTACTTCCAGAACAACCTTCAAGATTTACTCAGGCAATCCCTACCCTGGAAAGCCTTTGCCCTAATAAAAAAAAATACCTAAAACTGGGTTAAGTGACTGTTTGCTATGGTTATCGGCTAACTTTCTTATCATACTATAACTTTATCTTCTCAGGTTATCAGTTCCTAAGAAGTAAATACTGCATTTTAAAATCTCTACATTCTTAGTACATTATGTAGTACGACTAATGAATACTGAATTAATGAATGAATTCATCAGAAACAGAACAGTTTAAGAATTTGGCCCTAAACTCAACTTGGCCAGATTTCGAAAACTAACCTGCCACACAGTGAACCTGCCAAGCCTAGAGCAGGCTTCTAAATCTTGTTTATTTCTTCCTCTATAAAATGAAAGGTAACTGCACTTAACCTCACACCCAAGCTAGTTTGGAGAGGAGTAAAAGAAATTAGATTTAGCACAATCTCTGACACTGAAAGTACACATTAAACATTAACAACTTTTTTTCACTTTCAAAGTTTATCCGTGCTGACAAAGCCACATCTCAAATAACAGCTTTTCCTCGTGGCTTGCATCAGAGTTTAACAGTTCTCCAAAAGTCTTAAGATATCTTACAAACAACCTCGCCCACAAACAAAGATCTTTCAGCTTTTGGTTACACCAGAACTCAGTAGCTACCACCCACACCCTAAGTCACCAGCAGTGTCTTCTATTTATTGCTTCTTCCCATCCTCGATTTCCTCCTCCCTCAAAGATCATGCCCCTAAGCAAGCAGAAATCCACCCCAAAACCCAGCAGCAGCACCTTCTTCCAGGAACCGCCACCTCACACCCAAGCTAGAGCGAATTTGAAGAGATCCATCATTTGGTACAAACTTAAATTTCCTTGGAGGATCTATTTATTCGAAGACGCTGGCTTCCTAAGTATTAATTCAAAACAAACAATGAATTTCTGGCATTATGAATCCAAGAAAAAAGGTCCCCAGAAAGCCTTCCGCAATAAGAGTTCTTCAGGTTTATTACTCTCAAATAGTGACTCAAACCCATTTCATCCTGCTTGTCATCTACGCTCTCTTAAAAGAGATGGTCCGCACTTTCAGGGACCGGAATGCCTTCCCCCGCTCCCCTGTCACCTCCCTTCCCACCTCCCCGTGCCCTCCCGCAGCACAGGGCCGGCCTGGTCCCTCACCAGCGGCTGGCTCAACAGAGACATCACTCACCGCTTCTTGGGGATGATGCCCGACTCCTGCGCGGCGGGAGTGGCAGTGGGCGCCGCCGTGGCGGTCGCCGCGGTTCTCCGCGCTTTGCAGTCATTGGTACTCAGAGCTTCCTGAGGCCGGCCCAGCAAATGGCCTGAAAGAACCCGCAGCCTCCGCCCGGCGCGGTCCCGCTCCGGATCCCGGTCCCGGTCCGCTGCGGACCCGGAGCCCGCGCCCGCGCCCGCGGGCCGTCCCGCCCGCCGCAGCCGCCGCCTCCGCCATGGCTTCCGCCTTGTGCCGCCGCCCGGGGCCGCTGGGCTCGGGTGAAAGGTCACTCAGAGCGGCGCCCGGCGCGACCATTCGCTGCAGCGCATCCCGGCAGCCACCGCGGCGACTGGGCGGCTGGTGCCATGCGCCTGGAGCTACTTATTCTCAGCTCCCGCCCACCGCGGCCGCCCGCCTCCACGGTCACGCCCCAGACCGCTGACACCTGTCAAGCAGGTGAGTTCGAGCCATCCCGGGATTGGCCCTGCCTGAGTCAAGCTAGATAACTGGAGCCAAACCGCAAACGCTCCCCGAGGTGACGTAGTGCGCTGGGTGGTCTTCTCGGGTGAGGCCTGAGCCTCCAGAGTAGCTCTCAGGACCAGACGCCTCGGACCGTCTGGGGACCTGACGAGCGAACCAACGCCGTCATTTCCCTGAGCCCAGCTCTGCTCTCCTTCGCTGCGGGGGGTCAGTAAAAGTAACTCAGAACTGATTGGCTGCCTATAACCATAAAAGCAAATTCCTGTCATTTTCTTATCACCTACTTCGAGCCTGGCACTGTGCTCAATGCTAGATCTCAAGTAAGTAAGCTTTGAAAAAACTGAAATGAGAAAACAGACTCGGAGACACTTAAGTTGCCCAAAGGCATGCACCCAGTAAACACTAATGCTGAATTGCAACCTTGGTTCTCTTTCTGTGGTTACTGGGTGTTGCGCCCTTCTTTTTCTTCATTTTCCTAATAGTGCCAAAGTTTTCTGGTGCTAGAGATAAAACTGTTATTGCTTGGTCGCTAATTCCTGTCCAACTCTTTTGCAGCTCCATGAACTGTAACCCTCCAGGCTCCTCTGTCCATGAGATTTCCCGGGCAAAAATACTTAGTGAATTGTCATTTCCTTCTCCAGTGGATCTTCCTGACCCAGGGATCAACCCTGCATCTCCTGCATTTGCAGGCAGATTCTTTACCACTGAGCCACC
The DNA here is from genome assembly GCA_917880005.1 of Nanger dama. NCBI lineage: Eukaryota > Metazoa > Chordata > Mammalia > Artiodactyla > Bovidae > Nanger > Nanger dama. The sequence goes on from CAKJTW010000010.1 coordinate 20,479,213, forward strand.
TAGGAATCCCAAAGATGAAATTACCCAACAACTGTTCTTAAGGCGTCTCAGTCATCTACAAATTGGCTTCATTTCTGGAGAGTGGCACTTAGTGAAATTGGAGCTGTGTCAGTAGGACTGTGCTCCATGATCAATTTCAGCCAGTTAATCAGATAGACTTTTATAAGCCACCTTGCAGACCTCAATCAGAAGTTAAGAGTTCCTTTTCGCATAAGGTGCAATGTAAAAGTAAGTCTTGGGAATGGTAAGAGAAAGCGTTACCATAAGCTTTCTGAGTCTAATGAGTTCACCTCCTTTCTGAATACCCACCTTCTTGCTAACACAGACTTCTGCAAAAGAGTTAAGATATTCCAGAAGTTTTTGACCAATACGAAAGAACCATTTAATAATTTGGAGAAAATTCAGTTCAACAGTGAAGAGGACTTGATGTGTATGCCTGATCACCAAATCTTAAAGAGAGAGTTCAGCATTAAACATCCAGTATAGCTACAGAATCACTGAGTTCCACTCCTGTTTAGCTGCTGCTTCTAACCACTGTCTCTTTGCGATAGACTAGGAGTGGGAAAAGGGAGCAGCAGGAGTAAATTGCTGTGAATGCTCTAAGGAAGAAGACTTCTTAAATTTGAGAATTCAGCAACTCTAGTCTTTGAGCTTCTCACACTCTTCTAGACGTTTCTAGAACAGTATTGAAACACCAAGTAGCATGTTTGCTTGCAATCACGTAAAAGTCTTAGTGAAAGTGAAGTGCTCAGTCGTGTCCGACTCTTTGCGACCCCATGGACAGTAGCGCGCCAGGCTCCTCTGTCCATGGGATTTTCCAGGCAAGAGTACTGGAGTGGGTTGCCATTTCCTTCTCCTAAAGTCTTAGATTTCTTGCCAAAATGCTGTATAAGCAACAACTCCTTCAGAATGTTTTAGGAATAGCACAGGTCTATTAATTTTTGCTTGAGTCCCAGAGAGCACAATCTAATACTAATTTTCATGCCTTAAATGTAAATGTAGTTAACTGACTACCACAGTCTTTTCCATGTTGAGGTTGAACATGCTTCTTGCCAACTCTCAGGAGACAAAATTTATAAATTTTGCCAATATCAACAATAATAAAAAACTTACCTCCTGGGTGATGGAAAATTTGATATAAACTAAAATTATAGTTTTGGTGTAAACTATTATAGCATTAGAAAAACTGTTTATATATATTTCAAATATATGCACAGCAATGGAACACGTAGGCAGTAAAAACACTTGGTGAGAGCCTATTACATAACTAATTCATGTGCTATGAGATACAAAAGCCTATGCTTCATCTACATGGTAAAATTAGCTAGTTAGAATTGGGATACATGTGGGGAAGAAACTGTGATACTATTAAGTGAAATAAGTGTGATGTAGGTTACATCGGTGAAGGATTTCCTAACCCCTCTCCTTACAAGAGCAAAGCTCAAGCAGAGTGCCTTGTTACTTATTTCATCCTTCCTAAGAGAAACAGATATTTCACATGAGGCATGGTCCATTGAGTTTGAGCAAACTGAGAGAGAGTGAAGGACAGGGAAGCATGGGGTCTCAAAGAGTCAGAAACGACTGAGCGACTGAACAACAATGGTCCATTGAGATTCCCGCCAAAGGCAAAACCTCAGTGATAATCACATTCAGCAGGGCCATCTCTGCAAACGTATTCCTTTTGAGTCCTGGAACACGTGGCTGTTAATAACCTAGATCCCCAGGGAGAGTGTCCTTTATTTGCGTTTACAACAGCTCTTCTAATATGAAGCACAAAAGGTGAAATTAACTCCTGAAACATGCACCAAATTTCTTTATTGCACTGACTTTCATTGCTTATCTTCAGAGTTGATTAGTGATCCTTGAGTGAAGGAATTCTTGAATTTTATACATTTTTATTAGGAAATGAGAAAAAGTAAACCAAAGTATAATTTATCATAGGTCAAAAACTCATTAACTTCCATCTAGATTGAAAAATAGAGGGTTGCCAGCACCCCAGAAGTCCCTCTTATGCCCTCTCCTAATCAGTTCACACTCTCTACCTGTCAAAGGTAACCACTGTCCTGAGTTTTATGATACGCATTTTCTTGGTTTTTTATGTTTGTCAGTAAAGCATGCATATGTTCCCTGTTTTTTCCATTTATATGAATAGTATGATATAGTACGTTCTTTTGTGTCTGCTTTCATTCACTCAGCATTATGAGATTCATTCATATTGTTGCATGTAGTTGCAGTACGTTCATTTCCTTGCTGTATAGTATTCCATTGAACGTGTATACCAGGGTTTTTTCTACAATTAATGGGGTTGTTTCCAGTTTGTTTTTTGTTGTGGATATGGCTGCTATAATATTCTTGCATATGTCTCTAGGTGGACATATAGATGAATTTCTGTAACATACCCATCTAAGAGTGGAATTTCTAGGTCATCAAATATGCATACGTTTAATAGATAATGAAATACTAGACTTTTCCAAAGGGATTGTACAAAATCTATTCCAGCTTCATAGGATACTTCCCGTATTTATTTATTTAAAACTAAATAGACTGACAATAACATGTCAGAACTCTCATATGGGAACTCGCGTAAGCTGCTGGAATAGATTTTATACAATTCCTTTGGCTTCCCTGGTGGCACAGTAGTGAAGAATCTGCCTGCAATGCAGAAGACCCAGGTTTGATCCTGGGTTGGGAATATCCCCTGGAGAAGGGAATGGCTACCTACTCCAGTATTCTTGCCTAGAAAATCCCATGGACAGAGGAGTCTGGCAGGGCTGCAGTCCATGGTGTCACAAAGAGTAGGACACGAATGAGCAACGAACCCTTTCACTTTTCATAATACCTTTGGAAAAGCCTGGCATTTTATTATCTATTAAATATATGCATACTTGAGGACTTAGAAATTCCACTCTTAGATGAGTACATTACAAAAATTCATCTACATATCCACCTACAGACATTTTATAGCAATCTTACCCAAAACAGTCCCAAACTGGAAACAACTCTACTAATTGAGAATAAGCTCTAGTATACAATTATATACTGTGGGGCTTCCTCGGTGACTCAGTGGTAAAGAATCTTCCTGCAGCGTGGAAGATGCAGGTTCAATCCCTGGGTCAGGAAGATCCCCTGGAGAAGGAAATGGAAACCCACTCCAGTGTTTTTGCCTGGGAAATCCCATGCACAGAGAAGTCTGGTGGGCTATAGTCCATGGGGTCATAAGAGTCAGACATGACTTAGTGACTAAAGAACAACAATAAAGATAGATCTCCTGTATTACTTTCTAGAAGCCTTAGAGTTTTTCCATTCACATTTATAATTACAGGTTACCTGGAATTGATTTTTACTTATGGTGTGAAGATCGGGTTTCTTTTTTCCCCCCGTGTGAGTATTCAGTTGTTTCAGTACTACTTGTTGAAAATACCTTCTTCTACATTACCACCTCTGTCATAAATCAACTGTTGACATAACATTAGTCTGTTTCTAGCTCTGTATTATATTCCATTGGTCTATCTACCTTATGCCAGTATCACACTGGCTTAGCTACTCTTTATTTTTTTCCATCTTCTACATAGAATTATATAATCTGTGAATAGTAACAGTTGATTTTTCTTTTCCATCCTTCTTTTCTTGTTTTAGTCAACTGGCTAGAACCTCCAGTACAATATTCAAGAGAAGTTGTGGTAGTGGCACATTTATCTTGTTCCTGATTTCAAAGGGAAATCTTTCAACACTTTACCAGTGTTTCAACAGGGTTGCTGAGTTTTTGTTTCATTTTGTTTTTAACAAACCTTTGAGGAATTCCCCTTCTAATCCTAACTCTCTTGCTGAGAGTTTTTATCATGACTGGAAATGAGTTTTATCAGATTTTTTTCTGTACCTGTTGAGATGATCATAGGATTTTTCTCTTTTATTCTGTTCGTATGGTAAATTACATGGATTGATTTTTCACTCTTCAGCCAACCTTGCAATGCTGGCATGAACCCAACATGATCATGACATACTAGCCTTTTTATATATCATTGAATATAGAGTAATATTAAATTTTTGTTTAATATTTTGTGTTATGTTTACAAGTAAGGTTGGTCTGTTATTTTCCTTCTTTTAATAGAAACATGTCAGATTTTGCTGGTCTCATGAAACAAACTAGTGAGTACTTCTTTGTTTTCTAGGCTCAAGAAGAGTTTGTGTAAGACTGATCATTATTTCTTCCTTAAATGTTTGCTACAATTCACCCAAGAAACAATCTGAACCTAGATTTTTCTTTATGGGAAGATCTTTTTATTAAAAGACTAAATAGTTTAATGCTACTCAGATTTTCTGTATCTGCTTGTTTCGTTTTTTAACAGTTTTTTAGCACATTGTCTGCTTCATTTACATTTTCAAATTTAATGACATAAAGTTTTTCATAGTATCTTCTATTATCACTTAATGTCTATAGAATCTTTGCTAATGTCCTACTTTTTTATTCCCAATGCTGGTTATTTTGGTATCTCCCTTTTTTAAAATCAATTTACCAAGCATTTAGCAATTTTATTACTTTTTTAAAAGACCAACTTTTGACTTTGTTGATCCAATTATATGTATTTTTAATTAATTTCTGCTAATATTATTTCCTAACTTCCAGTTTTTTCCTAATTTTTTAAATGAATGCTTAGCTCATTGGTTTCTCAGCCTTTTGTTGTGTTTCTTTTCTGATATTTACATTTAGGGCTATAAATTTCCCTATAAGCAATTAACTTCAAGTTTTGATAACATTATTTTCATGATTATTCAGTTCCAAATAGTTTCCACTTGTATTTGAAAAGAATGATTTGTATTCTCTCTTGTTTAGGAGTATAGTGTTCCTAAGATACAAATTTGATCTAATGATTGTATTGTTCAAGTATTGTTTTATATTCAAGTATATGTATTTTTTATATCCCAACTGATATGTGTTTACTTACTTTATCAGTTATTGAAGTATGTTAAGATCTCCCACTATCATTATGGATTTATCTCTTTTTCCTTCTACTGCTAATCTTTGCTTTCAATACCTTGAACCTGTATATTAAATGTCAAAATTATTATATTTTCCTGATGAATTGAACCTTTCATAATTATCAAATATCCCTCTTGCTTTCTAATAATGATTTTTGTCTTAAAGTTTAACTATGGAAGTTTGTATGTGAGTGTGGAGAGTAAGGGGATGGCCTTATCCTATGACTTACAATCTTTTTGTATTCATATGTTTTAGATGTGTCTCTTTTAAATAGCGTTTAGTTGTTTTCTTTAGGAAGTTTTAGCACAAAATCTTGGATCATTTAACCTATTTAAATTTCATTCATTTACTGATATATATGGTGTAATGGCTAACAGCATTACCCTCATTCCCAGACAAACATAGGTTTGAATATTGGCTCCACCATTGATCAGAAAGATGTGTTATCTCAAGCTTGTCACATTAATATCTTTGGGCTCAGCTCCTTGTCTATAAAGTTGGGATAGTAATAACAACTTCCCAGGGGTATTAAAAGATTAATGAGCAAGAATATAGTAAATTCCAACTGCTATTATGGAAGTGAGAGTGAGGTTGGTGTAAGGATGACAGCCCTCCTACATAAGGCAATGCACACTAGAGGAAAAGAAATGAAGTTGAATGAGAAATGTGAAGCCAAATCTGAGGAGCATTGAAAACTTAGCAGAAGAGTCAACACTGGTCTGGTGGAAGTTATTTTAAGTTCTTGAGCCGAGAATTAGCATGACAATCAGGAAAGACCAGTACTCTGGAATTCATTCTCAGACGGAAGTCACCTATCAGGTATACCTGCGAAGCTGTCCGTAGTTATAAAAAGAAGCTCTACCAGCAAATGATGAAGATATAAAAACTCCTACAAAAAGTCTGTAGGAGTTAGCAATGTTTTTGAATGACAGGAAAGCATTTACCCGTGCTTGGCTGTCTGCTCCAGTAAAGGGCACTGAAGATGTTTAATGGGAAAGTGGCTGCAGGCTACATTCTGTCGCAATACCATTTTAGCATTTTATATGTCACAGTCACTCCATATAGGGAAAGGAGGAGGAACTGCATTAGTTAGCCAAATTATTCAGTTAGAGTTGAAAGTACTTTATGTTCTATAAACTTTATGTTCTTTATGTTCTATAGCTGCTCTGCTACTAACTTACTATGCAGTCTAAAACTGTTTCCTGATTTCTTCTGTTTCTTTAGATAAGAATCATTTCTGACCTGCCTACCTGTCAGATTTATTGCAAAATGATAAATAGGCAAGGACTTTGGAAACCAAAGTCTAAAATTACTTAAAAAAATTATTTTCTTTAGAACAGATTAAAATCAAGATTTGTTATTTATCGGTTAGTACTTTAAGCCAGTAAACATTTAAAGTTTTGCTTTTAGGTAAACTTAAGCTCTTTGGACTCTAAGACTTCTTTATAAATCTTAAAAATCGAGAGCCCCCCAACAAAGAACTTTTGTTTATGTTTATGTCTACCTACATATCTACCTACACCATATAATAAATTAAAATTTTAAAATATTTAAAATACTTCTTTATCAATTTATTTTAAAATAATGATGACCAACCAATACATATTTATATAAGTAAAATATTTTACTAAAAATAACTATTGTGGGGGACATGAGAAAAATGGCTTTCCTTTACATTTTTTCAAACTGATGTTTTGCTTAATAGAAGACAGTTCAATTCTCATATCTGCTTCTGAAATCAATCAGTTGAAATACCACATGCCATGTAACTACCGAAAATCTCCATGTTACACCAATGAGAGAATCAGAGTGAAAAAGATAAATAATGCCTCAGTCTGTTTTGAAAATACTTTTGACCTTGATCACTCCCTGAAAGAGTTTGGAAGACCCAACAAAGATTCCCAGATCACATTTAAGAATGGCTACTCTAAAGTATTTCTACAGATACATACTAAAACATTTGCTGGGTAAGCTCTAAACAACTGAATGCTAAAAGTAGTTAACACTCTTGCCACAAAGTAGTATGAAATGCCCACTATTCATAAACCAAAGGTGTTAAAAATATTTAAAGAATAATTTCACATTTTGATACATTCTATATGAAATAGGTATTTTTAAATTTCATACAATCACATTTGAAAGTGATTCCTGCACTTTAAAATCAGATTTCCAAATCCAATTCACATATGACTAGAAACTGAATTCTTATAAATGGGGTATCTAACTTTAGTATGACTTTTGTGTTGTAACATGATAGCTTAAGGTATCTTATAAAATCAGGCTCACTCCTATGTTAGTCTTACAATATTATTTATATCGGTGCATTTAAATCAGTGGTTTAAGAGTTTAAAGGATGTTCCCAAGGTCATTTTTTAATGCTGTGGAGATGATAGCTTGGCAAAATTCTTTATTCACAAATCCTAGCATTTGAACTTCTTCTATCTCCAGGTTTCTTAGCCCTCCCCATCAGTGCTTTCATGTGTTTGGCCAGCAATGATGGAGCACCCAGGAACAAGTGATATTCTGAAAGGCAAGTCTTTTATGTGCTAATTCATTCCCATCAGAATTGATTTGTTTTGTTTTCCCATAGATCAAAAGTATTCTTTGGGGAGTAGGGAAAAGAGTGTCTTTAAATTCACTGAGACTCTTCCAGAGCACCAGAGAGAGCCAGGTTTGAGGATATTGTAGCACAAATCTCCAGGGTCCTAGACTCAGCTCTGGCAAATCTGCTTTAGGACAGCAGACACTTTTAGGAATTCCTACTCCATATTCAGGAGAATTTAATGAGGAAGTAATTTGCTGCTTACCCCTCCCAGGTGGCATAATCTCTACTCACCATTTCTCTCTCTCTCTTTTTTTTTTTTGAAAGAATTGACTTCTGAAAGGGGACAGTACTGATTTGGGTTATAGGATTATAGTATGAGAAGCTACTGTGAGTGTGTTTGGAGTACACACACCTCTAATGGTCACTCTGTCATTATCCTTTACGTAGAATCAAATTTTCTCCTTAGTCCAGCTCAACCATGGCACTGCCTCTCACTACCCCAACAATCACATATTAAAGCCTGAGGACGTATATAAGCTACTTTGAACTAGGTGATTTGTGTTTGTTTTGTTTTGTTCATACCATGCGGGATATGATCTTAGTTCCCAGACCCGGGATCGAACCCATGATCCCCTGAAGTCTAGGTGCAGAATCTCACCCACTGAACCACCAGGAAAGTCCCTGAATTGGGTTTTTAAAATGATCTATTAACCACCAATGAGCTTCCTGGGTGGAGCAGTAGTAAGGAGTCCACCTGTCAAGCAGCAGAGGCAGGTTTGAGCTCTGGGTTGGGAAGATCCCCTGGAAAAGGAAATGGCAACCCACTCCAGTATTCTTGCCTGGGAAATTACACAGACAGAGGAGCCTGTTAAGCCACAGTTCATGGGATTGCAAAGAGGCAGAAACAACTTAGCGACTAAACAACAGCATTAACCACCAAGGCACTGTTTCTACTGCAGCCCTATAGCTACCATTTAAAGTAGCAATATCTGGTTTTGCAATCTGCTTTTTAAATGTTGACATATTAAATGACTTTTTCATGCGAGATATATGGTAGCTTTTTCATGTTCTTCTTACTCTTTTTCCTTATTTTTAACACCCCTCCTTCGTATTTTTTCTTTCCTTTAAACCTTTTTCTCTTCTGTTTTTTCTACATGGGTCAGTATAATGCAGGACTAGAGAAAGGTGAAGAAATAAAGTATTCAGGGTCATGAAATGAGCAATAAAATTGATCCATGAGCCACGAGACAAAGTCACGGGAAGACAGCCAAGGCTAATGCCAGGAGGTCCGCATAGAGGAAGACAAAGCAGGAAACACATCCAAAGTAGCGGCCTGTATAGAACAACTGACAGCCAGACCACAAGGCAGGCATGCAAAGATGGTCTAAATGGAAGCCAGCTAATTCTGTTAAAGGGGTCCTTTTCTAAAATATGCTCTTTAAAGACATTGTCTGACCCTCTTTAAAGACAGTTTCAAAATAGATCCTTGATCCAGCTTACTTTAAACTTGTGCGCAAAATAGTTGTGTGTTTAAAGTGTTAGACAATTTTTCATTTCTGTTTCGAAGGCATTCAAATACCAGTACTAACAGCACATTCATGTCTTTAAAAAAAAAATGCCAAAGCTACTAGATCCAAAGTAATATTCTGATTTGCTTGTATGTGGTAAGAGGAGGACAGAGTTGAAATTCACATAACTGGAATTTTAATTATAGTCAGTTCTAACACTATTTTTGTGGTGAGCCATAATCAATTTTAAAACCATCCATTTAATCACAATTTATGTTAGAAGCAGACATTGTCTATATAGAGTAGGGTCATACGATGATTCTCCAGAGAGCAGGCAGGAGGCTTGTAGAGGGGTGAACATCAAGAAGCCTCCCCAGGGAAGCAGTGTGCCAGCTGGAAAAGCATGACACTAGATGCAGTAATAATCATGACAAGATCTAGGCCCTACCACAGCCAGGGGTTCTACAAAAGGGAGAGGAAGATATTTGAATGAATCGGCCACTTATGCTAGTTCTGAGTGTTCCTTATACAGCACTAGGGGTCAGGAAAATCATCCTTCGTTGACTATGCACTGGCCTACCTTTTGTGCCTTAACTACAAGTATATTAAAGTCAGGGTAAGTACCATCCCAAGTTCTAACTATAGTTTTCTAAAACTCCATCACTAAAGGAGTTTGTTTATTATAACTAAACTACAGATCTTCCAGCTTCCCAGCAGATCTTAAAATGTCAGAGAAAAATTGCATAAATGCAGAATTCAGCATATGAATATGTGAAATCCCCACAAAAATGTGTAAAAATTAGGTTTTATTAATACCTTATACCTTTGAATAAATAATACAGTGCAAGATGATGACCAGTTATGCAACTTGCCTACAATAAAAACATATTTCTGCTAAATAACATTTTCTTTAGAACCAATCCATGAGAACAACAGGTAAACTTCTGCTTCCTAGATTTGAAATAAGATTATTAAAATTACCTTGTCTTATGACATATCAATGGGAGAAGACAATGTCTTCAATTTGCATCCAAATAACCCAATGCAGATGATAAGCAAAGGAGACATTAAGGTGTTTGGAGAATAGGTCAGACAAAATTGATCATGTTAAAGCTGGGTGATGGCACATATATACTCCCTACTTCTGTATATGTTTCAAATTTTTCCATAATTAAAACTTTATATTTAAAATTTTTTAATTTATCTATTAAATTACGATTTCAAATATAGTCAATGCTATTGCAAAATATCTAGATAGGATAGTAGTGAGAAGGAAAAGGGGTAAAATATTTTAGCATGCATAACCTTTCCCAGTATTCAAATATCAAATAAGATGAGAATTGTTGTTCAGTTGCTCAGTCAGGTCCGACTCTTTTGCGACCCCATGGACTACAGCACGCCAGGCTTTCCTGTCTTTCACCATCTCCCGGAGCTGCTCAAACTCATGTCCATTGAGTCAGTGATGCCATCCAGCCATCTCATCCTCTGTCATTACCTTCTCCTCCTGCCATCAGTCTTTCCCAGCATCAGGGTCTTTTCTAATGAGTCAGCCCTTCACATCAGGTGGCCAAAGTATTGGAGTTTTAGCTTCGGCATCAGTCCTTCAATGAATATTCAGGATTGATTTCCTTTAGAATTGACTGGTTTGATCTTGCAGTCCAAGGGACTCTCAAGAGTCTTCTCCAACACCACAGTTCAAAAGCATCAATTCTTTGGCTCTCAGCCTTCTTTATGGTCCAGCTCTCACATCCATACGTGACTACTGGAAAAACCATAACTCTGACTATACAGACCTTTGTCAGCAAAGTTATGTCTCTGCTTTTTAATATGCTGTCTAGGTTGGTCATAGCTTTTCTTCCAAGGAGCAAGTGTCTTTTAATTTCATCACTGCAGTCACCATCTACAGTGATTTTGGAGCCCAAGAGAATAAAGTCTGTCACTGTTTCCACTGTTTCCCCATCTATTTGTCATGAAGTGATGAGACCGGATGCCATGATCTTCGTTTTTGAAGGTTGAGTTTTAAGCCAGCCTTTCACTCTCCTTTTCACTTTCATCAAGAGGCTCTTTAGTTCCTTTTCACTTTCTGCCATAAGGATGGTGTCATCTGCATATCTGAGGTTATTGATGTTTCTCCAAGCAATCTTGATTCCAGCTTGTGCTTCATCCAGCCCAGCATTTCACAAGGTTTATTCTGTATATAAGTTAAAGCAAGGTGACACTATACAGCCTTGATGTGCTCCTTTCCTGATTTGGAACCAGTCTGTGGTTCCATGTCCAGTTCTAACTGTTGCAAGTGACACACCATCATTTCTGCCTCCTTCAGTTGGTCAGACATACCACCCCTAGTACTAAGTGGAAGAGGAAACACAGGAGACAAGGATCACTGAGGACCTTATTGGAGGCTGGCTACTACGTGGAAGATAGAAATACCCTTAAATATTAGAGATAAGATATATAAAATTGGACTTGCAGGGGTTGTCTTTAAGTGAAATATATTTGGACTCTAATCCATCTGGGATGGTTATATTACCAAAGAGGGAGCCAAATGATAACTTCCGGTTATTTAAAACTTTCAAGATACCTAATGCTATAAATCTCCATGTACAAAAGCAAACTACCCTATGAAGAAATCTAGAGGATTGCTGATTGTATCTTCCTTCAAAACTGAAGGGAACACCAATGGCAAGTTCTGTTAAAGTCTTTTTATCGCCACCTTTCTTTTTGGCTCAGCTGGTAAAGAATCCGCCTGCAATGCGGGAGACCTGGGTTTGATCCCTGGGTCGGGAAGTTCCCTTAGAGAAGGGAAAGGCTACCCACTCTATTCTGGCCTGGATTGTATAGTCAATGGGGTCGCAGAGTTGGACACAACTAAGTGAATTTCACATATATACATTCCCAAATAGGGTTATGCATGCCTCTACCAAAGGTCAGTTCCTAGTTTATAGCTGCATTCCTGGTAGACTTAAGTCTGTCTTGGCACAAGTGTTCTAGCCTGGCTTTTTGTTCTTAGTCTTAACAATCCCAACCAAAGAATAATGGTGGAAGGGAGAGAAAAATACAGCAGTGGGTTTTGCCCTTAACTTAAAAATCTCAACAAGGGAAGAAAATAATCACCATATTCACAATTAGAAGTCTTGAAGAAAATATGAGAAACTTTATAAACTGACAGTCCTAACTATCCTTAGACCTAGGTTTATATATACCAAATTAAAGTTATACTTTAGTCTCTTTCTCTGTATTCATCTCTGTATCCACATTTACATATTGATTTCTAGCACCAGTAGTTTTTAAAAATAGTAGTTTAGGGTTTCCTACCACACTTTCATGGTGTGATCACTCACACCATGATCTTGGGAGTGCAAAGTCAAGTGGGCCTTAGGAAGCATCACTACAAACAAACTAGTGGAGGTGATAGAATTCCAACTGAGCTACTTTAAATCCTAAAAGATAATGCTGTGAAAGTGCTGCACTCAATATGCCAGCAAATTTGGAAAACTCAGCAGTGGCCACAGGACTGGAAAAGGTCCGTATTCATTCCAATCCCAAAGAAAGGCAATGCCAAAGAATGCTCAAACTACCGCACAATTGCACTCATCTCACACTCTAGTAAAGTAATGCTCAAAATTCTCCAAGCCAGGCTTCAGCAGTACGTGAACCACGAACTTCCAGATGTTCCAGGTGGTTTTAGAAAAGGCAGAGGGACCAGAGATCAAAAATACTAAAACTAATCAATAAAATAATAATATCAGTTCTTTACGAAAGTACCAATCCCTGGCCCAGATTAATAAGGTTATATGGTTAATTAATATGGTTAATGTGGTTTCTTAGAATTGATACTAAACACATTTATTTTATAATAGCAGACAATCCACATAAGGAAAAAATAACAGGTAAGTCTACTTCAAGCCACAATTAAAATGCCCACAAATATTTAATATGATTGGAGAAAAACTAATAAAACTAATAAAACTTTCACTTTGTTTCACATTCCATTTCTCATTCTATGACTTAATAATTGCTTATTGGTTTAGGTAAAACTTATGGCTTTAGCCTTGAACTGTAATGTTGGGGTATATAGAGTAATAAAAGGGAAATTAAATATATAATTTTTTAAATTGATGTTTTAGTACAATTGTAAAGTATGTACACACACATACTGTCTCTTTCTCTCTCACACACACACCAAAAACAAATGTAACATGAAAGGAACTGTTTACATTTAAGTTCAGGATTCTTACATTCTACCCTAGAATTTGTTTGGTGACCACTTGTTTGGTGACCAGGTTGGTAGCTGTACATCTGGTTCTGATCAGTTGCTGCTGCTACTGCTGCTAAGTCACTTCAGTTGTGTCCGACTCTGCGATCCCATAGATGGCAGCCCACCAGGCTCCTCTGATCCTGGGATTTCTTCCAGGCTAGAATACTGGAGTGTGTTGCCAATTCCTTCTCCAATGCATGAAGAAAAGTGAAAGTGAGGTTGCTCAGTCGTGTCCGACTCTTAGCGACCCCATGGACTGCAGCCTACCAGGCTCCTCCATCCATGAGATTTTCCAGGCAAGAGTACTGAAGTAGGGTATCACTGCCTTCTCCAGATATCACTGCCTTCTCCAGATCTAGAGTTGGTCTTACCCCAAAGTTCAATTGGGCACTTTCCAGAAAATGAGATATTCTGCAATTTTCCCTTGGGAAGGAGAGAAAAAATATGGATTGCAGGAATCTGCCACTTTGGAAATTAACTAATCCGGGGTTCTCCAGCGTAAATTCTGTATGGTGCTAGTGCTTTCGGTTGGAGAGAGCAATGGCACCCCACTCCAGTACTCTTACCTGAAAAATCCCATGGATGGAGGAGCCTAGTAGGCTGCAGTCCATGGGGTTGCTAAGAGTCGTACACGACTGAGCAACTTCACTTTCACTTTTCACTTTCATGCATTTGAGAAGGAAATGGCAACCTGGTGGGCTGCTGTCTGTGGGGTCGCACAGAGTCAGACCCGAATGAAGCGACTTAGCAGCAGCAGCAACAGCAGTTCTTCTGGGTACAGGGCACATTTCTGTGGTTCTTCCATCATAAATTTGAAAAACATTTCCCACTATAACTCTGCCCCATTGAAGTCACATTACCTATTAGCTTATAAAGGATCTGAAAATTCTTTGTAATAGTATGTTTACTCACAGAATGGTTTTCCCCCAACACCTATTTATATCTCTTTGGGACGCATTGGCTTAAATTATAAGGTCCTACAGAGCAAGTGCTGGAGAAGGCGATGGCACCCCACTCCAGTACTCTTGCCTGGAAAATCTCATGGACGGAGGAGCCTGGTGGGCTGCAGTCCATGAGGTCGTGAAGAGTCGGACATGACTGAGCGTCTTCACTTTCTCTTTTCACTTTCATGCATTGGAGAAGGAAATAGCAACCCACTCCAGTGTTCTTACCTGGAGAATCCCAGAGATGGGGAAGCCTGGTGAGCTGCCGTCTGTGGGGTTGCACAGAATCGGACATGACTGAAGTGACTTAGCAGCAGCAGCAGCATAGAGCAAGTGCTCAAGATATGAATAGCCAAGGCCAGTGTCCCAAGGACTATGATCATTGACCAGTCATTTTGTGAATGGTGGGCCAAAGCTGTCAGTCCAAAATTTAAATTACAGATGTCCTAAATGATAGTCATGGAAGCATATTTTTAACATTTGAAGATGATACTAAAGTCTAAATCTATGTAATGAAAATTTTTTTCTTAGCTATAAGGTTAAGTTCAGCCAATAGGGCAGAACTGAGCCTATTAGACAAACCTGAAAAGTTATTGCACACACAGATACTCACATGTATGCATATAAATGTAATGTTTTTATACATGAAAGCCATAATCAAGATGAGTGACCAAGGTCTGTGAGATTGCTAATTTCCTGGGTGAAAGAAGAAGAGTTCAAGATAATATTGAAACATTCAACAAATGGTAGTGTAGAAGAAACAAGGAGTCTATTTCTTAGTTACAATGAAGGGAGAGGTGCAGGTTTAGAAAAATATTGTAAAAAGAAAAGAAAGGCATTTAATAATATCTCAACACAGAATCATAATCCTTCCAAATCTATTCCTGTGTTTCTTACTTGAGAGGATGATGTTTGCTGTGATAGAGTTATATATGGGGGCGGGGGGATTAGCGGCTATGTCTTTGATATTCAAGTTGAATTAACAACAGCATTATAAACAGAAGGGGATTCAGAAAAAGTTTCATGTTTGTATGAAATGGACAGATTATCTCCTACCCTAAATCCCATGAATAATCCTCATTATCCTCTTTCAGCTTTTTATCCAGAAAAGAAAAGAATCATCTTTGTGCATTTATCCATTTGTTTAGAAAGTGACCTTCTAGGACTGCATCTTTGGCATGTTGTGGGTGGCTGTAAGCATCCTGGGGGTGTTCAGCAAATGATGATAAAGAAGTTTAGATGAAGAGCACAAAGTCAGACAGTTAATAAGGTCCAACTCAGGGCTCTTAATGCCCAAGTTTATAACAACAGCAACTCTCACTTACATCACTTTTAAACTGTGTCTGGGTTTTAAAGCATATTGATTTTGTTTCCTTAAGATAATTTACTCAAGTAGTTCTGTTAAGTGTTGATTTGCAATGCCAGCAAATCCTATGCTACATTATCATGGAAATACCAAATATTTTGAAGACATGTACAGTCAAAGACATGTTTTGTTCTATTATCTTTCCCTTGGCTGAGGAAAAAGAGGACTTGCTATAGAATAGCAGGATTAGTGGATTGCAAAATGAATTGCTCCTTATTCATGTGAAATCATGAACTTCTAGTTACTGTTTTCATAGTCTGTCATACATAACATTTTTACCAAACCTAGGCTGAAATTTATGCAAGTTATTAGTCATTATCACCTACAATACAGGCCTTCTCAAGTCAATGATATCAGCTCTCTTGTTGGATATATTCTTTAAATTTCCAATCAAAGTCTATAACTCACAAGGTGATTATTTCACAGTCTTCCCAATATGTTTTAGAGTTGCAGCTTCCAAGAGCTTATATTGGTGGCACCGCTAATAACTGTTATTGTCGTTTTGTCCCCAAGTCATGTCTGACTCTTTTGCAGCCCCATGAACTGTAGCCCAGTGGTCTCCTCTGTCCATATGATTTCCCAGGCAAGAATACTGGAATGGGTCTCCATTTCCTTCCCCAGGGGATCTTCCTGACCCAGGGATAGAACCTGAGTCTCCTGCATTGGCAAGGCAGATTCTTTACCACTGAGCCACCAGAGAAGCCCATTAATAACTAATTTTTTCAAATTGACTGGTGCTACCACTGTTCTCTAATCTAAGGAAACCCGAAAGCTCTCCCTGACTTGTCTGCTGTCCTTCCCCTTCTATCCCAACCATCACCAACTTACACCAGAAGAGGAATTACCTTTTCCTCACTATTCTTACTACCGTGGCCTATGCCAGGCCATGTCTCCTGCCTCCAGACCAACCTAAGTTCTCCAGGTTCCCACTTTTGAATTTTTCTGACATACATTTCTGCCAGAATAGTCTTAGTAAAGTACTATTTATATTACCCTCTAGTAAATCTGACTACTCCAGACCATGGAGTACCTCAAGGTACCCATAGTACTTACATATAGCTCAATGCTTAATTAAGTATTCCCAGGTGATTTCATTTGAATTCATTTTATCTTGAGAGTGTTTTATGTTTGTTTGTTTTGTTTGTTTGTTTTGTTTTCATTCAGCTGCTGTAGCCCTCACATAAGACTTGTTCAAGATCAACCCTCACAGTCAAATCCTAGCCCATTATTAACACTTTAAATGTGCCGTAGAATATTCTGTGCTATGCTAGAAAGAGGCTGGTTCCCATACCTTTCTGTAGTCATTCACTCATCAGATATTACCAAGCAATCTCTGTATACCAAGTAGCATGCAATTGCAAGAGATGTAATCTTTGCCTTGAAGGAACTTGTAGGAGAGTCAGTGTCCTGAGGACTTGGAATTTAAGTATGTGTGGGTGGGTGCTTTGGGGCAGCCAGAGGAAACAAAACTAAATTAGACTGGGAATAGTAAGGAGTGGAACTTCATTGTCCAAATTGTGTTTCCCAGCTCACTAGTCCTGAAAAATTCTCCATGAATAAACAAACAAGATGCTATGGTCAAATAAATGTGGGAAACCCTGGCCCCTGTCACTTCCTTTCCCAAAGAGTCAGTCACAAAGCCTGTTAGCACACTAACTGTCTAAAGAAACCTATGGGAAACCCCAGGCATGAAATACAGATTCCCCAGTTATTGAGAGAGAAGTGGTGATTGAAACCTTCTGAATGGGTAAGTCACTGAGGGACTGAAGACGAACAGAGGACTGGGGCCAAGGATAAGGAGAATACCAACGGTGAAGTGCAGTGTGGCCCACAGGGAGGTTAAGATGAACTGGCCAGAGATGAGGAGATAGCCCAAAACAAAGTGGAAAACCAGGGGCAGAGGGAGAGGAGAGAATTTCAAGGAAGAGTTGCCCAGAAACATCAGAGCCCTACATGAAGACATTAGAGTGTCCCCTGGATCTAGCAATCAAGTGTTTACTAGGGACATGGCAAGAATGTCATCAAGGGAATGTTGGACGGAAGGGGAGTACAGTGGCCTGGGGCTGGGGGAAAGAGAGACAATAAGTGTAGATTAGACTTCTGAGAAATTTGGCTGTAAAGGGTTGGGATTAACACAGGAAGAGATTAAGAATGTTGCTGCTGCTGCTAAGTCGCGTCCGACTCTGTGCGACCCCATAGATGACAGCCCACCAGGCTCCTCCGTCCCTGGGATTCTCCAGGCAAAAACACTGGAGTGGGTTGCCATTTCCTTCTCCAATGCATGAAAGTGAAAGTGAAGTCGCTCAGTCGTGTCCTACTCTTAGCGACCCCATGGACTGCAGCGCACCAGACTTCTCCATCCATGGGATTTTTCAGGCAAGAGTGGAGTGCCATTGCCTTCTCCCAAGAATGTTGAAGGAGGGTTACTTTACAATGAGGAAATTTGAACCCTTTTATATGCTAAGGGAAAAAAAGCCAAGTAGGAAAGTTTAAGATACAGGGGAATTGGAGTGAAAGGTGCTTGGTAAGGCTAGATAACTGAGAAATGGAGAAGGAGGGACTCACAGGTGAGGCAGCATTAGCCACTGCATAAAAGAGCTACTTTTTCTGCTGGGCAAAAAGATAGGCTGAAAGAAAAAGTTATTAATAACATTAATATTCTTTGAGGACCTACTCTGTGTCAGGTGTAAATGGCTTACATAAATTGCTTCATTTAATTCTTACAATAACCATTCAGCATAAGCACTACTGTTATCCCAGCTTTGCAGATGAAGAAACTGCAATGTGGAAAGAGAGTAGTATCTTGTCATGTAGTGGAGTCATGATGCAAAATCAGGTTTTAAAAAAAGGGAGTTTCTTGCCTAACGAAAACCTTCTAGGAAGTAAATTCTCCCTTAAATGTTCTCAACTTTTCAGAATTAAGTAGAAGATATGGCTATTTCCTGAGAGTGAGCCAGAGTAGTGGCAAGGTAAGGGAGATGAGGAATGGGACACCCATTGAAATAGCTGTGGAGAAGAATGGGAAAGAGAGCCAATTAGGGACATGTCAGCGAGTGACACTAAAGCTGAGACGCATGCTGTATTAGACTTCATTTCCTGTGGTTTGTGACACCCCCACCCCCACCTGCTACGCCACGAAGGTGGTTTCTCTCCTATAGATATGAACCAAAGGCTGACAGGGTACAGAAGGATTTACTCTGATGGAGGAAACTAGAGATATCTGAGGGCACTGGGAAAATTTAAACTAAATCTTGCTGTATAAAACTGAGCAAATTTCAAGCTTAGTCCATCAAGAAATGAATTGACATAGCACAAAACGAAGAGCAAGCTTGGGGGGAAACTGTACATTCAGTTTTCAGATGTGTTGATTTTGAGATGCCTAGAGTTTCACCTGGAGAAGGCAATGGCACCCCACTCCGGTACTCTTGCATGGAAAATCCCATGGGCAGAGGAGCCTGGTAGGCTTCAGTCCATGGGGTCTCTGAGAGTCCAGACACAACTGAGCAACTTCACTTTCACTTTTTACTTTCATGCATTGGAAAAGGAAATGGCAACCCACTCCAGTGTTCTTGCCTGGAGAATCCCAGGGATGGGGGAGCCTGGTGGGCTGCTGTCTATGGGGTCGCACAGAGTCGGACACGACTGAAGCGACTTAGCAGCAGCAGCAGCCGCCGCAGAGTTTCACCACATGGGAATATCTGGACCTAAAAGTAACAGTTCAAGATTTCACACAAGTTGCTGGCTCACAGAGACAGTGAAAAAGTATCACAAACACATCCCAATTTCATCATAAAAAGAATAGAAAGATAATATGGCCTCCTAATTATGATCAGAGTAATAGAATGCTACTGCCAAGCACCAGAGCAGAGTTCTCTAGCAATGAGACCAAGATGGAAGAGGAAATTAAAAACCTGGGTTACTTGTAGGACATGGAGTTCGGTAGAGTCACTGACATAGCCCTTTAAAGTGAATAAGAGATCGCATAAGGGGTATATGAGAGGTTTAAAGTTATGCAGAGGGAAGTAGCACCTGAAGCAATTGCAAAAGCAAAGTTCACATCTTTCTCAAGTTTGCCTTGATCTAGCCTTGAAGGAAATTAGAGCAAAAGTATTCTGCATTCGATGGCTAGGTCAAGATGATTGGGGAAGTCCCTGCAGCACCAATGCTATTTTCTTTTTTTTTCATGATGTCTTCTACTACTGTCTTTGTGTTTGACATGCAATGCTCTCCCAGTCTCACTGACACACTGCCTCACATATCCCTCTTGACCCTGAAAGTCTATTTTAAATGTAAAGAAACCTGAAAGTAACAGATTTGTAAAAGAAAATAATTTCACCGTTTTGTAATAAGTTCCAAACCTCTCTGTTTGTTCTGACCAAATCTTGAGCTTGCAACTTTAAATTCAGATGTGTGGCAGCAACCACCAAGAATGCTTCAGAAATAGTCCTTGGAAGTCAGACTAGATAAAAGCCCCTCAGTCACATCTGCCAAGTGTGCACTGTAACACATTGCTGGTTCTGTTCAGTTCAGTCTCTCAGTCGTGTCCGACTCTTTGCGACTCCATGGACTGTAGCACACCAGG
This sequence comes from Nanger dama, assembly GCA_917880005.1. Lineage (NCBI taxonomy): Eukaryota > Metazoa > Chordata > Mammalia > Artiodactyla > Bovidae > Nanger > Nanger dama. The sequence continues at coordinate 20,499,394 of CAKJTW010000010.1, forward strand.
CTTCCCTGTCCATCACCAACTCCCAGAGCTCGCTCAGACTTATGTCCATCAAGTCGATGATGCCATCCTTTGCTGGTTAGGCACGTTTATCTTACATTAGCACTTATCCTTGAGCACAAACCTTGAGAAATGATTTATTTTCACACAGTCTCATGGCATAATCCCCAAGGGTTATGAACTAGGATCTTAATGAGTATTAAAAGGCCCATCCATCTGGTACATCACTAAATTCAGTAATGGGCAAAGAGAGAGACAGGGAGAAAAAGTGGTAGAAAGAAAAGGAGGGCCTGGGGAGGGAAAGGATGAGGAGGAAGAAGAGAAGAAAGATGGAAGACAGAGCAGGTGGAGAGAAAGGGGCAAAGAGAAGCCAGAGAAATAGGGAGAATGAGAAGGAAGGCCTTCCTTTTGCCTCTTAGTAATCAGAGTTACTTAGAGGTGGTTTTCAGAAGGGATTTTTCTATAAGAGGTCTTTGAAGTCATGACCTACTAATCTATTGTGTTTTGGGTATGTTCTGGTCTTCCATGTGGCCCCTGGAGAAAGAAATACAAAAGAGGGCAGTTTTGATGGCAAGAAATAAAATTTTTTTTAATGAACAAGGGAAATAATCTGGCTCAGTGTGAGTCCCTATCTTGCCCGAGACTCAGTTTGGGGAAAAATGTTTATGGTTGCCTTTTTTCAGAGTCTAAATGAAATCAGTTAAGTCACTCAGTTGTGTCCGACTCTTTGTGACCCCATGAACTGCAGCACGGCAGGCTTCCTGTCTATCACCAACTCCTGAAGCTTGCTCAAACTCGTGGGGCAAATGTGTGTTTTACAATATGTATTACCTGTCTATTAAATTTTAAAATGTCAATGAGAAATTGGCACAGCTTCTTGGGACTTTAATTGCTAATATTTGGGCAAAGCTGAAAAGTAACAAAGCAGATGCTGTTGTTGGATTTCTTATTTTGATTAGCAGCATAGAACTGATATGGTGAGGGTGGTTGGGGGTTCAGAAAAGGGCAAGAGGGGAAAGAAACGTATGCATCAAATAGGTATTGAAAGATTAAAATTTTCCATATTTCCTCTGTTTGGAAGAAACTCAGAGTTTAAGTTTTCTGAGATTTCATAGGTTTTTTTGGTGGTGGTGGTGGATCTGAAAAACACCTTAAAAAATATATATCCAGGCTGACTCATAGAGGAAAAAGATCCCATTCCTTCTCTCTCTCTCTCACAAACACACACACACACACACACACACACACACACTCACATCATTAATAGATGTGAAGCAAGGAAACAATCTGGCCGAGTGTGAGCCCTTATTTTGCATGAGACCCAGCTTGGGGGAGAAATGTTTACAGTTGCATTTTTCTTGTTTCTCACATACAAAAGGCTTATACTCCTTTTTGTGTGTTATGATAAAGGGATTATGTACACTGTTAAGGAAGTTAAATTAATAACCTTTTATCTGTCGAGTGAAGTAAAAAAAATCTACCCCTTGGATTAATAATTTACACATTGTTCTTAGCTTAAATTATGTAAATGAGCAAAAGACACTCTCTATATATGAAAATTAATAGATTGGTAAGAATGAAGCAAAGCTACCCTTTATAGAGAACTAAACACTTGGAAAAAAATAAAAAGGGGACTGAGCTGGTTTCAGCTGAAAGATTAGCAGTCATTTCAGATAGCAGCTGAAAATATGGAAAACGAAGTGGCACAAATAAGTGTCCTCCTTTATTGTCCCAAATATCCAGAGAATAATTAATGTGCCCCTCACCTTGCTTCATAGGAGCCCACTGCTCCAGTCTATTTAAATGAAGGCAGGATCCTTTCATACAGTGGAAATAGGGTGAGAAAGAGGTGGTTTATATATAAATATGTTTGTGCATGCTCAGATGCTCACTTGTGTCTGACTCTTTGCGACACCATGCACTGCAGCCCTCCAGGCTCCTCTGTCCATGGGATTCTCCAGGCAAGAAAACTGGAGTGCACTGCCGTTTCCTCCTCCTGGGGATCTTCCAGGAACTGAACCTGCAGCTCCTGCATTGGCATTCTTTACCACTGAGCCACCTGGGAAGCCCATTAATATATATGTGTGTATTTGTGTGTGTATAGTGTTCTTTTCAGATTATAAAGTAATTATGAGAAATTTTTAAAAATATATATATTTATTATTTTACTTTATTTTAATTTACAATACTGTATTGGTTTTGCCATAAATTTAATTAATGCTTATTGTATAAAAATTGAAATGTACCAAAAAAAAAGGCATAGCCAGAAAAATGTGCTGATAGTTTTTTCTTATATAATTTCTTCCTAGTGTGCTTTTGTTTTTCTTTAATGCTAGACTGTCTTTGCTTAGTACAAGAAAAATACTTCCATTTGATGCTTTCAGCACTGGTGGACAAGAAATGAATAAAAACACAAAAATAGAGGAGAAACAATAATGGCATCTAGCTGAACTGTGGGAAGCTGTACCAGCCTCCAGAACTAAGTATTCAAGAAAGAAGGCAGTTGTGAGAAATCAGCAGAGTGCAGTGGAAAGAGCACACAGAAGTTCTGTCTGACAGAACTGTTAGTCCTATCTGATAGTTACCTTACTCTGTGGCCCTGGGAAAAGCCTTTTCCTTCTCTAGCCTTTATTTCCTTCATCTTTAAAGTTAGGCCTTGTAGCTCAGCAGTTCTGGAAACTTTGTAAGGTGTTTTGCCCTATGCTGCAGACTGGAGACAGCAGGCAGGAAGCTTTTAATCTAATCTAGTGCAGTTTGCAACTTTGAATGAAATTCAGGTAAATTTTTACTATATCCCTCACATGCACCCCTGAAATTTAAAGGAAAATAGTTTGCAAATTCTCAGTTTAGTGGAATGGACCAGATGCTCCTCAAAGTTCCTAAGGCTCTGAAATTCTGTAATATAGCATCCCCAAAAGTCAAGCACATCGTTAAAATCCCAGCCTAAACCAATTCTGACCATTCTTACCCTAAGAACAATCAGTAAATTTATTGAGAGTCTAGAGGAACCCTACTTTCTAAACAAATGGAAACCAGAGCTAAATATTTTGTCAATTTAATTATTACATATTCCCTAAATATCAAAGGCCAAGCTTTCACAAAATAGGGTAGTAAAAATCTACCTTTATTCCAAACCTGTCTCCTCTGATCCTTCTCTCCTCAGTTCCACCTCAGTCTAGGAATTCAGCAACCTGAAATTTTCATTTCCTATGAAAACTTATTGGAAAGTGGTAAATACGAGTCATTTACAGCTTATCGTGTTTCTTCCAAGGGTATTTGTACTAAATCTTTGTATGTAATTGCTTAATAAGAGGTTTTTCTTTCTGTTGAAGGAATTTCCTATATCAGTGAGTAGGTGGAGAAGGTATGTTTAGAGGCAAGACAGAAGGCCCTTCTTCAGTTCCCTAAATTCACACCAAATATGGGAAGGCTTTGTCCAAGAGTCTTTCAAATTCGGGAACAATGTGGATTATGTCTTTCATATGATCAGTCCTCCAAATTCACTAATAAGGACCTTTTCTTCACCCAGCCCCACTTGAAGCTGCATTTAAACATAGTGTTAACTTTTTAACAGCTTATAGAAAGACTACCCAATTATGACAAGCCTTAAAGAAATATAATATCAAATATTTTTTTCAAGAGGTAGAAAGAAGATTGGCCACTTTTTTTCTCCTTTTGCAGTGAGGCTGAAAGAATTTAGGAGATGTCTCAATTTAAATGAAGTAGAAGTTGAATTAGTAATTGATATATTTATAAATAAACGACTCTTCTAAATCGGTGTTTTCCATCAGAACTTCTATGATGATGGAAATGCTGTATAATTGTACTAATAGGTAGCCATTGGCCCAGTATGGTTATTGAATGCTTGAAATATGGCACTTGAGATTCAGAAACTGAATTTTTAATTTTTATTAATTTAAATTTAAATAGCCTCATGTGGCTAGTGGGTATCATTTTAGACAGAACAGCTCTACATGATTCTTTATGGAAGCTGTTTGGTGCCAAATACCCTATTCTGAACCTGACAAGGGAACTTCATCCAAATAAAGTGAATGTCTTTAGAACTTCAGGTTTATTCTAATTACATTGGTTGCCAGGCAAAGGCAGTGGTAAATGAGAAGCAAGAACATCTACAGGACTGCCATGGAAACCCTATTAGAGAAATACAGGACAAGCTAGTGAAAGTGACGTCGCTCAGTCATGTCCGACTCTTTGTGACCCCATGGATTGTAGCCTACCAGGCTCCTCAGTCCATGGGATTCTCCAGGCAAGAGTACTGGAGTGGGTTGCACAGGACAAGCTAGTATATTGCAGTTTAGCTGGACCCAGATAGGCCTGAACCAGTCCCTGAGGGTGATCCAAATAATGCCAACCCAATGCTTTTTAAAATTTTCTTGAATTTGTGTCTACTGGAAGTTTTTTATATTTCTGTGTTGACCCTTGTAACAGGATACCTTGAAAAGATCTATGACCAAGATTGCCTTAAATCACAATTTTTTCTGACCAATGGAATTAAGAGACTATGACTGCTGTCTGTTGTTCTTAAGCATGAACTTTGTGGCCCTTTGAGGAAGTAGCTTGAATATCTGTTATAAGGAAGAATTATAGTGTCTAAAGGCTCTTTGTTGACATTTTGTTCATTGATAATTATGTTGTATCTAAAGGCTCTTTGTCAAAAATTCCTTTTTGAGAATATGCTTGCTCACTGCTGTGATATGAGTTTCTATTTGCACAAGATAAAGAAAAAGCTTGCCCATCAGTGTTTCAAATAAATTTTGATAGGATGTTACCACCAGTCTTTAATTTCTATCCTGATTAAAACATTAAGGGAGTCCGGCCATTGCTCCTACGCCTTTTGGAACAGTTAAGCTCGGCAGGGTCTCAGTTACCTATGACTTGTAGCACCAAAGACAGTGAGCTCCACAAGCTGCAGAGGTCACTGTTTGCAAAGAGTAAATAGGCATAGAGATCCCAGGCAGCCTCGCCATACCTACCCTCATTGTCACAGGAAGAGAATTGACTTCATCAGAGGTTATAAAGTTATATTTATTTCTAGGGTTTAAAAAATAACTTTTTCCTTAGCTATGAAAGGTTAAGGGTCCTGGAAAGGAAACCTGAGGCTTAGCCACCCTAGGTAAGGATCCTAGGAGACTGGGCTGAAGAATCTTCAATGAAACCAAGGCTTTGGCAAGGCTGCAGGGCTTCCTATGTTGTAAAAGAAAGTGACAGGGAAACTGAGGACCTTAGCGAATGGAGAATAGTTCTTTTAGACAATAATAGCAGCTGGTGTGAATAAAAACAGATGACAAGAATCACTTCCTACTTAGAAGCCCAGAGAGAAGAATACACATTTGGATCCTGTCTTAATTAAAATTGAAACGGAGCAGAGAAGCCTCCGTAGTTGCCTTCAGTAACTGATCTGCTCTCTTTTCTTTCTCCATCCAGATCTATATAAGATTTGGGGGCTTTATTGCCCATACAACATTAGACTAAAAATTACACTTGGAGCCCATGTTAAATTATCCCCTTACTTTAAAACAAAACCAAGACAGATGTTTCAAGGGTCAACCAGTTACTACTAGAACTCTTGGCCCAGAACTTACTTCATATGCCACAAATTTCCTCTTTTCACAGCAGTAACCAAGCCCCTATCTGTTCCCTATTTCCATCTCCTTTCCATAATAAAAGCACAGGAGTTGGAGACTAAATTATGCTGAGAATATATAGCCCTCAGGATCTTGGGACAACCTGTTTTAACTTTGTTATGCTTCAATTCAACAAATATTAACTGAGTGACTGAAAGCCTCAAGCCCTAGTAATAAGTGTGGTTACAGCAGTTAAGAGCTTCAAACTAAAGAGTGATTTTATTGTCACCCGAAACAGGAAGGTCTAGGGAACTTGTCTAATATATTTTTCTGACTCAGTACAGTTAACTCATATTTACTCATCTTTTTTTTTCTTTCTAGCTGATTACTGATTTCCTCTTTCCCCTTAGAGCGTCCTAGCATCCTTCCTGTAACCTTTGTTTAGAGTTGAGCACCAGGTTCTAGAAAGGGAGTGTGGAAGCTGAGGGTGTAACCCCACAAGCCAAATCTTGACAAGTTTCTGTGTATGGGGATTAAGAAAAGGATGACTGATTCTTGAAGTTCTGGTCTGACTTTGGGCCTGGCTTGGGAATGTGGAGATTCTGGCATGAAGGAAAAGAGAGTATAACTAAAAACTCTGCAGAATTGTTAATACAACATCCAGTTCCTGCTTACAGCAATGATCTGGTCCCTCTCGCTGCTATGGAACACACGCATGTAGGCGCACATGTGATCCTGTGAACCCAGGCTCTCTTCAAAGTGTGCCCTCCCCTTCCCAGCCTTTCTTCTGGACTCTCTCCAGTCACACCGTCTCCACCCTAGTGCAAGTCACCCTCATTTCTTTGCCCAGACTCTAGGCAGGCCTGTAGCCTGCTGACTGGCCTTTCCACACTTATATTTGTCTCACTTTGATCCTTTCTCCATTGTGCCCTCAGAATGACAATGTGTTGCTTCCTGGCATGCAAGGGTAATGACCCAAATTATAAATAAAGCCTACAAGGTCACGCATGAAGAGGATTTCGCTCACCCTTTTCACTCTTTGTGGGCCACCTACACTGGTGCTACCCCCAGCCTTGTTACTTGTGCCTTCAGTCCTAACCCCAGATCCGGCACCCCTGCTTTTCCTTCAAAACTCAACTCAAATATCACTTGTTTAGGGCCAGTTTACCTAATGTGCCAGACTAAGCCAGGGTCCCTGTCAGAAGTTCCCCTAACATCTCACACTTCTCTTTCACACTGCTTATTACCATCGTGATTATATAGTTAGTTATTGTTTAAAGGACCATGGCTGCCTTGCCCACTGCTTTATCCCCCAGCATCTACCACCATGCCCAGCACAAAGCAGTGGCGGTAGGGGGCGGAGCTGTTAAAGATGTGTTGAGTGGCAATACCTGTCTTCTAAAGACAGCCACTTCCCTGACACACTGGTGTCTGCAGCATAGAGAAGCCATCCTGTTCTTATTGTATCCTGTACTGTTATTCTTTTCACTTTGATCTGGCTTGATTATTTTTTGTCCTCTATGCTTTTACACTTTATCTCCAAAAGATGAGAAGAAACTCTTAAAGTAGAACTGTAGCTGGCAGTTATAGCCACACCAGTGTTTTCAGAATACATAATATCCTTACCCATTTCCTTTATAAACTGAAACCACCAACAGTTTCGTGTGACATGTCTTCAATTCTTATTCTCGTCAGCTGAAGTAATGTCCTTCAGGGCCTAAACGCATGCCACTTTCCTTCTGAAAGCCTACCTGTTCTTAGAATTGCTCTCCTCTTGCCAAAGCATTTTGCTTTTACCCATTTGGCATTGTTTTGGCTTTTTATAACAGTTGTTGATACTCAGCTATCTAACGTAAACTCTCTCAAGACACAGACTGCACTGAATATTATCTGAATCATCTTTATATCTCAGCATCTAACACAATGTTAACACTCATTAAATTAGATTCCTCCCCCCACCCCCACCCCCCACCACAGATATAGTGCCAGAGTGACTAGAGCAAAGTCCTTTAGCCCTATCAGATCCAGGGTTTTATGCCTGGGTCGGGAAGATTCCCTGGAAGAAGGCGTGGCAACCCACTCCAGTATTCTTGCCTGGAGAAGCCCAAGGACAGAGGAATGTGGTGGGTACAGTCCAGGGCTTCACAAAGAGTTGGACACGACTGAAGTGACTTAGCATGCATTGTCTCCTACTTCCATGAAGAAGTACAGAGAATAGAAACACCCTGGCCTCTTCTCCCTTCCTGTGAAAGTTTTCCAAACTTCTGGAAGAAGAAGGCAGAGGCTTATAAAAATATATACAGGACTTCCCTGGTGGCCAATGCAGAAAACATGGGCTTGATCCTGATCTGGGAAGATCCCACATGCTGTGGAGCAACGAAGCTGCCCCACGCACCACAACTGTAGAGCCTGTGCTCTAGAGCCCAGGAGCCACAACTACTGAGGCCCGCATCCCTAGAGCCTGTGCTCTGCAGCAAGAGAAGTCACTGCTGAGAAACGTGCATACCTCAACTAGAGGAAAGCTTGTACAGCAACCAAGACCCAGCACAGAGAAGGAATAAATAAATAATTTTAAATATATATATATATATATATATATATACACACACACACACAAACTAAGTAATGCCAATAAATTCATATAAGGGTATCAGTTCAGTTGCTCAGTCATGTCTGACTCTTTGTGCCCCCGTGGACTGCAGCACACCAGGCTTCCTTGTCCATCACCAACTCCCAGAGCTTGCTCAAATTCATGTCCATCGAGTTGGTGATGCCATCCAACCATCTCATCCTCTGTCATCCCCTTCTCTTCCTGCCTTCAATCTTTCCCACCATCAGGGTCTTTTCCAATAAGTCAGTTCTTCAAATCAGGTGACCAAAGTATTGGAGTTTTGGCTTCATATATAAGGATATAGTGTATGTTTAAAACCTCACTGCTCTTCCTCAATCAGTGATTCACATAAGAAGTTAAAAATGCCAGGGGCATGAAACTGATATCTCCAAAAAAAAAAAGGAAAAAAAAATCTGCTGATAAATCAAACATGCTGAATTGTTGATTCTGTTGGGGGAAGAAAAAAATTCACTCTACCCTTTCTAGGTTTTTCTGACTGGTTTAAGAATTAAATTGAAATGAGACAGATTAACAAGGGAAAAATCAAATGCAATTACTTATGTATGGGGGCCCCATGGAAAAAATGAGACCCTGGGACAAGTTAGACAATTGAGGCTTATATACCATCTAAGAAAAGGAGAATAGGGTAGGTAGGGGTTTGGGACTTCAGAGGGGAGGAAGAAAATCCACAGAGAAATAGAAAAACAAACATTTGGTAAACAATTGCCCTTATAGGCTCATTTCATCTCCATTGTTGGAAATTTTTAATGAATCTCAGATTGAACTTGTAAAGGCCTCCTAAGGCTAAAGAAACCAAACCAAGAACATACCATCAGGCTTGTTTGCAATACATATAGATTTGAGTAATTTCTTTCTTCTCAAGGTCACCCAGATAATCCTAAGGTTTCTTATACCTGCTAGGAAGTGACCTTCATTACTTCATTAAGGTTGTTGGGAACCCTGTAAGCAACATATTAGGTGTTTGTTGTTGTTGTTTAAGGGGCTTTATTGGCTCCATAAAGTCAGTCTCTAGTTCCTTAAAGCCATCTGATCAAATGTGAGACTATGCATGACTTTCTCAAATATGGTGTTCCAGTCCAGAGCCTTGGTAATATAGTTGCTCAGTCCTGTCCGACTCTTTGCAAGCCCATGGACTGTAGCCCACCAGGCTCCTCTGTCCATGGGATTCTCAGGCAAGAGTACTGGAGTGGGTTGCCATTTCCTTCTCCAGTGGATCTTACCCACCCAGGGATCAAACCTGGGTCTCTTGCATTGCAGGCAGATTCTTTACTGTCTGAGCCACCTGGGAAGCCCTTGGTAATATAACCAGTTTCCAAATGCATTCTGCTGCAAGTAGAATAGATTCCCATTGAACTTATGCAGATGGCTAAATTGCCATGAAAATAATAATACTTACTGAGAGTTTCTGAATCCTGAAGGGCTCAAGTTGAGAGAAGAAAAAAAAAAGTCTCATCTGTATTCACAAATGCATCTTACAAATTGTTGATAGATTTAGATAAAAGAGACAATGATTTCCTTATATCTGAAAAGTCAAAACATTTTTTTAAAAATCAGTAATGGTTCAAACAAAAAACTCATAAAGAATTATAATCATTTTCATCAGTTTATTCATTCCTGTGTAATTAATTCTTGTGACTCTTCATCTTTTGTTAGAAATTTATGAAGCCATCAGTTTCTGCATTAGGGTTCTGTAAATTCTTGTATAAGACTCTTCATTTCCAACTCTTTTGTGACCCCATGGACTGTAGCCTGGTCAAGCTCCTCTGTTCATGGGATTTCCCAGGCAAGAATACTGGAGTGTGTTGCCATTTCCTTCTCCAAGTGATCTTTTGACCCAGTGATTGAAACTGCACCTCCTCCATTGGCAGATGGATTCTTTATAGTTGTAAGTAAAACTCAATTCTTGTAATATTAATGAGAATCAATTTTAAGCAATCAAAGACCTGATGGAGATAGTGTGAAGCACAGTTGGTAAGACCTAAAGTCTCTGCTTTCTAGGCAAAAAATTTTCATCAAGAGCAGACCAGTAAACAAAAAATTTTTCATTTTTTGGGCAGAAAGAAATTAGGTTTTACTCAACATCACTCATTATTAGAGAAATGCAAATCAAAGCTACAGTGAGGTACCATCTCATGCTGGTCAGAATGGCTGCTATCAAAAAGTCTGCAAACAAAGGAATCCTCTTACACTGTTGGTGGGAATGCAAACTAGTACAGCCTCTATGGAGAACAGTGTGGAGATTCCTTAAAAACTGGAAATAGAACTGTCATACGACCCAGCAATCCCACTGCTAGGTATACACACCAAGGAAACCAGAATTGAAAAAGACACATGTACCCCAATGTTCATCGCAGCACTGTTTACAATAGCCAGGACATGGAAGCAACCTAGATGTCCATCAGCAGACGAATGGATAAGAAAGCTGTGGTACATACACACAATGGAATATTACTCCGCTATTAAAAAGAATGCATTTGAATCAGTTTTAGTGAGGTGGGTGAAGTTGGAGCCTATTATACAGAGTGAAGTAAGTCAGAAAGAAAAACACCAATACAGTATATTAACACATGTATATGGAATTTAGAAAGATGGTAACAACACCATACATGAGACAGCAAAAGAGACACAGATGTAAAGAACAGACTTTTGGATTCTTTGAGAGAAGGCGAGGATGGGATGATTTGAGAGAATAGCATCGAAACATGTATATTACCATATGAGAAATAGATCAGCAGTCCAAGTGTGAGGCATGAGACAGGGCACTGAAAGCCGATGCACTGGGACAACTCAGGGGGATAGGAGAGGAGGATTCAGGACTGGGGGGCACATGTACACCCGTGGCTGATTCATGTCAGTGTATGGCAAAACCCACCACAAAATTGTAAAGTAATTAGCTTCCAATTAAAATAAATGAATAAATTTTAAAAAATTAGATTTTCGTTTTACATAAATACACTATTGATGTTAAACCTTGTTTCTGAAATCCTTACAATAAATCCATTCAGTCTTATCCAGCACAAACATACACAAAATTCCTTTCCCATGGTTTCTTTTTCATAAAACTTTTGTAATTTTCTATGTCCAGAGCTTATCCTTTATTTTCCTGTTTTTCATTCTGGAATACTGGCTATATTTTAGGACACTTTGTTTTCCCTTAATAAAAATGCATCTCCTTACTTCATAACTTTTCTTACCCAAAAGTGCATTTCATTTTCCTTGCATGCAGAATTGTTTCCCTTATTATATTTAGTAACTTTAATTACATATAGTAACTAGAATTTTTAATCTTAGAAACTTTAATTTTTAATGAAAACTAAGTAAGCAATTATGAACTTTTACATTAGCATTTTTGTGAATTGGCAGGCTAATAAATATTTTTATAATTTCCATAACATGTGTTTCTTATACTGGTTTTCAAAGCACAAGACTTGCTAATTAACAAACACAAATTTATCTTTTAGTTCCTTTGTAATAAGAAGTCAGAAGGAGATAAACCTATGTTCAATAATTAATGAAAAATATTTTATCTTATTTGGAAATGATCTAGTTATTCAATAAATTTACATCATTTAATTTAACTTAGCAAAACTCTAAAGTTTCAAGTTACCAAATGATTTTGGAAGCTCTTTTTAAGTGTACCTACAATAAAACAGAATTATTATACTTATTTAATGTATTTGTTTTCAACAATTGTGGTATGAAAATTTTGTCATGCCACATTTTCTTTGCTAGCAAATTTTGTAGTAAGGATCAATTTGATGCTGAAAACTCAGCCTCTGTGACCAGTGCCAAATTGAATCTCGGAGATAGAGTTTCAGGTGAAGCAGAAAAGAATAGCTTTATTTCTTTGTCAGTCAAAGAGGGACACAGTGGCCTCCTGCCCCAAACAACTGTGGGTCCCAACCTGGGAGGAACTGGTGAGGAGTTTTTATAGTAATAGTTCAAGGATGGGTTGCTGATAAGATTAAAATGTGTGCAGAAATACTTAATTTATGTGTTTAATTCTAAATCAATTTAACATAGCTCTTTTAAAATTAATTTTGGCAACAAAATTAATTGGGTAAAATTTTGTTACCCAAAAACTGGATTTGCCTCTTGATGGGTGTTGAACTAAAAGATAACCAAGTCAAAGATCAGAAGAATGAAGAATCTATTACTAGCAACAAGTAAAGAGAAGACTGGGATCTTTTCCAAAGTGGCATCTCCCTACAGAGCAAAATTGGGGAAGTTTTAAGTGAAGGGTATATGCACATTCATGAAGAGGCTGAAACAGAGGATAATTCAGCATAGAATTAGGGCAAAGGTTGACAGAGTCCCAGTTTTAGTTGACTGAAGTCATGAATGTTAAAAAAAAATTTCAACATCATCATTCTGTCCTCCACTTGGATTAGACCCTTAGTTCCTACAGAACTCAAAGATGCGTATCAGATTGTTATCTATATCCCTTGTGGAGGAACTTGAACTCTTTTATCACTGTACTGTTACTTCTTGAGTGCTTTTCCTTTGTTCCTGCATTCCCTCATTTCCCATAAGATCAATAATTACTGAGACCTACTTCAACTGCAGACATTGTGGTCAGGCTCACAAAATGGCATAAGCCAAAATGGTGGCTTCCTTTAAATATATATATATATATATATATATACATTCCATTCTTTTTATGGCTGAATAGTATTCCATTTATATATGTACCACATCTTCTTTATCCATTCATCTGCTGATGGACCTTTAGGTTGTTTTCATGTCTTGGTTATTGTGAATAGTACTGCTGTGAACGTAGCAGGAGATGCAGGTTCAGTCCCCTGGGTTGAGAACCCCTGGAGGAGGAAACTGGCAACCCATTCCAGTATTCTTGCCTGGGAAATCCCATGGACAGAGGAGCCTGACAGGCTACAGTCTGTGGGGTCGCAAAAGTCAGATACAACTGAGTAACTAACAAGACAAAAAGCCTTTTTGCTAATATTTGTAGACAAGCTTTTTAGGCCATATATATATATATATATATATATATATATAATTTTAATTATTTAGCTGTGCTGGGTCTTGACTTGCTGCATCGGCTATTCTCTAGTTGCAGTGCACAGGCTTCTCATTGCAGTAGTTTTTCTTGTTGCGAAGCACAAGCTCTAGGGTGTGTGGTCTCAGTAGCTGTGGTTTCCGGGCTCCAGAGCATTAGATTAGCAGGTAGATTCTTTACCACTGAGCCACCAGGGAGGTGCTCCCTCCCAACATTTTTAAGTGAGGTATAGTTGATGCTGTACAGGAAAGTGATTCAATTATACATGTATCTACACATTCTTTTTTATATTCTTTTTCATTATGGCTTATCACAGGATATTGAATATAGGTCCCTGTGCTATACAGGAGAGCCTTGTTGTTTATCCATTCTCTGTATAATAGTCTGCATCTTCTTACCCAAGACTCTCACTCCATCCCTCCCCCACCTACCCTTTCCCTTGGCAACCACAAGTCTTTTCTCAGTGTCTGTGAGTCTATTTCTTTTTACAGATAAGTTCATTTGTATCACTGTGTTTTAGATCTCACATATGTGATATTATGTGGCGTTTGTTTTTTTCTTTCTGGATTACTTCACTTAGTATGATAATCTCTAGTTCCATCTATGTTGTTGCAAATGGCATTATTTCATTCTTTTTATGGGCTGAGTAGTATTGTGTTGTATATATGTATCATATCTTCTTTATCCACTGTTGATGGACTTTTAGGTTGCTTTCATGTCTTGGTTGTTGTGAATAGTGCTGCTGTGAACGTACGAGTACATGTTTCTTTTGAATTATAATTTTGTCTGGATACATGCCCAGGAGTGGGATTGCTGAGTAATATGGCATCTCTAGTTTTAGTTTTTTTGATAACCCTCCGTACTGCTTTCCGTAGTAACTGCACCAATTTATATTTCCACCAACAGTATTGGAAGATTCCCTTTTCTCGACACCCTCTGCAGCATTTGTTATTTTTAGAAGGTAATGGCACCCCACTCCAGTACTCTTGCCTGGAAAATGGACGGAGGAGCCTGGTAGGCTGCAGTCCATGGGGTCGCTAAGAGTCGGACACGACTGAGCGACTTCACTTTCCCTTTTCACTTTCATGCATTGGAGAAGGAAATGGCAACCCACTCCAGTGTTCTTGCCTGGAGAATCCCAGGAACCAGGGACCCTAGTAGGCTTCCTTCTATGGGATTGCACAGAGCTGGACACGACTGAAGGGACTTAGCGGCAGCAGCAGACTTTTTTTAAATGATGGCCATTCTGGCCTGTGAGAAGTGGTACTTCAGTGTAGTTTTGATTTGCATTTCTCTAATAGCAATGTTTTTAAATATGCTATCTAGGTTGATCATAACTTTTCTTCCAAGGAGTAAGTGTCTTTTAATTTCATGGCTGCATGATTTTGGAACCCAAAAAATAAAAGGCTGACACTGTTTCGTTTCCACTGCTTCCCCATCTATTTCCCATGAAGTGATGGGACCAAATGCCATGATCTTAGTTTTCTGAATGTTGAGCTTTAAGCCAACTTTTTCACTCTCCACTTTCACTTTCATCAAGAGGGTTTTTAGTTCCTCTTCACTTTCTGCCATAAGGGTGTCATCTACATATCTGAGGTTATTGATATTTCTCCTGGCAATCGTGATTCCAGCTTGTGCTTCTTCCAGCCCAGTGTTTCTCATGATGTACTCTGCATAGAAGTTAAATAAACAGGGTGACAACATGCATCCTTGACGTACTCCTTTTCCTATTTGGAACTAGTCTGTTGTTCCATGTCCAGTTCTAACTGTTGCTTCCTGACCTGCATATAGGCATATTTAAAAGCAGAGACATTACTTTGCCAGCAAAGGTCCGTCTAGTCAAGGCTATGGTTTTTCCTGTGGTCATGTATGGATGTGAGAGTTGGACTGTGAAGAAAACTGAGGACCAAAGAATTGATGCTTCTTAACTAGTGTTGGAGAAGACTCTTGAGAGTCCCTTGGACTGCAAGGAGATCCAACCAGTCCATTCTGAAGGAGATCAGCCCTGGGATTTCTTTGGAGGGAATGATTCTAAAGCTGAAACTCCAGTACTTTGGCCACCTCATGCGAAGAGTTGACTCATCAGAAAAGACTCTGATACTGGGAGGGATTGGGAGCAGGAGGAGAAGGGGACGACAGAGGATGAGATGGCTGGATGGCATCACTGACTCGATGGACATGAGTTTGGGTGAACTCTGGGAGTTGGTGATAGACAGGGAGGCCTGGCATGCTGCAATTCATGGGCTCGCAAAGAGTCGGAAACTGAGCAACTGAACTGAACTGAATAGCGATGTTAAGCATCTTTTCATGTGCCTGTTTGCCATCTGTCTTCTCTGGAGAAACGTCTACTTAGTTCTTCTGCCCATTTTTTGATAGGGTTGTTTGGCTTTTTTTTATTGTTGAGTTGTATAAGCTGTTTGTATATTTTGAAAGTTAAACCCTTGTAGGTTGTATCACTTGCAACTGTTTTCTGCAGTTCCATAAGTTGTCTTTTTGTTTATGGTTTCATTTGCTATGCTAAAGCTTGTAAACTTGATTAGGTTCCATTTGTTTATTTTTGCTTTTATCTGTATTGCCTTGAGAGACTGACCTAAGGAAACACTGGTATAATTTATGTCAGAGAATGTTTTTCCTATGTTTGCTTCTGGGAGTATTATGGGGTCATGCCTTATGTTTAAGTCTTTAAGCCACAAAATGGTTTCTCTTATGTCAAGATATCCATAGTTGGTTCTCTTTCTCTGGGAATCCCATACCCTATCTGTTTACAATGCCATCTGAAGGTAGAAAAATATCACACATCTTCAACATATATATACAGATACACACAAACATATGCACAGATGCAGAGATCTTATAGCTTTCATTTTTAGAAAATTTGTGAGAGAGGTACAGTAGTACAAAACTCACTGGTTTATAAAAGAATGGTTGGTTTCAAATTTTGTTTTGAAACAGCTCCCTAAAGTTTGCATTTCAAAGAATGGCTCTTAGGCCCTAAAGATGATGCGGGTAGAAAATCTATATCACAAAGGCACAATTTTATGTCTTAGTAACTATAAACAGTTTGAGATGAATAAGGGAGGTTTGAAAGTGAAGCTGTTAGTCTCTCAGTCCTGATCCAGGGATGGAACCCAGATCTCCTGCATTGCAAATAGATTCTTTACTGCCTGAGCCACCAAAGGGACTCAAAGAGAGGTTTGGGTTTTGCCAAAAGGACAGATGAACTTTGAACCACTTTCTAGAGACAAACCTCTGGCCCTGTAGTGATTTCTAAGGCAAAGACAGTTGTTTCTGGTTTTCCAAAGAACTGGGTCTCAGCCTGAATGATAGAGATTGACCTGCCCTTCTGACTATATTTTTTTCCAATTTGCTTCTTTCCTCTGTACTTTCTTCTAAAGTACATAGTTTCACTTTAGCTTAGGGGAGAAAGCCTAAAAATTATTCCCATTGGGCTGTGAGTGTCAGCTGTGGTCATTCATCCTAAAGTGTTTTTCACATCTGGATTTGATTGCATTCCTATGGCATCAGTTAATATGTTTTTTGTTCTTTTAATCACCTACAAGCTTCTAGTTAGATCTAGAGGTTTGATCTGATTCAGGTTTGATTCTTTTTCTTTTTACAATAATATTTCATAAGTTGTAATAAGCTATTCCATCAGGAGATAGTGATGTCTAGTGTCTTTCTTTTTATGTTAACAGTCCTCAATGGTAATTGCTATTTCCATTAGGGGTTTGCAAAATGGTGATATTCTAATTATATTTTTCTTCTTAATTTATTATCTTCACTATTTCTATAATATATATTTCAATAATTTCCCGGACCTCAATTATTCAACTCCCAGAAGGTAAAGCTCATAAGAGAAAGGCAGGCTAAATGCTTGAGTCTTACCCTTTACTTAACAATTTTCAGAATAATGAGTTAGTTTACCATCATCCTCCAAAGGTGACCAAGGAAATTCTTTTTAAAATGTTATTGTGATTTCATGGATTTTAACACACCTGATGTGTTTAATCAATTGCAGTTATTCTTACTAATGCTCAAACTGTGGGAACCTTTTCAAGCTGGTTCCTCAGTCTTTTCCCACAATCTAGGCTGGCATAGTATTTATTTCTCTGAGGTTGTTCACTGTTTCTGGGCCTTTTCAGTGACTAGAACTGGGAAATAGAAGTTTAAAGATAAAAATGCATTACAAGTTCGCACTCATATTATCAATACAAACTTAAAAGTACAGAGTTTTACTTCTTTGGTTTTGTAGTTGTATTTCTTTTCTTTTGCTAAAAATCTTGGTTCCTTCTTTTAGGATACTTTAATACTTACAAAATATTTACTGACAATTCAGAGATCAAAGATGGTCTAAGGGTATATCCCACTAGGAATCAAATTACATAAATTGTTGTTTTAATGTCACTGATACTCAAAATATTAACCATTTGGAACTGCAGTTTCCTCGATTCTCTCTCACTGCAACAAAAATTTGAAGTGATGGACAGATTGATGTTACAGCTCCGTTTTGTTTGGCAAGCAAAGGAAAATACATCCTTAAGGTATGAGGGCAGTCAGACCCAAAGAAGCGAAGAGAAGCCAGAGGCCCAATTTTGGCTCCTCTTTTTATACCTTTTTTCTTCTCCTCCTGAGCCTGGCCTATGTAAATTGGGCTAGCCAGGAGGGCTGTTTGTTTTACCTGAGGTTCTCAGTCTGGTCCCTGGACTTTCCTTTGTTCTATTTTTCATGGGCTTTTCCCTTTCTTTGTCTTTTAGCCAGCGCTATTCTGGATGCCTTTTTCCTATTCTAACTACCTAACAGAACCAATCAACCCCTCTCTGTGCCATGATCTAACAATTTTAGGTATTTAACTGTGGAGATAGGAGGAAGGGTAGTATCTCAGGGCAGCCCCAGTTCACCAACCCATTTACCATTGCTCCAGTATTTTAAAAACTGGGAATGCCATACTCTGTTATAAGCCTCTGTTATAAGCTTGTTATAGGCCTTTCTATTGTTGAGTTCTCATCTAGCTTCAACAGGAACCTAGATAGATACCCTCTTCCTACTTCCTTACCCTTCTAGGTTTTATTTATACAGTTATCCAAAAATTTCACAATAATACAAATGATTATTTTATATGATTCTTGACATTCTGGACAATAAATTAAGCAAATACAAAAATATGAGTTATGACTATTAGGAAATTAAATTAACAATATTTGGAACCAGTTATCATTATGGACTTCCCTGGTGGCTCAGACGGTAAAGCATCTGTCTATAATGCTGGAGACCTGGGTGTGATCCCTGGGTTTGATCCCTGGGTCGGGAAGATCCACTGGAGAAGGAAATGGCAATCCATTCCAGTACTATTGCTTGGAAAATCCCATGGACAGAGGAGCCTGGTAGGGTACAGTCCATGGGGTCACAAAGTGTCACACACAACTGAGCGATTATCATTAGACAAAACAAAATGAGCAAGAAAACCTTAGGTAGAATAAGCAAAGTATGAGCAGAAATTTGTAGGCCACACAAATCTATTATAGTGGCACCAGCTAGTGTGTTAGCAGGCCTGGATCAATTAGTAATTAAAATTGAAGTTAGATATAATTAATTATATAATTTTCTGATGTTTTTATTTAATATCATTAAAAGTATTTTAAGTGATTACTAGAGTGATTGTCTGTGATACTGCCTTCCCCCAAAGCTCTCTTTCCTAAGAAATGGTGTTCCCCTCCCTCTCTACCATCCATGTGGTTGTAGGCAGAACTTTTCTTGCTTACATGACTCCACTCCCCTGGTCACACCTGCGGGGTTCAGGGGTAGGCATCTGGCCTAACACAGTACTATCAGAGGCTTTCCTCTGAATTTTTCAAGCTGGAATAAAGAAAGAAAGTAAGCTACATGGTTGTTAAAGAACACTGACCCAGAGAACTGTTGTTATCCTTGTTTTATACTTTGTGGGGAAATCCTCTCTACAGTGAGAACAGATATAGGGGACTTGCAGAGGGGAGCTGAGCCATCTGTCAAAAGGAATTATGATGGCAGTAGAGTCCTGCAGTCTGTGCCTAAGGCCCAGCTATAGCCCTGCCCATCTCTTAGGCTGGTCTTTTTTTTAGCACTTTCTTGGAATCCATAAGCCAATAATTTCTAATTTTGCCAAAGCTAATTCAAATTATGGTTTTGTCATGCTGGTGTGTATTGGTCTAATATAATATGTTGTATATACCAGATAGCTAATATATATATTTTATTTATTGGTTTGATTTCATGAATATTGTTAAAAGAGTAATTATAACCAACCTAAAATTTTGTGTATCAAAAGAATATCATCAACTCAATGTCACTGTAGAGAAATTAAAATTTTATAATGAATTAAAATTGGAAAAAATATGATAAAGTGATATGACTCATATTTTCAAAATAAAGTTTTCCATATTCAAAGCAACTAACTATAGGCCCCTTTTTACTGTACTTTCCCTAGGGATTTAAATTGCTCTTGTCCACCTGATTTCCAAAGCAAAATTACCAAATGCTGTCAATGTAACTTGTTCTGTGTTAAAAGCAGAATTAGACAGTCCTGCCTTCCTCACTGCCATTCCAATGTTTTCTGAAAAATGCAAAATTCCAATTTGTGGATGGTGATTTTGTCACAAGTAAAAGTTCAGCAGCTTATGGACTTATGAAATAATTGCCTTTAAATTTTTGACAGTTCTAATGAGCTGCAGGGAACTTTGGCCAAATTCCTTTCAATTTGATTTAGTTTTCTTACATCAGCACTGAATCAGGAAAATACAAAGCAAACTAAAAATGTAATTTTACACTTTCTGTTAGCCATACTAAGAAAAGAGTTTTTAAAAATGTGAAATTAATTTTAATGTTTTATTTAAAATTTTCCAGAATGTTATTACTTTAACATATAGTCAATATTTTAAAATTTCTGATGAAATATGTTACATTATTTTTCCATACTAACTTCAAAGTCTAATGTGTATTTTATACTTACAACACATCTTACTTTAGAATAGCCAGATTTCAAGTGCTCAAAAGCCTCATGTGGACAATGCAGCCTTAGATAAAAATCACAGCTGGAGACAGTAACATTTTTTAGAGACTTACACTGCCTTCCCCTTAAATTACACAATGAATACAACATTCTTAACACAGTGTTTACCGCCTATAACTAGAAGGCCATTCTAAGTCTGAGGGGAAAATGTCATATGATGTGCAATATAAAGATGCATTCAAATATTAAAAATTTTTATTCTAGTGTCTATCCTTCAACTCTCTTTTCCACATTTTGAAAAATAGAAAATGGTGTCACTTTTGTGGCATTATGAGTTTTGGATTAGATAACAAGGAAGAGTGGAATTGCCATTAAATGGCATTTATTCCCACTTTCAGAGGTAATATACTATTCTGGACAGGACGCTAGCTTAAGAGACCAACATGAGTTTTCATCCTGGCTATGCCATTAACAGGATGGTTTGCAACAGGTCAAGTCAGTTCTTTGAACATTGTCTCATCTCTCAAATGAGGCTGAACGACATTAGTAGCTTTAATCATACTCTGAGTCTCCTAGGGATTTGTAAGGGAAGAGTGAGATGGAAATAGGTGGAATTTTTGCCACACATACACACACTCCACCAGAATCAACCACTGCAGGATCAAGTTTGTTTGTTTTATAAATTAATCTTCAGTGTAAACCCCCAACTAATTAAATATAACCAGGGAATTTAATCATCTCCACTCTTCAACAATATATAAAATATGATATGGTATTTGCATCTTCTGGCCCATACCTAAAGGTCCTTTCACATACCTAGGTATTTTATCTTTCTTGATATGATTTTGAATGGGCTTTCTTTCTTTCTGTTTGTGATAATTCATTATTAGTGTATAGAAACATCAAGATTTCTGTATATGGATCTTGTATCCTGTAACTTTACTGAATTCACTTATTGGTTCCAATAGTTTTTTGGTGGAGATGTTAGGCTTTTCTGTATACAGTATCATGTCATCTGCAGATAATGACAGTTTTACTTCTCCTCTTCCAATTTGGATGCCTTTTTTTTTCTTGTCTGATTCCTGTGATTAGTACTTCTAATAATATATTCAATAGAAGTGGTAAAAGTAGGCATTCTTGTCTTGTTCCTGATTTTAGAAAAAAAACTTCAGCTTTTCACTGTTAAGTATGATGTTAGCTATGAGTTTCTCTTTTATGGTCTTAATTATGTTGAGATATGTTCCCTCTTTCGGAGAAGGTGATAGCAACCCACTCCAGTGTTCTTGCCTGGAGAGTCCCAGGGGCAGCAGAGCCTGGTGGGCTGCTGTCTATGGGGTCACACAGAGTTGGACACAACTGAAGTGATGAGAGTTTTTATCATGAATGGATGCTAAATTTTTTCAGATGATTTTTCTGCATCTGTTGAAATGATAGTATAATTTGTATCCTTCCTTTTGTTGATGTGGTGTATCACATTTGATTGATTTGCAGATACTGAAGCATCCTTGCTTCCCTGGAATAAATCCCACTTGATCATAGTGTATGGTCCTTCTTAATATATTGTTGAATTTGGTTAGCTATTATTTTGTTGAGGATTTTGCATCTATATTCATCAAAGATATTGTCCTGTAACTTTCTTTTTTTGCATTGTCTTTGGTTTTGGTAGCAGGGTAATAATGGCAGCCTCATGGAATAAATTTAGGAATGTTCCTTCCTCTTCATTTTTTTTTTTTTTTAGAGTTTGAGAAAGATAAATATTAGCTCTTCATTATATATTTAGTGGGCTTCCCTGGTGGCTCAGAGGTTAAAGTGTCTGCCTGCAATGCAGGAGACCTGGGTTCGATCCCTGGGTCAGGAAGTTCCCCTGGAGAAGGAAATGGCAACCCACTCCAGTATTCTTGCCTGGAGAATCCCAAGGACGGAGGAGCCTGGTGGGATTGCAAAGAGTCGGACACGACTAAGCGACTTCACTCACTCATATATTTAGTAGAATTCCCTGGTGAAGCCAACCAGTCCTGGACTTTGGTTTGATGGAAATTTTTGGTTACTGATTCAGTTTCACTACTAGTGATCAGACTGTTCAGATTATCTATTTTCTCTGGATTTAGTATTTGAAGACTGTATTTTTCGACAAATCTATCGTCTCTTCTAGGGTGTCCAGTTTATGGGCATATAGCTGTACATAGCAGGTCCCAAGGTGCTGTGCCGAAGCCCTGAGGTTAACGTCTGAACTGGTTCTGTCCACTCTGAGTGTGAGCTCTCACCCCTTCCAGCACAGTCACCTTTGCCCCAAATGAGAGCAGCACTGAAGCAAGAGGAGCTGGTGCAGGTGCCCAGTATAGGCTGAGGTGCTTGTCGGGTGATGCCAGTCACCAGGCAGTGAGGTCCAGACTACTAAAATGCTGTCTCTGTGAGTGCCAGCAATGGCTTTCCATACCCTGTTCAGATGCAGTGCCAGGTTTAAGTGGACTCTGTCCCAACCAGTGTACCCTCTCCTCGGCAATGGCAATGGCAACCTTCCCTCTAGAGGAGAGATGCCCCAGAACAACAGGGGACAGTGTGGGTGCTTGATGTGGGCCAGAATGTGAGCTGGGACAGTCCTGACACATCAATCAAGAGTTTCAGATGGCTCCCAATCTGCTTTTTGCATTTCTTTTCCGTGGGGATGGTCTTGATCCCTGTCTCCCGTACAATGTCACGAACCTCATTCCATAGTTCATCAGGCACTCTATCTATCAGATCTAGGCCCTTAAATCTAGTTCTCACTTCCACTGTATAATCATAAGGGATTTGATTTAGGTCATACCTGAATGGTCTAGCGGTTTTCCCTACTTTATTCAATTTAAGTCTGAATTTGGCAATAAGGAGTTCATGATCTGAGCCACAGTCAGCTCCTGGTCTTGTTTTTGTTGACTGTATAGAGCTTCTCCATCTTTGGCTGCAAAGAATATAATCAATCTGATTTTGGTGTTGACCACCTGGTGATGTCCATGTGTAGAGTCTTCTCTTGTGTTGTTGGAAGAGGGTGTTTGCTATGACCAGTGCATTTTCTTGGCAAAACTCTATTAGTCTTTGCCCTGCTTCATTCCGCATTCCAAGGCCAAATTTGCCTGTTATTCCAGGTGTTTCTTGACTCCCTACTTTAGCATTCCAGTCCTCCGTAATGAAAAGGACATCTTTTTTGGGTGTAAGTTCTAAAAGGTCTTGTAGGTCTTCATAGAACCATTCAACTTTGGCTTCTTCAGCGTTACTGGTCAGGGCATAGGGCATAGACTTGCATTACTGTGATACTGAATGGTTTGCCTTGGAAACGAACAGAGATCATTCTGTCATTTTTGAGATTGCATCCAAGTACTGCATTTCAGACTCTTTTGTTGACCATGATGGCTACTCCATTTCTTCTGAGGGATTCCTGCCCGCAGTAGTAGATATAATGGTCATCTGAGTTAAATTCACCCAATCCAGTCCATTTTAGTTCGCTGATTCCTAGAATGTCGACGTTCACCCTTGCCATCTCTTGTTTGACCACTTCCAATTTGCCTTGATTCATGGACCTGACATTCCAGGTTCCTATGCAATATTGCTCTTTATAGCATTGGATCTTGCTTCTATCACTAGTCACATGCACAACTGGGTATTGTTTTTGCTTTGGCTCCATCCCTTCATTCTTTCTGGAGTTATTTCTCCACTGATCTCCAGTAGCATATTGGGCACCTAATGACCTGGGGAGTTCCTCTTTTGG
Organism: Nanger dama; assembly: GCA_917880005.1. Taxonomy (NCBI): domain Eukaryota; kingdom Metazoa; phylum Chordata; class Mammalia; order Artiodactyla; family Bovidae; genus Nanger; species Nanger dama. The sequence continues at coordinate 20,523,349 of CAKJTW010000010.1, forward strand.
TATTCTATCATTTTGCCTTTTCATACTGTTCATGAGGTTCTCAAGGCAAGAATACTGAAGTGGCTTGCCATTCCCTTCTCCAGTGGACCACGTTCTGTCAGACCTCTCCACCATGACCCACCTGTCTTGGGTTGCCCCACAGGCATGGCTTGGTTTCATTGAGTTAGACAGGGCTGTGGTCCTAGTGTGATTAGATTGACTAGTTTTCTGTGAGTATGGTTTCAGTGTGTCATCCTTCTGATGCCCTCTTGCAACACCTACCATCTTAGTTGGGTTTCTCTTACCTTGAGCATGGGGTATCGTTTCACGGCTGCTCCAGCAAAGCATAGCTGCTGTTCCTTACCTTAAATGAGGGGTATCTCCTTACCTCTGCAAAACGGCTGTCTAGGGAGGCCTTACAAATATCTGTGAAAAGAAGAGAGGTGAAAAGGCAAAGGAGAAAAGGAAAGATATAAGCATCTGAATGCAGAGTTACAAAGAATAGCAAGAAGAGGTAAGAAAGCCTTCCTCAGTGATCAATGCAAAGAAATAGAGGGGAAAAAAAAGAATGAGAAAGACTAGAGATCTCTTCAAGAAAATTAGAGATATCAAAGGAACATTTCATGCAAAGATGGGCTCGATAAAGGACAGAAATGGTCTGGACCTAACAGAAGCAGAAGATATTAAGAAGCGGTGGCAAGAATACACGGAAGAACTGTACAAAAAAGATCTTCAAGACCCAGATAATCATGATGATGTGATCACTAATCTAGAGCTAGACATCTTGGAATGTGAAGTCAAGTGGGCCTTAGAAAGCATCACTATGAACAAAGCTAGTGGAGGTGATGGAATTCCAGTTGAGCTGTTTCAAATCCTGAAAGATGATGCTGTGAAAGTGCTGCACTCAATATGCCAGCAAATTTGGAAAACTCAGCAGTGGCCACAGGACTGGAAAAGGTCAGTTTTCATTCCAATTCCAAAGAAAGGCAATGCCAAAGAATACTCAAATTACCGCACAATTGCACTCATCTCACATGCTAGTAAAGTGATGCTCAAAATTCTCCAAGCCAGGCTTCCGCAATACGTGAACCGTGAACTCCCTGATGTTCAAGCTGGTTTTAGAAAAGGCAGAGGAACCAGAGATCAAATTGCCAACATCTGCTGGATCATGGGAAAAGCAAGAGAGTTCCAGAAAAACATCTATTTCTGCTTTATTGACTATGCCAAAGCCTTTGACTGTGTGGATCACAATAAACTGTGGAAAATTCTGAAAGAGATGGGAATACCAGACCACCTGATGTGCCTCTTGAGAAATCTGTTTGCAGGTCAGGAAGCAACAGTTAGAATTGGGCATGGAACAACAGATTGGTTCCAAATAGGGAAAGGAATACGTCGAGGCTGTATATTGTCACCCTGCTTATTTAACTTGTATGCAGAGTACATCATGAGAAACGCTGGACTGGAAGAAACACAAGCTGGAATCAAGATTGCCAGGAGAAATATCAATAACCTCAGATATGCAGATGACACCTCCCTTATGGCAGAAAGTGAAGAGGAGCTAAAGGGCCTCTTGATGAAGGTGAAAGTGGAGTGTGAAAGAGTTGGCTTAAAGCTTAACATTCAGAAAACATAGATCATGGCATCTGGTCCCATCACTTCATGGTAAATAGATGGGGAAACAGTGGAAACAGTGTCAGACTTTATTTTGGGGGCTCCAAAATCACTGCAGATGGTGACTGCAGCCATGAAATTAAAAGACGCTTACTCTTTGGAAGAAAAGTTATGACCAACCTAGGTAGTATATTCAAAAGCGAAGACATCACTTTGCCAACTAAGGCCCGTCTAGTCAAGGCTATGGTTTTTCCTGTGGTCATGTATGGATGTGAGAGTTGGACTGTGAAGAAGGCTGAGTGCCGAAGAATTGATGCTTTTGAACTGTGGTGTTGGAGAAGACTCTTGAGAGTCCCTTGGACTGCAAGGAGATCCAACCAGTCCATTCTGAAGGAGATCAACCCTGGGATTTCTTTGGAAGAAATTATGCTGAAGCTGAAACTCCAGTACTTTGGCCACCTCATGTGAAGAGTTGACTCACTGGAAAAGACTCTGATGCTGGGAGGGATTGGGGGCAGGAGGAGAAGGGGACGACAGAGGATGAGATGGCTGGATGGCATTATGGACTCGATGGACGTGAGTCTGAGTGAACTCCGAGAGACGGTGATGGACAGGGAGGCCTGGCGTGCTGCGATTCATGGGGTCAGAAAGAGTCGGACATGACTGAGCGACTGAACTGAACTGAACCCCATCTGCTGACTCTGTGAGTGACAGTAATGGCACCATCATCTCATTCAGCTGCAGTGCCGGGTCTGAGCCGGCTCTGTTCCCGCAGCTGCACAGGCTCCTTGGCAGGGGCAATCTTTGCCTAGTGGGGAGCTGCACTGGAGCTGGAGCACCCAGGCTGCGTGCTTGGCATGGGCTTGGGCTATGCTGGGGCAGTCATGGGAAATCAGCCAGAATTTCAGAAAGTTTCAATCTGTTTCCTCCACCTTCCTGAGAGTAAGCAACTTTGTGTGGCTCCTTACTAGTGGAGTCTAGGTTTCTTACTGCCCTCCTGTTAGTCCCCTGGTTCAAACCAGCTAAGGGGACTCATCTTCTCAGTGCTGGGCTTCAGAGCTAGGGTGCTTAATATGTGGTTCAAACCACTCACCTTTGTAGAAGGCTCTCTGAGCGCATGATACTCCTGTCCTCTTCCATGTCCCCTTCTAGTGTTACAGATCCTGACCTGGTCACTCCTCTTCCTTTCCTACTTGACTCGTGTAGATCTTTTTTACAGCTGTGGTTGTATAAGTCTTTCTGCCAGTCTCCAGTTGGTTTTCAGTGATAATTACTCCACACATGGATGTATTTTTGATGTGTTCATTGATGGGAGGTGAGGGCCACATTCTCCTTCTCCACCATCTTGATCTCTGTAACTGTAACTCTGTCTGGATTAGCATCTCAACATATGTTTGTGTAAGACCCCAAATAAGGAGGTGAATTTAACTGGTTTGCAAATCAGCAATCAACAAAAACAAATGCTGGTTTATAGCTATCTCAGTCCTAGGGCTAAAAGAGTTGCTTTTAACAATTTCACAGTTTGGGTTTCAGTTCATGTTTTAAAATGAGAATCTAGAGATTTCTTCTTGTTGATCTCATCAACTGAAGCAGCCAACCTCAGCACACAGCTCTTGATTCTTCATACTCTTCATATTGTTCTATGGCAATGACAGTTAGGTCCTCCGCTTGTCCTCAATGCCCACCATAGTCCTAATGTTCAGAGGCATTAGTTTCTTTAGCTGTTTCACTGTAACAGGCCATGGGCTTCCAGTATCCCATCTTTGAATATTAATTGGGTTTTTATTATCTTCAAGGATAATGAGTCTCCAGGACTTCCCTGGTGGTCCAGTGATTAAGACTTTGCCTTCCAAGCAGTTTCAGTCCCTGGTCTGGGAGCTGTAATCCCACATGCCTCACATCCAGACAAAACATAAACAACAGAAGCAATATTGTAACAGATTCAATAAAGACTTTAAGAAAACATAGTGAATCTGGATAATTATAGCTTCCTCATGGACAGAGGAGCCTGGAAGGCTGCAGTCCATGGAGTCGCTTAAGAGTCAGACACGACTGAGTGACTTCACTTTCCCTTTTCACTTTCATGCATTGGAGAAGGAAATGGCAACCCACTCCACTGTTCTTGCCTGGAGAATCCTGGGGATGGGGGAGCCTGGTGGGCTACCGTCTATGGGGTCACACAGAGTTGGACACAACTGAAGCGACTTAGCAGCAGCAGCAGCATTTCCATAAGACTCTATTGTCTATAATCAACTCCTCATTAACTTCTGTACATGTTAGGAGTCACAGCTGCAAGCTGCCAATGCTAGGTAGCTTAAACAGACTGAAATTTGTTGAAAGGATGCCAGGTAGCTCCCAAGATAAGGTTAAAAACCAAGCTCAAGCAACAGATAGCTCAGGCAAGGTAGCTAGTGACAGTGATACCACCAGGCATTCTCTTCTCCTGGGCTGTTGACATCACCACAGTCTCTGTATCAATCCCTCTGGATTCAGTGGCAGAGTCTCACTGGATAAACTTCAGGTAAATGCTGATGCATTTAGAAGAAGGAAGATCTGCCCTGCATCGTTCATATGATAGGTAATATGCTGCTGCTAAGTCGCTTCAGTCGTGTCCAACTCAGTGCGACCCCATAGACGGCAGCCCACCAGGCTTCCCTGTCCCTGGGATTTTCCTGGTAAGAACACTGGAGTGGGTTGCCATTTCCTTCTCCAAAGCAGGAAAGTGAAAAGTGAAAGTGAAGTCGCTCAGTCATGTCTGACTCTTCGCAACTCCATGGACTGCAGCCCACCAGGCTCCCTCCGCCCATGGGATTTTCCAGGCAAGGGTACTTGAGTGGGGTGCCATTGCCTTCTCTGAGGTAATACACACACATACCCAAATACACGCCCATGCATACAAACATCGAGGCCACCATACTTAGGTTTATTTCTGGACTTCATATTTTATTTTACTGGTCTGTTAGTGGTTTGTTGCTACTATGATATTGTTTCCATTTCAGTCATTTTATATTTCTTTTAAAGTCTGATAACTCAAATTCCCTTCCCTCTGAAAAGATTAAAATTTTTTTGCTTGGTTCTTCTCAGCTTCATTTTTCTTGGTGAATTTCAGAACTCTTTTATCAAGATTCTAAGAATATGTAATTAGAATTTTGATTGGAATTTTATTGTATTTGTTAATACTGTGAGGGAATAATTTTAAAGTTTACAATGTTGATTCTTCTTATCCAAGAACATGGTATACCCCTCTATTTAAGCCTTCTTTTATTCTCTTGGTTAGTTATATATTTGTCTTCAGATAGATTTGACACATTTCTTAAGTTTATGTTTTTGTTGTTAGGGTAGATGGAATTTGTTCCATCTTGTTTTCTTTTAAAAGAATGTCAACTCCCTCTTTTTATCCAACTAAAATCTTAACATCTTATAACTTTATTATGCAAATAGTTCTGTGATTCTGATTCTCTACTAAGCTGTATTAAGCATTGAGCTAAATTCTTGTTATGTTTATCCAGCTTCCACTATACAATTAAATCTTATACTTTGTAGTATAAATCTGAGTTTGAAAGTTAAAAGTAAAGAATGCTTTTCAGAGGAGTAAATTAAGGAAAACAAAATCAGACTGGGATAAAGTTGAAGACAGTGGCCACTGTACCAATACTACAGTGCCCCCTAGTGGACACAAAGAAACATGGTCTCGTTTATGCCAAGAATGACCCCAGTCTCTTGCACAGGCGTTTAGAGTCTGGAGGGGCCTTTGTGATCAAGTAGGTCGACATCCCTAGCTCCACATAAGGAAACTGAGGAAAAAAAATAAATGATTGGTCCAAGTTTACATAACCAACCTAAGGCTAAAGTCCAAGATTTTTAACTCCCATTTCTCTTCCTTGCCCCTCCCCTTTCTTCCTTCTTTTTCAACATGTACCATGCACCTATTATGAAGCAGAGTGCTAAGAATACAAACATACAAAATAGTCTTTGCCTTCAAGTTTTCTTTCAAGGCTAATTTCTTTTAACACATTTCAGGGAATGAATTTGCAAAATGACCAAACAACTGTGTAAGCAAAGGTTCTCAGTCATCCACAAGTTGACTCACAATGTGATTAATTCTTGAACCTGGCCTGGAAAATACATTTGAAAATGTAGAAAATGACCTTGACCAGGTTCAGACCATTTCATTAAGAGAATAGACTTTATAGATTTATAATTGAATTCCTATTGCAAAAAAAAATGGCAATAGCCTATTGAAGATGTTTAAGTGTGCCCACCACCTAATCACAAGCATGATCATTGGGATATACTTGATTGAACATATCCTTATTGAGGACCTACATGCAGGGCATATACTAAACACTGAAATAGTGTAATAAAGCAGATATGGTCCCATGGTTTCTGTTCTCATAAAGTTCACAGTCACCTGTGTGTGTGTGTGTGCGTGTGTCTGTGTGTGCACGCACGCGCACATGGGTAATTCTCTAAATCCCAGGAAAACCGTTTTCCCCATTTCACTTTGGCAAGTCTTATTTTGATATTATGGAAATCAGGTAGTATGCAAATATTTTGTAAGATTACTCTGGCCCCACCGTAAGGGAAATGAATAATAAAGGTCTGGAATCAGACAGAACTGGAATTGAAACCCAGTTCCACCATTCATAACTACTAGACAAACTGATTCACTTCTCTAGGCCCCAGTTGCTTCTATAAAATGAAAATAATACGTATCCTTTGTGAGGGATATGTTTTATCATTAACCTTATTAATTTGTAAATAGAAACATTACTTCTGAAGTCAAAAGCATGAATTATATATTCTTTTTCCTAAAGTACAGATTAAAAAATCAAAAGAGAAACATCTCTATAATTCAGTTACACAAAGAATGTCATTTTCCAGAATTAATATAGAAGATATTCATGACCATTGACATTTTAATTTTTAAAAATATAAGGTAAAATCCTCCAACAATGAATGCTACTACAAAAGCATTTCTTTAAGGCAGTTTTCTTCCATGGATGAACATGGCCTTGTTCCAGAGGAGCAAAGCTTATTATTTAAGTTATGATGAATAAAACTAGTATGATTATTGTTTAAGGGATCTTTTCATCAGTTCGGTTCAGTTGCTTAGTCGTGTCTGACTCTTTGCCACCCCATGAACCACAGCACTCCAGGCCTCACTGTCCATCACTGATGCCTGGAGTTCACCAAAACCCATGTCCATTGAGTCGTTGATGCCATCCAACCATCTCATCCTCTGTCGTCCCCTTTTCCTCTTGCCCTCAGTCTTTCCCAGCATCAGGATCTTTTAAATGAGTTAGCTCTTCGCATCAGGTGGCCAAAGTACTAGAGTTTCCACTTCAGCATCAGTCCTTCCAATGAATATTCAGGACTAATTTCCTCTCAGATGGACTGGCTGGATCTCCTTGCAGTCCAAGGGACTCTCAAGAGTCTTCTCCAACACCACAGTTCAAAAGCATCAATTCTTCTGCTCTCAGCTTTCTTTATAGTCCAACTCTCACATCCATACACGACCACTGGAAAAACCATAGCCTTGACTAGATGGACCTTAGTCGGCAAAGTAATGTCTCTGCTTTTCAATATGCTGTCTAGGTTGGTCATAACTTTCCTTCCAAAGAGTAAGCATCTTTTAATTTCATGACTGCAATCACCATCTGCAGTGATTTGGGAGCCCAGAAAAATAAAGTCAGCCACTGTTTCCACTGTTTCCCCATCTATTTCCCATGAAGTGATGGGACCAGATGTCATGATCTTAGTTTTATGAATGTTGAGCTTTAAGCCATTTTTTCACTCTCCTTTTTCACGTTCATCAAGAGGCTCTTGACATACATTGTATCTAAACTTATCACTGCACCTGTTTAATGGTTTAGAAAGGCAGGAATCATGTTTTACTTTCACTGTTCTCCCTGTACCTTGCAAAGATGTGAAAAAGACAGTGAAAGTCACTCAGTCATGTCCAACTCTTTGTGACACCATAGACTGTAGCCTGCCAGGCTCCTCTGTCCACGGAATTTTCCAGGCAAGAATGCTGGAGTGGGTGGTGGTGGTGGTTCAGTCACTAAGTCGTGTCCAACTCTTGCAGCCCCATGGACTGTAGCCTGCCAGGCTCTTCTACCCATGGGATTCTCCAGGCAAGAATACTGGAGTGGGTTGCCATTTCCTTCTTCAGGGTATCTTCCCAACCCAGGAATTGAACCCAGGTCTCCTGCACTGCAGGCAGATTCTTTACTGACTGAGCTATGAAGGAAACCCCTTCTCCAGGGGATCTTCCCAACCCAGAGGTTGAACCCAGATCTCCCGGATTACAGGCAGATTCTTTGCCATCTGAACCACCAGTACCTCGCAAAGATGTAGAGCATGCTAAATGTGTGCTGAGTATAAAGACCACATCTTATTTCCTATTTGATAAGCTGAGAAAGAAAATCTGGCCTACATTATAGTACACTTACTTTGTTATATGCATATAGCGATTATCAAACAAATTCCATTCCTGTAATATTCCTTCTAGAGGAATGGAGGACTATTGTGAATGCATGTGGGTTGCATGCAGCAGGCCATCCTTTCCTGATGTATCATTTCCTAAGCTTACTCCACATAACACTGGTCCTATGAAAAGCCCAGGGTTTCCCTGGTGGCTTACTGGTAAAGAATCCGCCTGCAGTGCAGGAGCTGCAGATGCGATCCCGGGTCAGGAGGGTCCCCTGGAGGAGGACATCGCAGCCCACTCCAGTGTTCCTGCCTGGAGAACCCCGGGGACAGAGGGGCCTGGCGGGCTACAGTCCATAGGGTCGCAGAGTCCATACAACTGAAGCGACTTAGCATGACAAGACCAGGGTTTCAAGAGCAAATAAGTTTGGGAATTTTGACTCAGCAGTTTCCTCTCTTACAAGTTCACAAAGCACATTGGCAAACTGAAGACTATTAGAAGTCCTGGCTTTAATAAATAAAACTGTTTAAAATGGTTTTACCTAGCATTCCGCACATTTATTTGACCAGTGTTTCACCTGTAAACATCCTTCAGAACTGGTAGCTTCTGTAGAACACACTGACTTCAGGAAACTGCCTCTTAATCTTCAAAGGAGACGGCTTTATGTTGTTAACACACCTACCCCTCCCCCAACCTCCCACAAAAGGCTGCCATTTTATCTCCAAATCTAGCAGGACTGAGAATATGAGCGTTTCCAGCAACATCTTACCTATGTAAAAGTTACACCACTTCAGAGGTCCCAGAAAGTTAACACAGTTTAATGTTAATGTTATTTATGTAAGATGAGTTCAGTTTGAATCCAGGAAATGACTCCACAGAAATGCCTGCTATAATAAACAATAAGAGATATCTAATTTTTGTATATGGGAAGGATGGGGAGGCATAAATTTATCATAAAAAAAACCCATAAAATTATCACCAAAAAAATTCCCTGATGTTTCTTAGATTTCTACAAATCAGCATAGTGTCCAGTTCAGTTCAGTTCAGACACTCAGTCATATCCGACTCTTTGTGACCCCATGAACTACAGCACACCAGGCCTCCCTGTCCAATACCAACTCCCAGTTTACACAAACTCATGGCCATTAAGTCGATGATGCCATCCAACCATCTCATCCTCTATCGTCCCCTTCTCCTCCTGCCCTCAATCTTTCCCAACATCAGGGTCTTTTCAAATGAGTCAGTTCTTCCCATCAGGGGGCCAAAATATTGGAGTTTCAGCTTCAACATCAGTCCTTCCAATGAACACCCAGGACCGATTTCCTATTGGATGGACTTGTTGGATCTCCTTGCAGTCCAAGGGACTCTCAAGAGTCTTCTCCAACACCACAGTTTAAAAGCATCAATTCTTCTGCACTCAGCTTTTTTATAGTCCACCTCTCACAACCATACATGACCACTGGAAAAACCATAGCCTTGACTAGACAGCCCTTTGTTGGCAAAGTAATGTCTCTGCTTTTTAGTATGCTGTCTAGGTTGGTCATAACTTTCCTTCCAAAGAGTAAGCATCTTTTAATTTCATGGCTGCAGTCACCATCTGCAGTGATTTGGGAGCCCAGAAAAATAAAGTCAGCCACTGTTTCCACTGTTTCCCCATCTATTTCCCATGAAGTGATGGGACCGGATGCCATGATCTTTGTTTTCTGAATGTTGAACTTTAAGCCAACTTTTTCACTCTCCTCTTTCACTTTCATCAAGAGGCTTTTAGTTCCTCTTCACTTTCTGCCATAAGGGTGGTGTCATCTGCATATCTGAGGTTATTGATATATCTCCTGGCAATCTTGATTCCAGCTTGTGCTTCTTCCAGCCCAGTGTTTCTCAGGATGTACTCTGCATAGACGTTAAATAAGGAGGGTGACAATATACATCCTTGACATACTCTTTTTCCTATTTGGAACCAGTCTGTTATGTCACATCCAGTTCTAACTGTTGCTTCCTGACCTGCATACAGGTCAGGTGGTCTGGTATTCCCATCTCCTTCAGAATTTTCTACAGTTTATTGTGATTCACACAGTCAAAGGCTTTGGCATCGTCAACAAAGCAGAAATAGATGTTTTTCTGGAACTCTCTTTTTTTTTGATAATCCAACAAATGTTGGCAATTTGATCTCTAGTTCCTCTGCCTTTCCTAAAACCAGCTTGAACATTTGGAAGTTCATGATTCACTTATTGCTGAAGCCTGGCTTGGAGAATTTTGAGCATTACTTTACTAACGTGTGAGATGAGTGCAATTGTGCAGTAGTTTGAGCATTCTTTGGCATTGCTTTTCTTTGGGATTGGAATGAAAACTGACCTTTTCCAGTCCTGTGGCCATGGCTGAGTTTTCCATCTAGTCAAGGCTATGGTTTTTCGAGTAGTCATGTATGGTTGTGAGAGTTGGACTGTGAAGAAGGCTGAGCGCCAAAGAATTGATGCTTTTGAACTGTGGTGTTGGAGAAGACTCTTGAGAGTCCCTTGGACTGCAAGGAGATCCAACCAGTCCATCCGATAGGAAATCAGTCCTGGGTGTTCATTGGAAGGACTGATGTTGAAGCTGAAACTCCAATATTTTGGCCCCCTGATGCGAAGAGCTGACTCATTTGAAAGGACCCTGATGTTGGGAAAGATTGAGGGCAGGAGGAGAAGGGGACTACAGAGGATGAGATGGTTGGATGGCATCATTGACTCGATGGACATGAGTTTGTGTAAACTCTGGGAGTTGGTGTTGGACAGGGAAGCCTGGTGTGCTGCGGTTCATGGGTGGCAAAGAGTTGGACACGACTGAGCAACTGAACTGAATTAGGTTGGTCATAGCTTTTCTTCCAAGGAGCAAGCGTCTTTTAACTTCATGGCTCCAATCACCATCTGCAGTGATTTTGGAGCCCCCCCAAAATAAAGTCTGACACTGTTTCCACTGTTTCCCCATCTGTTTCCCATGAAGTGATGGGACTGGATGCCATGATCTTCATTTACTGAATGTTGAACTTTAAGCCAACTTTTTCACTCTCCACTTTCACTTTCATCAAGAGGCTTTTTAGTTCCTCTTCACTTTCTGCCATAAGGGTGGTGTCATCTGCATATCTGAGGTTATTGATATTTCTCCTGGCAGTCTTGATTCCAGCTTGTGTTTCTTCCAGCCCAACGTTTCTCATGATGTACTCTGCATAGACGTTATATAAGGAGGGTGACAATATACAGCCTTGACGTATTCTTTTTCCTATTTGGAACCAGTCTGTTGTTCCATGTCCAGTTCTAACTGTTGCTTCCTGACCTGCATACAGATTTCTCAAGAGAAACATCAGGTGGTCTGGTATTCCCATCTCTTTCAGAATTTTCCACAGTTTATTGTGATCCACACAGTCAAAGGCTTTGGCATAGTCAATAAAGCAGAAATAGATGCTTTTCTGGAACTCTCTTGCTTTTTCCATGATCCAGCGGATGTTGGCAATTTGATCTCTGGTTCCTCTGCCTTTTCTAAAACCAGCTTGAACATCTGGAAGTTCACAGTTCACGTATTGCTGAACTTCAAAGAACACTAAACTGTTCTTCTGTCATGAACTGGACAGACTCTAAAATGTGACCTGTGACTTTTAAGCAAACAAAAAAACTCACCATGGGGAGTGAAAATAAATATGGTGTGTAAGTAAACCAACCTCAGGCCAAGTGGACCAAGGTTCATATTTAAGAAAAAAATCAATTTGCAGTGATCAGAGTCCTTTATAAATTTTTTCTCTCTCTCTCTTTAACTGAAAACAAAAGTAGTAGGAAACTAAACACTGAATCTTTCCTTGAAGGAGTACCCTTTGATATTCCTTGGTTGAAACTAGTTAATCCTATGATGACTCGGTGTTTTTTCCAAAACATCTCCTGGTTCTCTAAGGTTGCTGAATGCTTTTCCCTGGGCTCTAAGTTCAGAAGCAAAAGCAAGCCCTAAAGTGAACAGGCAGAGAGGCACTGAGATAGTGCAGGATATGAGGGAATGAAGGAAGCTGGGATGTTGAGAATCACGCAGCCACCAGCTTACATATGTCACAAGGGTCATACAGTCTCACAGCATCCTGCCGGTCAGCAGCCCTCAAGTATAGCCTTTTCCTGGAGTCAACACCCAACTCATTTCTTCCTGAGGAGTGACACATCCAGGACAAAGCTGAATCCTGAGAGGCCTGACTATGATTGCTCCTGCCTCAAGGCAGCGGCCAGACTACCATCCCTCAGGCCCCTGGTATCCCTGATACACGCCGAGAGGCCCTTCCAATGAGTTATCCTCATAGGAACGCTCATCCTCATACCTGACTCAGTGTCCCACTTCTCCATCTTCTCCTACGTTTTCCCTCTGTGACCCCAGGAATCCCTTTCCATTGTCAACAAAGCCCTTGATACCCCCAGTCTCTCCCCTGAGAAACCTGGTTTTTCCCCCAGACACATTGCTTTCTCTGCAGCCTTGGCAAGTGGAAGCTGCCAGGTCAGGTTCTTTCTGTCATACACTGCCATTTCCATGGTCTTTGTTCTGCACCCTCTGAGACCCGGGCACCATAGCCATTATGTCACACTCTCTACTCCAGCTGTCATCTGCTGACTGCCTGGTCTTGCTCTTTATTTATGGAAGTTACTGGCACCAGGCCCAGAGTGTTCCTTTTCGTTCCAAATTCTGCCAACAAGCTGGCCCGTTTGGTATGTCTGTGAGATTTTCTTGACCTCTCAGTTCCTTGATTCCATCTCCAATTACCTTTTCCATTCTGCTTCAATCTCTCAGTCCCATGGTCACTCAGACTTTGTCATCAAGAAACCACAGCACTGGGAATAGGCAATCCAGTAGTTAAGACCTGAATTTTCATGGCTGTGGCCTAAGTTTGATCCCTGGCTGGGAAACTAAGATCCCTTGAGCCATGTGGCAGAGTGAACAAAACGAAGAAAAGAAAAAAAAAAAACCCATACTACCTCTGAACCCACAACTTTCTATTCCTCCAATCCTTCTCACGTGCTTATTTTCACTTTACCAGTTGTCCAAAGTGATCTTTCTGTTTCCTTCTGTCTCCTTATTTATCATCTTCTTTCTGTCTCCTTTTCCTTCTCACCTGGGCAGGATTCCATACTGCATGCATAAGCCTTTGACCAGAGTCCTCAACTCCATTGCAGCATCACACTTGTGTTTCATCTGCCTGACAAGACTTAGAACACGTACCTCAAATCCACTTGTCTACTTTGACCATTCTTTCACCTGAGCTGCAGGACACTGCTGGAGAAAGCCACACATGGACGCTCATGGTCGGCGACATTAAGAAGGCCTTCATTGTGGCCCGGGGTCCTGTCACATTCCCTTGCCTGCATAAGCTTTCTGAGTCCCCAGAGGGGATATTTCAAGAATTCTCCTCTCTCTCCAAACCTCCATGCCTGCCCTCTCTACCTTCTCTGTTTGTGATTTTATTTTCCACTCATTAAGGGAAGGGGAAATAAAAGTTATGAGGTGTGAACAGCCTCAGTTTTCCATGGCAACCTATACATTACTTGCATTTTTACCCATCTTACCCCTTACTATAAAAGAGGTTCTCCTCGCCTATCTTAAGGCCAGTCTCTTGACCTGTGCTCTGGATTCCGTCTCCTCCTGACATCTCAATGACCTCACTCTGAGTTATTCTTTTCTCACTCTTATCTTTATAGTCTACCTCTTCCTCTGTACCGGCTCCTTATTTCTCAGGTTAAAACAAAGCCACATTCATCTCCACCCACAGCCCTATCTTCCTCTTGCCAGCCAAACTTCTTACAGAAGTTCTCTCTACTCACTTTTTAAAAAAAAATATTTACTTATTTATTTGGTTGGTTGCACCTGGTCTTAGTTGCAGCAGGCAGGATCTTCAGTCTTCATCGTGACAAGTGGGATCTTTACACATGCCAACTCTTAGTTGCAGCATGGGGAATCTAGTTCCCTCTCCAGGATTGAACCTAGCCCCCTAACACCCCCACATTGGAAGTGCAGAGTCTTAGCCATTGGACTACCAGAGAAGCCCCTTAAGGCATCTTCAGTTCAGTTCAGTTTAGTTGCTCAGTCGTGTCCAATTCTTTGCAACCCCATGGACTGTAGCACACCAGGCTTCCCTGTCCATCACCAACTCCCGGAGCATACTCAAACTCATGTCCATTGAGTTGCTGATGCCATCCAACCATCTCATCCTTTGTCGTCCCCTTTTCCTCCTACCTTTAATGTTTTCCAGGATCAGGATCTTTTCAAATGAGTCAGTTCTTTGCATCAGGTGGCCAAAGTATTGGAGTTTCAGCTTCAGCATCAGTCCTTCCAATGAATATTCAGGACTGATTTCAAATTAGGATGGACTGGTTGGATCTCCTTGCTGTCCAAAGGACTCGCAAGAGTATTCTCCAACACCACCATTCAAAAGCATCAATTCTTTGGCACCCAGCTTTCTTTATGGTCCAACTCTCACATCCATACATGATTACTGGAAAAACCAAAGCTTTGACTAGAAGGACCTCTGTTGGCAAAGTAATGTCTGCTTTTTAATATGCTATCTAGGTTGGTCATAACTTTTCTTCCAAGGAGCAAGCGTCTTTTAATTTCATGGCTGCAATCACCATCTGCAGTGATTTGGGAGCCCAAAAAAATAAAGTCTGACACTGTTTCCACTGTTTACCCATCTATTTCCCATGAAGTGTTGGGACCAGATGCTATGATCTTAGTTTTCTGAATGTTGAACTTTAAGCCAACTTTTTCACTCTCCTCTTTCACTTTCATCAAGAGGCTTTCAGTTCCTCTTCACTTTCTGCCATAAGGGTGGTGTCATCTGTATATCTGAGGTTATTGATATTTCTCTCGGCAATGTTGATTCCAGCTTGTTGTTCTTCCAGCCCAGTGTTTCTCATGATGTACTCTGCATGTAAGTTAAATAAGCAGGGTGACAGTATATACAGCCTTGATGCACTCCTTTCCTGTTTTAGAACCAGTCTGTTGTTCCATGTTCAGTTCTAACTGTTGCTTCTTGACCTGCATACAGATTTCTCAAGAGGCAGGTAAAGTGGCCTGGTATTCCCATCTCTTTAAGAATTTCCCACACTTTGAACTAATTTCCTCTTCAAACTGGTATCCCTTCGATTTCCCCTTTGAGTAGGAAGTACTACTGTGTGCTCACTGATGCAGCCAGAAATTTGTGTTTGGTTCCTGGATGCTTTCCTTCTATCCTCTCTCTTATCCATCTGCTTTACCATGAACTCTTGATTCTGTTTCTCTTATCATTTTACTTATCTCCTTCCTCTCTACCACCATCACACCTCACCTAACCCCGGTCTTTCTTTCTTTGTTTTTTTCTTTTGTGGACCATTTAAAATTTTTTCATTGAATTTGTTACAGTATTGCTTCTGTTGTTTATATTCTGCTTTTTTGGCCATGAGGCATATGAAATCTTAGCTCCCTGACCAGGGATTGAACCCACACCCCTTGCATTGGAAGGCGAAGTCTTAGCTACTGGATGACCAGGGAAGTCTCTTATGTTTCTGTTCTTCCTCTCAGATCATTCCCCACACAGTAAACATGTGATTGTTATAAGCAAGGAATTTCGAAGATACAAAGTATGCAAAAACAAAACATTGTTTCCTAGAGTAAATTTAATATCTGAATCTGAACCTCCAGCCTTCTTCCTGGCAGACAAATTAGATTCTCTCAAGTAGATTCAGTGATTTGACAGAATCTGAGATTATTCAAGTATTTCAGTTTAGAATTATTTCAGACTTTCTTTCCCTTCTTCCTGCCCCTTACTCTGGAGTCTCCTTGGGCTGACTACCCAAGGGAAGTGGAGAAAGGGATGGTGGTTTATGTCTGATTGGCTGCATATGGCAATGGAGTGAGAACTACCCATTTCATCTCTTCTGGGGTTGATCCTCATGCTAGCACCAGCTCGCTGCCAACACTGCCATTATCTGACCTCTTCACACAGAAAAGCCCAGTGTTTCCTCTAGGTTTTGGACCCTGCTGGCTCTGATGGTGGTGACAGGCTGGCATGCACATCCACTTCCCATGTAGCTTCACCTCTCAAAGGGGCAGCCACATTCCTGCAACCCCAAAGAGCAATCCAGGAACATTTCTTCCTTTGGTCCATCATATCTCCTTTCCAGGTCAGGTCATTTCTTCTCGCCTTCCAGCACAGAAAGGAAAAAAAAAAAATCAATTCACATTTATGCATTTGTGTGAATTGTTTAATCTCGTTAGTTTAATCTCTGAGTTAAAGTGCAGAACCCTTTGAATTATGTAGCACAGTCTAGGTCTCTCTCAGCAGTAGACTGCCTCCTCAGTAATCAATGTGCTTTTCACTCTACTAACAAAGAAGTCTGATGGAGTGTGTGTGCATGTGTGTCTGCGTGTGTCTTGGTGCAGGTTGGTAGCTCAGAGCCCAAGGAGAGAGATGAACAAAGTACATCCCATTAATACTTCACATATCATCCTGTCACATATTCTCTCAAAATCATAAATCTGATCAAGTCATTCACCCACTAAAAGACCGTCTGTAGTCTCCCATTACCTTTAGGACAAAGTGTAAACTTTTCAACTTGACTTACAAGTTAAGATCTGTCCCCAGTTTACCTATACTACCTTATTTCCCACAATTTTCCCTCTTCTTTCAGTTCCTTGGGCTCACCATCCCTCTTTTGGCTCTGAACTTTCTTCACCTTCCTAGATTTTCTCCAGCTTTTCCCTACATGTGGCTAATACCTGTACATTCCTGTGATCTCCAGTTAAATGCCAACTCCTCGGGAAGTCCCCTTTGACTCCCTCCCACCCTTGGCTTTGATGTGTCCCTTCCAAGCACTCCCATAAACTTCTCATGGCATTGCACTTTCCACATCTTAGTTTATTTGTCTGCTCTCCCACTAGACTATAAACTCTTTTAAGGCAAGATTGTCTGTCTGGATCACCTTCCAGCACCTAGCATGTGCCTGACATGTGGCAGGAGCTCAGTAAATATTTGTTAAGTAAGAAATAAGTGAATGAATAGAGGCCAGATGTTAGCTGGCTTCACGTGTACAGTCTTTGCCTTACGGCAGGACTCAGTACTTAATTGTATTTCTCCAAAAGCAAGTCAACTCCACAAAGAAGAGGTAAGCAATGCAGGTCTGACTGAAATTTTTATCAAGAGACAGAAGAGAGGGTTTAAATGCAAGCATTTCTATTCTCCCTTCAGTGTCCTTCTTTGGCTTCCAAACTTTGGGTCTCTCTCTCTCCTTTGAGTCTTCCTTCTTCCCCTACCCCAACTCACCCTTCCTTTCCCTAAGAAACTATCCCTCTGAGAAGACTATTCACTAGGAATTGGAGAGAGATATGGCTAGAATCAGTGAATGCCATTTAGGAGACAGTTCAAAAGGCCAGGTAGAGACAGTGAAAGCCTGAATTGAGAAAAATGACAAAATAAAGAGGAGAGGATGAGTTTAGGAAATGTTTTAGAGGGAAGATCAACCAGATGTGGTTACTGGTTAGACTGGGGTAGGAGAGAAAAGAAAGAAGAATATAAGGCACATCCAAGGTATTAATGAATATAAAAGAAAGAGGAAGGAAGGAAGGAAATGATTGGAAAAAGGGGAGATAATGAGTGAAAGGGTAGAAATGAGAATGCCAAAGATTAGATTTACCAAGAGAAGTAAGAGAGAGGCTTAAACGAGGGAAGACAGCTAGAAGAACTCCTGCCTCTTGAGAGTGTGACCGAGGTAAGAGACCAAAGTTGCAGCTGGCGCTAGTCCACATAACTGCGTGATTTTCTTTAACAGTTTGGATTATTAAGTAAGTGCTGAGAAAATTGGTGGTAGACTGATCCAAGAGGGATTGATTATGCTATGAAAAAAAATGTTCAAAGTGATGAACAATGGCTCAATAGTGATAAAAGTGAGCCAGAAAGGCACCGATAGACTGCGGGGGGGTGGGGTTGGGGGATGAGGGGGTTGGAGAAGAGAGGGAAGAGGAGCCAAGGCATTGGATGTTTTGATGTAGTGAAGAGTAAGAAAACTGGCATACTGAGAAACAGATGTAGAACAGAGAAGAGACACCCTGTGAATCCATGGACTCTGCGACTCAAGAAGGAAACAAACCTAGAGAAGAGAGGGTTACCTTCTTCCTCTGAGATGAGAGGGAAGGAGAAAAGGAAACACCTTGTTCAAATATTTCTCAGCAGAGAAGCAGCAGAAAGAGGAGGCTGACATTGTAGAATCTTGATCTCTTCCATCATGCAAGATGAGAGTGATACACAGGAAGTGGGATTGTAGGAAAGATCAAGAAAATACAATGGGAAAGCACATATCTTGACTGAAAAATCAGACAGTTGCCTGTTGGTAGCAAGGGCTCAGCAGAAACAGTCAGTTGACATTGTCTTGGATCTGATTTCTCAGTTTTCCCCA
Organism: Nanger dama; assembly: GCA_917880005.1. Classification (NCBI taxonomy): domain Eukaryota; kingdom Metazoa; phylum Chordata; class Mammalia; order Artiodactyla; family Bovidae; genus Nanger; species Nanger dama. Next base: position 20,541,796 of record CAKJTW010000010.1, read on the forward strand.
GCAACATCTTCTGTTTTAGAGCAGAAATAGAAAGAACATGGTACATTTCACTTTGGGTGGGGAGTACAAAAAATAGGACTGAATGGAGGACCAAAGGGTATACGGCAGTTATGAAGGTTATTCCTGAAACTATCAACACTGGTAACAAGCTGAGAGGAAGACAGCAGGGCTGATGGGTCCTTGGTGCCATAACAGTGGTGGATGAGGTAGCAGGGGTCACAATGAAGAGGACGAGCAGAAAGGTCAATGGCCCTGATAAAAATCACACCAGAATCTCCCAGTCCAGTCTCCAAATAAATTAAAAAGGTGAATGCCCCTTTAAATCATTAACTAAACCAGCATTCAGATCTGGCAGACTCTTCCAGCCTGGGCTGTTCTGCTTTGCCAGGAATCAATAAGCTTCTGTGAACCCTCCAGGGCAAGTGAGGCATGATCCATCTCTCCTGTCTGGACAAGCTTGATCTGGCCTCCCTCCTCCTGCTAAAGCAGGCCTGAAGTATGTGCTGGATTCTGTGTCTCAGACTAATTATCACATTCCAGAATGTTCCAGGATCCTGCTGATAGAGACTTTCAGCTTTTAAAGCTCTGTTCTAACCTTCCCTGGCTGTGCCCCTCACCACTGGATGAGGAGACTGGGGCCAAGAGGATGCACCCACTCAGAACCCACATTGATTCCCTCTAGACCAGGGGTCCCCAACCACCAGGATCTAATGCCTGATGATCTGAGATGGAGCTGACGTTAATCGTAATTGAAATAAAGTTCACAATAAAAGTAATGTACTTGAATCATCACAAAACCATCCCTTCCCACCCCAATCTGTGAATTGTCTTCCACGAACCCATCCCTGGTGCCAAAAAGATTAGGGACCACTCCCTCTAGACCAGACTCTGGGTACCTTGAACCATCCCAGAATTCCCTGCCAAAACAATGTCAGGCTCACTCTCCTGGCCAGCCTATACTTCCTCCCCAGTCCCATCCTCTCAAGGGCAGACCATGCCACTAGTACACTCACTCCTTGGCCTGAAGGTCCCCAGGGGAGGTACACACAACGTGGACATGTGGGCCAGGGTATCCACACTCCTGCAGGAGAGGCCCTTCTCCGTCAGAGCCAGGGATGGGACAAGAAGAGCGGCAGCCTCAGCCTAGGATCCAGCTCACCCCATGCCTCCGTGTCCTACCTCAGGACTCCAAGAATCAACCATTCAAACTTGGTCTTGAGATCATGAGGGAGATAAAGTTACTAAGTTAAAAGACACAAAACATATTTTATTTGTAGCATTTCCACAGTTAGACACGGGATGTGTATGAGTTCAGTTGCTCAGTCATGTCTAACTTTCTGTGACCCCTATTGACTGTAGTCCCAGACTCCTGTGTCCATAGGATTTTCCAGGCAAGAACACTGAAGTGGGTTGTCATTTCTATCTCCAGGGGATCCTTCTGACTCAGGGATTGAAAGCACATCTCCTGCATCTCCTGTATTAGCAGCAGATTCTTTACCCCTGAGCCACCTGGGAAGCCCTTAGACACGAGATGCAGACTTCTGTTCTGCACTCTCCTTGGTCTCACAAATGTCAGGGGCAGTCCTGGCTCCTGCAGTGTTTTATTTGCCAGTTGTGCAGAATAGCTCTTCAGAATTATTATTTTAAGTCTATTTGACACGACTGAAGTGACTTAGCAGCAGCAGCAGCAGGTCCAAATATTATCCCAAGATAATGAAAAACAGACATCCATTTAAAATCCTCTCTGGGTTTCTAAAAAACAACCTAAGCTCTCCCTAATTTTTGATATCATTTTTTGTCACTTGATAGAGTGTGTTCCCCTGTTTTAATAATATCTGTATTTAAGCTGAATTTCCTGAAAGAATATGTGAACATTTCTATCCTACTGGATCATTCAAGGTACATAGCTTGGCCTTGAGTATAATCCCCATCCAGTAAACATTGGACTTCCCTTGTGGCTCAGCTGGTAAAGAATCCACCTGCAATGCGGTAGACCTGGGTTTGACCCCTGGGTTGGGAAGATCCCCCAGAGAAGGGAACGGCTACTCACTTCAGTATTCTGGCAGGGGAGAATTCCATGGACTGTATAGTCCATAGGGTCCCAAAGAGTTGGACACAACTGAGCTACTTTCACCATAAATATCAGAATATGTCTTTGGTATATATCCCTTCTGCTTTTGAAGATGTTGTTTATTATATCTTTTTCATATGTTCCAGATGCCTACTGATATATTCAATCTGACTAATGCTAAATTTGAGACCTGTCCTGCAAATCCATGCCTTATATCTTCTTTCTTTCATTATCAGGTCTTAATAAAGGAAGAGTATCAGGTAAAGCTGAAAATGTTTGGTCATTAAAAGGGAGGGGAAGTGGCCTCTGGATTGCCTCACAGGGCCTACTGTTCTCATTCCACTCGCACTCCACATCTTGACTCTCAGAATGGAATGTGACCTCTTGGGAGAGCCTGTGCTTGGACCTTCTAGTAGTTTACAACCAGTCAACAAATCTCAAAGCTTTATTTGGAGGATATCAGTTCAAGAATTTGGGAGACTTGGTTTCAAAAAGAGTCGAAAGAGCATTGATCTCAGCTTGAGAAGACCTAAGTTCTTAACTCAAAACTACGATTAAGTCATTGCTTAAGTGACACAAGACACTATTTTACATATTCTAACTATAAAATGTGTGAGGAAGGGCAGAAGGGGTGAGAGAATTCATTTAGCTTTCTGTTTTCCACACTTACTAAACTGTGTAACCCTTTTCTTTTGCAGCAGTGGGTGAAATTAATATTCTAAGGGACACTCTTTTGGAAATGTTAGAGTAAGTCGCTTGTTCTCCACAGGCAGAGGAAGTGGGGATTTTGTGCCCTCACCCAAGGACATGTGACAAGGTCTAAAGACATTCACAACTGAGGCAGCCAGGAATCCTGCTAAGTATCCTACAATGTATAGGACAGCTCCCTCCCCTCGCCCTGGCCCTGGCCAATACCCAACTAAGAATTATACTATCCAAAATTTCAATACTAAGGAGTTGAGAAACTCTGGGCTAGATGAACTATCTCTAAATCTTCTTTTAACACTATATCCAAATGAAGTGTGATTTTTTTTAAAGCACAAAATCTTATTTCTCTTTTACTCAGAGTCAGCTGTGGGTCTGAGTGAATCTCTAGAACAATTTCCTTTCATGTGTTGGCTCCATATTTAAGCTGCTTTGATCTTATAGCACTTTCCTATCAATACATGCTTCTAAGATTGCCTTGGCAGAGAAAGAGAAAGCAAAATCATGCAGGGTCTTAGTTAAATGCTTTTATTTGGATGTGACAAATTCTCTTCTATAAAAATAAGCAGCTTTGCTAAGACATAATTCATATATCTGACAGTTCACCCATTTAAAGTGTAAAATTCAGTGATTTTTAGTATATTAACTGGTATGTGCATTCATCACCACAGTCAATTTTAGAGAATTTTCATCACACCCAAAAGAAACCCTGTACCTATTAGCAGTTACTCCCAGTTTTCCTCCAACACCCCTGCCCCAGCCCTAGGCAACCACTATCTATTTCCTATCTATAGATTTGTCTATTGCAGAAACATTACTATAAACAAAATCATATAGTATATGGTCCTTTGTGACTGGCATTTTTTACTTTGCTTAATGTTTTCAAGGTTCATTTGTGTTTCAGTGTGTATCAGCTTTCTTTTATTGCTGAATAATATTCCATTGATGGATATAACTTACTTCATTTATTCATTTTTCAGTTGATGGAATTTGAGCTGTTTCTACTTTTTAGATGTTACAAATAGTGCTGCTATGACATTTCTATACAAAGTTTTGTGTGAACATATGATTTCATTTACTTTGGGTTGTATACCTAAAAGGGAATTGCTCGATCACAGGGTAGCTCTTTGTCTAGCCTTTTGAGAAAACCAGAGTGTTTTCCTAAATGGCTGCACCATTTTACAGTTACATTAGCAATGTATGAAAGTTCGATTTTCTCCAGTCCCTCACCAACAGTTGTTATTATCTGTCTTTTGTATGCCAGTCATCCTAGTAGGTGTGAAAGAAATCATCATGATTATGACTTCCCTTTTTCTGAAGGCTAACGATGTTATGGATCTTTTCATATGTTTATCGGCCATATGTATAGCTTCTTTAGAGAAATGTGTATTCAGATCTTTTGCCCATTGTTAAACTGGGTTGTCTTTTTTATTGTAGAGTTTTAATTTTTTTTTATGTATTCTAGATACAGATCTCATGCCAGATAACTAATTTGCAAATCTTTTGTCACATTCTACAAGTTTTTTGCTGGTGTCCTTTGAAACACAAAGTTTTTAATTTTGATGAAGCCAAATGTACCTGTTTTCTTTCATTGCTTCTGCTTCTGGTGTTAATATCTAACCAGTCATTGACTAAAGTCACTCATTTATGCTTATATATTTTCTTCTAAACTTTATAGGTTTAGCTCTTACATTTCAGTCTTTGCTTTGATGGAGCTAATTGTTTTATTAGGCAAAGGTCTAATTATATCCTTTTGCATGTGCTAACCAGTTGTCCCAAATGTTTTGTTGAAAAGACTATTCTTTCTTCATTTTTTATCTTGGAACCCTTGTCAAAAACCAACTGACCAAGAAAACAAACAAACAAAAAACCAACCAGACCATAGTGTGAGGGTATAAGAGTTTTTAAAATACTTTTTTTTTTCTAATATCTATAGTTTCTTTGTTAAAAGGATAAGTAATAGGTTGCATCTCAGGTTACTGTGACACATTTAAATAAAAATTTCAGAATAGGGCTTGCCTGGTGGCTCAGTGGTAAAGAGTCTCCCTGCTAATGTAGGGGACATGCAGAGACGTGCACCTACTGAGCCCTGAGTGCCCTAGAGGTGCTGCTCCACAGCAAGAGAAGCCACCACAGTAGGAGGCCTGAGCACGCAGCTGCAGAGTAGCCCCTGCTCACTGCAGCTAGAGGAAAGCCCCCTGAAGCAACAAAGACCCAGCACACCCAAAATAAATCCTTTAAAAACTTAAAAAAATGATATTTGCAGCTGAAAGCATCCTTTCCTGTTAGAGCTATTTTGCCCAGACAGGAATTGTTCAGTCACTAAGTGGGACTTCCCAGGTAGCGCTAGTGGTAAAGAACCCACCTGCCAATGCAGCAGACTTAGGAGAGGAGGGTTCGGTCCCTGTGTCAGGAAGATCCCTTGGATAAGAGCATGGCAACCCACTCCAGTATTCTTGCCTGGAGAATCCCATGGACAGAGGGGCCTGGTGGGCTACAGTCCATGGGGTCGTAAAGAGTCAGACGCAACTGAAGTGATTGAGCTCGCAGTCGTTAAGTTGTGTACAACTCTTTTCAACCCCGTGAGCTCGCAGTCGTTAAGTTGTGTACAACTCTTTTCAACCCCGTGGGCTGCAGCGCACCAGGCTCCTCTGCCCTCCACTATCTCATGGAGTGCACTCAAATTCCTGTCTGTTCAGTTGGTGATGCTTTCTAACCATCTCATCCTCTGCTGTCCCCTTCTCCTTTTGCCTTCAATCTTTCCCAGCATCAGGGTAACAGAAAGCTAAATAAACTGGTGAACTGAGATCATACAAAGGATCATCTTAATCATTAAGTATGTGTTCTGATTTCCCCCTTTCTGTCCTCATTTTTTCTTTTATCCAGAAGAGTAACTTTTTAATAAAATTTATGAGATCAGTCATCTGTCTAATGTTTGGGCCCAGAATGTGTTTCTTGGCTAAAAGATCTCTTCACCCCACTTCCACACATGGAAAGAAATAAAACATGAGTCTCTAATCTCATAAATGAGGAACAAGGGTTGTTTCCTCAAATGAGACAAGGATTTAAGATGAGAACATGTTTTGAGTTGAGATGGTTATCATAAATCCTATCTAGCTTTATTTATTATTTACTGTATTTTGTTCCCATTTATACTAATGAATAATAGATTTAATTGTGTTCTATCATTTACATCATAAATATTTCCTCCAGGTTTGAGTGCTGTGACATGTTCCTTTAAACTTGAATGGGAATTAAACTTGGCAGTGATTTAAGGTAATTAATTCATATGTCGGTTGTTAGCAAGGTCCAGTAATTAAATTCTACTTTACAGTAAGTTATTAACTCTCCAATTAAAAAAGCTCTTTATCATCTTATCAGTTTTAGCTATTTATTCTGGTTGACAGATGAGATAGGGAAGTTCTTGATTGTACAAAATCACCTCTATACTTTCACCACTGAGCATTGGGGTCAAATGGAAGTCTAGGTTCTTCAAGGTCATATTTTAAATATAGAATAAAACAGTTCAGGTCATTGTGGTGGGGGAAGGTGCCCTTGGATCTTGTTACCTTTGTAACACTGTCTCCTGAAATTTTGCAAAGAAAGTCTGATTTTGCTGTGTTCAAAATTGTTAAACTTCCAAAGTAAAAACAGCCTAGACCAAGTATTTCATACTGAGGTCAGATATTAAACTGCTTTACAGTTCATGTTTTTTCCTAATATTACCTGTCATCACCATGCTGTACATTTTACATCCCCACAACTAATGGAAGTTTGTATACTCTCTTTATACAATACTTTTAAAAAGCTAACAATATTAAAAACCAATATAGTGTTATATGCCAGTTATATCTCAATTTTTTAAATTATTTTGTTTCTTTTGGCTGCCCTGGGGCTTTGCTGCAGCACTCACGCTCTCTCTGGTTGTGAAGCAGGGCTGCGCGTCACCGCTGCAGAGCACGGGCTCTGGGGTGCTCAGGCTTCGGCAGTTGTGGCGCGTGGTTTAGTAGTTGTGCTGCACAGGCTTAGTTGCCCAGAGGCATAGGGAAATCTTCCCAGAGCAGGGATGGAACCTGTGTCCACTGCACTGGCATGTGGATTCTTAGCCAATGGACTACCAGGGAAGTCCTCAATTTTTTAAAGAGGAAAAATTAAGAAATGTTTAGAATCTTTAGATACTCTCCTTGTGAACAGGCCAGGGGGATGAACTCTAGTTGAGTGTTAATACCTGGGATACATTAGTGCAGAGCTTTTATTTGCAGGCCTAAACTAGCCACATTTTTCCATTTCATGATAGCAAGTTTCCTTTTATTCCACTTTGTTTCTTGACCTGATATTTCATTTCATTTATTTAGTCTGGAGGATAACCATAATGGGCCCTTTGCTTTCCCTTGTTTGAGTTGTGGATGAACTGCTACTAAGGTCAGTTCAAGCCTGACTTTTATCTGGTCAGCATGTCTACACTACTGGTTCCCAAGCCCAGTTATCTTCAGAATTACCTGGACTGGTTTAAAGAGCTTTTGAGCCTCACCTCAAATGTACTGAAACTGAGTCTCTAGGGTAGAAAAGGGAATCTATATGTTTCAGATCTTCCCAAAGTGTTTCTGATGTTCAGCCAAGTTGTTTGGGACATGTATAGGATCTCCTCCAGGTAATCAGAGATCGCTTGAGTGTGGCCTTAAGGCATTGCCTCTGAGAAAATGCCATTTATAATACTTACCAGAAGTTTCTGTAAAGACTAGAGGTTCCTATTTGCAGTCTGCCCTTAATGACTATCTACTACCTTGGCAAATAATTCAGTGCTCTTTCTCTATTATTCTCACTCCCTCAGGCTGTCCTTGTGACTTATTTACCCTTTCAAGCTGCCCAGCAGTGGTAAGATAGACTTTGGTCTTACAGACCTCACATGGCCTCTTGGCTCAGCCTACTCTATGGGTACCTTTTGCCTTTTTCTGTACAATGGAGATAATATTGTCCTCCCAAGGATGTTATAAAGACCAGAAGAATGTGTTTATATTACACCCTGAACTGGGCATTATAACTTGTTTGATTTTACTTGTCCACGTCCAGTTGAGCTATTTCAAATCCTAAAAGATGATGCTGTGAAAGTGCTGCACTCAATATGCCAGCAAATTTGGAAAACTCAGCAGTGGCCACAGGACTGGAAAAGGTCCGTTTTCATTCCAATCCCAAAGAAAGGCAATGCCAAAGAATGCTCAAACTACCACACAATTGCACTCATCTCACATGCTAGTAAATTGATGCTCAAAATTCTCCAAGCCAGGCTTCAGCAATACGTGAACCATGAACTCCTGATGTTCAAGCTGGTTTTAGAAAAGGCAGAGGAACCAGAGATCAAATTGCCAACATCTGCTGGATCATGGAAAAAGCAAGAGAGTTCCAGAAAAACATCTATTTCTGCTTTGTTGACTATGCCAAAGCCTTTGACTGTGTGGATCACAATAAACTGTGGAAAATTCTGAAAGAGATGGGAATACCAGACCACCTAACCTGCCTCTTGAGAAATCTGTATGCAGGTCAGGAAGCAACAGTTAGAACTGGACATGGAACAACAGACTGGTTCCAAATAGGAAAAGGAGTATGTCAAGGCTGTATATTGTCAAGCCTCTTGATGAAAGTGAAAGAGGAGAGTGAAAAAGTTGGCTTAAAGCTCAACATTCAGAAAACAAAGATCATGGCATCCGGTCCCAACACTTCATGAGAAATAGATGGGGAAACAGTGGAAACAGTGTCAGACTTTATTTTTGGGGTCTCCAAAATCACTGCGGATGGTGATTGCAGCCATGAAATTAAAAGACGCTTACTCCTTGGAAGAAAAGTTATGACTAACCTAGACAGCATATTGAAAAGCAGAGACATTACTTTGCCGACTAAGGTCCATCTAGTCAAGGCTATGGTTTTTCCTATGGTCATGTATGGATGTGAGAGTTGGACTGTGAAGAAGGCTGAGCACCAAAGAATTGATGCGTTTGAACTGTGGTGTTGGAGAAGACTCTTGAGAGTCCCCTGGACTGCAAGGAGATCCAACCAGTCCATTCTGAAGATCAACCCTGGAATTTCTTTGAAAGGATTGATGCTGAAGCTGAAGCTCCAGTACTTTGGCCACCTCATGCGAAGAGTTGACTCATTGGAAAAGACTCTAATGCTGGGAGGGATTGGGGGCAGGAGAAGAAGAGGACGACAGAGGATGAGATGGCTGGATGGCATCACGGACTCGATGGACATGAGTCTGAGTGAACTCCGAGAGATGGTGATGAACAGGGAGGCCTGGTGTGCTGTGATTCATGGGGTCGCAAAGAGTCGGACATGACTGAGCGACTGAACTGAACTGAACTGATGCATAGGTTGGATAAATGAAGGTTGGTCATCAATTTTCCCTGATTGTAGCCCCTGGATTGCTCTGGGCAGTGTTTCTCAAAGTAAGGAACATAGATCACGTGCATCTGAATAGGAAAGAGATAGGATAGAAATCTGCTCTTATGCAGCTCAGACTTTGTCTACTTTTGAATTTTTATTGCAATGTATCATACACACAGGAAAGTATATATTTTTTATAAGTGAAAGCTCATAAATGAAAACACTCATGAAACCAACACCCAGATCAAGAAATAAAGTATGACTGGCACCCTGGAAGCACAAGAACTTTGAGAACCAGAGTCATAGGAAGAGTCCAGCTGTGGAGCTCTCCTTTGCCACAGTCCCACTCTTATCTCACGAGCCAAATCTGTGGGCTATATGAGCCCTCCCCAATCTGAGAGGCTGGGCCGGTGGCCTCACATGAACCCTTAATAGTGATGAGGCTTCCTTTGTGAGAAGGGTCACAAAGGGTGTCTCCGTCATTTATATTCCTAGCATACACCCTAAACTGCTCAACACGAATGAATCCAGGTTCTAGCCACCTGTGGGTGGAGATCACTCATTGCCCGACAGCACTGCTTATTACAACACTCCAGCATTTTCTCACGGAAGGGTGAATGAGGTGGATCTGGTGTAATTACCTTTGTGTAATTGAAAACTAAATCACCAAGGACTGCATAGTCTAAATATCCATTTAAATACTTCCATTTTATAGCACTTATTTTTGCAGGACATGCTACTACCAAATAGGCTATTAATTTTTCTAGCAGATTAAAATCTGCATTGGTACATTAAAAACTAGCACAATTCAAACAGATGCCCTCTATTTTTTTCAGAAATCATTAGAGAGAGCTTGTCTTTTCCTTTAATCCAGCTATTCAAGTAATCTATTAGACTAAGACCTATAATAACACAGGTCTTATCCAAAAGAGATCAGGTTTTCCTATGCAATATAATTTAGGCAAGATTTTATATAGAAGCACAAGAGACTGTGGTGCCTTTGCCTCAGTTCAGTTCAATTCAGTTCAGTTGCTCAGTCGAGTCCGACTCTTTGCAACCCCATGAATTGCAGCATGCCAGGCCTCCCTGTCCATCACCAACTCCTGTAGTGCGCTCAAACTCATGTCCATCGAGTCAGTGATGCCATCCAGCCATCTCACCCTCTGTCGTCCCCTTCTCCTCCTGCCCCCAATCCCTCCCAGCATCAGGGACTTTTCCAATGAGTCAACTCTTCGCATAAAGTGGCCAAAGTACTGGAGCTTCAGCTTCAGCATCAGTCCTTCCAATGAGAACGCAGGACTGATCTCCTTCAGAATGGACTGGTTGGATCTCCTTGCAGTCCAAGGGACTCTCAAGAGTCTTCTCCAACACCACAGTTCAAAAGCATCAATTCTTCAGTGTTCAGCTTTCTTCACAGTCCAACTCTCACATCCATACATGACCACTGGAAAAACCATAGCCTTGACTGAAGTGAAGTGAAGTGAAGTCGCTCAGTTGTGTCCGACTCTTTGCGACCCCGTGGACTGTAGCCTACCAGGCTCCTCGTCCATGGGATTCTCCAGGCAAGAATACTGTAGTCGGTTGCCATTTCCTTCTCCAGGAGATCTTCCCAACCCAGGGATAGAACCCAGGTCTCCTGCATTGAAGGCAGATGCTTTAACCTCTGAGCCACCAGGGAAGCCCATAGCCTTGACTAGACGGACCTTTGTTGGCAAAGTAATGTCTCTGCTTTTGAATATGCTGTCTAGGTTGGTCATAACTTTCCTTCCAAGGAGTAAGCGTCTTTTAATTTCATGGCTGCAGTCACCATTTGCAGTGATTTTGGAGCCCCCAAAATAAAGTCTGACACTGTTTCCCCATCTATTTCCAAAGAAGTGATGGGACCAGATGCCATGATGTTAGTTTTCTGAATGTTGAGCTTCAAGCCAACTTTTTCACTCTCCACTGTCATTTTCATCAAGAGGCTATTTAGTTCCTCATCACTTTCTGCCATAAAGGTGGTGTCATCTGCATATCTGAGGTTATTGATATTTCTCCCAGCAATCTTGATCCCAGCTTGTGCTTCTTCCAGCCCAGCGTTTCTCATGATGTACTCTGCATAGACGTTAAATAAGCAGGGTGACAATATATAGCCTTGACATACTCCTTTTTCTATTTGGAACCAGTCTGTTGTTCCATGTCCAGTTCTAACTGTTGCTTCCTGACCTACATACAGATTTCTCAAGAAGCAGGTCAGGTGGTCTGGTATTCCCATCTCTTTCAGAATTTTCCACAGTTTATTGTGATCCACACAGTCAAAGGCTTTGGCATAGTCAACAAAGCAGAAATAGATGTTTTTCTGGAACTCTCTTGCTTTTTCCATGATCCAGCGAATGTTGGCAATTTGATCTCTGGTTCCTCTGCCTTTTCTAAAACCAGCCTGAACATCTGGAAGTTCACAGTTCATGTATTGCTGAAGCCTGGCTTGGACAATTTTGAGCATTACTTTACTAGCGTGTGAGATGAGTGCAATTGTGTGGTAGTTTGAGCATTCTTTGGCATTGCCTTTCTTTGGGATTGGAATGAAAACGGACCTTTTCCAGCCCTGTGGCCACTGCTGGGTTTTCCAAATTTGCTGGCATATTGAGTGCAGCACTTTCACAGCATCATCTTTTAGGATATGAAACAGCTCCACTGGAATTCCATCACCTCCACTAGCTTTGTTCGTAGCGATGCTTTCTAAGGCCCACTTGACTTCACATTCCAGGATGTCTGGCTCTAGGTGAGTGATCACACCATCGTGATTATCTGGGTCATGAATCTCTCTTTGTACAGTTTTCCTGTGTATTCTTGCCACCTCTTCTTAATATCTTCTGCTTCTGTTAGGTCCGTACCATTTCTGTTGTTTATTGAGCCCATCTTTGCATGCAATGTTCCCCTGGTAATCTCTAATTTTCTTGAAGAGTTCTCTAGTCTTTCCCATTCTGTTGTTTTTCTCTATTTCTTTGTCTTGATCGCTAAGGAAGGCTTTCTATCTCTCCTTGCTGTTCTTTGGAACTCTGCATTCAGCTGCTTATATCTTTCCTTTCTTCCTTTGCTTTTCACTTCTCTTCTTTTCACAGCTGTTTGTGAGGCCTCCCCAGACATCCGTTTTGCTTTTTGCATTTCTTTTCCTTGGGGATGTTCTTGATCCCTGTCTCCTGTACAATGTCACAAACCTCCGTCCATGGTTCATCATGCACTCTGTCTATCAGATCTAGTCCCTTAAATCTATTTCTCACTTCCACTGTATTGTCATAAGGGATTTGATTTAGGTCATACCTGAATGGTCTAGTGGTTTTCCCTACTTTCTTCAATTTCAGTCTGAATTTAGCAATAAGGAGTTCATGATCTGAGCCACAGTCAGCTCCTGGTCTTGTTTTTGTTGACTGTATAAGAGCTTCTCCATCTTTGGCTGCAAAGAATATAATCAATCTGATTTCGGTGTTGACCACCTGGTGATGTCCATGTGTAGAGTCTTCTCTTGTGTTGTTGGAAGAGGGTGTTTGCTATGACCAGTGCATTCTCTTGGCAAAACTCTATTAGCCTTTGCCCTGCTTCATTCCGTACTCCAAGGCCAAATTTGCCTGTTACTCCAGGTGTTTCTTGACTTCCTACTTTAGCATTCCAGTCCCCTATAATGAAAAGGACATCTTTTTGGGTGTTAGTTCTAAAAGGTCTTGTAGGTCTCCATAGAACTGTTCAACTTCAGCTTCTTCAGTGTTACTTTTTGGGGCATAGACTTGGATTACCATGATATTGAATGGTTTGCCTTGGAAATGAACAGAGATCATTCTGTCATTTTTGAGGTTGCATCCAAGTACTGCATTTCGGACTCTCTTGTTGACCATGATGGCTACTCCATTTCTTCTAAGGGATTCCTGCCCACATTAGTAGATATAATGGTCATCTGAGTTAAATTCACCCATTCCCGTCCATTTTAGTTTGCTGATTCCTAGAATGTTGATGTTCACTCTTGCTATCTCCTATTTGACCACTTCCAATTTGCCTTGATTCATGGACCTGACATTCCAGGTTCCTATGCAATATTGCTCTTTACAGCATTGGACCTTGCTTCTATCACCAGTCACATCCACAGCTGGGTATTGTTTTTGCTTTGGCTCCATCCCTTCATTTTTTCTGGAGTTATTTCTCCATTGATCTCTAGTAGCATATTGGTTACCTACTGACCCGGGAAGTTTCTCTTTCAGTATCTTATCATTTTGCCTTTACATACTGACAGAATGTGGTCCACTGGAGAAGGGAACGGCAAACCACTTGCCTTGAGAACCCCATGAACAGTATGAAAAGGCCTTTTCCTATATCTCCTCAAATTTTAACATGTATACAGATCACTTGGTGGGTAGGAGAGGTTGTTAAAATACTGATTCTAACTTTATGGGTCTCGAGTTGGGAGCTTCTGCATTTCTAACAGGTTCCACAGTTGCTGCTGGTCTGAGGACCACACCTTGAGGAACAAGAGTGCTCAGAATAAGCTGTGACTGGAAGCCTGGGTGCAGATCTGAGCTTCATTTCCTGGCTTATATAGACTATTTCTAAATCTCTTCTAACTGTACAATTCCACTATTCAGTAATTCCTCTATCCTTGTTAGCTCATTTCTCTTTAGGCTTCTGATTCTCATTGTTATAATCTGTTGTATTAGATATTGTCATGTTTGGGAGGGCCAGGTAAAAACTCTTACGGCTGAAAAGTTTTGTTTTTCAATTTTCTGCAATTCTTCCTCAATCCATGGGCATTTTGGCTACTAATAACATAATTCTGGGCTTGGACCATAAACTAAACTTGAGTCAGCAGTGTAAGGCTTTGGTTAGATAAGCAAGTGTGAACCTGGGAGTGTAACAAAAAGAAAAGTGCAGTGAATCCTACTAGTATAGGCAGTCCTTACGTGAATACTTTACTCAAACATCCACAAGCAGGAAGAGCTGCAGAACATGTAAAGAAAATTTCAAAGAACTGGCATTATGTAGCTTGTGAAGAGAGAACAAAGGATGCCTTAAGAATCATTTTTGAATGACACCTGAAACCAGCAATCCTCTGAAGTAAATGGCTTTGCAATGCAATAGAATAGATGTAGGTAGCTCTAAAGCAGAACTTTCTCATGAGAGTGATGATCCTAGGTAGTAAGATTGCCAATGATAATTTTTTTTTTTCCCCAAAGACTTAAAACCAATCTTAACTACATTGCCCATCAGTTGTAATACTAGCTGATATATTGATTGGGGTTCTGTGCAGACACTGCTCTATGTATTGAATATGAAGAATTAAATACGATCACAAAACTATCAGGAAGGCTGTCCTCGAACTTCAGGCCAGACCACACAGCAACAGCCTAGAGGTCAGAAAGCTGTGGAGACTACTGCCAGCACCACAGCCACTTCTCACCAGTGGAGGTGGTGGCAGTGCTGAGGGCAGAAAAAGCCGAGCCATTGAAAATTATTTCTAATATTGCATGAACATTAACACCTCGGATGGAAAACTAATAGGTAGGGAAAATGGCATCCATCTTCCTTTTACCTTCCAAATCTCACTTCATGGTGTCTGCTTGGCAAAATCTAGTTTATATTAAACTATAATATTTTTAACTGTGAAGGTGAAGTCACTCAGTCGTGTCCGATTCTTTGCGACCCCGTAGACTGTAACCTACTAGGCTTATCCGTCCATGGGATTCTCCAGGCAAGAATACTGGAGTGGATTGTCATTTCCTTCCCCAAGGGATCTTCCCGACCCAGGGATCGAACCCAGGTCTCCCGCATTGGAGGCAGACGCTTTAACCTCTGAGCCACCAGGGAAGCCAGTATTTATTGAAGTATAACATACACATTGGAGAAGGCAATGGCACCCCCACTCCAGTACTCTTGCCTGGAAAATCCCATGGACGGAGGAGCCTGGTAGGCTGCAGCCCATGGGGTCGTGAATAGTTGGACATGACTGAGCGACTTCACTTTCACTTTTCACTTTCATGCATTGGAGAAGGAAATGGCAACCCACTCCAGTGTTCTTTCCTGGAGAATCCCAGGGACGGGTGAGCCTGGTGGGCTGCCATCTATGGGGTTGCACACAGTCGGACACGACTGAAGCAACTTTGCAGCAGTAGCAGCAGCAGCAACATACACATAGAAAAATGCACAAATCATGATCAGTCAGCTTGATGAACTTTCCTAAGTGAACATTCCCATGTAATCAGCACCCAGATTGGGAGATGGAAATTTTAGCACCTAGAAGTACCCCTTATGTTCTTTTCTAGTCATTGTCCCCCTTTGAAGGATTGTTTCTAACATCATAAAACAATTCTGCCTATTTTTGATCTTATATAGACTGGAATGATATACTATGTACTCTTTTATAACTGGATCTTCTCAGTCAGTATTTTTGTGAGATTTATCCATGTATTGCTGTATGTTACTGCACTGGATGAATATAAAAAAATCTATGTATTCTATTGCAGATGGACATTTGGATTGTTTCCAGTTTGGTTATTACAAATAGTGCTGCTATGAAAATAACATGTATGCATTTCAGCTACATTTAAAAGAACGGAATTTCTGCATACACCCTGAGGAAACCAGAATTGAAAGAGACACAGGTACCCCAATGTTCATTGCAGCACTGTTTACAACAGCTAGGATATGGAAGCAACCTAGATGTCCATGGGTAGATGGATGGATAAGGAAGTTGTGGTACATATACACAATGGAATATTACTCAGCTATAAAAGGGAACATGTTTGAGTCAGCTCTAATGAGGTAGATGAAACTGACGCCTATTATACAGAGTGAAGTAAGTCAGAAAAAGAAAGACAAATATGGTATATTAATACATATATATGGAATTCAGAAAGATGGTAACAACAATCTTACATGTGGAGAGGCAAAGGAGACACAGGTGTAAAGAAAGACTTTTGGACTCAGTGGAAGAAGGCAAAGGTGGGATGATTTGAGAGAATAGCACTGACACATATACTACCATATGTAACCTAAAAGTCCAGTGCAAGTTTGATACATGAAGCAGGGCACCGAAAGACAACTAGGGACAACCCAGAGGGATAGGGTGGGGAGGGAGGTGGGAGTAGGGTTCAGGATTGGGGGGGCACATGTATATCTGTGGCCAATTCATGCTGGTATATGGCAAAATCTTGACTGTGTGGATGACAATAAACTGTGGAAAATTCTGAAAGAGATGGGAATACCAGACCACCTAACCTGCCTCTTAAGAAACCTGTACGCAGGTCAGGAAGAAACAGTTAGAACTGGACATGGAACAACAGACTGGTTCCTAATAGAAAAAGGAGTATGTCAAGGCTGTATATTGTCACCCTGCTTATTTAACTTCTATGCAGAGTACATCATGAGAAACGCTGGGCTGGAAGAAGCACAAGCTGGAATCAAGATTGCTGGGAGAAATATCAAGAACCTCAGATATGCAGATAACACCACTCTTATGGCAGAAAGTGAAGAGGAACTAAAAAGCCTCTTGCTGAAAGTGAAAGAGGAGAGTGAAAAAGTTGGCTTGAAGCTCAACATTCAGAACACTAAGATCATGGCGTCCAGTCCCATCACTTCTTTGGAAATAGATGGGCAAACAGTGGAAACAGTGTCAGACTTTATTTTGGGGGCTCCAAAATCACTGCAGATGGTGATTGCAACCATGAAATTAAAAGACACTTACTCCTTGGAAAGAAAGTTATGATCAACCTAGATAGCATATTCAAAAGCAGAGACATTACTTTGCCAGCAAATGTCTGTCTAGTCAAGGCTATGGTTTTTCCTGTGGTCATGTATGGTTGTGAGAGTTGGACTGTGAAGAAAGCTGAACACCAAAGAATTGATGCGTTTGAACTGTGGTGTTGGAGAAGACTCTTGAGAGTCTCTTGGACTGCAAGGAGCTCCAACCAGTCCATTCTGAAGGAGATCAGTCCTGGGTGTTCTTTGGAAGGACTGATGCTAAAGCTGAAACTGCAGTACTTTGGCCACTTCATGTGAAGAGTTGACTCACTGGAAAAGACTCTGATGCTGGGAGGGATTGGGGGCAGGAGGAGAAGAAGATGAAAGAGGATGAGATGGCTAGATGGCATCACCGACTCAATGGACATGAGTTTGAGTGCACTCTGGGAGTTGGTGATGGACAGGGAGGCCTGGCATGCTGCAGTTCATGGGGTCATGAAGAGTCGGACACGACTGAGCTACTGAACTGAAATGAACTGAGCACAATATTGTAAACTAATTATCCTCCAATTAAAATAAATAAATTCTTTTAAAAATGACATTTCTGGGTTATAGGAAATGCATACGCTTAGCTCAAGTAGATATTGCTATATAATTTTCCAAAGTAATGAATGTGCTGCATCCTTATCAAAATTTATATTTTCCATCTTTTACATTTTAGCCATTCTGTTGAAAGACTAATGCAGTATATTGAAATCGCATTGTGGTTTTAATTTTTATTTACCTTGATATCTAACAAGTAAAGCAGCATTTTTTATGTTTGTTGGCCACTTGAGTATTTTCTTCCATGAAGTGCCTGTCCAATTCTTTCACCCAATTTTCTATTAGCTTATCTGATTTTTCTTGTTCCTTATGGTTCTTTATTCTGAGTATGTGGAGAAGGAGATGGCAACCTACTCCAGTATTCTTACCTGGAAAATTCCATAACCTGAAGGGCTACAGTCCATGGGGTCACAGAGTCAGACATGACTTAGTAACTAAACCACCACCACTATTCTAAATGAGTCTTTTGTTGGGTATTGTTGTTATGTTGAGTTGGTAAGTCTTATCCGACATTTTGTGACCCTATGGATTGTAGCCCACAAAGACCCTCTGTTCATGGGATTTTTCAGGCAAGAATAGTGGCATGGATTGTCATTTCCTTCTCCGGGGATGTTCCCAACTAAGGGATCGAACCTGTGTTCCTTGCATTGGCAGGCTAATTCTTTACCACTGTTTGCTTGGTATATGTATCAGGAACACCTTTTGCCTCTCTGTGGCTTGTTTTTTTTTTCACTCCTTCAATAATGTCTTCTAATGAAGATGTTCATAATTTTGATGTAGTTCAGTTTATCAGAGATTTTCCTTTATGGTCCATTTATTTTGTGAGCATCTAGTTTAAGACTGCTGACTCCAAGGTCATAAATGTTTTCTCCTATGTCTTCTTGTGAAAGCTTGCTTTACTGTTGATGCCGCAATTGATAATTCATCTGATACTGATTTTTGTTCATGATGAAAAGTAGGAAATATAATTTTGAGCCTTCCAATTCCTATAATACTGTGCAGGGGGATGGGATATCTATAGAAGTTGGTGAAAATGAAGCTGAGTGCCAAGAGACCATATCTAATCCTGTTAACCTAGGCAAGTTTTTACACTGTAAAACATGGAGCGCCAAACTGAATTTTCCTGAACCTTTTCAGTATGACTTTCTGTGATAGCGATTTTCCAGATTCCACACCTCCCTAATGGCCACAGTCCATCTTGGGCAGTTGCTTTGCTTCTTCTCCTTATCTTGCCTCTTGGAAGGTCATCACTGTTGCAAGAGCACTGTGTCCTTTTAAAAACTTACATCAAGAATTGATCTGCTTTCAAACAAGTAAAAAGAAATCCAAGATTAGACTTGGTGAGTAAATGTGAATGTTACAATACTTTGAAAGATTTGTAGTTTTGTTACTCAATCTAAGAAAGTGCAGTTAAGTATGAGACATTGTTCTAAAAGGCTTGAGGGCCTGGAAACAATGTCAGGGGCCATCAGTGGATGAATGGATAAAGAAATTTGAGATATCTCATACTCCACTATATATCAGTTCAGTTCAGTTCAGTCGCTCAGTCATGTCCTACTCATTGCGACCCCTTGAATCGCAGCACGCCAGGCCCCCTGTCCATCACCAACTCACAGAGTTCACTCAGATCCATGTCCATCGAGTCAGTGATGCCATCTAGCCATCTCATCCTCTGTCGTCCCCTTCTCCTCCTGCCCCCAATCCCTCCCAACATCAAAGTCTTTTCCAATGAGTCAACTCTTCGCATGAGGTGGCCAAAGTACTGGAGTTTCAGCTTTAGCATCAGTCCTTATTCAGCCATAAAAAAGAAGAAACCCTGCCATTTTCAGTAACATGGATAGACCTTGAAGGCACTGTGCTGAGTGATATATGTGAGCGAGAGAGAGAGACACAACTGTATGATCTCACTTGTATATAGAATCTTTTTAAAAAATTAGCAAAAAAATCAGATATGTGGTTTTCAGAGGAGATTGGGCTAGGGGAGGAGAAATTTAAGGAAAGCAGTCAAAAAGAACTTTCAGTTATAAATGTACAACATGATGGTTACAGTAGACATTGCTGTGTAATATATAGGAAAATCGTTAATAAGAGTAAATCCCAAGAGTTCTCATCACAAGGGAAACATTTTTTTTCTTTTTCCTTTGATTGTATCTATATGCGATGATGCATGTTGACTAAACTTACTACAGTGATCATGTCACAACATATGTAAGTCAAACTATCATGCTAAACACCTTAAACTTATGCAGATGTATGTCATTATATCTCAGTAAAACTAGAAAAAATAAAAGGCTTTAGGAAAAAGTGAGTTCTCCTAAGTGGGGTTCATCACCCTTTCTCTCCCCACTTACAGCACCCCTGGCATTTTTTTTCTTTAGGTGGAACAACTGATGTCTCAATCTGATGTAAGGTTTTATACAAAGGAAGTTTTGAAACAAGCCCCCTACAACCAGACTTCTCCCCATAAGATCCTGCTCAAGGAATTACAGGGTGATCCTTGGAACAACAAAATGTATCTGGAGCAAAATATATGAACAGCCATTGTTGTGTTTGATGGCTTTTTCCTCTCCCAGAAGTAGCATACATTGACTCTACTACTGAACCCTGAAGGGCCCACCTCCACCCACAGTCTCTCAGAGTTCAGTGGGTCTTAAGTTGTAATTTCCCAGTGTTCACTCAGGCTTCCACAGGGATTAGGATAAGGATGGAATCTTTAGGAAATTGAAATGCAGTTTTAGACTCAATATAGTTTTGATAGGTTTTGTGTATGAACCTGATACCTAATCACTAAATGAAAGGTTTTATGGGAAAATATGTACATGTCCCCCAAAAAACAATTTTGGAAACTAATCTAGCTACACTCCTTGATTATTAACCATGGTGCATTCTTTGCATTTCTTGGGTACTTTAACTTGTAAACCTGACTATTTTAAGTGAAACTTCTGGTGTTTATTTTCTCTTTGAGGTAGATGTCTCTGTTTTGATGTCAATTCTCAACTTGAGCAAATTAGTATGTCTGGAAAACAGATCTCTCTGATAAGGATCGTTTAAGACTTTACAGCAGTGTTTTGCAAATTTCTAATTATCTTTATTTATCTGGAATCTCCTGAAAATTAATCCCAAATTAGCTGAATGTAAGATGACTTACCATTAAAGCTAGTTTTACTAGTACATTTCCTCCTAGATTTCTATGACCATGATTTTAGTCCTAGAGAAAAGTAAAATGTCTCCATCTCATCATGAAGTCATGGTACAGGAGCCTGATCAAATGGTCCAAGATTTCTGATAGAGAAAGCAGAATGTCAGGGCTTCATAAGAAGAAGCATAAAATCCCTAATGCAGAGAGTGATCTCATTGCTTAGTCCTTAGATTAGGAGCAGTTTCAGTAGGATGAAATCCCTGGGCATAACACTAGCAAAGAATGAGAGAGGACTGGCATGGGTGATAAACCCAAAACTTTATCTTGAGCCATTTTTAAAATTCCATCCATCTCAATTTTGTTATTTGTGAGATTCGGCCTTAAAAACTGTTTAATAGGAGAATTATAAGATCATATCAGATGTGTGAAAGGGCTTTGTGTTTAAAGTAGTATATTGCCACTAGATAGAGATTTTGAAAATTCATTTTTATAGTTCCTTTTTAACCTAGAAAGTGCCCTGACCAGTCATAATGACCACATTACACATTTTAAAACCATTGCAGGACTTTGGTGGTATGATAATAGCAATAGCAAGCAAACAGGAAGAGGAGTGTGGATAGGTAGTGAGGTATATCTGTGTGTGCATGACCAGAGGCTGAGTTTTCTTCATGTTCCAAAAGTTCGTGAAAGCCATCTAGTGTTTTAATGGAAAGGAACACAAATCAGCGAGGAAATCTACCCAAATGTCAGAGTATCCACCTTAATCTTACTGACAAAGTAACTGTCCATCGCAAGTACATGTCATTACTTTTCAAAAATAATAGCCATTTTTATCGATAATAGTTCCAAAGACTTGTGTAGATTTTTTACTTTGTTACACTGGTTAAGATTTTTGAAGTTACCTCTTAAGATATTAATAATAGCTTAAGATGGCTCTATTTAAGGGAGCCAGTCTGGAAGCAAGAATGACCTAGGACAGATGCGTTTTTCTAATTCCACTCCAACGTATCCCTTAGGCTGGATTCCACCTCTTAAAAAAAAGAAGGCAGGTATATGTATGGACTCAGTAAGGGTGGAGAAAGGAAAGCTGATAGTGACTCACTCCACTTTATAGAAGGAGGGGATTATGCTTCCACCCCCCATAAGTCTGATGCTGGGAACTCCCATGTAGGAAGGTGAGGCAGATCTTGACATGAAAGCAGTTTGAAGTAGTGTCCCACCCTAGAAAACAAGCTAAATTCATTGTTAATTCCTAGACTACACAGTTAAAATGTAAGAACAGCAAGTGTCCCATACAGTCAAAAATGCACATATCTTTTGGTGAACAATTTCAATCTTAGAATTCTATCTTTAGGAAGTCATTAAACATATATGCAAAGATGGAGTTACTGAGCAGATCATCCAAGCTATGTTCACCATACAGAAATAGTAAAAGCAACCTAAGCAGCCAACAATGAGTTTAGTTAAATAAATACCTCCATATAAAGTGTACTATTTATATTTAAAGTAATGTCATAGATAAATATTTATTCATATGATAAGATTCTAACGTGTATTAAGGACAAACAAAGGTGACCAACCAACAGATTCCAATTTTGTGAAATGAATACATGTGTAAAAATAAGTGTAGTTTAAAAGCCCTTAAAGGGCTTCTGACTCCAAATGGTAGACCGAACACATGTATTTGATCTCCTCTTGCTCTCCACATCCCACTAAAATGATTTTAAACCAGACACACTACAAAAGACAGTGTGTAAATGTGCAAAAAGAAACGCCCCCTGCTCTCACCCTCAGCCCAACTCTGGGTCTTGTCTACCTCTTTTCAAGTGGAAAGAAAGCTGAGGAATGAGACAAGAGAATGGAACTTTTTATTTTATACTTTCTGTACTACTTGAATTTTAAAATTAGCATGTATGTATTTTTGTACCTTTAGAAAGGCTGAGATGCCCCACACTCTGTCTGCAGAGTGTTTCTAAATCAACCCATTTCCAAAGTGTTGTGAACTTCTTACCTAAAAAAATTAATTAAAAAATAAAAGTTATTGCAGTATAGGTACAAATATATTAATAAGTAGCATCACACCATTTTGCATTTAGCTTCAAGCAGATTCACCTAAATTTGGTAAAGGAAGAAGGCAAAAGAGGAAGAAGAAAGGCAAGAGGGAAAGGGAAGGAGAGGCGTGCCGCTGGAGGGTGGTGGTGAGCAAAAGAGGATGTTTTAAGTGATATGATGATTTCCACTGACCTGCCTTTAACTGAGCTTGAACTTAACCTGAGATTAATCCAAAAGAGATAATTTTGATGTAAATTTGATACATTTGTGGTCCCATGTACTTTTCATATTTGTAGTATCTGGCTACAGTGAATATTATTCTAGTGTTAACAGATCCTCTTGTTTTTATTTGCTTTTTGAGACTTAAATAACATGGCTTATTAACACAATAGCTTCATAAGGGATCAACTGAGGAAGCAATATTCTATTCTGGCACTGAGTAATCGAAGGTATTTTCAAGGATAATTCTCATTTCTCCCTAGATTTAGAAGTTAATTCCCCAACCTAGGGAAAGACAGTGCAAAAATTAGTAATCAGTGAGTAGTGGTATTAAGGTATTTTTATTCCCTTCCCCCTCTCTCTTTAGTCAGATTTTCTATTTGAAATATGAGGAAGTGTTCCTTTTGTAATAAAACTATATTTTAAAAAAACTATATTTAAAACTATATTTAAAAAACTATATTTAAAACTATATTTTAAAAATTTTTAACTCTACCTTCACCTGGCTGGTGGGCCCCCAATAACTCCTGTCTTTTACAAAGTCAACCAGATTTCATGACTCTCCTTAGACCCGTCTCATTTCCTCCTGCTGCCCCAAATGGAGCACTTTTGAGTGATAAGATGCCATGGCATCATAAGTTTTCACCCTACCAAAATCACACAGTCCCAGTCTGTGTCAAATGCTATTCATAACCAGCAGTTTGGTTGTTTTTCTTTTGTAAAGTGCTTCATGAAATTTTAAGAAACTCAAATATATATTAATCAGTTAAAAAAAATTTCAGAATTTGAAATACACTTAGAAAATGCCATTTGTAGAAGGAACATTAAATAGATTACCACTTTATTATATAAGTTAAAACGCCATCCAAGAAACTTCAGAGAGCGTAAAAAGGAACTCACATGCTGATGATTAATCTGTGTTTCTGGCTGCAAACATTGAGCAATCAAGTTTGGGCTGTCCCTGGAGAACAACTTCGAAATCCTGAAAGGATAATCAAGCATATATCTCAGAGGCCGGTGGAGTGACCAAATCCTTTGGTTACTTAAAAGGCAGAGAAGAAGCAGCAGCTAAGAGCTTCGTGCTCTCCCAGAAGGGCTAGCCTTGTGGAAATGAGCCCCATACTGGTAGCCTGGCCAGGTTGCATTTAATGGTTCTCATGTGTGGGAAGTGAGATTTCACAAGTTCGTGGGTTCTCTATGGAGGATAGGTGCTTGAATAGATACCTAATTACAGGTTAGTAGTTCAGGGTTAATACCTTACTGTATCATGCAGAACAATGGTTGACTCTTTTATGTTAATCTCCTGAGATCCTTTAGTTTTATAGATTTAAAATGGGAATCATACTCTTTGTTTAATCTGTAAATTCAATGATAGGTACTCTTTGGGTGTACAGTGCTGAGTCCTAAGGTATAAGAATAAGATTTCAAACATGTATTAAGAAAGAAAAAAGACTAAAACACACCCTATCTACGGCAGAATTGTTGGGCTGTTGAGTGTAGGAAATGGCAGAGAAGCAGCTCCTGATGAGCCCAGTGGGAAGCCTGGAGACATCTTTATGTTCCCCCTCAGCGTTTTGTAACTTGTTCACTTGTTAAATTAATATCTTGGCAATGAGAATTGCATTTTTCGTGCCTTAAATCCATCTCTAAGAAAATGCACACCTGGAGGCTGTCAACAATAATAGGCTGGTCAAGTTAGATGAGCCCACTGACAGGGCTGGCACAGATCAGACTTAATCCCTTTCTCAAGGCACTGAAGCCAAGGACACAGGAGAGTAGCTGTCAGGAGTTTTCAGGTGAATCCCATTCCACCTGACCATCCACCTGAGGCCTGCACCACAGCCTCCTCCCCTGCCATCTGACCAGCAGGTCTGCTGATGTGCTTCACAGATGGCGAAGACATATTTTCTGCTCCTTCTTTTTAATTCCTCCTTCCTTCCCTACTGCCAAGATGGGGACTGAATGAGTGGTGGTTTAATCACCAAGTCGTGTCCGACTCTTGTAATCCCATCAGCTGTAGCCCACTAGGCTCCTCTGTCCATAGGCTTTTCCAGGCAGGAATACTGGAGTGGGTTGCCATTTCCTTCTCCAGGGATCTTCCCAACCCAGGAACTGAACCCAGATCTCCTGCAATGCAGGCAGACTCTTTACCGACTGAGCTACCAGGGAAGCACACAGGGAGTGAATGGAGGGCACCAAATTGACTTGGACAGCATAAACTAGGTGTGCATAGATTATAGAGCCTGGCCTCTCCAGTCTAACCATGGTATCCAATTTTAAGCTTTAAGTATCTATTATTAAAACAAGTGTGCTAAGTTGTTTCAGTCATGTCTAACTGTTCACAACCCTAAGGACTGTAACCCGCCAACAAGAACAGTAATGAAAATACCAACCTTCTTGTGAAAGCAAGATCAAATGAGGTAATAAATATAAAAGCATGTTGCCAACTGTAAACTATTTAAAACAAATAAATCATATTAACAATTATTGTAGTGGTTCTCTTCAAAGGAAAGCAGCCAAGACCTTGAGTGGGTGGAAAAGTCACTCCATCTCCCACCTCCTGCTTCTTCTCCCTGGTCCAACTTTCACTGCCTTTTATCAGACCCAAATCTCCCTCTCCCTTTTCCTCACGCCAGATTTCCTCACACCCTCCAGTGCCAGTGGACACTTCTCAACTAGCTGCTGATCTCAATATCAGAATATAGAAATTCACAAAAAGGCATAAATGAGGATTAATTCTTCTGGAATATATTTACATGTTAAAAGAGTTTGGTAATCAAAAGAATTTTATCTTGATGGAATGATTTGTAGAGAAAAAAGGGAAACGGATTTTGTAATGTAGTTTAGGTTTATTTTTTCAGATTTTAGATTAATACATGTGATAACTAGCAGAAATTTTTTCACCAAAATTATGCACAAAATAGTCATGACAACACTATTTCTAATAGCCCCAAACAATCTGAAAGCCCATAGATAAATTGTAATCTATTCACATAATGGAACTACACAGCAGTGAGAATGAAGGAACCAAAACTCTATGCAGCGACAAGGATGAATCTTATGAACATGGTGATGTGTAAAGGAAGCCAGGCACAAATGCGTACACACCATGTGATTTTTATCTACATAAAGTTAAATAGGGAATTCCCTGGCAGTCCAGTGGTTAGGACTCAGCGCTCTCATTTCTGGGGTCCCAGGTTCAATCCCTGGTCAGGGAAATAAGATCCCACAAGTGACATGGTGCAGCCAAAAGTTAAACAGACAAAATGAATCTCTGATGTTATAAGTCACGTCTGTTTTGGTGGGGAAGTATTAGTGACTAGGAGGGAGGCATAAGAGCAACTTCTGGGGTAATAATAGTATTCCATCCCTTGATCTGAAGACTGATTACATAGGTGTATTGATTTTGTGAGAATTAGTTGAGCTATAAATTTATGTATGTATGCATGCAGAGTTGATTAAAACATACATGTTTAAATTTTGCAGGCATGATGTACTTAAATTTAAAGTTTACTAAAAATTTGGCAACACATGTTAATTTCAAAAATATCTAGACTACAGGAAATATATAGTGTTAGGGGATAGCTTTCAAAAAAGGTAAAATTGTGACTTATGTAAATATTGAATTAACACATATTAAAGATTTTATTTAACTCATTAATTAGTGAGGAAACATATTATAGACAGTTCAAATGAATTTGATTTACAGAGATTTTTAAAATTTATTTATTTATTTTAATTGGAGGCTAATTACTTTACAATATTGTAGTGGCTTTGCCATACATTGACATGAATCAGCCATGGGTGTACATGTGTTACCCATCCTGAACCCCCTCCCACCTTCATCCCCATCCCATCCCTCTGGATCATCCCAGTGCACCAGCCCTGAGCACCCTGTCTCATGCATCGAACCTGGACTGGTGATCTGTTTCACATATGATAATATACATGTTTCAATGTTATACCCTCAAATCATCCCACCCTTGCCTTCTCCCACAGAGTCCAAGAGTCTGTTCTTTACATCTGTATCTCTTTTGCTGTCTTGCATATAGGGTCATTGTTACCATCTTTATAAATTCCATATATATAATTAATATACTTTATTGGTGTTCTTCTTTCTGACTTACTTCACTGTGTATAACAGGCTCCAGTTTCATCCACCTCATTAGAACTGATTCAAATGCATTCTTTTTGATGGCTGAATAATATTCCGTTGTGTATATGTATCACAGCTTTCTTATCCATTCGTCTGCCGATGGACACAGAGATTTATATGGGCTTCCCAGGTGGTGCTAGTGGTAAAGGATCTGCTTGCCAGTGCAGGAGACCCATGAGACATGGGGTTTGGCCCATGAGTCGGGAAGAACCCCTGAAGTAGAGAATGGTGACACACATCAGTATTCTTGCTGGGAAAATACCATGGACAAAGAAACCTGGCGGCTACACCCCGTGGGGGTCACAAAGAGTCAGACACAACTGAGCGACTGAACACACACATATTATCTACCAGCAAAATTTATTTACATAGTATTAATAGAAATCATTTATATAGCTATGGATAGGAAACATTTTCATGTTACATGTTAACCCTCTTTCTCTACTGAGTTGGAAAACAGTCTAGTCAAAGACAATGAAAGCAGAAGTAACCAGAATTGATGAGCTAAATTTCATCCACTACATTTCAAAGACTTTCTTACACTAGAGTAAAATCAAAACAACTTGTAATTTTTCTAGTCAAGGATAACCTACATACATAAATTTTGTCCCATATTTTTTAATATTGTATGAGAATTATCTTAAATCTGTAGCAAAACTTAACTGCTTCCATGTTGAGTATAGAATGATTTCCCTTTGTACCAGAAAGCATTGCTCACATTCTTGATTATTTCCTAGCATACTTTCTTAGAAGAAATACTAGATCAAAAGATACAGCCATTTTAAGATTCTTTATACATATTGCCAAGTGATACAGGAATACTTTGAAGCACTTAGCTGGGTAGGGGAAAGGGAGAAAGGAAAACCTTTCTAGATTACCTGCTCACAGACTTCAGGGGTAAAATGTATGTTTGCAGTTTTGCAACTACCCACTGTCTGCCTTCTTTTTTTTTTTTTTGCTTTTGGACTTCACCAGGATTGAGCAAAAACTCAGTCATCGACTGAAGAAAAAGCGTGGGTTGGTACAGCAAACCACAAAAATCTCCAGTTTAAACGCAAATCCAAGACTACAAGAGATCTCCCTGCACTGATGGCTTCATCTGTATTAGGTTATAAATCCCTTGAGGGAGTTTCCAGAACTCAAACCCCACTTCCTCCATACGACTTCCTGTGTTCACATGTGTTTTCTGATCTGTTTTGCCAGTCAGGATTTAAAATATTCTCTAAGCTACATGTATCTAACCATGAGTACTAAATTATTCAATTATTCAATAGTGTTTATCAATTGCCTTCTAACTAATGTGCTAGTTCTGAGATAAGTAGTAAGCAAAACAGACTTATTCCTGCCCTGTAAGTACTCAAAATATGTTTGTGCTATGCTGTGCTAAGTCGCTTCAGATATGTCCAACTCTTTGCAAACTTATGGATTGTAGCCCTCCAGACTCCTCTGTCCATGGTATTCTCCAGGCAAGAATACTGGAGTGGGTTGCCAGGTCCTCCCCAGGATCTTCCTGACCCAGGGATCGAACCCATGTCTCTAACATCTCCTGCATTGGAAGCCAGGTTCTTTACTACTAGTGCCACAGCCAGTATGTAATAAGTAAAATATAATCACATACATGGAATGAACATCATGAGTTCTCAGTTCAGTCACTCAGTCGTGTCCAGCTCTTTGTGACTCCATGGATTGCAGCACGCCAGGCCTCCCTGTCTATCACCAGCTCCCAAAGTTTACTCAAACTCATGTCCACTGAGTAGGTGATGCCATCCAGCCATCTCATCCTCTGTTGTCCCCTTCTCCTCCCACCTTTAATCTTTCCCATCATCAGGGTCTTTTCAAATGAGTCAGTTCTTCGCATCAGGTGGCCAAAGTATTGGATTTTTAGCTTCAGCACCAATCCTTCCAATGAATATTCAGGACTGATTTCCTTTAGGATGGACTGGTTTGATCTCTTTGCTGTCCAAGGAACCCTCAAGAGTCTTCTCTAACACCACAGTTCAAAAGCATCAATTCTTTCTTTATAGTCCAACCCTCACATCCATACATGACCACTGGAAAAATCATAGCTTTGACTAGATGGGCCTTTGTTGGCAAAGTAATATCTCTGCTTTTTAATATGCTATCTAGGTTGGTCATAACTTTTCTTCCAAGGAGTAAGCATCTTTTAATTTCATGGCTGCAATCACCATCTGCAGTGATTTTGGAGCCCCCAAAATAAAGTCTGTCACTGTTTCCACTGTTTCCCCATCACACATTTTAATGTCAGGCTATTTATTGTTTGGTGTTACATTTGTTGACTGCTCCCTAGAGACAGATCTCTTTCCAACTAGATAAGATGCTCCTTGAAGATAGGGCTATGTCTTCACTTCGCTAACATCTTCCAAATTATTGTGCACTTAATAGGCACCTAGTAGAGTGCAACTCCAGTAGAGAGCAAGCTCCAGGAGATGGTAAAGGACAGGGAAGCCTGGCATGCTGCAGCCCATGGGGTTGCAAAGAGTCGGACACAACTGAGCAACTGAACAACGGAGAGCAACTAAAGTGGGCTTCATGTCAGCATGGACCAAGCAAGCTATTCCTTCCAGCTCCTCAATTATTCTTATAATCTCTGTGGGGATAAATAACAAATGACTGGGAGACATGATGTAACTTATTATGTAAGTGTTGTTTTACATTTTTATCTTTGCCAATAGGTGGCATCATCAATTTTTAAATTACATTTTCTATTTTGTAACCCCAAATTTTAAGTATGCAGTTCACTCAATAAATGTTTATTGGGCATCTTCTATGTGGAAGCTGCCCTGCTGGCTACCACTAACAGAATGAGAAATAAAAATACTACAGATACACTTAAACCTATTCCCTTCCTAGTATACCCTAAAGGACATTCCACTTTCAGATTTCATTCTTGTTTTACAAAATAACATCTAAATCTGTGATAACAACTCAAAAATGACAATTTTACCTGTGTGTGTGTTTTTTCAACTCAACCTAATATCTTATTTTAAATGGAGGAGAGGGATGTTAATTTAAATAAAATGTAAACCAGAAAAATATGGATTGAGTGTGGGAGTGAGGGAGTCAATCCGCAGAATTTAATCCAAGCTGAGTTTTTAAATAACACAATTTACCACTCCTCAGTGAAAGGAACTTTATTTCCTTTTGGAAGATAAGCATGATCCAGGCATAACAGAACTATTTCTACAGCTTCCAAGGCTGCACAGTCCCATCTGGAGATAATAAAAGATCCCATTCCTCTGTGTTTATTTCAAAAATTTGCAAACTGTAGAGCATTTGCCAGCTAAAATGGGCTGCTGCCTCTATGTTACTCAGGAGATGTCTAGTCCTCAGGAAAATGGGAACTTTCTAAACTCTCCTTAGAGTGGAAAGAAGCCCCTCTGCCCTTCCCAACAATATTGCCTTCTCGACAGTCTGGGGAAGAAAAGGAGAAGGAGAAACAGGGAAGAAGAGCAGTGGGGAAATGAGATTTCAGTATTTGCATTAAACGCCATGTACCAGTCACTAATTCATCCACCTTCTGATGAGAGGAAAGTGATATTTGACCAAATGTGCGCTTCTTTTTACTGAGCATCTTTAAAGGGCAATGAATGGTATTAGGTACTTTGGGAGGTGCAAAGATGGAGCATAGAAAGATTTTGCCACCCAGAAGCTCCCAGTCTAGTAACCACAATACTGTCTTGTGTAGTAGTGGTTATAAGTATGGGCTCTTGGCTTTATTCATTTGAACTCTGACTCGACCATGTACATATTCTTGCATAAATTATTTAACCTCTTCATGTTTCAGTTTCCTAACCCGCAAAATGGGGATAAAATAAATTAGGAATATAAAATGGAATTAGCAATATAAAATAAAATAATACATTAAGTTATAATAAAGGATGTTTGTTGTTACTGATACCAGTAACTTTAATACACAAGGGAAATGTTCAGTGTCATAAGAGAGATCTATGTAAAGAGCTATGAAAACTCAGGAGCTAAAGCAGCAACTTCTTAGAAGGGCAGGGCAGAGCGAAACACGCACTGTTGGTGTGAAAAAAAAAAAAAGACCCCAAATGGAATTACTTGGGTTAAGCCATGTCACAGATCAAAACTTAATACATAACCTAATTGCAGTCTCAACCTCTCCCCAGGAATATAGTCTAAACCGTTCAGTCTGGAATTTCCTGGTCCGCACTAGTGAGGTAATCTGCCTTAGAGACCCCTTCCATCCTCTAAGAGAAAGATAAGGTAATCTGATCTTTCTTTGTTGTGCCCACTTCTGCTTATAAAACCCTTCATTGTATATAGCACCTTTATACATGCTACATAGGATGCTACCAATTCATGGATCATTGAACAAAGTCAGTAAGACCTATAAAACTTACTCAGTTGAATTTTTGTCTTTTAACAGATTTGGTGGCAGCAGTGGGATCTGAAGTGAACTTCCAATGGCTTCAGGAACAACAGGGGACAGAGGCATGGTACTCCACAAACCCACTGAGTTTTCTATCTTCTTCGTCATTTCTGAAGGTCATCGGTAAGTTCCTCTTGGTTGCTTTCACTTTCTTTGGATAAAGCTCCTGATTTAATAGACTTTCCAGTCCAGGGCAGGTCAGTTCCACCCAGAACTAACCCCTAGGCTTCGGTTCAGTTTTCAACTCCTCATTTGTTTGGGAGTCTTAGCCCTTGATTCTGTGACCACATTCCACGCTGGGAACTGTTGGCAGTTTAATTTGCAGTTTCCCATTTCTTTGAAATCAGTTTTTAATGCCCATTCTTTGAGGTCTTTTGTTTCGATTCTCTTCCCAACCCCACCTCCACATTGAGAATGGCTGGCTGTGTGCACAGGGCCTTCTGCTGGCCCATCTGCAGTAATGTTTCTTTGGTTACTGCTTGGTATATTAAGGGGCACACATTTGTTTTGTTTTATATGAAAGGCTATTGCTGATAAAGATCTTGGAAGCAGAAAAGCCACAATAATTGGTGAGCATGGATTGAACACTTAAAAGCTGTTAGAGTACTTCTCACCAAACTCTAAGTCTCCTATTTTAGAATAAGTTCACCACAGACTGGGTAGACAGACACTAGGTCACCAGCCAACCTCAAGAACATTGTCATGCAATTTTCTCCTAAGCGGCATGTCCCTTTTTAGTATTATTTTGACTCCAAAATCTAGCTCCATAAATACATAAATAAATAATTTAAAGTAATAATTGTTTTTTAAAAATTATAAAATTAAAAGTTAATTACTAACTCAAATTCTAAAGCTTTAAGCACACCACCTTTCAGCATACCTGCTTATCTTATGGCTAAGAACTATGGACCTGGAAGCTGTAAATATTTATAAAAATGGCAAAATCTTACCAAAAACAAGCTAGGATTCCAGTGGCCATAATGGGGAATGTTCCAGTTAGATAAGATCATTCGTTTAAGAAATACACTTGAAAGCTAGGATTCCCAAATTAAATAAAATGAGATACTTATTTTAATTGGTATGCAGGGGCCTCCAAAAGCCTTCATGATTCCAAAGTAGCTTCACTGAAAGATTCATTGGAAAGGCCAATAAAAATAAAAGACACAAGAGGTCCTAAAATAAAAGATAGTATGAGTAACATGGCTCTTACTGCTCCTTTCTACCTTCATTTACCTGAGTATTAGCATTCCACTAATTCTCTATCCTGAACTGCCTTTCCACTCTTGTTTTTTTTTTTTAATTGGAGGATAATTGTTTTACAATGTTGTGGGGGTTAATGCTGTTCAACAGTGTGAGTCATATATCCCCTCCCTCTTGAGCCACCCCAACCCACCCCCCACCTTTCCATTCTGAACAGGTTATTAATCAGTTTAAAATAAAACCGCCCAGGGTTGTAGGCAATCCTTCTCATGTATCTTTCACATCTTAGTCACAGACTGAATCAAGGGCAGTACTTAAAGAATTTCCTAAACCCAGAGAGGATATAAAAGAAACCACTTCAAAAGTCTTGAAGAATTTAGAGTCCTATTGAGCCTATGACCCTGGTCTGACAGATCTTTATCAGCTTGTGCATATGCTGGTAGAATCTGATGAAGCACAAAAATGAAGGAAGCAAAATGCAAAACCCTGAGGATGATAACTTGAGATCCTCAGTCTTCAACGTGGTCTCCAGTGGAGCAGAAAATGCTCTCAAAGTAGAAACTGATCTTTTGAGAACCAATCCTAGAGTCTTCCCTGGTCTATTATTCAAACATGCAACAACCAAAAAAAAAAAAGATGAGTCTGTGGCTGACTTTAGAGCTCATCTGGAAGCTCTCCTCCTACAGGTTTCTGGGTTTCATTCAAGAGATGAAGTCACCCAACCTGCTCTAGCTACACTATTTGTAAATAGTTTATGTCCTCAAGTTAGTGGATTAATAAAAAGACCAAAACAAACAAACAAAAAAAATGGGATGGGAGGCTACCTGTTTGACCACTGTAGCTGAACACTTTAAAAGGACTTTGGAACAAGACTGTAAACAAAAATCCACCAAGCTGTTGGTTTTAAAGTCATAACGGCTCCAAGGTCAGTCACCTGAAATAATGTCAGTCACCTAAAATAATGCCTGGGCCCCTACATCACAGTCTTCTTGGAGTCCATCATTAAACTGCTAACTCATGGCTAGATGTCTCAGTGGTAAGCAACTGGGACTCTGGAAAAGAAAATGCCCGCAAACAAGCCTCTGCATAATATTCAGCTGATTTGTATATACGAATGTCCTTACATCAGCCCTCAAAGGAGGGTCCCGTATGGGTTCCTCCCAGAGTTGATGAGGCTCCAAGGGCTTTTCTGGTAAACTATTACGTTATTCCCTTAAACAGCCAAGAAAAACTAAAATGAATGGAAAACCTTGCCAAATTCTTTTAGATACTGAAGCTACACTCTCTACTCTAAACCGCTCTCAGAGCCTGCAGATGTGGTCCTGAAAAGACTGATACAATCGAGCTAAAGGTGAGAATTCTAACCAGAGTCAGCTCTCCCAGATCTGTCTACAGTGCCCATTAAAGAGAAAAATAAAATGTCTTTTGCATTTTCTTTGGAGATAACAAAGGAGTTGTTCAGCACTTCCAGAAATATTTACTGTTTGTCCTGGCTGAAAACAGACAAGATATTTAGAAGGATTTTTAAGTAGCTCTGTGGTCAGAAATTGGCCAGGCTGAAAGCTGAAATTCAGACCCTGATAGGAATTTTTCTAGGCCTCCTCCACTAAGCTAAAATGAAACTGTGTACACAAAGTAAAAGAAAAATGGGTGGAGCAACCTATGATGTCATTTAAGTTGAAACCCAATTCCTTTAGGAGTTAAAAACAACTGTCATTTTCTTATGAATCTTGGCAAAACCAGAAATGCTCCAGGAACTCTTAGAGCATTTCTTTAAGTTATCAACTTCAGGGAAGTAATTCTCATTAAAACAAACAGATAACAACAACAAAAAAATTGGAAAAGGTGGTCATTTTGAACTTAGACAAATGAAAAATCTCTTACATGTCTTCTCCACAAATGTTAGTAAACAGCTCTAGCCATCTGAACAGATAAGCTTAACTTATTTCATCTATTGGAAAACATTGATCCAACTGCTTTTATAACTAGTAAGTTTTGTCTTATACCTGTTCCATGGCAGTAATTTTAAAACAGAAGCTATAAGATCTCTGTTTTCATCTGTTTATATGTTTGTGTGTGTGTGTGTAATAAATGTGTAGTATTATCTACCTTTGGATGGTAGAACCAAAATTAATTTGTAAAAGCACTCTACTTGGCTTGGAAGAGAATTAAGCACTTATATGAATTAAGAAATCCTAAACTCTCAAAAATATAATGGAAGCTAACCCAAATGCTTTTCAAGTTCACATGATCTGAGATAATCTTTGGTAAATAAAAACTAGTTTAAGTTTGTTGGGTTAATTAAAATAGATATGTCTTCAGAATTATCAGCGTTAAAATAATGCAGACATACTTTATTCCATTAAAGGTGGAACTTTTTGGCCAATCCTATACTCAGATTTCGTGGTCAAATAATTTCATGTAGTTTTTCTTACACAATCTGTCAGCAAGAAAAATAACTTGGGATGATAGCTGACTTTGTCTAATGTCTCATGAAATTTTTGTGGGTAGTCTAAACATAATTACTGAAAATAAGTGAATTTAGTAGATATAAACAGGATAAAAGTTTTTAGGTGAACTTTTAAACTAGTTTCCACAAACCTTTTGGTATACTGAAACCTTGAAGTTTTGCTAAATTAAATTAAATGATGGACAGTCATTGTGTACCTAGATCATTCCCAAATGATATAAAATACTAAAACATTAATTACTAAACACAGGCCTTTTTACTTTTGCTTCCTTTCCCAGAGGAACTAAAAATACTTGGGTTTATTAGTAAACATGTTTCATGTCACGATGAAAAATTTACTGTGAGAAAGCATATGTTTCTAGAAATCATAAAAAGTATCCATAAATTTGTCAAAGCACAGAATGGTAATATAACAGTGCACAATTGTCGTGTGTGTGTGTGTGTGTGTGTGTGTGTGCTAAATCGCTTCAGTGCGACCCTAAGGACTGCAGCCTGCCAGACTCCTCTGTCCATGGGAGTACTGTCCAGGCAAGAGTGCTGGAATGGTTTGCCGTGCCCTCTTCCAGGGGATCTTCCCAACCCAGAGAGTGAACCTGCATCTCTTATGTTCCTGGATTGGCAGACGGGTTCTTTACCACTAGCACTACCTGGGAAGCCTATATATACAATTAAATCTATTAGTGACAGATTTTATTTTCTTGAGCTCCAAAATCACTGTAGATAAGACACTTGCTCCTTGGAAGAAAAGCTATGACAAACCTAGACAGCATATTAAAAAACAGCCACATCACTTTGCCAACAAATGTCCATATAGTCAAAGCTATGGTTTTTCCAGTAGTTATGTACAGACCTGAGAGTTGGACAATAAAGAAAGTTGAGAGCCAAAGAATTGATGCTTTCAAACTGTGGTGCTAGAGAAAACTCTTCAGAGTCCCTCAGACAGCCAGGAGATCAAACCAGTCAATCCTAAAGCAAATCAACCCTGAATATACACTAAAAGGACTGATGCTGAAGTTGAAGCTCCAATACTTTGGCCACCTGACACAAAGAGCCGACTCAGTGGACAAGATCTTGATGCTAGGAAAGACTGAAAGCAAAAGGAGAAGAAAGTGGCAGAGGATGAGATAGTTAAATAGCATCATCAACTCAATGGACATAAGTTTGAGCCAACTCTGAGAGAGAGTGAAGGACAGAGGAGCCTGGAGTGCTGCAGTCCATAGGGTTGCAAAGAGTCAGACATGACTTAGCAGTTGAATGATAACAATAAAAGCTACTAGAAATAATAAGGTAAACATCTTCATATGCAAGGAAAGTGGGAAACATGAACATGTTTTCTATAAAAGAAGGTTTAAGGAATGGAGGTGCATTTATGTTGAGGAAAAGAAAGGAACTTTGTCCTAATTAGAGACTAGTTATTTCATAATGGGAAAGAGAAAAAACACAGGACAAATGGTAGGTTTGTGGAAAAAGAATCTTGGGAAAAGAATTTTACGTGCAGTCAGGCTGGCTAAGATCAAAATGAATTTATTTAAGTCAATGAGTTTTAAGATCAAAGGTAAGCGGGTACAATATTAAAATTTGGTTTTCTCACTGTTGAAAGGACAGGTTGTTTTGGATTGTTAGTCTGCTCTTAGTAAGGCATTGTAAACAAAAGTTTTTCTTTACCTTTTAAGTGGTCTGCCTAGAAAACAAAGATTCTATGTTTCATCAAAATAATTTCCTGTGTTTGTTGTTTTTATCAGGTCTTTGATTACTTGAGTAAACCTAGTCTTCTTGCTATTAAAAAAGCAGTTTTGCTCAGAACTATGTACCCTCCTGTATTTGCCTTCAAAGTCTTTGTCGCTATGATAAAATGGCTCTTATTTCATCACAGTGACCTATGATCCTTTTATGACCAATTGTTTTAAAATCTTTTTATATTTGTTTACAAACTTCCCCAATTCAAATTCTAAATAAAGTGTTTTGATTTATAACTAACTTTAGGATTTCCCAGGGAGGGGGTCTCTGGGACTCTCTGTGACCCTGTGCTGTGCTGTGCATAGAGGCCCAGTTGTTCCCACTATTTGCGACCCCATGGACTGTAGCCAACCAGGCTTCTCTGTCCATGGGGATTCCCCAGGCAAGAATTCTGGAGTGGGCTGCCATGCCCTCCTCCAAGGGCTCTTCCCAATGCAGTGACCAAACCCAGGTCTCCTGCATTGCAGGCACATTCTTTACCATCTGAGTCTCCAGGGAAGCCCAAGAATACTGGAGTAGGTAGCCTATCCCTTCTCCAGGGCAACTTCTCAACCCAGGAATCGAACCAAGAGCATTGCAGGTGGATTCTTTACCAGGTGAGCTACCAGGAAAGCCCTGTGACCTCCATAAGTTAAACTAATTAGGCTTATTTGATATGTTTAATTACATGGGAGAGTGAAAGTGTTAGTCAGTCGTGTCTAACTCTTAGCAGCCCCATGGACTGTAGCTCACCAGATTCCTCTGTCCATGGGATTTTCCAGGCAAGAATATTGGAGTGGGTTACCAATCCCTT
Source organism: Nanger dama (assembly GCA_917880005.1). Classification (NCBI taxonomy): domain Eukaryota; kingdom Metazoa; phylum Chordata; class Mammalia; order Artiodactyla; family Bovidae; genus Nanger; species Nanger dama. Next base: position 20,579,434 of record CAKJTW010000010.1, read on the forward strand.
CTCCAGGGGATCTTCCCTACCGAGGGATTGAACCTGGGTCTCCTGCATTGCAGACAGTTTCTTTACTGTCTGAGCCATCAGGTAAGCCCAATTACATAGGAAGCATTGTCAAATAAGAAGTAATATTAAACTTTCTTTACATTGTATTTCTATATATTTATATATGTTCCTGAAATTGAGCCAAATTCCTGGAAATCTAAGTTCTAGTCTAATGTAATCAGTCACAATTGTATCTTAAAATGTATATGTCACAGAAATAACTGAATTTCCTTGTCAATAACATTGTAATGAATTCTCATCAGATCTTTTTATCTTTTTCTAAAATTATTTTTAACCATGCCCATTGTAAAGTCCTTCATCATTTACAGAGTTATGATTTTACTGTGATGCTTTTGCAAAAATGTTCTTGCAAAAGTGCTTCATCTTAAAGGAGATTCATGAAAAGGACTTTGATAAGTACAGGTTTCTACTAACTTGAAGATCATAAAACTGAACTGAGTGAGAAATCCAGAACTAATGGAAAAACTGGATTCAAGCAAAACAAGTGTTAATTACATGGAACTGAATGAACTGAGGAAGATGATTATAATTTTTTATAACTTTTTGTTTGAAACATTGTTTCCTTAATGTTTCATTTTCCCAAATATAAGGAAACCTTTCCTCTTCATCTGAACATGACATGCAGCAATTTGGTAAAAGATACCTTTGTAAACACAGATGAAACATTTACTTTTTCTCCCTATCTGATCCCTTCCATAGTTAGAAAATCCTTGAGTATTCTTCCTCAGCAATAGAGTTAGTTATTTGCATAAGTTCAGTATGAATCGGAGAAGGCAATGGCATCCCACTCCGGTACTCTTGCGTGGAAACTCCCATGGACAGAGGAGCCTGGTGGGCTGCAGTCCATGGGGTCGCTGAGTCAGACACGACTGAGCGACTTCACTTTCACTTTTCACTTCCATGCATTGGAGAAGGAAATGGCAACCCACTCCAGTGTTCTTGCCTGGAGAATCCCAGGGATGGCGGAGCCCAATGGGCTACCGTCTGTGGGGTCACACAGAATCGGATACGACTGAAGCGACTTAGCAGCAGCAGCAGCAGCAGTATGAATTTGTTCTCCTGGTTACAGGACACAATTGGAAACATTGGCTATATTACCAAGGCCTTGACTGCGATGTCATATTTGAGAGAGATATACATGGACTCAGATTTGACCAAAGCTTATATGGTCAGTCATTGTTTTCACTGCACTTACAGGCCAAGTTTAATGCAAACAAATTAGTTTTACTGTGATTATATCTGTTTTTAATGGGGGAAATTGTAAAGAGAAAAATTATGTTTGTAGCTATTAGATTCTAGTTCTGTTAACTGTCTTTAGGCATATAAACTAGTCTGAATTCTAAACGCTTGTAGTTACCTCAAGTATCTTGCTACAGTTCCAATTTTCTTCCCCTTTTGTGATTTGGAATCACTGAGGATATAGAATGCTCTTGGAAGAGGCTATACCAGATCTTCCTAACTACAGCCAGACGTCAAAGATTTGAACCTTAGGAAGACATCTGACTGCTGAAGAAGTCTTCAGCTGTGAGATCTTTAAGTCAAATTGACTGGGAAAAGAGGTAGCCAGCAGAGCAGTAGCTTGATTCCTCTCAAGGTGCTTGAGTAAGATTTCATACCTTAACATGAAACTCTTTCTTATTCTTTCCCTTATGCTGGCATTTGCCTGGAAAGATAACATGATTGTCCACATCTCCTAGGCCATTGCTAAGAAGAGTATATAGAATTTGGAACAGCTTTTTATTTCAGATTGCCTTGAGAACCCCATGAACAGTATGAAAAGGCAAAATGATAGGATACTGAAAGAGGAACTCCCCAGGTCAGTAGGTGCCCAATATGCTACTGGAGATCAGTGGAGAAATAACTCCAGAAAGAATGAAGGGATGGAGCCAAAGCAAAAACAATACCCAGTTGTGGATGTGACTGGTGATAGAAGCAAGGTCCAATGCTGTAAAGAGCAATATTGCATAGGAACCTGGAATGTCAGGTCCATGAATCAAGGCAAATTGAAAGTGGTCAAACAGGAGATGGCAAGGGTGAACATCAACATTCTAGGAATCAGCAAACTAAAATGGACGGGATTGGGTGAATTTAACTCAGATGACCATTATATCTACTAATGTGGGCAGGAATCCCTTAGAAGAAATGGAGTAGCCATCATGGTCAACAAAAGAGTCCGAAATGCAGTACTTGGATGCAGTCTCAAAAACGACAGAATTATCTGTTTGTTTCCAAGACAAACCATTCAATATCATGGTAATCCAAGACTATGCCCCAACCAGTAATGCTGAAAAGCTGAAGTTGAACAGTTCTGTGGAGACCTACAAGACCTTTTAGAACTAACACCCAAAAAAGATGTCCTTTTCATTATAGGGGACTGGAATGCTAAAGTAGGAAGTCAAGAAACACCTGGAGTAACAGGCAAATTTGGCCTTGGAATGCGGAATGAAGCAGGGCAAAGGCTAATAGAGTTTTGCCAAGAGAATGCACTGGTCATAGCAAACACCCTCTTCCAACAACACAAGAGAAGACTCTACACATGGACATCACCAGGTGGTCAACACCGAAATCAGATTGATTATATTCTTTGCAGCCAAAGATGGAGAAGCTCTTATACAGTCAACAAAAACAAGACCAGGAGCTGACTGTGGCTCAGATCATGAACTCCTTATTGCTAAATTCAGACTGAAATTGAAGAAAGTAGGGAAAACCACTAGACCATTCAGGTATGACCTAAATCAAATCCCTTATGACTATACAGTGGAAGTGAGAAATAGATTTAAGGGACTAGATCTGATAGACAGAGTGCCTGATGGACCATGGACGGAGGTTCGTGACATTATACAGGAGACAGGGATCAAGACCATTCCCATGGAAAAGAAATGCAAAAAAGCAAAATGGATGTCTGGGGAGGCCTTACAAATAGCTATGAAAATAAGAGAAGTGAAAAAGCAAAGGAGAAAAGGAAAGATATAAGCAGCTGAATGCAGAGTTCCAAAGAACAGCAAGGAGAGATAAGAAAGCCTTCCTCAGCGATCAGTAAAAAGAAATAGAAGAAAAGAATGGGAAAGACTAGAGTTATCTTCTAGAAAATGAGAGATACCAAGGGAACATTGCATGCAAAGATGGGCTCGATTAAGGACAGAAATGGTATGGACCTAACAGAAGTAGAAGATATTAAGAGGTGGCAAGAATACACAGAAGAACTGTATAAAAAAGATCTTCACGACCAAGATAATCACGATGGTGTGATCACTCACCTAGAGCCAGACATCCTGGAATGTGAAGTCAAGTGGGCCTTAGAAAGCATCGCTACGAACAAAGCTAGTGGAGGTGATGGAATTCCAGTGGAGCTGTTTCATATCCTAAAAGATGATGCTGTGAAAGTGCTGCACTCAATATGCCAGCAAATTTGGAAAACCCAGCAGTGGCCACAGGGCTGGAAAAGGTCCGTTTTCATTCCAATCCCAAAGAAAGGCAATGCCAAAGAATGCTCAAACTACCACACAATTGCACTCATCTCACACGCTAGTAAAGTAATGCTCAAAATTGTCCAAGCCAGGCTTCAGCAATACATGAACTGTGAACTTCCAGATGTTCAGGCTGGTTTTAGAAAAGGCAGAGGAACCAGAGATCAAATTGCCAACATCCACTGGATCATGGAAAAAGCAAGAGCGTTCCAGAAAAACATCTATTTCTGCTTTATTGACTATGCCAAAGCCTTTGACTGTGTGGATCACAATAAACTGGAAAATTCTGAAAGAGATGGGAATCCCAGACCACCTGACCTGCCTCTTGAGAAACCTGTACACAGGTCAGGAGGAAACAGTTAGAACTGGACATGGAACAAAAGACTGATTCCAAAAGGAAAAGGAGGATGTCAAGGCTGTATATTGTCACCCTGCTTATTTAACTTCTATGCAGAGTACATCATGAGAAACACTGGGCTGGAAGAAGCACAAGCTGGAATCAAGATTGCTGGGAGAAATATCAAGAACCTCAAGATATGCAGATGACACCATCCTTATGGCAGAAAGTGATGAGGAACTAAAGACCTCTTGATGAAAGTGAAAGAAGAGAGTGAAAATGTTGGCTTAAAGCTCAACATTCAAAACACTAAGATCATGGCATCTGGTCCCATCACTTCTTGGGAAATAGATGGGGAAACAGTGTCAGACTTTATTTTCGGGGCTCCCAAATCACTGCAGATGGTGATTGCAGCTATGAAATTTAAAGATGCTTACTCCTTGGAAGGAAAGTTACGACCAACCTAGAGAGCATATTGAAAAGCAGAGACAGTACTTTGTCAACAAAGGTCCGTCTAGTCAAGGTTATGGTTTTTCCTGTGGTCATGTATGGTTGTGAGAGTTGGACTGTGAAGAAAGCTGAGCACCTAAGAATTGATGCTTTTGAACTGTGGTGTTGGAGAAGACTCTTGAAAGTCCCTTGGACTGCAAAGAGATCCAACCAGTCCATTCTAAAGGAGATCAGTCCTGGATGTTCTTTGGAAGGACTGATGCTGAAGCTGAAACTGAAACTGCAGTACTTTGGCCACCTCATGCAAAGAGTTGACTCATTGGAAAAGACTCTGATGCTAGGAGGGATTGGGGGCAGGAGGAAAAGGGGATGACAGAGGATGAGATGGCTGGATGGCATAACAGACTCCATGGACATGAGTTTAGGTGAACTCCAGGAGTTAGTGATGGACAGGGAGGCCTGGTGTGCTGGAATTCATGGGGTTGAAAAGAGTCAGACTCGACTGAGTGACTGAACTGAACTAAACTGAGGAGATTTAGTTCCTGAATGCACTGAAAACATAAGTGACCCCTGACTTGAATAGGCAAGTGAAATAGCATCTGCAAATGAATCCATTAACAGTTCTACTTTAGGGAAAATGGTTTGGGCCACCAAAAGGTTTATCTCTGTCTGTAGTGGTTATTCTCCGTCAGCCTATGGATGCCTAGGTGGCTAGCATGTAACTGGGAAAATGCCTCTTAGGTTATCTAATTGTGCATTGTGTGTGTGCTCAGTTGTGGTCTACTTTTGTGACCCCATGGAAGGCAGCCTGCCAGGTTTCTCTGTCCATGAAATTTTCCAGGCAAGAATACTGCAGTGGGTTGGCATTTCCTACTCCAGGGGATCTCCCTGTCCCAAGGTTTGAACACATGTCTCCTACATTAGCAGGTGGATTCTTTACCACTAAGCCACCTGGGAAGCCCTGACTGTCCACAATTAAACTGAGACACCTCACCAGTCAACTCCCTGAATTTTACATTCTCAGGTTAGAAAGGACCTACCAGGCATTTTTTGTGATTCAGAATTCTCTTCCTTTGGCAGGTACCTACTACTCTATTTAAGATAAATGTAAATGAGGCCATGATCAGGAACCTCTCCTTAACTCTTGAAAGTATTGTGGAGTCTACTGCTAAAGAAATAGCTCCCCAACAACAGTCCTTAGACTTTATTTCTGAAGTTGCCCTTGAGAATAGGATAGCCTTTGTTTATCTTTTGGCTGGACAAGGAGGTATCTGTTCTGTGGCCAGTACCACCTGCTGCACCTGAATTAACACTTCTGGGGAAGTTGAAACTCATTTACATACAAAAACTAAGCAAGCCAGTTGGCTGAAAGGATGATGCCTTCATCCTGTCCTTTCTTTGACTTACTTGATTTTCATTGGTTTAGTCTCAGGGATCATGGCTCTGAGGTACACTCCAGACATTGGGAATTATCCTACTAACAATAGTCATGGTAGTGTATCATGTCATAGTCTTTCAAAACTCTGAAATGCATGTTTGTAGCCATTAATCACTAAGTAAATGGAGATAAGACTGGAATGCCAGAAAATGAATGAAGAAAGTGACCAACTAAAAATTGTGAGTGTGAAGTCATGACCTATTGCATACCACAGAGGTTCAGCCAAAAAAAAAATCATAACTTGTGAATACCACACAGAGGATCAATAAAAGCTGCAAGATCTATGGAGCAGTAGCCAAGAGTAGCACTAATGCCTTACATATTTTTTGGTCACATCCCTTGCATATACGAGGTATTGGCTGGTTGAAATTCACTGAGTTTGACTTGTGTTATGTATGAAAGGTGAGGAGGGGCTCTCTGGCTTGGGTGAGTGGGAGGATAAAAGTGAGGACCTAGCAGGTCTGGGGTGAGAGCCTCAGTGAGTTCATTCATTGACAAATGGAATTTAAAGTAGTGAGATGATTGGATAGTGATGTCCAGGAGGCAACTAGAAATGTAGACCTTGAGAGAAAAGATCAGAGCTGGGAAGATTTTCAGATGACCTGTGACGTTATCCCGGTAGATGGAGAAACCAGAGACTGAATTAAGTTACCAACGGAGAGTAGAAAGAGGGTCAAAAGACCCTCAAGGGTGAATCCTCGGGGAAAAGGGAGAGAATGACTCTGCAACAGAACCAATTCATTAAATTATACTATCACCTTAATAGCTGTTGATAGGAGCTAAAAAATTAGATAGTGTGTCCCAGCTAGAGTTGAGACCAGCAGAATTGGCTGCAGTGGGAAGGTAGGAATGATGGAACCAGGGGTGCTGGCCAAAGCTTTGCTGGAATGTCTCCCTATGGATTGCAGGCTTAGAAAGGGCTTTCCAGGGTTGGTATTTTAGGGCTTCCATAACTAAGTACCACAAGCTGGGTGGTTTAAGACAATAAGAAATGTATGCTCCTCCAGTTCTGGAGGTTAGAAGTCAAGGTGTTTGCAAGGTTGGTTCCTTCTAAGGACTGTGTGCCTCTTTCCTAGCTTCTGGTGATGGTTGACATTCCTAGTTTTCTTGGCTGTCGATACAGCTCTCCAATCTCTGCCTCCATTTTTACATGGTATTCTCCATGTTTCTCTGTGTGTTGGCATGGCCTTCTTCTTGTAAGAACACCAGTCATGTTGGATTAATGACCTTATCTTAATTGGTTACTCCCGCAATGACCCTGTTTATGGATAAGGACACATTCAGGGGTACTACAGGTTAAGACTTTACCATTTCTCTTTGGGGGACACAGTTCAATCAATGAAAGGCCTGATGACAAGAAAAAAGTGATGTAGGTAGGGGGAGGAGGAGAGAAATGGGATCTGGTCAGCGTGGCAGAGATGCAAGTGAAATGTTTGAACACTAGGGAACGGTGGAAATGCTTTTTACCACAAATGAGTCTGAGTTTGGGATAACTATCGGTTTGAACACATTTAATTACACCTCTACCTTTAGAATAGCATTTTTTTTTTCTGTTGGGAATTGACTTGGATATGTGAATTAGGTGGTTTACTAAAGCTCTAGTGTAGATGGACCCAGTCTTCTGCAGAGGCTTGGGGTGATAATCTTGTTGGAAGTGCGAGACTAAGGAACTTGCCCTAAGCCAATGTTTATGGCAAGCCCATCATGTTTATATGGTCTGTTGTTATTTGGGATGACCTCCCAAATAGGGGAACTGTTGAAGGTAAGGGAGGTCAGACTCCTAACCAACTTTTGTACATCCATCCATCTCTAGTTTATCCTTTCATTCTGCTGACCTTCCCAGATCTGTTGTAACTATAATAACCCAAATGTGTTAGCTGGAAATGGAAAGAAGACTACAGGATTTCCATGCTCTCAGATTCACTCACTGGTTCATGCTTATCAGCAGAGAGAGTGATGGTGGTGGTGGTGGTGGTTTAGTTGCTAAGTCATGTCTGACTCTTGCGACCCCATGGACTGTAGCCTTCCACGCTCCTCTGTCCATGGGATTCTCCAGGCAAGAATTCTGGAGTGGGTTGCCATGCCTTCCTCCAGGCGATCTTCCTGACCCAGGAATTGAACCCAGGTCTCCTGCACTGCAGGAAGATTCTTTACCAACTGAGCTATGAGGGAAGCCAGAGAGAGCAGAGTGTAAGTTAACTTTTCTAGTATGGTAGTTCAAGCATTTGGGGGCAGCCTCTAGAGGCAGCGATCTTACACAATGATGGCACAAGCTTTACTGCCCTTAGAAGAGTAAATAAGAAAGCTGCACATGATATAACACAACCTGTGTTACAAGAAAGATTTTGCAACAACTCACAGAAACAAGGTACATATTAAGTATAGTAGAATGGTTGCTTCTGAGAAAGGGGAGAAGGGTGGGAAGAGGCCCAAACAAAATAAGAGGATTGATTGACTGATTGATAAAACCAGAGAGGGCCATTAGAGAGACCGATGCGGAGAGCAAACTATAGATTAAGGAGTGCGATTAATATAACCTCCTGCACCAGAAGTTTTAAAAACAAGCAAAAAACCCCAGAATATGTGGGTCAGAACTGTGACTCCACTATTCACTAGCTTTTTGGAGATTAACTAATCTCTCTATCCCTCAGTTCATCATCTGTAAAATGGAGATAGGATTAGTACCTACCTCAGAAGATTGTCCTGACATTCTGAATCTGAATATATAAAGTACTTAGAACAGCAACTGGCACAGAGTGCACACTCAGCCCTATGGCTGAGTAAATTAAACAAAATAATCCATATAAAGTGCTTAGCACAGCACCCTCGCCCACAGGATTCAGTTCATGTTAGTTAACTGCTATTGTCACAGGCATCATCGTTATCACCATTTTTTTTTAACATGGTCAACACCATGCCTTAAATGAGAAGCAGGCAAGGGGCAGGAGGACTGTTATGCACAATTGAAAGACAATGCTTTCTACTACGCCGGCTCCGCCTGCATCATTCTTTTGCGTAATCTTAAAGAAGTCGCTTCTCTTCCTGCAGTGTCGGTTTCCTCAAGTAGGCCTCCTACTCCTGTCGTCAGCATTAAATCTCACTCTTGGCACATCATTCCTTTGGAAGCTCTAGTTTTGGAAACCAGCACTTAGTCTATGTTAGCTGTTGTGACAGGACCCAAAGCAATGGCAAGGGCCTGATCCTCAGGAAGTCACATAGTTCCTTGTGACATTGCCCTGACCCACTAGGCATGCCACACCCTCTAACACAAATACTATCAGTGCAACCTACTTGTACACTAAATGTGGGCTCATTGGGAAATTCTGGTGCCCTGTAGAAGCAGAAGCCCAACCAAAAAGGGACAATCTGTGTTACCCATCATTGTCTCAGGGACTCTACTTGTCTTGTTCTGACTTTTCAAAAAATTTTGCTTATTTTTGGCTGCACCGGGTTTTTGTTGCTTGCTCTAGTTGCTCTAGTGCTTTCTGTAATTGCAGCAAGCAGGAGCTACTCTTCCTTGCGGTGCACAGGTTTCTCATTGCAGTGGCTTTCTTATTGTGGACCAAAGGCTCTAGGCACACAGGCCTCGGTAGCTGCCGTTCGCAGGCTCTGTAGTTGTGGCTCATGGTGCTCCGAGGCACGTGGAATCTTCCCAGATCAGGGACTGAACATGTGTCCCCTGCATTGGCAGGCAGATTTTTATCCACTGCACCACCAGGGAAGTCCCTGCTCTGACTTTTTATCTTCTGTTTTGTGTCAGAGTTACCAAGAACTTGCTTTGTTGTGCTATTTCACAGCTGTTGTCTCGTTTAGTCCTTGTAACAGCCCTGTGAGGGAAGACCTGCTCTTCTCATTGTTCTGGGAATGAGGAAACGGAGGTATGGGGGTGTAGAGTCATTTGCCCCAGGTTACAGAAGGAGTGTCTAAGCCAGTGACTGAACACGCACAGCCTGACAGCAGAACTTGTGCTGCTAAGCCAGCTCGTGGATATTCCCAGGGAGTTTGGCGGTTTGGATCAAAAGGAAAATTGGATATACTCTTGATCTAAAAATTTTGCCCTGATGAACTTATCTGATAGATCTGTTTGACTGGCTGTCTGAATGATTATGATGGCAAAAAAAAAAAAAAAGACAACTAAACATCCATTTATAGAAAACTGGTTATTTACAGTACATAGTTGCAGTGGGATGACGAAGTCTCATGAAAAAGAATAATGCAGATTCATATTATAGCTTTGTATTTCATTAACATGAAACTAGCTCCAAAATAGGGCTTCCCTCATGGCTGAGTCGATAAAGAATCTGCCTACAATTCGGCAGACCCAGGTTTGTTCCTGGATCAGAAATATCCCCTGGAGAAGGAAATGGCAACCTACTCCAGTATTCTTGCCTGGAGAATCCCATGTACAGAGGAGCCTGGCAGGCTACAGTCCACGGGGTCGCAAGAGCTGGATGAGACTGAGTGACTAAATCACCACCACCATCCCCAAGATACAGTCTTAAGTAAAAAAGTTTCATGAGGATGTATATTAAAAAAAGATTGTTGAAACAGTGTGTATAGCATGCTATCATTAATACTTTTTAAAAGAAGTGGACACACACACTGACTTATAGTTTTGTCTACAAAAAGGATGCCTCTAGAGGCATATATAAGAAAGTTGAACTAGTGCTTATCTCCGATGGGCAGAATAGGAGAATTGGGTATCTGGGAGAGGCAAAATTACTTCTCATCCTTTTGTACAACTCTTTATTTTAAATCATAAATGTGTATTGCCTTTTCAAAAAATATTTTTAAAGAGATGGAGTAAGAAAGGAAGAAAGACTTGTGGAAGGCATGGAGGTTTCAGACCCTCCTCCAATGTTCCAGTTCACTTCTGGGTTTCTGGAGAACAATGGTTTAGCACTACAGGTTAGCGTTGCTTGAGTGCTTGCTTGTGGCCGCTTTCAAACTAAGGGCTTGGTATAATACCTTATTTCACTTACACCTCATAACTGTCTACCAAGCCCTGCTATTTCACCTCTGTCTTACAGAGATTCCTCACAGTGCAACCCGACCGGATCCTCCAGAGGTAACAAACATCTAGAATAGGCCTCCCTGCCACTAGCCCATCCCCGTTCCATTAGGCTATTCTGAATGCTGAGGGTCTCCTAGACCAGCGGTTCACAAAATGTTGTCTCCAAGTGGCAGCATCATTATCATCTGGGAATTTGTTAGAAATACAGACTCTCAGGCCACACCCCAGACCAACTGAATCACAAATTCTGTGAGGGGAACCCAGTGGATATGGTTTAATAAGTCTTCCAGGTGATTCTGATATATGTTTAAATTTTAGAACTGTGGTCCTAGGCCAGTGTCTTTGCCTGGGAAACATTAAACATTTAAATATTAAACACTAAAAATATCAATGTCTGAGTCTCGCCTCACCCTGGAGATTCTGATTTAATTGCTTTTGGATGAGGCCTGGGTACAAGTGTCTCAGTGCTCCCCAGGCAACTGACCTAGACCTTTGGAAACAGCCATTTGCGTCTGGGAATGACGAATGGCACACTGACAGCATGAAATCAAGCTGCAGGGATGAACACATATGTAAGAGTGTCACAATACCCCCATTTTAAGTCCTGTCCCCTTCCCTTCACCTAAGCCAGGAGGCAGAACCATGGATGAGCAATGCTCCTTGGCTAAGCAGGTATGAGCTTATCAGGTTGAGCACTGCAGTAGTGTTACTTAGTTTAAGCCTACAAATTCCGTGAACACTGAGAAGAAGCAGAAGAGAAAATATTATATTATCCGCAAAATAATTTAATAGAGAAAATGAGATCTGTAAATGGCACAGTAAAAACCTAATTTTACCAGCTCACCATATCTGGGACTTAAATATTTTGTACTGAGGATCACATCATATCACATAGCACATCTCCAACAAAATAGGGGTTCAATCAGCATTTGTCTAGTCAATGAATACACTAATCAATAAATGAATGAATGGATGTCACTGAAGGAGAGGCCGATTCTGTCTTTGGCATCCATGGCCCACCTTACTACCAACTGCCATTCTTGGAGTGAAGTGTGGGGAGAGAGAATCCGTTGACAATAACTGTGCTGAGATCAGGTGCTAGAGCTGAGTGTCACTCTAAGCAGACTGTAAACCCCAGTGGAGGTGAGAAGGGTGAAGCAGGTGTGGTGGTCATTAGAGCTGGCAAATAAATATTTCCAGGTTTCCTCCCCAGAATATAGTAGGATGGCACTACTCTATCTCTCAGAGTTTTCTATGGCCATGTGACTTGATTGGCTCACTGAAGCAGAATTTTTGCATTTTGCTTCTGCACAAAAGTTTTAAGAGCCAGTGCCTTCTCTGTAGGATGACCAGCCTTCCTGGTTGCCTGAGATTGAGGAGTTTTCCAAAGAGTGGGATTTTCAGTGCTAAAACTGGGACACCTCCAGGCATCAATGTTTCAAGTAGTGATCATTCCATCAGCTTGAGTCCAGGAATGAGGCCAGTCCATCAAACAAGAGACTCAGAGCATTGAAATAACTTGCCTGGGGACACAGTGAGATCAGAGATGGATTCCAGACCATGAAAAGATGCTCAACAGTGAAAGTGAAGTTGCTCAGTCATGTCTGACTCTTTATTTTCCAGACAAGAGTACTGGAGTGGGTTGCCATTGCCTTCTCCCAGGGGATCTTCCCGACCCAGGGATCGAACCTGGGTCTCCCGCATTGTAGGCAGCCGCTTTACCCTCTGAGCCATCGGGGAAGCCCAATAACTAGTGAGTTGAGCATCTTTTCATGTGCCCCTTGGCTATCTGTATGTCTCCCTTGAAGAAATACTTGTTTAGGTCTTCTGGTCATTATTTGATTGGGTTGTTTGTTTTTTGACACTGAGCTGCACGAGCTGTTTCTATTATTTTGGAGATTAATCCTTTGTTGTTTCATCTGCAAATATTTTCTCTCATTCTGAGGGTTGTCTTTTCATCTTGTATATAGTTTCCTTTGCTATGCAAAATCTTTAAAGCTTAATTAGACCCCAATTGTTTATTTTTGCTTTCATTTTCATACTAGGAAGTGGGTCAAAAAAGCTCTTGCTGTGATTTATGTCAAAGAGTGTTGTTCTTATGTTTTCCTCTAAGAGTTTATAGTATCCAGTCTTACATTTAGGTTTTAATCCATTTTGAGTTTATTTTTGTGTATGGTCTTAAGGAGTGTTGTAATTTCATTCTTTTACATGTAGCTGTCCAGTTTTCCGAGCACCATTTATTGAAAAGCTGTTTTTTTTCTCCATTGTATATTCTTGTCTCTTTTGTCATAGACTAGGAGACCATAGGTGTGTGCGGGTTTATCTCTGGGTTTTCTTTTTTATTTTGTTTACAACTGTGGAAACTCTGGTCTACAAAAGTAAGTGAGAAACCAATTTTCCCAAATTCATTGAATGACACTCATTCCACAAACATTTATTGTATTCTATGGGATTAAAGGCCCTGGGGTGAGATGTTATGGGTTACACAAAGATGAAGAAATGCTGTCTATGGTTTTTCCCTCAAGAAATATACAGTGTTGAAAGGAGATAGACATGTACATAACTCACTATATCCCAAGGCAGATGCTGAGAGATGTTATTAAAACATTTCATATACCTTTCTGTATTTAACAAATTTACCACAATAAGTGCATATTATTTTTTAAGTGTTTATTACAGAAAGCAAAAATTAAAAACAGTTAAAATATCTTTGGGGCTTCCCAGATGCCACTAGTGTGCCTGCCAACGCAGGAGACATAAGAGATGCGGGTTCAAGAGATTGTCTTTACTCCATTGTATATTCTTGCCTCCTCTGTCGAAGATAAGGTGTCCATAGGTGTGTGGATTTATCTCTGGGCTTTCTATTTTTTTCCATTGATCTATAATTCTGTCTTTGTGCCAGTACCATACTGTCTTGATGACTGCGGCTTTGTAGTAGAGCCTGAAGTCAGGCAGGTTGATTCCTCCAGTTCCATTCTTCTTTCTCAAGATTGCTTTGGCTATTCGAGGTTTTTTTGTATTTCCATACAAATCTTGAAATTATTTGTTCTAGTTCTTTGAAAAATACCCCTGGTAGCTTGATAGGGATTGCACTGAATCTGTAGATTGCTTTGGGTAGTGTACTCATTTTCACTATATTGATTCTTCCGATCCATGAACATGGTATATTTCTCCATCTGTTAGTGTCCTCTTTGATTTCTTTCATCAGTGTTTTATAGTTTGCTATATATAGGTCTTTAGTTTCTTTAGGTGGATATATTCCTAAGTATTTTATTCTTTTCATTGCAATGGTGAATGGAATTATTTCCTTAATTTCTTTTTCTACTTTCTCATTATTAGTGTATAGGAATGCAAGGGATTTCTGTGTGTTGATTTTATATCCTGCAACTTTACTATATTCCTTGATTAGCTCTAGTAATTTTCTGGTGGAGTCTTTAGGATTTTCTATGTAGAGGATCATGTCATCTGCAAACAGTGAGAGTTTTACTTCTTCTTTTCCAATTTGGATTCCTTTTATTTCTTCTTCTGCCCTGATTGCTGTGGCCAAAACTTCCAGAACTATGTTGAATAGTAGCAGTGAAAGTGGGCACCTTTGTCTTGTTCCTGACTTTAGGGGAAATGCTTTCAATTTTTCACCATTGAGGATAATGTTAGCTGTGGGTTTGTCATATATAGCTTTTATTATGTTGAGGTATGTTCCTTCCGAGGGAAGGCAATGGCACCCCACTCTAGTACTCTTGCCTGGAAAATCCCATGGGCAGAGGAGCCTGGTAGGCTGCAGTCCATGGAGTTGCTAAGAGTCAGACACAACTGAGTAACTTCACTTTTGCTTTTCACTTTCATGCATCGGAGAAGGAAATGGCAACCCACTCTAGTGTTCTTGCCTGGAGAATCCCAGGGATGGCAGAGCCCAGTGGGCTGCCGTCTGTGGGGGTCACGCAGAGTCGGACATGACTGAAGTGACTTAGTTAGTATGTTCCTTCTATTCCTGCTTTCGGGAGAGTTTTTATCATAAATGGATGTTGAATTTTGTCAAAGGCCTTCTCTGTATCTATTGAGAGAATCATATGACTTTTATTTTTCAATTTGTTAATGTGGTGAGCTACATTGATTGATTTGCGGATATTGAAGAATTTTTGCATCCCTGGGATAAAGCCCACTTGGTCATGGTGTATGATCTTTTTAATGTGTTGTTGGATTCTGATTGCTAGAATTTTGTTAAGGATTTTTGCATCTATGTTCATCAGTCATATTGGCCTGTAGTTTTCTTTTTTTGTGGCATCTTTGTCAGGTTTTGGTATTAGGGTGATGGTGGCCTCACAGAATGAGTTTGGAAGTTTACCTTCCTCTGCGATTTTCGGGAAGAGTTTGAGTAGGATAGGTGTTAGCTCTTCTCTAAATTTTTGGTAGAATTCAGCTGTGAAACCGTCTGGACCTGGGCTTTTGTTTGCTGGAAGATTTCTGATTACAGTTTCAATTTCCATGCTTGTGATGGGTCTGTTAAGATTTTCTATTTCTTCCTGGTTCAGTTTTGGCAAGTTGTACTTTTCTAAGAATTTGTCCATCTCTTTAACAAGTGGTGCTGGGAAAACTGGTCAATCACTTGTAAAAGACTGAAACTAGATCACTTTCTAACACCACACACAAAAATAAACTCAAAATGGATTAAAATCTAAACATAAGACTGGAAACTATAAAACTCCTAGAGGAGAACATAGACAAAACACTCTCCGACATAAATTACAGCAGGATCCTCTATGATCCACCTCCCAGAATACTGGAAATAAAAGCAAAGATAAACAAATGGGATCTAATTAAAATTAAAAGATTCTGCACAACAAAGGAAGCTATAAGCAAGGTGAAAAGAATGGGAGAAAACAATAGCAAATGAAGCAACTGACAGACAACTAATCTGAAAAATATACAAGCAACTTATGCAGCTCAACTCCAGAAAAATAAACGACCCATCAAAAAATGGGCCAAAGAACTAACTAGACATTTCTCCAAAGAAGACATACGGATGGCTAACAAACACATGAAAAGATGCTCAACATTACTCATTATCAGAGAAATGCAAATCAAGACCATAATGAGGTACCATTTCACACTAGTCAGAATGGCTGTGATCCAAAAGTCTACAAGCAATTAATGTTGGAGAGGGTGTGGAGAAAAGGGAACTCTCTTACACTGTTGGTGGGAATGCAAACTAGTACAACCACTATGGAGAACAGTGTGGAGATTCCTTAAAAGATTGCAAATAGAACTGCCTTATGACCCAGCAATCCCACTGCTGGGCATGCACACTGAGGAAACCAGAATTGAAAGAGACACATGTATCCCAATGTTCATTGCATCACTGTTTATAATAGCCAGGACATGGAAGCAACCTAGATGTCCATCAGCAGATGAATGGATAAGAAAGCTGTGGTACATATACACAATGGAGTATTACTCGGCCATTAAAAAGAATACATTTGAATCAGTTCTAATGAGATGGATGAAACTGGAGCCGATCATACAGAGTGAAGTAAGCCAGAAAGAAAAACACCAATACAGTATACTGACACATATATATGGAATTTAGAAAGATGGTAATGATGACCCTGTATGCAAGACAGCAAAAGAGACACAGATGTATAGAATGGACTTTTGGACTCTGAAGGAGAGGGAGAGGGTGGGATGATTTGGGAGAATGGCATTGAAACATGTATACTATCATGTAAGAAATGAAGCACCAGTCTGTTTCGGATACAGGATGCTTGGGGGCTGGTGCACGGGGATGATCCAGAGAGATGATATGGGGTGGGAGGTGGGAGGGAGTTCAGGATTGGGAGCTTGTATACACCCGTGGCAGATTCATGTCAATGTATGGCAAAACCAATACAATATTGTAAAGTAAAATAAAGTAAAAATAAAATAAAATAAAAAATAGAGATGCGGGTTCGATCCCTGGGTTGGGAAGATCCCCTGGAGGAGGGCATGGCAACCCACTCCAGTATTCTTGCCGGGAGAATCACATGGACAGAGGGTCTGGCGGGCTATGGTCCAAAGTGTCGCAAAGAGTCCAACACAACTGAAGTGACTTAGCTTGCACGCATGCAAAGTATTTTTACTCTTCAGGTGACCAATTCATAGTAGATCAATAATAATAACAATAATACCTAGAAAAAGTGTATTAATGCTTTCTTTTTCTGAAGATCAGTACCATTTATTCAAAGATGATGATACAGCTGCACTCACCTCCCTTCAATAGGACAGGAGCTTTGAGATTTCCTTCAATTATGCCGACAAATTTCCCATTGTATTCATGGTTCCTCATTCGCCCTGTATGACCAATGGCCCAAGTCTACATGCCCACTGGGCAGAATTCTCTGACATGGGTCAAAGCCAACTAACTGGTCCAAAGGATTATAGTCTTTGTTAAGGAATGAAGGACCCAGCCCTCCCTAAAGATCCTTCTCACTGGTAAAAGGCATTAGAAGAAAGCCTTACCAAAAAGGAGGTGGCAGTCATGCCTGAGACAGAGGAAATATGGAGCCCAGGACCTTCCAAGATAACGGGGCTCTCTTGCCAGCCCTGGACAAAGAGAGTGTGGTTTCTGGGGAAAGTGTCACTGTCCCATTGTCTACTGTGGGACATTCTCCAGGGCTGCAGTGAAGTTTTAGTCTCTGAGTACAGTTGATAGTACCTCCTGCTCTGGTGACTTGAAAACCAAAGTCACCAAAGTTAAGTTAAGCTGCAACTGTGTGCATGCTGGAAGTGTTTGGGGAATGGCGATAAAAATAAACAAACAAATAAAACCTACTGCTTTGAGATGTTTTGTAACAGCTATGCTCCCTATAGAACAGATTTCCTCCTTGCCTGGATCCAAGAGCATCTCCTGGGTCCTCTTGGTTAGAATGCTGAGTGTCCTTTCATCTTAAAATGCCATCAGCTTTGACATTTGGCCTCAACAGTTGCCCCCAAGGGAGAAGAGAGTGCGTTAAAGATTGTCACTAGGTCTACAAGCACCGGCCACGACTTATGTCACATCCTACTGGCAGAATCCAACCCCAGGGTCCCATCCTAACTGCAGGGGAGCCGGGAAACATTGTCTTTTGTGTGCCAGGAAGAGAAAATGAAATTGATGACTATCTAGCCAGTCTTTCCTGCAAGTTTCTCCAAGTTGAGTTATATAGTATTTTTCTTCTAATTATGCCTTACATCTGATACCATTTAGTCTGCCTCCTTGCTTGGCACTGTATGCTATGACACTTCTGGGCAGCATCCTATTTCTCACAATGGCACTGTGAGTTGTCAGGACAGGTGTTATTATACATGTTTTATAGACTGAGGACCTCAAGAGCCAGAATAGTCACGTGACTTGTCCAAAGTATATACTACTTGAGGACAGAAGGGGAAGAGGGTGACAGAGGATGAAATGGTTGGATGGCATCGCCAACTCAATGGACATGAGTTTGAGTAAGCTCCAGGAGATAGTGAAGGACAGGGAAGCCTGGCGTGCTACAGTCCACAGGGTCGCATAGGGTTAGACACGACTGAGGGACTGAACAACACCGGGGACAGAGCTCGCTCTCAGGTCAGCGGTCTCTCCTCTACGCCATCCCATCTACCTCAGCAGCTTACACTAGATGAGGCACAGGATTAAGTGGGCAGAAAATACATTTTAATTTTACTATGAATCAGCCTAATTTATTCTTTAAGCCCCTGCTCTCTCTTGGAAGGTGTCAGCAATGAGTCCCATCATTTTAGTATCTCTCTGTCTTCGAAGGTGTGCCTAGGTTTGGGTTGGGACGTGGTGGGGTGCAGGGGTTAGTGCCAAGGTACTGGGGGATCTATTTGCTCCTCAGGTCAGCTCTTGGAGGAGGCGTCAATCCAGATAACTACAGTTCCTGCTAGTCTCCCTACTAATAAAGAAGAGTCTGCGCCTCCTTCCTGTCCACACAGCTCATGCATGCCCAGCAGCTCCCTGCTACTTTGGGGTCACTTCAGGATCTGGGAAGCTTTGTAAGCTCACACCCCATAGCTAATATCTCCCCAGGCTTGTGCCTTTCTGAGGAAAGAGGGGAAGGGAGGAGGGAAGGACCCACCAGGCCTTTGCTGTCTCACTTTTCATCCATCTCTCCTCCCACCCAGTGAAGGAAAGTGCTTCTCATCTTCCAGAGAAACCCCACTCTCCCCAGGCCTTTTCTTCTGAATCACTTTGGCTGCACGCCTGATCCTCTCCAGTCCTCTGAGGGCTTTTATAACACAAAGCGTAACTCAGAGAAGTTTTTCATTCTTATTTTGCTTTTTATGCTGTCACATCATTCTCTTACCTTGAGGCAATGAAACAAAGGGCCTACTGTCCAAGCCATGGAGGTGGGGACAGGGGATTACCAAGAAAGAAACCACTTCACTATCACATGTATATCACGTGTAACTTCACCAGGTCCTTGTGAGGTGAAGTCTCTGTGTCATTTTCCTGAAACTAACAGTGAGGGGAAGAGGCACTGATGAAAGCTGTTATATTTGGGAACTAGCAGGTTAAACCCCTTCCTGCCTGATTGGTCTTTAAATGTACCATTTCCCTTCCTCTACCTCATCCCTTATGAATCCACCCTCAAAAGATTGATCTTGGTGATCAAGTTTTCACTTAAGAATTGAGGACCTGGTCTTCTCAGAGTAAGACCCATAGCTGGGTTGTCTATAGATGTTTCTCTAGCCTTCTAAATGTGGAAAAGGTGATGTGTTTCTCTTTGTGTTTAAATGTTTTATCACTTCACTTCCCCTACCTCAGTTATGAGCACGCACCCTAGAGTATATCTGTCCTCCTCTTGGGAGGACATGTCACTGTACAGTATGTCCACACTGATGAAGTGAAAGGAAGCATGAAGATGACTTAAGTGGAAGGATCACTTGTAAGAGCTGCAAAAGTCAGATCAACTGATAGGCAAAGAAATGCTGCCTGAAAACAAAGCTTCATTAAAAAAAAAAAAAAACTGACTTGTACCAAATCTTATTTGCAAAGTAGATTTTAAAATCATTTCAAAACACACGAGGCTTTCAAAAGATGTTTGTTTTAGAGTACACTTGGCTTCTGGTCAAAAGCTGAAGTTTCGGTGATGCACAGCAACAATTGTAGTATAATTACTGGCTACAGAATACCAGGTGCCCCAACCAAGCCTTTTCTACCCACTTAAGAGAGCTATGCCACGCAAAAATGCCCTGCCAAGCCATACCCAGAAGTTCCAGAGCTCAGCCTTTGTCACCAAGAAACAATTAATTCACAGAGCAAAGCCATTATTGGGCACAACCAGGTGTTCTGTTGTGAACACCTTTTGTTAATACATGTTGAGAATTTGAACTTTCTCACAGTTAAGAGGCCTGCTTGAGAGAGAATTTAAACCAAGCCAGGCACAAGGTTGTTTTGTTTTTTAGATTTGTGATTTTGTGTCTATGGGATCAAGACAGTAGGGAAAAGCTGACTTTGGAGGCCAGAGTCTCCCCTAGCTGTCATTTGACCTCAGGATTGTAGTGTTCTCTATTCTTGGTGTAGAGATTGCTTTACGTCAAGGGAATGAACTCGGGGAAAAAAAAAAACCAGATAAAACACAAGAGTGGTATAGGGAAGGAACATATTAGGAGACCTAGGGATGCACTTCCTCATTATATGTAAGGAAGCTATTTCCTAGGTTCCTGAAGCTATAAAAAGCCAAATGAATTTGCTTACATTAATAAATTTTATTTAATTATGAGGATAATACCACAGCAAAATGTTTTATGTTTCCTCTCTTTTATTGCTTCCTGTTAGTTACTGAGAGAAGAAATTCAGTGTAACTTTTTTTGTACTCTGATAATGATGAGACTGTTTCATTTGTTTCGCATATACTTCCCAATGTCTGCGTTGTGTGCGTATATAACTAAATTGAATAGGATGGCTGCCTTCTGTGGTTGCTACAAACACAGATGTAAGGCTAAGGGTGGGGCCCAGTTTTATTACAGCAAAACCCCATCATGGAAGCCTTTTGCTAGGCTTTGGAACTGATTGATCTGTAGTGAGAGAAAAGAAAAACCTTCAGCTCTTGGAATGACCTGAGAAGTCTGTGATATGGACCTTATTCTTCTTTCTGAACACTGGGATGAGAATAAGTTTTACATTCAGCTACAGTGATCAGTCTGCTTTGGTTTGTTGGTGTCCGGTGTCCTGGTAGCAGGCTGGGTCTCCTGGGGTTCAGCTGACAGGCCTTGCATGCTTTTTCACCAGTAGTGGCAGAGGTGGAGGTGGTGTAGCCATAAAGTGGACATCACTAGGAAGGGGGTGTGAGCCAGGGGCTGTCTGAACACCTCCCTGTCTTCTCTCAGAATCCCTCAAGGTTGGTGCCTCTGCATTTTACACAAGAGGAAAAGAGATAATGTTATTACCTGAACCACATGTAATCCCTGTTTTTGCAGATCAAAAAAAGGTCTAATATCAGCAACTTCATATAATTCAGCCTAATATTTGCCTAGTTAGTAGGCTGTGATCCCGGAGTTTGAACTCTTACCTACCCCCAAATTATAGCTGCATATCTGTATTTCAGATGGCAGAACAGGGCTCTGAGCAGATGCATTTGACTATTTCCTTTCTTCTCTGGTCTGCGGTCTCAACTACTAACTGTATTCATGTTGTAGTGTGAAAGTTAGTTGGAGACAAACCAGACTGGCCTGCCTGTGGCTGTTGTTCTTGCTGTGAAGCTGAAATCAGCCTGTCAGACCAACTCTGCCAGGCCAGCGCCTCCAAACTACCTGCCCAAATATATCTTCCTCTCAGGATGGCACAGAGCCGGATATCCCATTTCCCAAGCTGAACTCCCACCTTTAGAACGACTCAGCTCCAACCGTATGCCTTCCTCCTTGAGCCATTGTCAGATTCTGCTCAAGCCCTCCTGTTAACACACCGATGACTAGTTTATCTTCAGATTACATGAACTCAGGGCTTGGATCAAGTAACTTTTGTTTGGAGCTGATGGGTAAGGTCAGGAGCCTGAGGGTGAATCATGGACTATTAGATGCAATGGAAACATTAGAAGCTGTATTGGCCAACCCCAGCCTTTACAGCCATGGTAACTGATATACAGGTACCCACGCTTTGGCGGTCTTGATTGCAGAATGACCACATTTTGCCTCAGACTCAGGGGTTTCCTGGAGTATGAGCTTTGCTGTGCTTAAACAGGGCAAGTCCTGGATAAACTGTGAGAGATGGGCCACTCTACTCACTTGGAAGCCCCAAACTCTTCAGCTTCTCTGGGCAAGTCAGGTGTGCACAGGGCCTTACAGCGAGGGTTCCACAGTTGCCTGGTCCAGCTCAAAACCCTGGGGTGGGGGGTAATGACAGCCAACACAGACTCACAGGGCTCCGTCTAACCCAGGCTGGCTCCCCTGCCGCCATGAGCTTGGACACCACGTGGAAGCAGCGCTGAGCGGTAAGGTGGTGTCTGCCTCATGGCTGACTGCACTCAACCTCCTGGGCCACTGCATTTGGGAAGGCCGGCCGGGTTGAGTCGGTCTCAGGAAATTAGGCTGCGGTCCAGTTTATCGACTTCACAGCGAAGGCCTCTGGGTCAGCCTCAGCCTCGCGGGGCACGGCGCCTGCAGGGAGAGGGCCACTGGCTTTCCTCTATGCTCTGTGTGCTGGCGGGAGGGTGGGATGCAGAAGTGCTTGGGAGATGGGTCAGCAGGGTGCCCCGTGCTGCCACCACTTCCTCTTTCAGAAGTTTTGTCACTCAGAGGTTTTGAATCCTGCAATAAGCAGTTATTCTTGGCTAACTTTGGACTTTTCTCTTAAATGTCAAGCCCCTAATTTTTAAATATTTCTTGGTTTTACTTCTCCCGGCCTATTTTGCCCCCAGCCATTGGTTGCTCGCTAGCTCTTTCCTTTACCAGGCCTCCTGCTTTATATTCTGCAGGCACACTGCTCACACCCTGCACATGAGGATGTGAGTGAAAGTCGCTCAGTCCCGTCTGACGCTTTGTGACCCCATGGACTGTAGCCTGCCAGGCTCCTCAATCCATGGGATTCTCCAGGCAAGAATACTAGAGTGCATTGCCATGACGTCCTCCAGGGGATCTTTCCCACTCAGGGATCGAACCTGGGCCTCCCACATTGCAGGCAGATTCTTTACTGTCAGAGCACCTGGAGGTGAGTGCATGTTAGACAAAGAGAAGGAAAGTGGGGCACAAGGAAGGAGTAAGGCACAGATCCAAGTCAGGCAAAATTGTCAGATGGTCCAAGTTAGCTTCAACATTCTCTTTCCTGCAAGCGTTCCTTTAAGTTACTCCTGGATACCCCACCCCCAATTCCTGCTGAGATCTACTTTTTTATGCCCTGCTCTTGTTCTCCACTGCCACTAAAATGTCTTTCTTGGTGCCAAAGAAAAGATTTACCGATAGGAAAAACTAGTCACTGTTAATGAAAGTTGAAGTCAGAGGCCAAGGCCACAAAAGTGACTCCTAACTATGACCTGTATAGTTAATACCCCTTTTGAGTTGTCTTAACACTTTAGTGAACTTGATGCCAGTGGAGGGATTTTGAAATTGGGGGAGAGGATGGGAAGCATTGGTGGTGTTTTTGTTGCTCAGTCGTGTCTGACTCTTTGCGACTCCACGGACTGTGGCCCACCCAGGCTCCTCTGTCATGGGATTCTCCAGGCAAGAATACTAGAGGAGGAGGGGAAGCACAAGTGGAGGATTAGCTATGAGTTGCCAGATTTAGTAGAGCAAAATACAAGGCGCCCAGGTGAGTCTGAATTTCACATAAACAGAGAATAATTTTTCAGTATAAGGACATCCCTTGTGATATTTATGATATACTAATAATTATACACTGTTTATCTGAAATTCAAATTTAACTGGGTGCCTTGTCTAGTATCTGGCAACCATCTGAGCCACAAAGTCTCCTGAACACGCAGCCTGTGCAGTAGGAGGCCAGGATTGCTGCAGAGTTTGGAACAGTTTCCAAACGTCTGGCAGAAGGGAAGCAGCCTGTCAGAGAGGGCATCATGTGGCACAGTCAGGTGAAATTGCTGCCCCCAATGCCAGGCCTGCTGATGTGTGGGGCATCTGAGGTAGGCCTGAACGGAATAGCCCTGGAGACTGGCCAAGGTGCCGGTAAAAAAAGGGCGTGTTCTGCTGGGTCCTTCCCAGAAGATACAGTGTCTGGTTCCGGTGCTGACAACTGACCCATCTGATCCCCATCACACTAGAATATTATTTTTAGATCTGGGGAAGGAGTGAGAAGGTTTTAAAAATAAGGTACTAGACATAGGGGGGAACTGTATTCAAGAAGCTCAATCCTAAAAGTAAATGTGGGAAAAAAAAAGAGAAGCTCAATCAGTCCTGACGATGATATGCAGACCCTGGGCTTACTAACGTTAGATCTAGGAAAGGTTAGTACCAGCAGCTTTCTACATAAAATCGCCTAAGACTGAGACCTCCCACCCTTTTTGTTTTAGGCTGTGCCACGTGGCATGTGGGATCTTAGTTCCCTGACCAGGGATCAAATCTAGGCCCCCTCCACTGGGAGCGCAGGGTTTAACCACTGGTCCACCAGGGAAGTCCCCTTTAACTTTTTAATAAGCAAAGGTGATGCTACTGGCTTCAAGAAAATTGCTTTAGCCACCTATAAACATCTTCAGTTAATGAAGAGAGAGGCTGTTTTGTTATCCACTATTGGTTTCTGTACAGGATATACCCTGTCTGATCTTCCAGACCTAACCTCAATCCTTGTTCTCTACCCTGCTCTGTGGTCTCGGAAGCTGACTCTGAGGACTTCCTCCCCTTCTGTCTTCTTTTAGGACCGGCCAAGGGGGACGACATCAGCAGGAGACTGAAGGTCGAAGGATACATGGTCAGAAGAACAGCTTTTTTGTAGTTAGGGTTTATTAAAATGCTCATGATTTCAACCACTTGAAATAAGAAGAGATGAATATTTATTTAATATGATAGAATATATCTATGTCATTCCCAAGATAAGCATTCTGCTTTATAGGGAAATGCTAGAGGTAGGAATAAGACAGAAGTGCTTGCTACAACCATTATTAGTTAAAAATTTCCGTAAGATACTAGCAATCATAGACAAAGTAAAGACTTGAAATATAAAAAACTGGTTAAGAAAAACAAATACTCGCTATGTGCAGATGATAAGATTTTATCTTGATAAGCCCAATAAAAACTATTATAAATAATAAGATAATTCAATAAATTAGATGGATGCAAAATTAATACATAGAAACCAACTGATCTCACATATACAAACAATAACCTATTAGAAGATAGCAGAATAAAGGACATTATTTAAAGTAGCAACAAAAAAGAGAAAATACCTAGAAATAAATTTAACAAATATGCACAAGACCTATATGTAGAAAAAAGGAAAAAAGGGAGGGGAGACTCCAAAAAAAAAAAAGATTTGAACAAGTAGAAGATACAACTGGATAGGAAAATAAAAAATTGTTAAAAGTGTTATTTATCTCAGAGCTACTTTAAAATTTTAACACAATTCCAATAAAATGCCAATTTTTTTTCCTTTTGAAGTTGACAAAATAGTCTTCAACTTTATATTGGAGACAGGGGTAGAATAACCAGGAAAATTCTGAAAGAAGAGAAATATGTACATCTGTGTGTGAGAAAAGGTCAGATATTAAAACACATTATAAAGCCTCAGTAATTAAAACAATGTGGGACTAGTCCATAAGTGAATATACAGATGAATGGAAAAGATGAGAGTGTTCTGCACGCACGCATGCTAAGTTGCTTCAGTAGTGTCTGACCCTGTGTGACTCTATGGACTGTAGCCCACTAGGCTCCTCTGTCCATGGGGATGGTCTAGGCAAGTATACTGGAGAGGGTTGCCATGGCCTCCTCCAGGGGATCATCCTGATCAAGGATCAAATCCACATCTCTTATGTCTCCTGCATTGATAGGTGGATTCTTTACCACTAGTGCCATCTAAGAAGCCCCAAGAGTGTTCTGATACAGACCCAGATAGATAAATGAATTAGTATATGATAAATCATCAGGAAGAAGAGCAATTGTTCAATAAATGGTATTGGTATAACTGAATAGCCATCTGGAATAAAACTAGATCCACACTTCACACTATACAATAAAATACAAAGAAATCATATATTTCAGTGTAAAAAAGTCATACTAAAATTACTAAAACTAGGAAAGAATTTCTTTATAACCTTGGAAGTTCTTTATAAATGTGACTCAAAATCCAGAAGCCATTTAAAACTTTATAAATTCAATTATGTAAATTTTTTAAAAATTTTGTGTGGATATATATATATAGCACCATAATTAAACCAGGAAAAAGTATTTTCAAGTCATATAACAAAATACTAATATCCCTTATATACAGAGCACTACTAGAAATAAATAAGAACAAAAATTGACAACCCAATAGAAACATGGGGAATGGAAATCAATAAATAACTAAAGAGTTCTGGTACCAATTCCAATGTGTGTGTGTGTGTGTGTGTGTGTGTGTGAGGGGGCAGATTCTTATATCAACAAACTGACTGTCCTACAATTCAGCTCAGTTCTGGCACTACCTACCCAGAGGTAACATTAGATCCGGGTGGTTAAGGGTTTAATCCAAGATGGTCCATTTTCCACTTCAGAGATCAGTAGCAAGTCCAAGTTGTCACTTGTGCTTCTAAAGAAGGGCTATAGATTGGAATTTCCAATGCTCCCCTCTTTGGATTTGATTCATTTGGTAGAGTAGCTTACAGAATTCAGATAAACTGGATTACTTATTGGATTACTGGTTTACTGTAAAAGAAGATAACCCAGGAAGAGCCAGATGGAAGAGATGCATAAGGTAAAGTATGGGGAAAGGTTGAGGAGTTTCCAAGCCCTCTCTAGGCTCACTACTCTCCCTAAATCTCCGTGTGTCACCAATCCCAAAAGATGTCTGAATCTCTTCTTTTGGTTTTGTATGGAGACTTCATTACATGGACATGATTGACTAAATTATTTTCCATTGGTGATTGAACTCGATCTCCAGCCCCTTTCCCCTCCCAGGACATGGAGAAACAAGTTCTAGCTCTCTAATCACATCGCTGGCTCCCCTGTCAACCAGCCCTCAATGTTAGGTGCTTTCTAAAAGTTGTCTTGTTAACATAACATGATACACGTTTACTGCTATCACCACTTAGGGAATTCCAAGGGTTTTAGGAGCTCTGTGCCAGAAAAACAAATATATATTTCTCATTATAAATCACAATATCATAACTCATAGAGAAGTTCATAAATATATGAAAAGATATTCAAATTCTTACATAAGATAAATGCAAGTTAAAGCTATGCTGATATATAATTTTTCACATATCAGATTTTCAAAAATCTAAGTCTGGTTGTCTTTGTATGATTGTAAATTGTAACAAGACCATGGAGGTTAATTTGGCAAGATATATGGCATCGCGGGGCTCTCGATGGTGCTGGCGGCCTACATGTTTTTAAACTACTGCTGCTCTTACAAGGAGCTCAAGCACGAGCGGCTCCGCAAGTACCACTGACGAGGGCACACCCTGCATTCCTGACCACCACCTTTGCTGGCGCCTCCGAATCCTTTCACACCCTAATGGAGAATTAACATCCAATAAAAAATGACTGGTAAAAAAAAAAAGTTGTCTTGTTAACACACATATACCCTTACAAGCACATATACCCTTTGACTCAACAATCCCTTCCAATCAAATATATTCTATGAATAGATTTGACACCTAAAATAATGTAGGTACAGGTTATTAATTGAAGCCTTACTTGTAATATCAAGATTAGAAACAGTCCAATGACCATCAATACAATACCTGTTAAATAAATCATGATGCATTCATATCTTGAGTTGGCAAAAATTTTGCTCAGTGTTCTTTCCATAAGATGTTATAGGAAAATCTGAATGAACTTTTGACATCCCAATATAAGGGCTTCCCAGGTGGTGCTAGTGGTAAGGAGCCCACTTGCCAATATAGGAGACTCAAGTTCAGTCCCTGGGTCAGGAAGTTCTCCTGGAGAAGGAAATGGTAACCCACTCCAATATTTTTGCCTGGGAAATCCCGTGGACAGAAGAGCCTGGCGGGCTACAATCCATGGGCTCGTAAAGAGTCGGACTTGACTGAAGCAACTTAGCACTCAGTATACTAAGTGACTTCCTAGCAGCAGCTGGTAAAGAATCTACCTGCAATGCAGGAGACGCTGGTTCAGTTTTTCGGTCGGGAAGATCTCCTGGAGAAGGGATAGGCTACCTTCTCCAGTCTTCTTGGGCTTCCCTGGTGGTTCAGATGGTAAAGAATCCACCTGCAATGTGGTAGACCTGGGTTTGATCTCTGGTTTGGGAAGATCCCCTGGAGGAGGGCATGGCCACTCACTCCAGAATTTTTGCCTGGAGAATCCCCATGGACAGAGGAGCTAGTGGGCTACAGTCCATGGGGTCGCAAAGAGTAGGACACGACTGAGCAGTTAAGCACACCATATTAATGGAAAATTATACGGAAATAAAAAAGAAAGATAATGAGGATGTGCTCTATATTGTACTGATACAGAAAAACCTCCAAGATATATTTAAGGAAAAATCTAAGATACAGAGCAGTATGCACTACCCGCTACATTTTGTGTATAAAAAGAAAAAATTACACTCAAGTATATGCTTATATATACATAAGCTACTGTGAAATAATATCCAAGAGACTAGTAACAGTAGATTTGGAGGAGAAAGGGGGAGGAGATCTAATGAATGGGAGATAGGAAAGGAAGAGACTTTCACATTTATATTTTTAAATATTTGAATTATGAGTATATATTACTTATTCAAATATTAATATGTAAATAGGCCTTTCCTGTGGTGACACAGTGGTAAAAACTTGCCTGCCAATGCAAAGACATGGGTTCGATCCCTGGGTTGGTAAGATCCCCTGGAGGAGGGCATGGCAACCCATTCCAGTTTTCTTGCCTGGGAAATCCCATGGACAAAGGGGGCCTGGTGGGCTACCGTCCATGGTGTCACAGAGAGTCAGACAGGACTAAAGCAACCGAGCATGCAGTGCTTGCTTAAAAATATCAAACAATTCAGAAACACAAAAGGTAGGAAGTAAACATTCCCTACTCCTACACCTACCACTCAGAGCAAAACCAGTGCCAACAGATTAGTCATTGAGAAACAGGTAGGAAAGTTCTTTTAAAAGCATGTATTAGGCAAGGAAAGCATGATTGTTTGATCCCTGAAATCATGTAGTTGTGACAGTTCCAGCTCTGCTTATACCAAATATAAGTAGCTAAGATCAGTATTGATCTCCTTTTACAGGCTCATAGTGAGCCACTGGCTTTACATAGCGTGTTCAATCCCATATGTAGAATTGAGGTTGAAAAATATTTCTGAATTAAGGGCAATGTAAAAGTGAATGGTAGAGATCATTAGCTATTAGACCAAGTGTTATGTGGTTTTGAAATTAAGACATTAATATTTCAGCAAATGAAAATGTTTATGCAGTCTTCAAATTCTTGGCAGTAGTACCAGAGAATTTAGCCAGCAAGGACTCCTAAGTTACAAACATAAAGAGTTGCAAAGAACACTAAGAATTATTTCTTATTTTCCACTGCCATTATTAAAAATTATTTATAATATTTTATAACTAGAATCTGACATTCCTTTATAATAAAGCAAAGCTCATGTTACAGAACACTCCAGTGTTCTTGCCTAGAGAATCCCAGGCATGAGGGAGCCTGGTGGGCTACCATCTATGGGGCTGCACAGAGTTGGACACGACTGAAGCGACTTAGCAGCAGCAGCAGCAGCAGCATGTTACAGAGTCTCCTTCAAGGTCGTGTTCGTTTGACTCAGAAAATTCCATGATGAGTAGAAAATAAATGTTACAAGTATCTAACAAAAAAATGTACAAAAATGACATATACAGCCTCCCTATTTCAACATAAATACCAAGGTCTTAGCCAAACCAGCAGCTGATATTTTTAATTCATGTGCTCCAGTACAACACAACAAAATATTTTCTACAAATACTCTCATACAATGTACTCTCTTTCCTGTCATCTTCTTATGAAAGCAGTGCTTTGATGTTGGAAGAAAATTGAGAAATCAACAAGTCTATTCATGCAATCATTCATTCATTTAGCAAATATTTATCAAGAGTCTCCCATATCAAGTTAAATAAAATACACTAGGGATAAACCAAAATAGCAAAGTCTCTAGCCCTTGAAGAGCTTAAGTCTAAGCCAACTCCTTTATTTTCATTTTGAAGAATCTCTAAGTCTTCCAAGTTCAGATCAGTTCTTTTTTATTATGCCCAAATATCAAACATTTATGAAAAGAACTTAATAGTTTATGTTTATAAATTGGCAGTGGCCTATTATTACTTCAGTGTCTTTCACATCCTAATTTTTTGGTTTAGGGTTATCATTTCATCTTCACAAGTAACTTTAAATATATACATTATGCCACTTAACTTCACAACAACCTTCATTTCACAGATGAGAAAGACGGATTCAGTAAGATAAATCAGCTTTCCCAGAATCACACAACAAGTTAAGTAAATGAACCGAGATCTATCTGTGCTTATATTGCCTCTGTCATAGTACCCAGGAGAATTTTTTTAAATTCTAGAGAAAGCTTCACAAGTACTAATGCTTTCAAAGCAAATGACTGTTAAACTCAACATTCATAAAACTAAGATATGGCATCCAGTCCCATCACTTCATGGCAAATAGATAGAGAAACAATGGAAACAGTGACAGACTATTTTCTTGGATTTCAAAACCACTGGGGATGTTGACTGCAGCCATGAAATTAAAAGACACTTGCTCCTTGGAAGAAAAGCTATAATGAACCTAGACAGATTTAAAACTACAGGGACATCACTTTACCTACAAATGTCCATATAGTCAAAGCTATGGTTTTTCCAGTCATGTATGGATGTGAAAGTTGGACCATAAAGAAGGCTGAGCACTGAAGAATTGATGCTTTCGGGCTGTGGTGCTGAGAAGACTCTTGAGAGTCACTTGGACAGCAAGAAGATCCAACCAGTCCATCCTAAAGGAAATCAACCCTGCATATTCATCGGAAGGACTGATGCTGAAGCTGAAGCCCCAATACTTTGGCCACCTGATGCAAAGAGTTGACTAATTAGAAAAGATCCTAATGCTGGGAAAGACTGAGGACAGGAGGAGAAGAGTGTAACAGAGGATGAGATGGTTGAATGGTATCACCAACTCAATGGACATGAATTTGAGCAAACTCCAGGAGATAATGAAGGACAGGGAATCTTGGTGTGCTGCTGTCCATGGGGTGGCAAACAGTAAGCAACTGAACAACAAGAAATATATATATTAAATATATGTACACACACACACACACACATACATATACCCACAATGGAATACTACTCAGCCACAAAAAGAATGAAAATTTTGTCATTTGCAGCAACATGAATGGACTTGGATGGTATTATGCTAAGTGAAATAAGTCAGAGAAAGACAAATACTATATGCTATCATTGATATGTGTAATCTGAGAAATACAACAAACTAGTGAATATAACAAAACAGGAAGTAGACTCACAGATATAGAGAACAAACTACTAGTTATCATGGCGACCCACTCCAGTATTCTTACCTGGAGAATTCCACGGACAGAGGGGCCTAGCAGGCTACAGTCCATGGGGTTGCAAAAAGTTGGACACAACTGAGTAACTAACACTTTCACTTATAGACTATGACCTTTAAAATTTGAGAATCACTATATTGTATACCTGTAACATATAATATTGTATATCAACTATACTTCAATATTTTTTAAAGTACACAATGTTATTTGATTTTTAAATTCTCTGACGCTTTATATATAACTTCTTGAGAAAAAGTACTCTATAATGGTAAACACAATGTACTTCTGAGTGTCTGAAGACCATAAAATTACACTGCATCATTGTTGGTTTCGGTCATTGTAATACTCAGCATTAAGATGATCAGTGTTTAAATAAAGTTAGTCCTTTCCTGTTATATTCCTTTACCTTGTTTTTGTTTGTCTGGCTGCAGTGGGTCTTTGTTGTGGTGTTCAGGCTTAGTTATCCTACAACATGTGGAATCTTAGTTCCCCCACCAGGGATTGAACTCACATCCCCTGCATTGGAAGGGTTCTTAACCACTGGACCACCAGGGATGTCTTCATATCCTTCTACCTTTTAATCCTTGAACTTTCCTGTAACCTTATCTTTCATTTAGTTGAACTGCTCTTCTCTCCATCTTTTGAATGCCCATATGAAATCTACTATATCTTTAACGATCTTATAATATTTTTATATTATATTATTATTACATTTATTAAGAGGTATCTGACTTTTCTTCTGTTAGCCATGTTGATGTCACTCTCTTCCTCATACCTACTCTCCTCAAATTAAGCTTTCTAAGAGGTAACAGATTCATACTATAGTAAGTGATTAATGCATAACTCACTCAGAACAGGGTATAGACTGTTGAAATCATAAAAGTGATCTGTAGGAAAAATGATAATTTTGATAAAGTCCTGTAATCAAATCTGATATTGATTGGCAGTTTGCTTTGAAGGTCTTGGGCCATGAAATCTGAATTGTATTCCTTAGAGTAATATTCTTCAAATTCACCTATGAGCCACTAACAATCAAATACAGGTTTCTAGGGGCCCTTATAATTTCTTTTTTATGTATTTATAGATTTAGATCAATAGTAGAGGGTTGATAAACAACAATCAAGAAAGAAAAACGAATACATGGACAATATTAATTGAATTTCAATGTGAAAATTATGGCAAGGCTTTAATATATCCCAATAGCATTAAATTATGGTTCACCCTTCAAAGTTAAATGAGGTGCATGGCAAAAATGATAGGATAGCTCAGAGTTCCTACATAGTTTAATTATTCACAAAGAATTGGTTGGTGTCTTGGGACTAGCTTGGCTTAGTGAAAAAAACAGAGGTTTTAGAATGAATTAAACCTAGGATTTCAGGGAATCCCCTGATAGGTCAGTGGTTAAGATTCCATGCTTACACTGCAGGAGACAGAGCTTCGATCCCTGATTGGGAAGCTAAGATCCCTCACACCTTGTGGAGTGGCCAAAAAAACCCAAACCAAAACAAACAAAAAAAACTCCTAGGGTTTCACCTGAACTCTGGTGTGGAACCTTAGCCAAGTTACTGAATCATGGAACTGTGTGTCTTGGCCAAGTTACTATACTAGATTGTGCTCAGATTTATCACTTGTAAAATGGTTGTTGTAAAGATTAGTAATAAAACATGTGAGGTGTCTGGAAGCAGAGCCTCATACATAGTATGTGCTCAGTCAAGTCTCACATGGGGCACCTGAACAGTACACCCAATGATTTTTTTTATTAAATTGAAAAGACTATTCGGAGATTAAATGTTGGTTTTTGTGACCTTCTTCCTGGAGTGGACAACTGAAATTGAAAGGACCTATTTTTTGCTGCTGACTGTACAGTAATTACTTCCCCAAGATACTAGAATAGGCACACTTTAACAAAAATGTCTCTGTAATGTTCCTTTATGGAGAATTCTATAGTGTGCAGAAAAACTTCCTTTATTTTATAAATCAGTATTTTCACAAAAATCTATTTATTTGGTGTTTAAGACCCCATTAAAAAAAAACAATAAAATTGCAGTGCCTTTTCAGAAGAGTAGTTAATAGATTATCTTAACCAATTTGATTAAAATTGTACCTGGTAACAACTAGGGTTTCAAAAGGAGAGGAAAAAAAGAGAGAGATAATACTTCTTGCTTCTCAGTATGGTGCAGGAACCACAAGTGGGTCCATCAATGCATGGTGAGTGGAAGAAATTCAGAGGCACCAGCTGAAAGTAAAATCTTAGTATTCTGTAGGTTTTTTTTTAATAACTCAAATTTTCACTAAGGTGCATATTTTATATTTTCTGGATTTTATATGTCATGTAAAACAACAGTCAAGGTATTTCCGTACCATAGCTCTTTGATTTACCTAACAGTAAAGTTTCTAATAATGAAGTACATTGTAGGGATGCATCCCTTCCTTTCAGTCAACATATAAAAAACATTATATTACACATTAAAATTGCTGTGCCATGAAAAGATAGTCATCATCTTTAGTCATTGGGAGATGTGAATTCAATGAAAAGTAAATACATATGCACATATTTATTAATAATTACATGTGTCACATATACATGTGTGCATGCCATTTCCTTCTCCAGGATATATATATAAATATACTATATATTAAATATTAATTATAATATACATATTAATAATATCAAGTAATCTTGGAAGGGATATGGAGGAACTGAGACTCTTATTAGGTTGCCAGTGGAAATGTAAAATGGTATAAACACTTAGGAAAAGGTCTGGCATTTCTTATAAAAGTAAATCCTGCTCCTACCATGCTGCTGCTGCTGCTAAGTCGCTTCAGTTGTGTCTGACTCGGCGCGACACATATCCCCATAGACGGCAGCCCACCAGGCTCCCCGTCCCTGGAACTCTCTAGTCAAGAACACTGGAGTAGATTGCCATTTCCTTCTCCAATGCATGAAAGAGAAAAGTGAAAATGAAGCCGCTCAGTCATGTCCAACTCTGTGACCCCATGGACTTCAGCCTACCAGGCTCCTCCGTCCATGGGATTTTCCAGGCAAGAGTACTGGAGTGGGGTGCCATTGCCTTCTCCATGCTACTACCATGTGACCTAGCTATCCTACTCCTAAGTATCTACCCAAAAGAAATGAAATGTATATCCATACAAAGACTTACACATGCATGTTTCACAACTTTAAAAATGCAGACAACCCAATATATTATCAACATGTGAGTGGATAAACAAACAGAAGTATATCCTCACAATGAATATTACTCTACAATAAAAAGGAACTAGCTATGGATACATGCAACAACATATATGAACCTCAATTATGCAGAGCAAAGTAAGCTAGATTTAAAAAGAGTGCACATTGGACAAGTCCACTGATAATATTCTAGAACATGCAAACTAATTAATAGTTGCAGAAAGTAGATGACTGGTTGCCTAGAGATGGGATGGGGGAACAGAGAGAAGCAGGAATTAAAGGAGACATGAGCAAATTTGGGGGATAATACTTACATTCATTATTTTAATTGTGTTGATGGCTTCATATATATATATATATATATATATCAAAACTTATCAAGTTGTATACTTTAAATTTATGCTACATACTATATGTTGATTATACCTCAATAAAATTGTCTTACAAAAAAATCATTGTGTTGATTTTTCTTTTTTGTTGTTGTTGCATTTCATCATTTATTTAATGTTTAAGCTCTTGCACTAGATTTTTACAAGCTGGTGAACACTGACAAATTATTTCTCCACAGTACTATAACCACATATTCCTGGACAGTATAAATAAATGGTTGAGCTAACGTTAATACACATCAACATTTTATCAATTACAAAATAAATTGTCAAGTATCCAAACATTAAGTTACACAGCTCAAATGTATATAAAATATTAAATGTCTGCTTAATTCATTAGCAGAAACCCACTCTTTTCTTTGCAAGAGAGGCTGGGAATCACACTTCAAACAAAACTAAGTTGGTAAACAACTTCTGGTAAGTGTGGAAAAATTTACAAGAATTTCAGAAATTTTGATTAAGAATTGTTTTAGTTACAATAACAAAGTATTTCTACCTTTTAAGAAATACTTACTAAATTAAAGTGCATATTCTACATGTTCTGCACAAGACAAAGGCAATGTTTTACTAAAAATACTTAATAGCCCCCTCCCATTCTTTTTCAGGCCTTCCCTGTAAGCTGCACCCCAAAGTGCAAACATTAAAATGAAATGTAAGGCTTTTGTCTGGAGACATTAAAGACATGTGCTTCTGTACAATGTAGATTTTCAAAATGGAGGCCTTCTGCAACACAAAATGAGATTTATAGAAAGATATTAAATAATCACTGTAAGACTTGATTAATTAAAAAGGGAGCAAATCTGATGTATACTGGTATGAGTGTGGCAGATGTAAATATATTGTGAGCAAACCTCATAGGCTCTACTTTCTGTGTTTGAAAGGATGCAAGGTCCTTTCAATGAAATGTATATCTGGACCACGTAAGGTCCAGAGTGTTCATAGTTCCTGGGATTGTTCTATATGATACTAAAAATATACAAATATTGTGCTGGGCATTTTGGCACCTAGTCTTTCTAAATTTCTTACATATTGATAAGATTCTGGCATGGAGACAGATTTAAAGATATGACTTGATACTGCATGATTTCAGGAAAGGTCAACTGGTATAAATTATAAGCACATTTTAAATGCTGAACAGCCTGAATTCTTTACTAGTATCCAAATAGGTTGATCATAACCTGAACAGAGTCTGTAATTCTGCCAGGCTTGTGGCCTGGTAAAACTGCTCTTCAACACTCCTATGGAAGCTTCGTTAGACTTATTCACCAAGCCAACAATCTTATCTACTATGTACAACAAATTCCGTCCTGTCTCAGGTTCCACTTCTAAGCAATGGCATCACACACCTTGGTTTTATTGAAAGCAACAGTTGTTTCTATGCCCAATGGAGTCTTTGAAGCGCAGCCGCATTTTAGGACGATACTTCAAAATCAAAAGTTGCTTGCTGTTAAAAGCTCCTCGCCACTTTTGGTTTATAACTGTACTGCATCTTCATATTTCATTCCAACTTCAATTAGTGCTAGGGTGACAAGCACTGGAGCTCTGCCAAGGCCTGCAACACAACGAACAGCACCACAACAACCACAGTCTTCATGAAACTTAATTTTCACAAGATGTAACCAATCATCAACAATCTGGTTAGATGGTGGTGCGCCATCATCAAAAGGCCAACTGAGAACATGGATGCCTTCTTTCTCCACAAGGAGTAGTGTCATAAGTTGCTTCACATACTCTTACTATTGTGGAACTTCTTAAGTTCCTCTATAAATTTGTTTAAGGTCGCATTAGTTGGGTTGTGTGTAATAAGAAATCTCATGTGTATGTAACTTCTACAGGAGCTGGGGGTTCATTCGAGCCATGTTAATTTAGTTAACTCAATGGGGATATGAAACAATTTTAAAAATGGAATACAGAAATGATGGAAAGAAACTGAGTCACCCTCAATATACTCCACTTGAAATTCTTAGTGCTTTTGAGTATGAAATTGGGAGTAATGAATGAATGAACCTCTTAACATGAAGCAGCAGTTCTTCAATCCAGTAATCCTGAGGCAATAGAAAGGAAGAGTACTGAGGTCTACCTCATCCAGGTCAAAACTCTTATGAAAAATGCTCTGTGGATTTCAACTCAACACTTCTGTGTCCAGGTTAACCAGTCTTCTGGGCGCTCGTGGTGGAGCAGTAATGAATTTCTGCAGTTCACCTGTCTGCACAGAGGTCATGCTGTGCCTGGCAGTAGTCTCCACTGCCCTTCAGAAACTTTATAAATGTGTGACCGAGAACACCACAGAACTGACAAGTATATCTGCTCACTGAACATTGTGGCCTAATCATAGAGCCGGTCCCGAGGCTGCGGCGGTGGCGGGGCAGGGGCAGCAGCAGGGCAGGGGTGGCGGTGGTCACTGTCGGGTGACAGTGGAGGCGCCTAAGTCCTAATTTTTCTTAAAAAGGAAGAATCAACCGTGACCCTCTGCCATTAAGTGGGATAGACTACCCTTTTGTGGCATTCACCACTTACTGGCTATGGTCAACTGTAAAGTTTTATTACTGGATTATAAGGACTTTGAGAGTGGAATCCAAGCTTAACTCGTCTTGGTCTTCCCTCTAACCCACAGCATGGTGCCCTTCATCAACTGTTATTTTTTAAATGAGTGAATTATCTGGATAATGCTTGGCAAAACATCTCAGAAAACATTTTTTCCTGAGTTCCCTAATTAACCCTTGCCATTCTTTTAAACATCCATCAGACAGCAAATCTGCATGCTTAAAAGTTTTAGAGCCAGAATGACCTGCTCAGCTACTTGCTAACTGTTTGACCATAAATAAAATTAGCTAGCCTCTCTAAGCCTCATTTTCCTCATTTCTAAGTAAAGTCACTCAGTTGTGTCCGACTCTTTTTTTCGACCCCATGGACTGTAGCCTCTCAGGCTCCTCCGTCCATGGGATTTTCCAGGCAAGAGTGCTGGAGTGGATTGCCATTTCCTTCTCCAGGGGATCTTCCTGACCCAGGAATCGCATTTCAGGCAGACGCTTTACCGTCTGAGCCACCAGGGAAGCTAAAGACGCTAACTTACCACCCTCATTTCTAAAGAGGGTAGTGATATACCTATGGGCTTCTTAGGTGGCTCAGTGGTAAAGAATCCACCTGCTAGTGCAGGAGACACATGTTGGATCCCTGGGTGCAGAAGATCCTCTGGAGGAGGAAAAGACAACCTACTCCAGTATTCTTGCTTGTAAAAGCCTGTGGACAAAGGAGCCTGGTGGGCTATAGTCCATGGGATCGAAGAATCAGGCAGGACTGAGCATGATCATAATAATACACCTATGTCACTGGTTTTCTGAAAGGATTAAATGAAACAATCCATATAAAGTGCATGGCCCATAGTGTAAACTCAAAAGGCAAGTGAATTCGTACATTTGCCCTCACAGACTTTTGAAAGTTTATAAACTCCAAATACTGAAATAATTTATTTTTCATCAGAAAAAGAAAATGTAATGAACTAGTACCTGAATCTTTTGAGGAGAGACAGCTCTAAACTGACATTAAAGTTACCTGTATGTTAAGCTTTTTAAGAAGCATACAACCAGAGAAATTTAATTTGTTGGACGAAGTGGAAGGGTTACAGTAGCTTGCAGTCTTGTCAGTACATTTTATACCTTGTTCTTAGACCTTTTTCATTAAAAGAGAAAATTAAAACTGTGTCATTACACAGAGAGGATGAATTTCTAAATAGCCCATTTAGTTCCTTCTTACACTTCACTTTGAGGTTCTTATCATATTTGTTTGCAGGCTTTCTCTCTAGTGAAAAATACTTTATCATTCAGCCTATGGGGAATTAATTAAATGAAATGTGGAAAATGTAATCTTCAGGGACCTCTGCTGTGGGTACTCTCAGTAAATACAGCCCAGCCAAGGGACTCTGCAGAGATCTGACCTAGAGTGGATGGAGTTCTGGGCTTTAGGTCCAGCCAGTTTGAAATAAAATAATTTTCTTGGGCCTTGAGCAATACATTTCATTGTTTTGCAGTCTTTTCATTTATAATATGGGGACTAATCACATAGTCATGATTTATAGGGAATGTTTATAAAATATGTGGAATAATTATTATTAATAAACTAGGTTATTAACCTCTTCCAAAAATAAGGTGCTGACATGTAAATAACATTTGTATCTGAGGCTTTAGTTCTGGTCCAGTGCTAGATATGCCTTCAGAAGTCCAAATCAGTTCGTCTTGCTGGAAGAACATAAATGTTCTTCTATTCCTGGCTCTGCCAAAACCTAGTTCTGTGCTCACTGGTAACCACTTCACCCCCTCAGTTTCTTCAAATGTAGAAGTAGAGAGCTGGACTAGATCAGGGAGGAAAACACATGACATATATTGATATTCCTATCTGTCTGTGCCCATGGCAGACATTGTTAGTCAATCACTGAAATTTTTCTACCCAAAGGAAGCTGCTTCTGAATTCGTCTCAGCAAAACATGGTATGCAGTCACTACCCATCAGTTAGAGTTAGCAAACAAGGTAAAACATACTTGCCATCTTTGAGACAGAGTATGTCTAACGGTTCTTTTAATTCCAATATTATTCAAAGGTCAAAATGAGAGTCTGCGCCAGAAAGAAGTATGTTGGCAAATCTTACTTCCCCTTTTCACATTCCAGCCTCTGAGTATTAAAGACTTTGCAAGGCTTGTCCATGAGGATACTCTGCTCTTACATTATTGCATTTTGCCTTTTATTAGTTCAAAATGAAAACAGGTTAGTGGATTTCCCCAAAATTCTGAAAATACATACTGTAAATCTTTGAACAATCCAGAAAAGTACAAAGATGAAAGTGAGAAGTACCTTGATTCAGAGTCCATTATTAATATTTGGTAACCAGTCTTGCAGTCATAGCTCTAGGTGTGTTTTTCTGTACTCTAATTTACCCATGCAGCAACATCATGTATGAACAACTTTGCACATCACTTGGATCCTGCACTTCTCTGTGTACTCTCAACATGCATCTTTATCTGGGGGCTCCTATTCTGCAGAGCAAAACTTTCAAAATATAGCAGCAGATTGAAAGAGCAAGAGATCTTTAGACCCTTACTACAACTACACTTAAAAATGTGGTCAAATTCTCCAGGCTCATCTCTAGTAAACACAGAACGGAAATATTTGTAAATCTTGTGGTTAAAATTCAATTTGAAAATGAAATGGACCCAGTGTCTTGGGAGAAAAGCAAGGATTCCTCCTTTACCTTACCTCTGTACCCCAACACCACTTTTTTTTCTGCTTATTACTATAAAAGTAATATATGTTTTTTTAGGAAAATGCAGGCAGGCAAAAATGAGAAAAATAAAAAGCATTTGTAACCTAATTAGAATAATTGTGGATAACATTTTAGAATGTGTATGTCTGTCTTTTTTCCTATGCATATATTTTTGGGTCGGTATCAACATACATAATTAAAAAGCACTCTTTTAAACTTCCAGGTTTTTCTCTTCGCACACTGCATTGCAGTTCCTGTAGGGCACTCATTCTATTCTGAGCAGGAAATGCAAGTTAAAACCGGCTTTGGCAATATACAACTCTTTTTATCAGTAGTTTGCACAATGAGGTGTGCTCACTGAGGAACCAATGTTAGGGTGTGTTTTTAAACTAATACACCTATTATTCTGAACACTACTGTATTGGAGTTAAGTTTATCCACTGGGCATGATGCTCCTGAAGTTCAAATTCCCTCAGCAGATATCCAGCAAGGATGTTACATAACTGGGATAAATGAGGTCATGTTAGGGCCAAAATCTCTATAGGCATATATACCTCAATCTACCTAACTGATGGAATATCTGTGTTCCTTAAGTGTATTTGCATAAAGAGAATATCTTACCATCATCTGTCTAATGGTGTGATACTGATACATACTGTGATGAGGTGATTTACTTTGTATGTAGCAGTGAAGAGGGTATAACATAGGAAAAATACCTTCTTTATTTACAGGGTGGTCAATTGCTCCTGAGAGTCTGAGACTCTTATTAAACTGCAAAGTACCATCCCTATATGTGACGCCAATAATTGTTAACAAACAAAAAGCAGCCAGGAGAAAACTTGTCTTTGATATTCAGTATATGCTGTTTGGTTATCTATTGCTATGAAACAGACCACCTCAAAAATGTAGTGGCTAAAAACAACTTTATTATAATCTCTCCCAATTCTTTGGGCTGACTGGGCTCACCCAGGCAGTCTTCTGATGGTCTTGCTTGGAGTCTCTCATACATGGTTGCAGTCAGATAGCAGCTGGGGCTGAAGTCTCCTGGGGTTCAACTGGGCAGCTAGAAGAGCTAGTCTGGTTTCTTCACTCACATGTCTGGTGCCTTAGTTCACATGGCTGCTCTTTCCACTTGAAGTCTCATGCCCCAGGGCTTTTCCCCACAGCCTCTCTTCCCACAAAGATAGTCAGACTTCTTACATGATGGCTGACTTCTAAGACTGTAAAATTAAAAGCTGTCAGGCCCTTTTAAAGCTTAGTGGAGACTTGGTATAGTGTCACTTCCGGCCTCGCGTAAGTTACAGCACGTCTCAGGGCCAGCCTTGATGCAGTGTGGGGGACTACACAAGCACAGCAACACGCCAGGAGGGGCAGTTCCCTCAGTACCGTCTGGGGAAACTGGCTACTGGATCTGCTCCCTCTGGAGGCTGTACAAACTTAGAATTTTAACAATAATGCCAAGGGAGTTTGGATACTTTCTTGGTGAAACATGGAGTACAATGAAAAGGAACAGGCAGAGGGAAGAAGCCTCAAGCTGATGGAGGACTTTGAAAACAGTAGGTACTTTCCTGGGTCTTGCAAATTTGGCAGATTAGATCACGGAGAAGGTGAAATAAATGGGTCATTGCATTACTATTATCCAAACTTTGCATACCTGGAAGGCTTACCCGATGATGCTTGTTTTTTACGACAGTTCTGGAACTAAGTATTACAACTTGGTCACCATCTCAAGTGTACCCAGAGAGTTCTCTTTCTAAGGATGGCAAAGAACTCAGATATAAACAGACACATACACAGGTTAGTAGAATGTGAAGCCAATTGAGTGGGAAAATAAAATAGCAAGGAGAGCCTGACAGTAAGATAACTCCCATGGCAACAGGACAGGAGAGAAAAACCAGCATCCTGGAACTTCTCAGTGTGTAGGATCTGTGCCTTCATGGCACTACATTTAAGTCTGGAGGGCAAGGCCCCGTTTCTCACATGGATATGATCTTGCATCAGAGTTCTGCAAAGACCAGGAACCTCCCTGATGTGGGTGGTCCCAGACTAGGGTTTCCTCCTCTTGTGCTGAATCCCCATTTAATGCCAAACAGCTTTTTCTTAGCTGTTTCCTTAATTTTTCTTAAACATGTTCAGACTCTTATCGTATTGTCCTCCTCCCTTTGAAAATATGTACTCTGCAGGTGCCTGAAATAATATACTCTCAGTAATTGCAGTTTTGCAAAAGTAAAGTTTATTTTATTCAGTCTAAACTCAACGGAAATTTGTTGCCCAACAAGGAAATACCAAATTTTATAAGCCACTGGAGGGCAGCCATCATGTCCTATATGACTTTGTTATTGCCTGCCTCCTGTGTTCTCTGTCTACCTTCTCCACGTACTAACTTTAATAAGTAACTTGAATTGTTAGCAATATACTCTGGTGCCATTCTTTGACACAGAAGTGTCATTTCATAATGTCTCCGCATATTCCATGTCAGGTTCAGTGTAAATCACTTCTCCTGGGCTTGTTAGTGTGCAGATCATTTTGCGGGGTTCTCACTTAACAGCTGAAAGTTTAATTCAAATTGAAGAAACTTACTTCAATTACAAGCAATTAATTTAGGCTTCACTTACCTTAAGAAATATTCAAACATATAAATCAACAGGTAAGTCCTGGGAGTGTCAAATTATGCAACCGAGAGAAAGTAAGTTCTTTGCAGCTTTGGGGGCGTTGGTCTGCTGTAGTCAGGCTTTTATGGTTTTCTTTTTCTTTTTTTGGCGTCAGGTTTTGAATGAAATAGTAAAACCAGTGCCAGACACTGTCTACTCCACCTGGTTTTGCATAATTCGAAGAAGTGATAAACTGAAAACCAGGCTTGTTAAAGAGCTAGAAAGAGTGCTGTTGCATAAGAGAAAACTAAACTAAACCATTTCTCTATTCTTTTTTAAATCACAAGATTTCACAATATTCCTGTTTTCAAGTACTTGAAGTTTGCTCTGGGCACTGACTACTTTTTAAATAATTGTTTTTAAGGTGCAGTGAATAATACACATTTATTGTAGATTTAAAACATACTTAAAGTAACAAAGAGATAAAAATCATTCAAGGTCCTGCAACTATTAATATTACTAGTAATATTTTGAAGAACTTTTTTTCTAGGTAAATGCTTTCACAGAACGGGGTTCACACTACACAGGTCTTTTTTTTTTTTTTTCGTTTTGTTTTTAAAGTATCTTGAGTACGTGAAAACTTCCAGAGGTTATGACACGTTTGTAATATCGAACGGGGTTAAAAATCGCCGTCTATGATGTGGCGTGTGCACTCTGGTGGGAAGAGAATGCTCCGGGTTGGCAAGCTCGACCCCTCTCCGATCCAGAGACTTCTCCGTTCGCCCTCGGGGACTGAAGCCTGGCGAGAGTGCAAGGCATGGGAGTA
This sequence comes from Nanger dama, assembly GCA_917880005.1. NCBI lineage: Eukaryota > Metazoa > Chordata > Mammalia > Artiodactyla > Bovidae > Nanger > Nanger dama. The sequence continues at coordinate 20,623,090 of CAKJTW010000010.1, forward strand.
AGTGGAGGGCGATCAGGGTGACCGAGCACGAGCTCCCCGCGCGGTCTACTCTTCCCCCGGCCAGTCTCACTGGCTGAGTCGGAGCGAGAGGGCAGCTCGCGGTGCGCTGGGCCCAGGTCCCGGCTTCCGGCCCCCACCCCCGGGCTGGCGCCACTCTCGGGCGGTGGGGAGAGAGAAAGCCGGGCAAGGTTCTGCAGATCCAAAGCAGGGAGGCGCAGCTCCGATACCATCGCCTTTGCCGAGTCTCCAAGCGTGTTTGTTTCAACTGTTTACACTGTTTCAAAGCACCCGAACCCCAGCGACCTTCGGCAAACACTCAATCCCACGGGCGGGGAGCGATGGCTGCATTCGCCGGAAGGGCAAACTGACAGCGGAGACCGGGGAGCTACGGGGGCCTTCCTCCCGTACTCTGCCTGCCCGCAGCCGCCCCTGAGACCCCCGCCCGCAACTCTTTCCCGCCCCAGGACGGCCAGCTTCTTGCGTCAGCCCTGGCGAGGGTGGGGGATTTTCGGAAAGTCGGCCCGCGCGGCGGGCTGGGGAAGGAAGGGCCTGAGCTCTCGCCCCGCCCTCGGGGGGCGGGAGGCGGAGCGGGACAAGAGCCCGGTCGGCGACTCCGGCCAAGTCCGGGAGAAGCGAGTTCCTAGGATCTCCCGGCAGCCGCCGCCTCCACCGGTACCGCCGTGTCCGCTCCAAGCCTCGGCAGCCGGAACCGGGCCGCCGTCGGGGAGCCTCACAGCACCGTCCCCAGCTCAGCATGATGGACTTGGAGCTGCCGCCGCCGGGACTGGCGTCCCAGCAGGTGGTGCCAGGACGGGAGCAGGGGCGCGAGGGAGCCGCGGCCCGGGAGGGACAGCCGCACCGGCCTCTTTCCCCGTCTGTGGCCGGAGCTCGGACTGCAGCGGCCGCGCACACACCAGAGACGCCGCGCTTGAGCTGGGGCCGGGGGAGGGGAGTGGCGACCCCAAGGGTTGCGAGGGGTTTGGGGGCGCGGGGAATGGTGTGACTGACAACGCGCCCGCAGCCCCGAGGGCGGTAGGGTTGGGGTTGGGGGGCTATGCCAGCGCGCGTGGGGGCAAAGGGCGTCTCTAACCGCGTCCCCGGTCGCTGGAGCCGAGACGCTGGAGCCGCGGCCGGCCCCCCTTTCCGAGTTTGAGCGGCCGGGAGGCAACCGGGCAGGAGAGGGCGGACACTGGCGGTCTGGAGCCGGCGCGGCCCGGCCCTTCCGGGGCTGCGTGGCTCCCCCGCCTCGGAGCCGGCAAAAATGTGCCTAGTCACGGGGCCGCTCGGGGGAACTGAGGTCTCCGGGCTGGGACCCGGAACCCCTCCTCTGCCGCTGCCCCTCTGCCCAAGACCTCCGCGGGCGCAAGCCGCGGCGCTCTTACCCTGCTGAGGGTTCTCCTAGGCAGAGTGATCAATCACTCCAGCCTTGCGATCGCCCTGAGGCCACTTGGCGAAAATGCCCAGCTCCCAGGGTGGGGGCAGGAGGAGGTCACCAAGCGCCCAACGCACTCGGTTTCCCCGACGTACGGCGATCGAACCCTGCCCTGCGCGCCGCCTCGCCCCCGAGGGAAAGGTTCAAGCTCTTAGAACTCCGAGTCGGCCCCCCTAGCAATACGCCGGCGAGGGCGGGTGGGGCGGTGGACTCAGAAGTCCGACGCGGCTTCGCCCCCCACCCCACCCCAGCTCCCCGGGGCTTCCTGATCCCGGCGCTGTGCCTCCCGGTGACGCACGCCGCGAGCGTGGTCCCTGCGCCGTGACTGTGGCCGGTTGGCTGTCGCGGCGGCCCTCAGTGGGCCCTTTCCTGCTTTGTAGCGTGCAAACCTTGCCGCGCCGGGGCCAAGGGACAAGTTGGAGCTGTTGATCTCTTGCGCAATTGTTATTTTCCCCAGGGCGGCTTTGTCTTTGGATTTAGCGTTTCGGAATTGCAATTCCAAAATGTGTAAGGCAGGATATTCTGTTCTCTGCTGTCAAGGGTAAGAATTTCTGAGTGTAGATTATCATTTCTGTTGTTTTTAGGCTGTTACTAAATTTTGTGCTTTCATACATTGTTTCTCTTTTGGGTGCTTTATGTAGTTTTCCTTTTCTGTTTGAGAATTTGCCTCAATTGCTTTCCTAGTATGTTGCATTTGAGAGGGCAGAGGGTGGGACAGCTCTCATAAAGCTTTGCTAACAAGTTCTGTAAATGTCGCAAATGTGGAAACAAGTTTCTGTATATATTTTGTAGGGACTTTTTAAAGTAGATAGTTTTATTTCCAATTTGCGTATGTGAATGCGTTCTTTGGAAAAATACTTAGTTTAAGGAAATGTGTAACCTAATAGGAACGGTAAATATATTTAAGCTCTTAAACATCACGTTTTAGACTAACCCTGAAGTAAGGTTTTGATATATTGACAATGAAGTGATTGTGCCTTTTTTTTCCTTTGAAGCTGTTTGTCTTGAACTTTCCCCCAGTAATGATTAAGATTGTATTCCTTCCTCCCCACGATATGAAGAAGTAAATTGTGCTTTCCGATTTAGCTGCTGTTCAATCCCTATAGCCATTTCTTTAATAATCTACATGACCAAAGATATATGATGCTAATGGACTTTAGTTTTCCTAGATTCAGGAATGTAGCCTAGAGTGTTATATTACTGAAGTTTTTTTTTTTCTTTCTTAACTATATAATTTAACATTCCATATACAAAAGTGGGTAAAGCATCTTTACTGCTTTTTCTTTTAAATGTGAACTTTCCAGTTATGTTAAGGTAACTCCCTTTCCACCCTTTGTAATCAGACCTCAGTTTGCATATGTGAAGAGTATAAAAGAAAATGGAATAAAATTTAGAGTTAATGTCATGTCTGTAACTAAGATTCATGTTAAATCTCTGTAGTCCAGGAAGATTTGGACAGAACTCCGGGAGTTGGTGATGGACAGGGAGGCCTGGCGTGCTGGGATTCATGGGGTCGCAAAGAGTCGGACACGACTGAGTGACTGAACTGAAACTTTACTGACCCTTTTGTCAAAGAAACACCAGGCATGAGGTGGTACAGGGGTAAAAGTTCTTCCCCCTTTGTGCAGAGGAGGTGTTGATGAAGAGCAGTAGAGTTTTACATTCTGAATTTCCATTAGCTTCTGGAAGGAATCATCCATGCTTTTCAAAGCTGTCTTGGAGAAAGTATTTTTGCATATGAGGAATAAAGTTGATCTTGGTAACTTTTAAAGAAAAATAAGGCATCCCTCTCATCTCCAGAAGGTTGAGCAAAGAACAACTTGACTTTTTAGATATTTGGAAAAAAACCTCTTGAGAGGTTGTGAAAGATTGTAGGAGGATAAAAATGTAACTCACATCAGTCTGCATTAAAAGTACCTTGGGTCATTTTGGACTCTTTCTTGTCAACTTGGGTTTTTATAAACAGTGCTGGGAGGGGAAACCCCAAAATCTGACTTTCTTTAGGATAATCGGGAAGAATTGAAAGCCAAATACATTATTTGTCTTTATTTTTATTCAGGATGAATTATACTTACAGAGCTGCATGAGAAAAAGAAACCGCTATGGGCTAGAAGCACTTTTTTTCCCCTGGGAATTTCCGCTCTACTGGCAGGACACATTTAAAGGGGGTTTTGCGTAAATAATATTTCCTCTTTGATTTTTCCTTCATCTGGGGTTAACTTGTCAGTACATATTCTTGGATTCAGGAGTTTGGCACTAAGATAATCGTAGATGAGTTATTGGACACTTAACTTGTGTGCCAGGCAGTACGATAATTGCTTCACATGTATAATTTCACAGTCACCCTCTAGGAAATACTGTCTCCAGTTTCTAGGTGAGGAAAGAGGCATAAAGCAGCCAGGGTCCTGGGTCCTGGTTAAAGTGACTCAACCATTGAGTGGCAGAGGTGGGATTCAAACCCTGCTAGAAGGATCCCACTTCGGAAGTGGACCAAGACTAGTTAGCTTTAAACAGCAGGAAACTCTTACACTTGAACAAATGGACAAATTGAGAAAAGCTACAAGAAGGACAGGTAGGAATTTAAAAGATTAATCTTTGCACCTTTTCCAGTTACCAAGAAATTTAATAATTGTGTTTGTGAGGGGTGAGGTTGACCTTGAATACAGTGAAAGTAACTACAACCTGAAACTTGTAAGAAAGACTAAGAGGCCTAGCTGGGTTTGATTTAGAGAGGCAGGACCATTTCTTAATTTAATAGTAGTTTTTAAAATGTCTGATATTTCAGCAGTATCTGAGATTCTGCCTTACATTTTTCAGGGACTGTTTTTCAAATCTCTGAGCTCCTGGTGACTTTAATTTTATTTTAATTTTATTTAGTTGGTACATTCTCCTGTTCCACTGGCTCTTTTTATCTGGAAATAGTGGTCAAAAATAAGTTTGGTAGTGAAGATATTTGCTAGTGAATATGGTGAAGAGTGGGACAGATGGGGTTAAACCTGGTTGAAGGAAAGTGGAGAGAATGGGGAGAATTTGACTTGAAAACAACTAGTGGAAACCTGTTGGTTCAAATTAAACACTCATCTCCTGTTACAGCATTTCTGAATTGAAGCAGGCATAAGGGCTCAAATCTGTCTGTTTGAGGCCTTCTTGGGGTTTTGTGACTAGTACATTTCAAAATTAAATACTTTATTTCTTAGTCCTTATCTTTAAACTGGAGAAGGAAATGGCAACCCACTCCAGTATTCTTGCCTGGAGAATCCCATGGACAGAGGAGCCTGGTGGGCTACAGTCCATGGAGTCGCAAAGAGTCAGACACGACTGAGTGACTTCACTTTATCTTTAAACAGGTTGTTCTCGGAATTATTATCGTCGTTTGTCTGAGTTAGGATGCTTCAGGGTTTTTAGGATTCAGTGGATAATTTGCCTAAAAATCAATCTGACAACTAACTCCCGGCATATTTAAAGCCTGGCCCAGCCACTTCTGAAAGTTTGCTGGAATCTGTTGTTGCACAAGCAGGGTTGTTCATTCTTTACTTGCTAAGTTGTGTGACTTTGCGACCCCATGGACTGTAGCCCTGCAGGGTCCTCTCTCCATGGGATTTCCCAGGCAAGAATAAAGAACTGGGTTGCCGTTTCCTTCTCCAGGGGATCTTCTTGATTGAGGGATCGAACCCCTGTCTCTTGCATTGGCAGGCACATTCTTTACCACTGAGCCACCAGGGAAGCCCACACAGCAGGGTATAGGAGGATAAATGTACTAAAGGCAGTATTCAGCCAGCTTCCTTCACCAATGGCCATATGTTTCAGTTTACTGTAGAACGGAGAATAGAGTTTATATTCTGATAATACGATTTCTATGAGTTTTTAAAATGTAATTACCAGCTGCTTTTAAATATGCTCTAACAAACATTTATTAAAGGGGCTCTAAGATACAGACCAAGGCTTCTTTCATTGATAATGGTATGTTTTCTGGAAATGAGAGCAAAAAATACGTTCAAGTGTATAACATTCCCAAAAGTATTAGCAAAATACAAGTGTTCTTATACTAACTTTCCCCGCCAAGACAAAGCAAGATTGCTAAACAAAATCCTATCTTGCCTTAAGTTGGGGTTTTCTCTGTGTCAGCCCCTGCCACAGTAAACACTTTTAAACTATCATTATGAAGAATTTTAGGAACATAGAGGATTGGAAGCACTTTTTTTAAATTGGAGTGTAATTGCTTTACAATACTGTGTTAGTTTCTGCCGAACACCAGTGCGAATCAGCTGTAAGTAAACATATGTTCCCCCCTCTGGGACCTCCCTCCCATCTCACCCCTGGGTTGTCACAGAGCACCAAGCTGAGCTTCCTGGCATATGTCCTGTAACACCTTCAGAGCTTTATAAAATCTTTCTCTGTGCATGTGCATGTAAGTTTATTTGGCCCAAACTGTGGTAGAAGTGAAGACAAAGCCAGGACGTAAGAGATACTTAGAGTACCAAATCCGTCCTTCAAAGACCTTGTTGATAATCGAAAGTCACGATCATTCAGCAGCAGCCTGTATTTTTCTTTTGCTGTTGTTATTGTTGTTTTGGTGTTTTGGACCTCTAGATGGCTTGTGGGGATCTTCCCTAACCAGAGAGTGAACCCAGGCCAGCAGCAAAAGCCCTGAATCCCAACCACTCGGGCCACCAGGGAATTCCCAACAGCCTGTATCCTGAAGGATTTTAAAAAAATGGCCTGGCAGTGCTGGGTCAGTCATTCTTTTTCTCACAAACTTGTATAATTGAGCCTCCCAGCCCTGTGACAGCGAGAGCATACTGATGAGATCCAGCCTCTCCGTTGCTTTTCTTCAAATCAGAGAAGAATAATTGGGTAATAAAGGAAAACTGTCAGATGATTTTGGCTTTGAAGCCTTCTTCCAAACTTCAGAGTTTATTTTCTGCATTAGGCAGTTCTCCTCAATCACTTTTTAAATCTCTGATACCTGTCTTATATATGTAGATGTTCTTTCCCTCTACAGTTCGATTATAAGTTCCTTGAGAGCTGGGCATAGAATTTATATTTGTCTCTTCTTTAAATAGATTTAGTAAACCCCATACAGTCCACCCATTTAAAGTGGACAGTTTGGTGACTGAGTGTATTCAGACTAGTACAGCCATCACCACAGTCAATTTTAGAACATTTTCATCACCCCAGGAAGAAACATACCCATCAGCAGTCACCCCCATTTCTCTTCAGCTCTCTTAGTTCCTAGTAACCACTCATTATACTCTTGGCTCTATGGATTTGTCTCCTGGATATTTCATATAAATGGAATCATAGCCTGGGTGGTTCTGTGTGACTGGCTTCTTTAACTTAACATGTTTACATAGTTTGACCTTATTGTATCATATATCAGGAGTTTGTACATTTTATTGCTGAACACTATTCCATTATATGGATACGCTACACGTTATTTGTCCCCTCTTCAGTTCATGGCCATTTGGGTTGTTTCTACTTTATATATTTTTTTGCTCCTGATAGCAGTGGTTCTTAAAATGTGCTATATGCTAGAGTCACCACCTGTATTTAAAATACTGATGCCCAGGCCGTATGTCTCGTTAAATTAAAATCGCTTTTGGTGGGGCATCAGTATATTTTTCAAACCTCTGAAGGAATTCCATCATGCCAGTAGATTGAGAACCAGTGTTCTGGAGGGGTTGGCACGGTTCTTGGTACCCGTGAAAGGCATGTCTATAGGGATTTAGAAAATCTGGTTAGGATGTTGCTTAATTCATGAAAGGAAGTGTTTTTATGTTTGATCACTGACCTTCACAGCCTTAAGATTAATAACCTACATCTGAGAACTGTGTTTAAGTTACGTGGTGAACGTTTGAAATTCAGTAAATGTAACTTGTGCTCTGTAATCCCTCCTGGAGATTTGGGTGATAATTTTAGTAGAATTCCTCTGTTGGTCAGGAGTGTGGTGACTGATAACCTGCAGTGTAGATTATTTGGCACTCATGTAGAGAAGGCAGTGAGGACCTGTACGAGGCACTGGGGAGGATGGAGAGCCTGGAAGCTGGGGTGCAATACTGCCTCCCCCACAAAGCTCCAAGCTCTGCATTCCTGGGCCTCCTTATCTTCCTCCAGTAAAAACGAAAACTTCAGTCTGGGACTCCCTGGCAGTCCAAAGGCAAAGGCTCCAAGCTCCCACTGCAGGGGGCCTGGGGCTAGTCCCTGGTCGGGGAGCTAGATCTCACTTGCTGCAGCTAAGACTCTGTGTGCTACAGCTAAAAGATTTCTCAGTTTCAGAACTAAGACCCAGGGTGGCCAAATCAATAAATATTCAAAAACAAAACTTCAGTCTACAAGGCCACTTTTAGCAACTCAGCTTCTTGATTCTCTAGATATGCTTCATAAAGTCAACTTTATATTCTGATCACAGTGGCCACCATTTGTACTTACCTGGATAGTATCTGGTTTACACATTTGCAAACTAGGGCTAACTTCTGAATTGTTTGCGAGTTTGTGTGTGTGTGTGCGTGTGTGTTGTGCATCACACTCGAGGGTATGGTTCAGGACCTTCTGAAACTGTCTCAGCCCTGCCTTGTGACAGCGTGGGAACAGGGAGTGGGTGCTCCAAGCCCGTTTCTTTCAGTCTTTAGGCTCTTCCTTTGTGCGGCCCAGATCCAGTCTTTCCCGGGTCATCACCCACTGGAGGGGTATATTTAGTCTTCCCTGGTGGCTCAGATGGTAAAGCGTCTGCCTACAATGTGGGAGACCTGGGTTCGATCCCTGGATTGGGAAGATCCTCTGGAGAAGGAAATGGCAACCCACTCCAGTACTCTTGCCTGGAAAATCCCATGGACGGAGGAGCCTGGTAGGCTACAATCTATGGGGTCAGCGACTTCACCTGACTTCACCTGACTTCACCTCACCTGAGAGCTGTCTGCTTTTCTAACTCTAGTCATCAGTAGTTTGAAATTCTTTTAATATGTCCCTCCTATTATTGCTTTAAGATTTAAAAAGCAGTACATTCTTTCATTTATTTTGTGCTGAATGACATGCATATATGTTTAAAGTATTGATACCTTAAAACAGAAGAATTTTGGTGTTAACATTTAGGATATATGCAGTGCAGACTTGTATTTCAGTGAGTGATCCTTCCTATTAAATGCCCTTTCCCTCCTTTGCAGAGTGGAGCCGACGTTCAGGTGGGTAATGCCACTCTGCCCCGCGTGTTTGTGTGGGAGGCGCGGGCACTGTTAACTGTGTATGGTGGTGGCTGCTGATAAACAGCACAGACATTTGCTTCCCTTCAGATTTGGCGGCCTTTTGTCTGCTCTGCTTCAGCACAGAATTGTAGTTTCACCCATGCAGGCAGAGCCCAGCCTATCCCCAGGGAACTCTAAGTGATCAGACTGCAGGGAGCAAGGATTGATCCAGTTCTGTGGCCTTCTGGGAACAGAATAGGAACAGAGGTGTGCCCCAGTGTTGGAGGGTCAGCTTAAGAACATGTACGTTTTGCTGCTTGGTTTTACAGTCCTAGAGCAAGGGAGCCTTGCTGCTATGGCTAGAGAGTATTGAAGAATCCTGAATTTTTTTGACCTAGCCGCCCCCTAAAATTATTTTATTACAATCTTGGCAATGAAAACCACCAAAAATCAAAACTGTCATTTTTTTTTTTTTTTCTTGCACTAAGAAAAACTGTCAGGTTTTGAAGACATCATTTTGTTCTTGGGGCTTCTCAATGAGACATGATTAAAACATCCATTGAGAAACCAACTCGAGGACAAGAGCCGGGGCAGTGAATTTAGTGCTTTCCTGGCTCCTCTCCTACCCCCAGCTCCTATGTTCTTCCTCCTTTGGTTCCCAAGCTGAGACCAGGCCGAGAGTAAGAACCGAACTGTGGGATCAGGTTCTTTCTTTTCCTGCAGAGACAAAGGTTCACCATGTGCTAGAAACCAGGCTGCATGTCTGGGAGGATCTTTGGGGCAGTGGAGATCCCACGTTACCTTTCACTTGGAAAAAAAGGTTCTGGAAGTAAAGGGGGAGAGGTTTAAGATTCCTTGTAATGAACCCAGGAGGGATACAGCTCTTTGGGCTCTTCTGTAACTCTGATTTGCTCCTCAGTGTGCACCTCGTGCTTGGGTCCCTCGAAAGGGAAGAGCATTTGGGACATTTACTTGTGCTGTATTTATGCTCACTGTCTTTAGTTCTTCAACCACCCTCTTAAGGTAGGTCTGTCGTTGTTGAGAAAATTCTTTGGAGAGGCTAAGAAGCAGTCCAGAGCTTGGTTTAAGAACTAGAAAGCACAAGTATTTCAAGCAGAAGGATTTTATATAAGAAATTAACTATATAGGTGAGCTGAGAAACCAGCCAGCCAGCCTCAGGAAGCCACTTGCCAGTCCTGGGGCTGGAGGGGCAGAGAGAACAGGCGGAATTCAAGGAGCTGGGACCATGGAGAGAGGGCTCTGCCTCCCATCCTCAGCCTTTCCCCCTCTCACAGAGTCTTGGTGGATTGTAGTTGGGAAGGGAGACTGGGGACGGAGCAGGGGCAGGATGGGGAAGGGATCTGGAAAGTGTTAGTCGGTCAGTCATGTCCTACTCTTTGTGACCCCATGGATCGTAGCCCACCAGGCTCTTCTGTCCATGGAATTCTCCAGGCAAGAACACTAGAGTGGGTTGCCATTCAGCAAATGACCAAAGCAATCACGCAGCTGGTAAGAACTGGAGCCAGGATGGGAACAATCTTTGCCATCAAAGTCTTTGGACTTCTCTGCACATCATCTAGTGCTTTGCCTTTGGGGCATTTGTCATGCCTGCTTAGGGGCAAGTGGCATGGGCATCCCATAGACCGAGGTGCCTTCTGTATTCTGACTTCCATAGCACATTTGTGCTGTGTACTCCTGGTGAGTGGAGCGCACCACATGTGACCACAGAGTAACTCAAAAAGTGGAATGTTAGGAACTCCTCTCAAGAGCGCACAGGTGGAGGCTCCAGTTGGGGAGTTCCCAGACTCTACAAGCATCCCACCGTTGCTGTTTCTGTGCCCCTCCCCCATGAGGTGCCTCCGAGATGCCACGGCGGGATTGATTATATATACAAGTTTTTGGTGTTGCTGAAAGACTTGGGCCTCTGGGTCTTGAAAGACTTGGGCCTCTGGGGGAGGAGGTTCAGGAAAGAGGGAAAGTATCTAAGAGCAGAGGGCACCTCGCATCTCCACCTTTGCTCCAGATAAATGAAGCCTTTTCTCCCCAGAGAGGTGTGGGTGGATGTGGCCCCCTCTCCTCTGCCCCGTGGGACTCTGGGAAGCCTGCGGCCCACAGGGCGTGGTGCTTGCCCTGTGCTGGGGCTTCCAGAGTTCACTGGATAACCACATGTTGTGCCTTCACATTGCAGTGATGGTGTGGGTGCTGGCCAAGATGATAATGGAGACTGAGGGGACAGCCTTTCACCCTTCAAGTCACAATGCACTTGCAATGTTGTAAAGAGAACCTGCCTTTAGATGTTTGAAGACATTGGAATATAGGCAACTGACAGTTTCAGGAGGAAGAAAAGGAGAAAAAAATGAACGTTTACTGAACAGTTGTTAGTACTGTACTAGGTCCTGGACACGTTCTCTCTTACCTGGTTTTGATAAGTCTGTGTTGATGGCGGCTGTTAACCCCTGTTTTACAAACAAGGAAACCTATTCCAAGAGGTAAGGTAACTTGTCCAAGGCCATGCTACTCTCACTGGCAGGACAGGGATTTAGAAAGTGTAGTCACTGCCGTCCCTCCTTTCTTTCTTTCCTTATTGTCTCATGATTCTGGGTGTTTTGTGAGATGCTAAAGCATGAGGGGCTGCTTTACAAAGATTCATTAGTTCTCAGGAAACCTCAGGATATTCCTTGTTCTTTGCAAGGAGGCCCACTGCCTCCTCAGATGGCAGACTGTTCACACCTCCTTTTCTGAGCTGGAAGAGGTTAGAGAGAATGCAGAAAGTAATAAAAGTTCTAGAAACCAGAGAGACCAAGTATATTTGATTTATTCAGTGTCTGTACCAGCTCCTTTAAAACAGAAGTTTTATTTGAGCCATTGATGGTTACCACTGATATTTTACCCTTTCTCCAGCCCATGGCTGCAGGGAACTGGTCCTAGAAGATAAAGCTAAACGTTTTTTAAAATTTCAAGGTGACATTAAAAGTCATACGCCATCTCTCAGGGTCTTGACTGTCTTTTCTGCCCAGTACTTTTTGAAGTAGTTTGGAAAGATAGTAAAGGAAGCTATAGAACAGCTGAAGAGGTTGAGCTATTGAGGTGATAGAAACAAAGTTGATGGTTTAGAAACAAAGTCTAGAATAGAGAGGGAGGCAACGTTGCCCACTTTCTTATCCTTTTCCTGACCATCAGCTTGAGGGAAAACAGCTTAGTGTCCTCTAAGAAAATACACTTAATCTGCATTTATATTGAATTATTTGTTATATTATCCAAGTTTCAAAATTTCTTAATGCATATTGGAGAATACTTTCTTATCTGTTCTCTCAAAATCAGTTTTATTGTTAACTTGAAGGAGTGTGTTTTTCAGATTCTTGAGACATAATATTTTTGTTTTTAATCAAGTACACAAAGAATAATTTGAAGTTGATTTTTCTGCGACTAGTAGCTGTGGTCATAAGTGATATTAAATATGAAACCTTTGTTAACATAAGTAGTTCTTTAACCCCAGACACCTTAGATACACAATGAAAATGCTGAATTCTAAGCCTAACTCAAACTTACTCATTCCACAAATATTTATTAGGTGGTAACACACCCTAGGGAACTTTCAGGCATGAGGTTGTTTTAATCTTCCAAGATAATGTAGCCAAATATATTGTCCTCCTTGAAGGACATTTGCTTCTCAAACTGCCCCTCCTCCTAATTAATCAGGCCCTTTGTTCTTTGTACACCTGATTTTAGGGCAGGGCATGTTTCAATACTTAATGAGTATAAATTAATCTCTATCTCTCCTGATTAAGGTATGACCTCCTGTAGGGTAGGGATTGTGTCACAATCATTTTTGTAACTGGTGGCTGGCACCATGCCTGGTGCTTATTTCATAGTAGCTGCTCAGCAAATGTGAGACCATGTCTGTTACTGCCCTCTCGGAACTTGGTATTTTTAATCTGTGGTAGATGAAAGGATAGGGGAGAAAATGTTGCTTCCAACTGAGATGCTCGGAGAGGACATCCTGGAGGAGGTAGCAGTGTATCTATCTGGTTTGTTTTTGTTCTTTTTTAAGCCAGTAAGATTTGTTTTGGTCGAACTGCAGTTGGAAGCCAGAGGAAACATGCAGGAATGAACCGGCCTGTGTCAGTGTGTTGGGTCACTAGGTCTAAAAAGGTGAACGGGCTGAAGAGGGCCTTCGGTGCCCAAGTGTGGTGTTTCAAATGTATATGAGGCATCTGGAAATCACTGGAGGTTTTGGAAAGGTAAGACACATGAGCTAGATGTGGACAGGAAGTTTATTATGGCCTCTGCTGGGGCAGGTTAGGTGCGGAGAGATGCTGATGCCTTGGCATCAACCCAGTACTAAGGATCTGTAATTAATACTCCAGTTTGTGCCTCCTTTGTTAGCCTTTTAAGGAGAAATTTTTAACCCCCCATTTTAAAGGAGGGAGTAGAGTTTTCTCTTAACATTAGCTCCATCATGAAACCATTTGTGCCTAAGTTTGCACACCCTGCAGTTCCTGGGTTTTAACAGAAACTCATCGCCAACATATCCATCACTCCACTGATGAGAGGAAGGAGCCAGAAGTTGCCGGGTTGCCTTTAGGATGGATTGTTTTCTTCCCTGATGACACGGAGGGAGTTTCTCTCTTCTTGGCCTTTCCCACGATCCATTTGCTCTCACCATCTTCATTCAGAGGGAAGAGCGTCATCCTTGCCTTCCAGCCCCAGGGATTAGCAGTATTCACCCAAGAATGAAAACACAGACAATATCCTGTCTTTTCTTTTCCATGGGCTTTGCTTCTGCGCCCCCTGAGCTAAGAGAGGTGAGCATCTTGCCATGTTGGCAAAGGCAGCTGCAGTTTGGGGGGCTCTTCCCACCGCCAGCCAGGTGCTGTGTGCCTTCACATACTAATTTTGTCCTGTGGACTCGTTAGTCCACCTTGTGAGGTACGGAGCCTTATCCCTGATTTGTAGGGAGAGTACCAGGGTCCAGAGAGCTTGAGTGATAGTACAGTGGGATTGCCTCAGTTTCATCATCATTAGATGTGGATGAACCTATGTACAGTGTAGAATTAAGTAAGACGAGAACTGGGTGTGAGATCTGGCCCACAGTATACACATGGCAGCTCTGAGGGTTGTTATCATAAGTATACATCTTCATTGGGGATGTTTGAGTGTGTGGGATCTGAGATTTCCTTGGCCCAACTTGAAAAAAAAAATCCTCCCCTGAATCCACGCCCCTTGTCATTCTTTGCTGTAAGCATTTCATTCCTGTGGCTTGTCCTGATCTCACGTCAGGGCTGACTGTTGCAGAGACAGAAGACCAGTCTGTGGCAAGGGACACAGAGGGGCATACGCTGCCCTGTCTCCTCTGTGGGGCCCTCTACCCTGTCCATTGGATGTCCTGCTTATGTGGACTGATAAGCCGTCTCTGTGAACTCCATCGCAGACACACTCCTTCACTGGTTGTAGAACTTCTTACTCTGGGGTTCTGAGCCTAGAAATGGAGCAGTGTCCACAGGCAAGTTGTACAAACAGAAAGAGCTGGGGGTAGGAGTGCATAAGTGGAAGGTTAAACCCAGCTGTGGGGCTTCCTCGTGGCTCAGTGGTAAAGAATCCCACTCAATGCAGGAGGCTCGGGTTCGATCCTAGATCAGGAAGATCCCCTGGAAGAGGGCGTAGCAACACACTCCAGTACTCTTGCCTGGAAAATCCCACGGACAGAGGAGCCTGGCAGGCTATAGACCAGAGGGTCACAAAGAGTCAGACACAACTTAGCAACTAAACAATAAAACCCAGCTGTGAACTGAGCTGGCCCCTGTGGCCTTGCCCTCTTCCCAGCTCCAACCCATCTTTTAGTCTTCAAAGATTAAAATACATCTTTTGTAGTAACTGCTGCCAAGCAACTCTTTAAAAAGGCGAAATGGTCAAGGGAAACACCTTCCCATGAGACCCACGAAGGAGATAACATGGCTGAAAACGTTCACACCGACTGCCCTTGTTGCTATGTGATGGGTAATCCTTTTTACGATATTTTTATCGTAAATACAAGCTTATTTGTGGTACGTAAATAAGTTTGGAGCTCACCTTCTATTTTTCATAGAGTGATTAGACCTCAAAATCAGATGCTGCTTATGTTCATTTGGGCTTCCCTGATGGCTCAGCGGGTAAAGAAACCGCCTGCCAAGCAGGAGACATGGGTTTGATCCCTGGGTCGGGAAGATTCCCTGGAGGAGAAAATGGAAACCCACTTCAGTATTCTTGCCTGGGAAATCGCATCCCATGGACAGGAGCCTAGTGGGCTACAGTCTAAAGGGTCTCAGTCTGACTCCACTGAGTGGCTGAGCCCCGCCCATGTTCATTTGACCCAAGCAGCAGCAGGTGAATGTAGTGGGAGCATTACTGCTTCACCCCTGACATGTCCCCTGTATTTTTAAGGGGCACTCACGTACCTTTTCCCCACATGGAAAACAGTTCTGTGAGGACAGGTGTTGGTCTGGGTTTTCTGTTACAGCCCAGAGCTCCCTGTACAGTTCGCCCCGGCAGGACGGCTGTGTGCGGCTTCCTGGAGGAGGCCTTGGGTATGCTGAGTAAGGGCCTCTGTTCTGAGTGACCCTGTAGCACAAACGGGGGTGGATCTCGCTGTGACGAGTTCTTAGAGGTGGGTCTTCAGGCAAGATCACTTAACCTCTCCATGCATCTGTTTCCTTGCCCCAAAAGGAGATATAATAATACCACCTTCCTTGCCAGTTGGTTTGACTACAAGTGAGCTCATGGAGATGATGAGTGCTTGGCAAGTACCGAACACGTAGAAAGTGCACGATAAATGCACTTACTGTTATTGATTGTGTCACACTTGCCTTTACCTAGCTTTAGAATACTGACACTGTGATCTTTCCTTCTCTTATCCTAATGTGAAGGCTCACTAGGTAACCGATGTCCTTACATATTTATTTAGCAAGTTAACTGAAAAGATTTACCTTAAAGAAAGTTAAAGACTCCTGTACTGATTTTAAGAGAATGAAATGGGACATATATACTAATTATCATTTCCTTTCTAAGAGGCCCACATTACTGCCTGGCAGCTGACAACAACAGCGGGTTTTGTGTATGTTCAAATGTATACATTGGAAGCAGTTGAAATGGAATTTCCAAACTCAGGACTAATTCATATCCTTGGCTGGAACAGATAGTGTTGCTGGCCAAAATCTTGGCTTTCTTTGTCCACCAAAGCTGATTAAAAAGTTGGAGAGAGAGAGTTTGGAGGAAATGGAAAGGTGGTTTAGTTCTCAGCCAGCAGAGAGTGGCACACAGTAGGCTTATGCCCCAGGAACCGTGCCCTCTCCATGAGGAGCCCAGGGGCTTGGATAAGATGAGGCCTCCTGGCCAGGAGTCGGTGATGAGGAACAAAGGTGTTACGACTTGTCAAAAACAGTCGTAGGGACGGTGTCAGCAACCCAGTAAACGAGTCTGGGAGATCGTGGCTCTGCCTTCTTTCTGATCCAGCTGCTAGGGGAAGGGTGTTCTAAGGGTAAACACCAGATGCAGGATGTATTTAGCATACAGAGTCAAAGGAAAATAGGTGCGGAAGTGTAGCTCCTGCAAAGTTAGGGGGAAGGAAAGCAAACTTAGTTACAGGCATGCAGAGTTAGGAGCAGTTAAAAAAACTAGAAACCATCAGGCCTGCTCACTGGTCTCTTTATCTTTGTTCTCTGGGTAAGAGAAATTGAAAAACTAACTCCCTTTTCCCCTGTTTTTCACGGCGACAACAGTACTGTTACCTAAACCCCTCATTTCTACCCATTCTTCTGGATGACCTTTGCAGTAATCTGGTAATCATGTTGCCTCTGGACCATAAACTGCTCTTTAATCTCAAGGTGATTGTGTAGTATTATAAGCTCTGATAGTAACTCACAGATTTGCACTCTCAGGTCGTTGAAGTAGCTTTTTGCAAACAATGGTTAGCAATATAAATAATACCTAGTGGCCTTTGGAAGGGTTACTGTTCCATTGTATTCTCAGGAAATAATCTGTAGTACAGAGGAGTCTGGTTCATCAGAATTCACCCGCCGAGAAATGTGGAGGCCCACCCTGTAGGTGCCAGAGCTGAACTGCCACTTGCCATTTGCCACTTTCGAGCACTTGAAATGGGACTCGTGTAACTGAGGGGGTACATTTTTTAATTTTAATGAATTATGATTTAAAATTTAAAACAGAAGTAGGATAAGATTTTTCTGTTGAATATGACTATTTTGGTGGGACCACATTTTATGTGATCATGTCATTGATCTTTGTTACATTCACTGAGGGTTTTGTCACTTGTAATAGCTCATTAATAATTTAAATTTTTTGGTTACAAAGTAAAATGATGTTTTGATATATTGGGTGAAATAAATAATATTGTTTAAATCAAATTAACTTTTTTCTTCTTTGGTAAGGCTACTAAAATCGTATTGGGCTTCCCTGGTGACTCTGACAGTAAAGAATCCTCCTGCAGTTTAGGAAACCTGGGTTTGATCTTGGGTTGGGAAGATCCCCTGGAGAAGGGAATGGTAACCCACTCCTGTATTCTTGCCTGGAGAATTTCATGGACAGAGGTGCGGGGTCCCAGAGTCCGATGTGACTGAGTGACTAACACTTTCCCTTTTTCTGAAATTGTTTAAATCATACATATGGCTTGCATTAGATTTATACTGGAAAGTACTACCTTAGAGCGTATATTACAGGTTGCTGAAATTACCTTGTTCTAAAGTTCAAAATTAGGTTCCAGGCTTACATTTTTTATTTTATGGAATCAGAGGTGTTTAGGTGAAGGGATCTTTGGACTCACGTAACCCACGACTGAGCGACTGAACTGAACTGAACTGAACTGAACTGAACTGAACCCAGCCCTGTCCTTCTGCAGATGGAGAAACTGAGGTTCAAAGTTCCTGTAGCATGGCATGCCCTGACCGTGGATGGGCGTGGAACTTACTGTGCTTTACCGCCTATTGCTTTGCATCCTGGGCTTCCTTGGCGTTGGAAACATGGTGTGGGCGTCAGGGCTGCAAAGAACTTCCACCAGTTCCAGATAGAAGGATTTAAAAAGCAATTATTTTAGGCAATGAGAGAAAGAATTTTTGTACTGTCTCCCCCATGGACAGGATGGTCGATTCCATGTTTGACATGTAAATTTTTGTTGGGCAGTATAATGATACATCCATGGGGAATAGTAGTAATAAGGTACAAATAATTCCCACACTTTGTGCAAGCACTTACTTTGGAAAACTCCATACATCTGGCTTTCATATTTTCTAAGTTCTTTTCCCAAAACCAGAGATTTTAAACCAGACCCACAGCTTTTGTCCTTGAGAAAAAAGACTGAGAGCTTGACATCATGTGTTTTTATTTAGGTAGGTAGCCTGAGATCATTTGGTACAAGTTTCGGCCCGTTTTGTGGTATTGTTTGCTTATTGGTAAAACTGACTTAAGGAAGAAGCCACCAACAACTAAAATGAACACCCTTAGAGAAAACCAGAATTTTTGTCTATTTTGAGGAACCGAGGAGGAAAGGGAGGCATGATGAGTCACTAAATGGTGATTTAATTTATAGGTCTGTCCATCAGGTTTTGAGAGGGCTGCTTCCGCTACAGACGCAGTTGACAAGTCAGATGACCTTTGATATTTAACCTTTCTGAACCTATTTCTTCACCTCGCTAATCTTCACAGAGTAGTGTGAGGATTAATTGACACAGCCATGCAAGTGAAAGTGGTTT
Source organism: Nanger dama (assembly GCA_917880005.1). Taxonomy (NCBI): domain Eukaryota; kingdom Metazoa; phylum Chordata; class Mammalia; order Artiodactyla; family Bovidae; genus Nanger; species Nanger dama. The sequence continues at coordinate 20,641,437 of CAKJTW010000010.1, forward strand.
GTGCTCTGAAAGCATTACAAATGGAAGAGCTGCTGTCTCGAAGGGCTTCCTTTCTCCAAGAAGATGTAGAACTATTTCTGGGGTCACCCTGGGTCTTGGTGAGCCCGTGGATGAGTCAGTCAAGTTTGGAATGTGCATTCGGTGGGCCCATGGCCTTGACCCCATGATTTGGGACTTCTCAGGCTTCCATGTTAATTTAAAGCACTTCTTGCTCTTGGTAGCAGAGATGGTCTGCCTGAAGTCAGGGTTAGAACTGGAAGCCCTTTAGTCCTATTGTGTTGAGTACGCGCATAGTCTTTAGGTACCACTGAGGATTTAGAGATTAGGAGCAGGGAAAGAAAGTTCTCTGCAGAAAAATGCAGGTCAAACTTAGGTCAGATGACAGGGTTCTGCCAGGGTTCTGTTTGGCTGCAAGATCAAATGCCACACAACAGTTGTGTACACTTCTGTTTTCAAAGTAATTCCTAGCATTTCAGAAATTTAAGGACTAGAAATTGCAATTGGGAAGTCTAGTTTGAAATCTAAGTTTTGTGAGTTGACCAGATGACCCTTCCTGGGTTCGGCTCAGTCAGATGAGACCTAGCATTAGTTACCCATTTAGTATCTCTGGGCTTTGGGATACTCATTTATAAACTTGGTGTTTGGTCTGTGTTCTGCAAGCTCACTGTTGGCTCTTCTTAGTTACTTGTGTGTTCAGTGTAATTTAATAGCCAGCTTACATGTTTCTGAGAGACACTTCCCTAGACAGAATACCTTTTTCTGGCCTTCAAAGAGCTAGTAGGTAGAGTCAGCCTGGTTGGACTTGCTTTCTCTTTCATGGCTTATACTCCATTTAAAGGTATTATAAAATATTGATATTGCTTGTGCTGCACACTGCATCTTTGTCTTATTTATTTTATACCACTAGTAGTTTGTACCTCTTACTCCTCTTCCCCTATCTTGCCCTCCCTTCCAACCCTCTTTTCACTGGAAACCATTAGCTTGTTCCCTGTATCTGTGTTTTGTTATATTCAATTGTATGTTTTATTTTTTAGAGTCCATATAGAGGTGGAAACAGAATCTGTCTTCCTCTACTTGACTTATTTCACCAAGCGTAAAACCTTCCAGGTACATCCATGTTGCTGCAAATGGCAGAATTTTCTCGTGTTTTGGCTGAGGGGTATTCCGTTGTGTATATTGACAACATCTCTTCTGTGTCCATTCATCTCCTCATGGACACTTCAGTTGTTTCCAGATCTTGGCTGTTGTAAACAATGCTGTGGTGGACACTGGAGTGCGTCTCTTTCTTTTCAAATCATTTCAAATGGTTTTTGTTTTCTTCAGATGTATACCCAACGATGGAATTGCTAGATCGTATGGTAGTTCCATTTTTATTTGATTTGGTGTTTTCTTGGGAGTTCACCTTGTCTGGTAGAAGGACTGAGGCTGCCAGTCTTGCTTGTTTCGCCTGTTGAGACTGCCTCACCTCTACCTGTGTGTACTGTGGCCTTTATGTTTCTTGCCCCTGCAGATTGTTTTACCAGCTCCAAAGGCACCAACCAAGGTTATCTCGGCTGGACACAGACTGGTGATTAAAGAAATGTCTGCTGGACAACTGACTATGTACAGTATATTCTCTTTAGTCTTAATTTTATTGTCTTATCTTTAAAAATACTGAGGGCTGATTTTGAACTGAGTCTGAAATTAATATAGGAGACCTTATGTTATTTATTGGGTGATACCATGTGCCAATGTGCTGCAAGGTGTGAAGGACACATGATTGGGGAAAAGAGTGGGGGAAATGGGCATTTCTCACTGTATAATAATGTATATACTTCTTGACCAGCAGTTCTGAGTATCTGTCTCGTAGGTAATCCTCACACATTGTTGAAATGACTTATGTACAAAGATAGCCACTGTAGCATCATTTGCCCTCGCAAAGATGAGGAATAACTTAAAAGCCCAACGAGGGACTGATTAAGTTATTAGATTAAGTGTGGAATGTTACGGTTATATGCTACTTCTGTGTGTGTCTGTGGAATGTGTCAGTCCCTCAGCCATGTCCAACTCTTTGCAACCCGTGGACTGTAGCCCACCAGGCTCCTCTATCTATGGAGTTCTCCAGGCAAGAATACTGAAGTGGGTAGCCATCCCCTTCTCCAGGAGATCGTCCCAACTCAGGGATCAAACCTAGGTCTCCTTCATTGCGGGCAAATTCTTTACCACTAGCACCACCTGGGAAATATGTGCCTGTGGGTGTGTATTTAATAGAATATCTTCCTAAGGACACAAAAACTGATGCCAGTGGTTGCCTTGGGAAAAGATAACTGGGAAATTACTTTGGTAGCTTTTAAATGTTTCCTGTATACAGATGTCATCTATTAAAAAGACATTGTCATGCCCTGAAGGACTTTGCAATTTAGTTGGGCCATTGTAACAAAGCTCAGATAAGATATACAGAGAAAGTACTGGCATGAATATTGGCTTTATGGGAAGGTTGATTTAAACGCTAAGCTGTGTGCTCGTGCAGTTGACTGATTTGCCTAGTTGTCAGGATGGGTGGGTCTGAGCATCTGTGAGCAGGCTTCCAGCCTTAGCATCCCACTGGGCAGAGGGCGCGGGGGGTGAGGCAGTGTGCAGCCTTGTCCTGCGGTGGTGGGAAGCGCCCACAGGCTGGACATCAGATCTGGATGGGGTTCTAGCTCTGCCACTTGCCAGCCTGCACTTTGGGGCAGGGATGCTGGAGACCCAGAGCCTAATTGTGCTCATCCATAGATGAAGATAAACCACCTCCCTCATGCTGTGCAGTGACCACTCCTGCAAACCTTGAAGTGCTTTGCAAACACCAGCGGAGATGGAAGCTGCAAGGAATCTGCTGACTGGCAAGCTGGGACCAGAGGTGCAAATTGAAAAATTAGAGCAAAGCAAAAATGTACCTTTTCCTCCCCTCTGCCAAATAACTGGGCAGGAGTCATAAAATTAGATGTTAAATTAGAAAAGTAGACCATAGTAGTTTTGGAATCCTTGATCTTTGATCTTGGGACCGTCATTTCACCCTTTAGACCAGTTTCCCTGATTGAAAATGAAAGGGGCTATGTGTGTCCTCTGGGCCCCTCCAGTCACCACGTTCCGTGACAGTGTGGCATTAGCAGCAATTCCCATCTCATCTGAGATGAGTCATACTGACTGAAAAGTCCACATGCAAGGAGGAAGTCTCTGAGAATTTTCCTTGTGCTGGAGAATTTGAGCTTCTGGGGAGAAACTGGGGGTGGGGGGCGGGATTGCTGCCACGAAGAGGGGAGATCAGAAAGGCAGGGTGAGTGGAGATGGGTTGTCTTCTCCACCTCCAAAACCTCCTTTGATTTCCAGTGTTCGTACAGACTAGATGTTTGGAAAACCCCAGCTTACCCCTTGCTTAAGTGGGTGGGATGCCCATGCGCTGTGGCGGTGAGCTTTGTGGCTCCTCTGCGAGGTCTCTGCAGTTTGGGGACGCTTCCTCTGTGCTGTCTGGGCCCCTACGTGCTTTTCTCCTCACATCTCTAAACTGACTGTCCTCTGTTGACCTCTGTGTCCCCAGCACCTGGCATAGTTCCAGGTCCCTGAGAGAGCTGTGTGTGTGTATCCGATGGGTTGCTGGGTTAATGATCCATTTATGGACGCTAATCTTCTTAATCTTGACTGCCACCTTTATTATACTTACCACCACTCTGGTAAAGTGACATCTTAGCCATTAGTAGCTTACTATTTTGAGAAATATTTCACACTCAATAAAGTTAACACTAAAAAATAATTAAACAGACCCCCCCTTACCCTTTGTAATGTTGTTTTAACAGGATGTACCAAAAAAGCTTAAGTATTTTAGACAGTCTCTGTACATTCCAATACATGCGCATCTAAGACTCATCACTGCCACTTCCACAGGCATGCACGTCCTGAGCTGGCCACAAGTAACAGCAGGCCTGAATCCCTGGCCCAGTTCTTACCTTTTAGAGCTGTGAGCAATTAAACCTGAAAAGGAGCTTTAAGATTAAATAAATAATTTGTTTACAAATGCAGGATCCAAAGAGGGTGAAGGATCATTAAAGGGGTTTAGAAATGGCAGGAGTAGCTGAGAGGTCCAGGGGTTCGACCGGGCTGGGGCACTGCCTCCCTCCCTCACAGGGGTGGGGGGCAGAAGCAGGAGACTGAGCAAGCAGGGCTGTTTGGCACCAAGGTGGGTATCTGATGACCTGGTTAGTTCACACTCGGTTAATGTCAGTGTGTATGTTGAGTGAAGTTAGAGTGTTAGAGCCAGTGGTCCTGCAGGTTCTGTTGGTAAGAAAGGGTATGTGTGTTTTCCTATAGAAACATTGTAGTAGTGATAACAGACCTATTCACAAAGTTACTTTCATGTGTGGAGTGCAGCATCCAGAGCTGAATACCTTTCATGGCTTGTTCAAAAATGGAGGTGAAAAAATGGGTCCTGAAATTTGCTTATCAAATGAAGCCACTCAACATAGTGACTTACCCTTGCATAAGCCATCTGAGGCCCAACAGCTGCTTCTGCTAAGTCGCTTCAGTCATGTCCGACTCTGTGCGACCCCATAGACGGCCTCCCACCGGGCTCCCTGTCCCTGGGATTGTCAGGCAAGAACACTGGAGTGGGTTGCCATTTCCTTCTCCAGTGTATGAAAGTGAAAAGTGAAAGGGAAGTCACTCAGTCGTGTCCGACTCTAGCAACCCCATGGACTGCAGCCTACCAGGCTCCTCTGCCCATGGGATTTTCCAGGCAAGAGTACTGGAGTGGGTTGCCGTTGCCTTCTACGGATGCCCAACAGCAGCATCCTGCAAAATACCACAAACAAGCAGAAATTAACTCTGCTGGCATCCAGGTGTGAAACTTCCCATGGAAAAATCAGATTCACTTTTGGAATCAGTAGCAGTGGGATCACCTGCTGTTTTGGAAATTAACTGTCCTTTCTGGTTTCTTTTGGCCAAACATATATATGCCTCTTAGAAAAATAAACAGTCCAAATTCTTACTCTATTCACTTTCAGGCTTTGCTTTATCTTTGCATTATGCTTTGCAGTGTACAGACAAGTGTAATAGATGAAAGTTCCAGTAAACTGGCTGGATCATGTTTCTTAGATTGAGTCACTGCTGAGAGACTTGTGAGCAGGAAGCAGCACATGAAAATGTACACAGTAATAAGCTGGTCTGGGAGGAAATGGGACCATTTTCTAGCTGAAAGACACAAGGGTAGGAGGATGTGTCTGCAGCCCAGGGAATAGCAAATTTGTGATCTAGGATTTTAAGTCACTGAATAATTCATGTTTTGGTGTGCTGGAGATTTTTTTTTAATGCTGTTAAAAACTGCTAGTTACTGAAGACTGGGGAAATAATCCTTGGTAAGTTTACTCTAGAAGGAAAACTTGGATTGGTGGTATTATTACCTATTAGGGGTCTCTGCTGACATATAAACTGGTTGCAAGGCCAGTAATTTTTTAAAATAGAGCTGTAGTTACACAGAAGTTAACCCAGTGACATTTACACTTGACCTCAGTGTCTGTAGGCCTCTTCCACCTGTAACATTCTATGATTCTGTATAAATGTGTTTTTACGTTTGTTTTTAACCACCTACTTCACAATTATTGTAGCAATATGTTCAAAAATTAGCAAATCAGATCAGTAGAATCAAGAGTACCTGAATGTGGGCAGACTATAAAGAATAACCAGTCATCTGCCTTCTCTAGAATTCCGAGAGAACTACTGACCTTGTCTTGTGTATCTTCTTGTAATAAAGCAGGAGAGAAGTAAATAGATAAATATTATGAAATAGAAGAGTCATCAGCGAGATGTATTTTAAACACACACCTGCTTGGTGTTACTTTACCTTAGTGGTAAGGAGCCATACTGCAGGGTACATTTACTGCAGCCTTGTAAATCAAGGTCGTTTACGTTGTTTAATCAGTTCTTCAGGGTTTGAGCACACCCTCACTTGCTTTTGTACCCTCCTATAGCTGTTGATTTGACCTGTGTTCTTAAGGGACGGTAGGATGTGATTCATGTTCCATCCAGTTTTGCCCAAAAATATTTGTGCAGCTTCTATGAAAAAAATATTAAACCAGATTTGGCTTTTAGGTTAATAATATAACTATCTGGGTGTGATATAAAGACTGAAATGTCTGAAAGGAAAGTATTACTGGGTGTAATTTAGAATCTGAATGCTAGTTGCTAATATTTGTCAATATCAGGAGAATAAACTTTAAAAGATTTACTATTTTCTTAGTAGAATTACATGATTTTAAGAAGGAATCACCTGGGACATTGTCTTAACACACCGTGCGACTGGAAGTGAGGATCAGTTTTTATTGTTTACAGAATTATCTTTGCAATTTTTAAAAACATTTTATTAGAGAAACTTATTTTAGAAGGGAACCCCCACCCCCACCCCCCAATCACCTTCCCTTCATCCTCTGGACAAAACAAGAGGATGGGAGAGGGGAGAGAGGGAAATGGTTGGGGGTACTGGTTTCATTTATACATGTGAATGTATGTGATAGAAACCATTTCATTTTAGATACTTTTCTAACACTTTAGCTTACTGAATTGCCTTAATTTAGGAGTTCATAATACCTTTATCTTTTCTGATTTGGGGGAATCATCTGAGCATGATAAAATGCTAGTTTATTCAGCGTACTAAAATTAGCTTGCAAAAGACATTATTCTGGGATTCATGTTCAAGGGCTTTCTTCTTTATCTTGGAACAAAGATGTTTGTTTTAAAGTGGTCCAAATTAATAGTCCAACTTCAGATTTCCCATAAAACAAGTAACAGATTACCCAGATGGCAAACGATGATATATATACATTTTCCAGTTATGACTATTTCCACTGGGCCGGATGGCGATTTAATGTGAACTGTCAAACATTTCTTAGTATTAATACACTGTCTTATTTTGTCAAAGCCAAGCTAGCAACATCACTCAGGGGTCACGAAAGAACAACAGTGTGGCACGTGAAGGCTTACACCAGTGCTGCACTCCCCTCAAGAACACTTTGAAGCTTGAGATGCCTATTGAAAAGCCATACACTCCCCCTTCCTCCCCAGACCTTTCTTCTCTGCCCTGTTGCAGGGCAGCTATGCTTCCTCAGTGCCTCAGGGTGAAGTGTGCAAGAGCAGTTTCATTCTTCCTCGCCAGTTTTCCTTCCACCTCATCCATTGTCATGCTCTTGTTTGTTACAAGAACCATCCCAACAATTTCCCCTTAGATAGTTTGAGAGCTTTGCAGAGAGATGGGTCATCTGTGGAGTAAGTCACATGCCCAGTCACAAGGCTCCTTCAAGACAGCTTACTACAGTCCTGGGGCTGCAGGGCTCCCTGCCAGTGAGACGTGTGTGGACAAACTTCTGCTGTTCTTAAATATTTGAATATTTCAAACAATAACAAATGCCCACAGATTTTTTTCTTCTGAAACTTAGGTGAAAATCTGAGTAACACATGTATGATATATCAAGGCTATGAAAAGCAACCCTTTGTTGCTGTATTCTGAATTTGATCAGAACACTTGTTTTAGGAATTCAAAGTGGTTAAAACTAAGCTTTCATTTTCAAGCAGATGTTTTCTTTAGAGAGCTCTCATGGCAAGAATAAACATATAAACTTAAAAATACAAAGCAAAACAAAGCAAAACCTCTGAGAACACTTTGAAACCTGTTTTGGTGTGTGATAATCTCCATGAAGGTTGCCCAGCCTGCACTGAGCAATTTGATGTTGTCACTGGACATTTTGTGTTTTATGCTTCTGGTTTGTTGATAAAGGATCTATCAAGGTGCCCTTGCCTAATCATGTTCTGGGGAGTTTTAAAACACTGAACTGGTTTGGAGCTGTGCATTGAAGGGCAGTCACATCAGAAACTGAGTAGCAATTGAGAGGGTGTTACTTGGGTGCATAAAAATGTGTGTTGTTTAATTTACCGCACCCATTGCACATGCCCAGTGGCCAATTTCCGACCTCCTTTGAGAAGGAACCAAGTAGCTTCAAGACGGAGTGGTGTTTCAAGGCTCCCACTCCAATTAGGTCTGCAACTTCAGTCTTCCTTTGGCCTGGAGTTTGGTGTCACTTACAGCAAGCAGAAGGACCCACCCCCACTGGGAGGCATATCAGTACTTGCATATACTTTACATTTATAGAGAAAGTTCCTCCACGTTTCATTTGACCCACCAAAATCTGTATTATAGGGGTAGGACGGAATAATTTATAGCTTAACTATCTGAACCCACTCAAGACATCTCATCTGATGGAGAGCAGAGAAAGGGAAAGAAGAGTTATATCAACTCTTGGTGTGATTGCCACTGATAGTTTTAGAATAAATTAGAAGTCTTCTTCTGCCTTGGACTCATCATATTTGTGAAGTGTTTCCAAAATAAATTCTTCAGTGCTTTCTTTTGTGGGAAAACCAAAACTGGATACTGGTTTTTATCCTGGGACCTCTTAACAAGGAAGCCGCAGGCTGCGGAAGGTGAAGGAGGGATGTGGTCCGTGGCCCCCAGGTGCAGAGACAAGTATTGGGGGTTTCTCTGTTGTGAATCTTATCGAGAGTTCAACGCGCTTTCCATGTTCTGTTATTGAGAAGGGTAGGAAACTGCAGAGCACAACTGAAACTGTATGAGTACACATTTCTTTAATTTTTAGTACAAGCCTTTAGTAGGAGTGAACATGCCAACCATCTCCTTACTTAGCACCTTGTTAGCTCCGGTTTGGAGAATGGCCCAGACAGGATACTCAGCTGTATTTAGATTTCCCCAAGAAGATATGGCCCAACCTAATTAGAATCTTAGTGTAGGTTTCTGTATACCTTGGGCCTTTCTCTTTCACATGACCTTGTGTAGACATGTCCATTGAAGGCAAAACAATTTTTAAAATGGAAATTATTCTCATGTTTTAGTGGGGAGTGTCCTGAGAGAAGTCACATATGACTGAATGCACCACAATTTCTATCTTGTTGCTTGTGGCCAGGAACATAATCCAGGTGAAAAGAAATAGTGGGTGGCTCAGTTGCGTCCAACTCTTTGCAACCCCATGGACTGTAGCCCACCAAGCTCTTCTGTCCATGGGCTTCTCCAGGCAACAGTGGAGTGGCTTGCCATTTCCTCCTGCAGGGGATCTTCCCGACTCAGGGATCGAATCCATGTCTCTTACATGACCTGCATTGGCAGGTGGGTTCTTACCACTAGTGCCACTTGGGAAGCCCCTGTGGCACTTTCCAGGAGTATCTAATCCTCCATATACTTACCTGTAAAATGGGGATACGTGTTTTCTTCATGTGGTTTTGAGACTTGATTTGTATATATCTGAAGTACTTAAAACAATACTTGGCACATATAGAAAGATCTTAATAGATGTTGCCTTAAAAACAGGTATACCCTAGCCAGTTCTCAAAAGCTACAGATACTGCTTTAACTATACCTGCTGCTGTGTGTCAGAGAAGGCAGTGGCACCCCACTCCAGCACTCTTGGAAAATCTCATGGACGGAGGAGCCTGGTAGACTGAAGTCCATGGGATCGCTAGAGTCGGACACGACTGAGCCGACTTCACTTTCACTTTCATGCATTGGAGAAGGAAATGGCAACTCACTCCAATGTTCTTGCCTGGAGAATCCCAGGAACGGGCGAGCCTGGTGGGAGGCCGTCTATGGGGTTGCACAGAGTCGGACACGACTGAAGCAACTTAGCAGCAGCAGCTGCTGTGTGTGCTTTGCACTCTTAAGTTATACTGTTTAAAGCTAGGATAACATCTCATGGGTGGGATTTCATAGGTTTTAAGATTCAAACACCAATTTTCAATCAAGGCTAGAGATGGCCTCTACTCTCCAGCTAGCTGGGCAGCCTCTAGGTTGGGTGATCTGTGCTTTTACTCGGTTGGGTAAAACAGCCTGACTGCTCAGCTAAGGAACTACCATGTTGTTCCTGTCCTTGGAGGCTGAAGATAATAGAGCTGTAAATGCACTGGGTAGCCCAGTGCTGCCAGCCATTGTCTGAACTGCAATACAAAGCTCGATGTTTGCACACTGAGTCTGCTGGCCTTCAGCCCCAATTCCCTTTCTCTGCCTTGATTTTTCCAACCTCCATTTCACTGTTTTCAATGTAAATGACCTATTAAATACAAATATTTAAATTTCCCATTCAGACTTTAACAAAAACTTTTTAAATCAGAAAATAATTGTTTTTGACATTTATAGTTAGAAAATGTGGCCATGGTACCTAAGCCTAGGCTTGTTATATAAATCAGAATAACCAATCCCTCATTATAAGATTCTCCCCTTATGTTAGAATATATCACCTTCCATTGTTCCCTGGAGCCATATTTTTTGGCTTGTGTTATTAAGAGGGTTATTTATCAGGAGTGAACCTAGTGGGCACTGCCCTTTCGCAGTTCTTCTGACAGCCTCTTGCTTTACCACACATCACAGGAGTAACAGTCCCTAGGACTTGACCTTACCAACGTGGTCATACCTCAGGAGCTAAAGATCAAGAGGAAATTGTTTTTAATAAGTAACCACGGAGACAAATGTAGCAAGAAATGTTAAGCAAAAGGTAATCCACTGTAGGCAGAGGCCAAAAGTGGTTTCTCACAACTGCAAGACTGACAGTTTAACTTCCAGGATTTTCCCCCTCTGTAAACTGGCATTTATTTGCTAAGCAAGTTTAGGAGGAAATTCCACATATTCAGTCATGTTCTTCAAACTCCATTTTTCATGATAAACCATTGGCTCAGGGTGCTTGCTCTAATTTTTGTTCCATTAAACAAGTATGGGGTTCTTTGATTCAAGAACATTAATGTGCAACATCTGTTACTTTGCTTTTAGTGACCTCTACCATCACCAAATTAATAATCTAAGTAACTAATAAATGATAAAAATGGATAGCTGTGTTTGAAGGTGATCTTTTTAAGAAAAATGAATACATGCAGACACTAGATACAATTACTGTGCCCTTCCAGAACACTGGATTTATGGTCCCATTCAGATTTTATTTGTAATCTCCCTAACCCCCTATTATCAGCAGTGGTATAAATTATGTGTTATCTACTATTTTAAAACCATTTTAACCATGGTCTCTCTCCATCCTTTTTTGTTTTACAACATAGGACATGGATTTGATTGACATACTTTGGAGGCAAGATATAGATCTCGGGGTAAGTCGAGAGGTATTTGACTTCAGTCAACGACAGAAGGAGCATGAGCTGGAAAAACAGAAAAAACTTGAAAAGGAAAGACAAGAACAACTCCAAAAGGAGCAAGAGAAAGCCTTTTTGCTCAGTTACAACTAGATGAAGAGACCGGGGAATTCCTCCCCATTCAGCCAGCACAGCACACACCATCAGAAGCCAGTGGGTCTGCCAACTACTCCCAGGTACAGGGTGCTCTCAGTTCTTGGGGAAGGTGTGGGACAGGACCCAAGAACATGGACCCAGGGGTTAATCTGAGTTCCAGCTTTGCCTTTTATTTCAAGGACTTACTAAAAGTCAACCTCAGCCCCCTGATGAGTTCAATGCCTAACTTACCTCACCTCAGAGTATAACAATTAGGACATATATATTACAGGGAACATTGTTATTGTATGGATCAAGCAGCTGCAACAGTACTGACAATAGCAGAACTGTTGTAGTAAGGATTACTCATGGTAGTGGGACAAGTACTGTTTTAATATTGATTAATCAGCACAACAGTTATATGAATCACCATTATCCTACTTTACAGATGAGCAACTGCAGCTCAAAGAGGTTAAATAAGTTGCCCAGAAACTGGCCAGTAAATTGAGGGGGCCATAATTTGAAACCAGAGTCTGCTTTGATTCTCTGCTCTTTACTAAATTGACTTCTGAAGAGAGATTTGATTAACTAGATTATAAACATTTTATGAACACTGAACAATTTTTTTCTTCTGTGTCTTTCCCTTTTGTGCAGGTAGCCCATCTTCCCAAAGCAGAGGATTTGTACTTCGATGACTGCATGCAGCTTTTGGCAGAGACATTCCTGTTTGTAGATGACAATGAGGTATTAACATCTGGTTGATAGCAGGTCTCCACAACTGAATCTAATACACTCTCTATCAGTCCCTCTGGTGCAGTGGTCCCCAGCCTTCATGGCACCAGGGACCAGTTTTGTGGAAGACAATTTTTCCATGGACTGGGGAGGTGGGGACAGTTCAGGATGATTTCAAGGGCATTACATTTATGTGTACTTTATTTCTCTTACATCAGTTCTATCTCAAATCATCAGGTATTAGGTCCCAGAGGCTGGGGACTCCTGCTTTGATGAATCTCTATTAAAAAGATAAAACAGCATTTTAGGAGCAATTATTTATCACGGAAACCTCAGCCTATAGGTAACAATTTGGAGGGAAAAATCCAACCTTCCTCTGCCCATATAATGCAGAACCACAAAAATGTTTACTCCTGCAGAGCCAGAAGCATGCATGCATCAGCAAAACCATGGAAGCAAATAACTCATTTGTTATAGGTACTTAGATTTCTTTGAGTAGAAAGCAAGCTGGGTAGTAAAACCAAGACTTGTTCGGTTAACAGTTTTAATAATTTATTTTCTGTATCACTATACTAGGTGTTACGTAGATACAAATTGAATTCCAAAGATTGTTCTTAGGCATTTTGAAGTTTACCTTCAAATGCACAGGGTAAAGCAGTTAAGCTAAGGAATAAACTTGGAGTCAGTTGGGCAAGACAAAAAAGATTTGATCATATAGAAGTAGCAGTTATGACAAATATGGAACTGCACCCAATTCCAACTTCAGATGTTGTGCTGGCCTTGCAGCGCACCCACCCGCTGTTGATGGCAGATTCACATACAAACGCCTTCTCAATTTTAGGTTTCTTCGGCCACGTTTCAATCACCTGTTCCTGATATTCCCAGCCACATCGAGAGCCCAGTCTTCAATGCTCCTTCTCAGGCTCAGTCACCTGAAACTCTGTTCGTTCAGGTAGCCACTGCTGATTTAGACGATATGCAGGAGGACATTGAGCAAGTTTGGGAGGAACTATTATCCATTCCAGAATTACAGGTAACTAAGATCTAGTATAATGAATACCAAAGATGCTATTTTATATTCAGTCCCTTTAAATTTGTCATTCCAGTTATTTATTATTTATATGCCACCTACTTACAGGCAGAATTGGAAGGTGCTTTTAAATTAGTCAGGATGGCCTGGGCACCATGCTCACGTCAATGAACTATTGTTAGTTAGACGGACTAGATGTCCTGAGGATAGATCACGTTATAAACCTGACGTCTGATCTGGAACTCTGAAAATGTTACATGTGCTTAGGCGTTCACTATCTGTTGGAAATGGGAATTATCTCTGAATTCTGGAGGAGCTTGGTGAGAAATCGGGGTTGGGGGAGAGAACCATCAGATACAGATTATCAGCTATTAAAAATAGCTTGACCTTGATTTACATATTTTTCCACACAGTGTCTTAATATTCAAAATGACAAGCTGGCTGAGACTAGTACAGTTCCAAGTCCAGAAACCAAACTGACAGAAATTGACAATTATCATTTCTATTCATCAATGCCCTCACTGGATAAAGAAGTTGGTAACTGCAGCACACATTTTCTCAATCCTTTTGAGGATTCCTTCAACAGCGTCCTCTCCACTGAAGACTCCAGCCAGTTGACAGTGAATTCATTAAATTCAGGTGCCACAGTAAATACAGATTTTGGTGATGAATTTTATTCTGCTTTTATAGCAGAGCCCAGTACCAGCAATAACATGCCCTCATCTGCCACTTTAAGCCAGTCACTCTCTGAACTTCTCAACGGGCCCATTGATCTCTCCGATCTGTCACTTTGTAAAGCCTTCAATCAAAACCACTCTGAAAGCACAACAGCAGAATTCAATGATTCTGACTCTGGCATTTCACTGAACACAACAAGTCCAAGCATGGCATCACCAGACCACTCAGTGGAATCTTCTATCTATGGAGACACATTGCTTGGCTTCAGTGATTCTGAAATGGAAGAGATAGATAGTGCCCCTGGAAACGTCAAACAGAAGGGTCCCAAAACACAGCCAGTGTGGCCTTCTGGGGACCCAGTCCAACCTTTGTCATCATCACAGGGGAACAGCACTGCAGCATGTGATTCCCAGTGTGAAAATGCACCAAAGAAAGAAGTGCCTGTAAGTCCTGGTCATCGAAAAACCCCATTCACAAAAGACAAACATTCAAGTCGTTTGGAGGCTCACCTCACAAGAGATGAGCTACGGGCAAAAGCTCTCCATATCCCATTCCCTGTAGAAAAGATCATCAACCTCCCAGTTGAGGACTTCAATGAAATGATGTCCAAGGAGCAATTCAACGAGGCTCAACTTGCATTAATTAGAGATATACGTAGGAGGGGTAAGAATAAAGTGGCTGCTCAGAATTGCAGAAAAAGAAAACTGGAAAATATAGTGGAACTGGAGCAAGATTTAGATCATTTAAAAGATGAAAAAGAAAAATTGCTCAAAGAAAGAGGAGAAAATGACAAAAGCCTCCATCTCCTGAAAAAACAACTCAGCACCTTGTATCTTGAAGTCTTCAGCATGCTACGTGATGAAGATGGAAAGCCTTACTCTCCAAGTGAATACTCCTTGCAGCAAACAGGAGATGGCAATATATTCCTTGTTCCCAAAAGTAAGAGGCCAGATATTAAGAAAAACTAAATTTTGGCCTTTTCTGATCTAGTGATTTTGGGTTTTTTGTACTGTTATACTAAAAAGCTCCTACTGTGATGTGAAATGCAGAAATATACTTTATAAGTAATTCTATGCAAAATTATACTCAACTAGTATAGAAAATATGAAACTTTAAAAAGCATTAAAATAAGTTATCAGTATGCTGAATCAGTAGTTTCACTTTAACTTTGTAAACTTAAAATTTCTTAGACCACCATTTGGGCTAGTTTCTATATACTGTAAATACTACAAAAACTCCTTATTTATACTGTTCTTATCTCATTTGTTACATTCATAGATTTATATATCTGGCTAAAAAGCAAATTGTTGCAAAACTAACCACTATGTACTTTTTATAAATATCATATGAACAAAAAATGGCATTTTTTTTATATTAAATTGTTTAGCTCTGGCAAAAGACAATTTAGTTGAAAAGCTGGTACTAATAAAGGAATATCAGGACCGTTCTGTTATTTCCTTGAAGTTCATTCACAACCTTACATGACAATATCTAGCATCACACTAAATTGGGGCCGGTGTGTATCAAAGATTTTTCTTTTCAGCAAGTGTATTTCAACCAAGAAAAATGCCTTGACATGAAAACACTGGTTCTTTTATTCGTATTTGAAGGTGTGGGAGAACCATTCTATTAGCAATGAGTATTAGACACAGGAAGTTGTAAGATTAGAGGCCTGTTTGAGGAACTGTATGGCTGAACGTGGAGTGGGAGAAAAAGGGTAGGTTGGTAAAATAGGACACAGCACAGATCCTTGTTAAGCCTTCATAACCTTGGCTTTTGCCTACTAGAGAACTACTGGAGGTGTTAAGTAGGAGTAACATCAGTTAAAGTCTCCTCTGCCTTGTATGTCTGTACTAGTCTCAAGAGTAAAGAAAGGCCGGAGCAGACCAGTGGGGAGGCGCTGAAATGCTCCCATGGGGCATGGTGGCTCCATCTGGGGTTATAGCAGTGAGAAGGCAGTGGATTCTGCACGTTTCTAAGGTAGGTCTAAAAGGATTTTCCAATAGAATGGATGCAGGGTGAATACTTGAACATCTGAAAGAACAGAGTTGCCCAGACATGGTTAGGACTGGCTAAGAGGTCTAGGTGGGAAAATCAGTTCACTTTGGGACACATTCTATGATTAAATATATAAACAGCAAGTACAAAATTAAAGCCCTTTAAAACCTGGAGAATCTGCAGGCCACCCACACAACAGTATTCACAGCACTCATCACTTCATCTAATCAAATGTCTGACTCATGTTTAAATTCAAGTAGGAAAAGAAGTCATCTGAGGGTTCAGCATGTTTAGCACACGCAACAGGCAGGTTACTCAGAGCCCTGTCAATCCGTTGGGAGCAAGACAGGTCTGCACGCCCTGGAGCCAGGCTGCCTGGGCTGCTGCCATTTCCCAAGAATGACTTCCAGCGAGGTGAAGCACACTGCTCACTCATCTGTAAATCAGGGATAAATATGCAGTGAGTTACTCCAAAAATACAGAGCCTAGCTAGTAACAAGCACTCTATAAATATTTTCTTTGGCCCTACATTAGCAAGAGAAAGGAACTAGTTGAATTAGCTTAGTAAGAATTTGACTCAGATGACGACGGGAAAGTTCAGAGATAGAAAACGACTTAGAGTTAATCTAGGCATTCAAATGTAGACTCTGCTGGAGACTGCCCCGGCAGCCCAGATGGCAGCCCAAAGAATCCACCTGCAATGTGAGACACCCGGGTTCAATCTCTGGGTCAGGAAGATTCCCTGGAGAAAACTGGCTACCCACTCCAGTATCCTTGCCTGGGAATACCTATGAACAGGAGCCTCCTGGGGTGTAGTCCATGACGCAACTTAGTGACTACGTGACCAAAAATTCCTTCCCACAATGGTACTGAGATAGATCCCTGGAAGATACCCCTTTCCCAACCTCCAGACAATCTAATCTTGAATAAAGTACCCTGAAATATTGGGTGAGGGTGACAGCAACAGTCTTCTCAGTGGCCACCATCTGGAGCACCTGGAATTAACTTTAGCTTCTATTAACCACCACCCTGCCCCCCTCACCACACACACACACACACGGGCAACACACATACCACTAGCAGGACAGCAGATACTTTCACTCCCATTCATTCTTTGAGTTAGTCATATTTGGAAATACTTTAAGACAACCGATCACATCTCAGTACCTAATTATTATCCTGAAGTACTATATATACTACATTACACAGAACCAGAATTTTAAAATCTAACAAATTCTAAGTGACCCATGACTAAAAACAGCTTTCATCTCTTGATCAAGATCTGAAATGTATTTATCACAAACTCCTCAGATTTTTAAACTTTGATGATTGTTAAGCCTTAAACTCAGTTCCGAATTTCAAAATGTGTACCAACGCCTTTCACATCAAAGTACAGCAAGCATTCCATTAGAAATGTTAACTTCATGATAATCCATTTGTTGTAGAATTCTTGCAAGATTTCTCCCGAAGCCTGTAGTGTGGGCCATCAAAGTATCTTAAACTTACATACCCATTCTTCAAGTCTCAGAACACACACAAAATATTCTCAAAGGTATTACTAGGTCAATTCCAGCTTTTAACACTCTTGAGAACTGGGAAAAATTTAGACCTCAAGAACTTTGATTCTACATGGAGGGAAAAACCTATTAGCATTAACTGTCACCCTCTAAAAAATACTATCTTTAGGAACCATGGAACAGGTTACTAGCTTTAGCTCTTTAAATCCGTTTTCAGATTTAACCTTCAGACTTACGAGATCACTAGGTTACTGTTGCCAAGTATCTCAAAATGCCACTTATCCACAACTTCAAGGTTAAACTCAGCACTAGGCTTATTTGATGCCTAGACCACATACTGCGGAATCAAACTAACTCCAAACTAAATTTTTGATAACCAGTTTCAGATTTAGTTCTACATGGTTGATGCATATAAAAACGTTCTAAGGGGACGCTACCATCACCAAACTGCCAAAGGGAGCATGGCATATAAAGAAACCCCTAATAACTTGATCATGGTCACAAAACTATTTGAAAACTCCTGATTGTATATTTTCCAATAGTTAATGAATAAAGGGTGTTAAGACAACTGAGGTTAAATGCAAATAACCTGTCAAGAGCACTTTTCTGATCCAGTTAACCCAAAATTTGTTGGCAGAATGGACTAATTCAACGATGAATTAAATGAAAATTACATGTATCCTACTTTTCAGATACAGCTAACATGTGATAGAATCTGTAATCCTTGTGATAAGCCCAAACTATTAATGTCTATACACATGGATGTGCTGACATTTTACCATCTCTCATCAAGCTGTCCACATCCTTGTATGTAACATTATTCACATTACCAATAAATTTAAAAACAGTACAGATAAATCCATTATTTCCCAAGCAGGTTTCAGTGTCATGCCAGGCACACACAGATTAATGCACCCTTGCCCCTACCTGACTGGAAAAGCAGTAAGCAACACTGGCATTTCACACCTGCTACTTTACTCCTCCCCCAACCCCTGGAACTTCATACTCAACTCCAAGTTCAATTAACCCAACGTATTAACTGGATCCCACTTTTAATTCCAGTACATGTGAGAGTCCAATTTGTCTTGACTGAACATTCTGCATTTTCAGAGAAAAACAGCTTAACTACTCAAGCGTTAAACTCAATTTATAACCTACAGCTTCACAGAATACAAAACCACTGCCATTATTCTATGAAAGCAATATTGAATAAAAGCAAAATGTATCAAAATCCTGTCAATTCACAAAGCATTTAACATGTTAATAGCTATCAATGCAGAGCCTAAAATAAGTGGTATCTTTTCCCAACCCTTCAATGAAAAATGCTCAATTGCCTTTCTCAAAGAAACCAAATACTTTTGGCTTCCCTGGTGGTCCAGTAGTTAAGAATCTGCCTTGTAATGGGGGAGGGACACACAGGTTCGATCCCTGGTTAAGATCCCAATATGCCAGAGAAACTAAGCCTGTGTGCCACAACTACTGAGCCCTTGAGAGCCTGTTTCTCAAGATTAGAAGCGCTCATTATCACTTCAGTAGCTAGCCCCACTCACAAGACTTGTGCCCGCTACACAAGACTTGGCACAGCCAAAAATAAAAAACCCAAATAGAATACCTTCTAACATCCGGAATCCCCTTTCTTCTGAATTGCTTACATAACTGCTTAACTAAAATTTTTTCCAAGAAAAGTTGATTCACTCTTCACCAATCAACTGAATTATCACTCAAAAGCAGTAATTGTCAGTAAAATTTCCCACACCTATCCCTCATGTGATGTTTACCACCTTTAATGATGTGAAGGCTCATTCCAGGTTTCTTTTTCACTTACTAGTAATGTCCACCCTTTACCTTTGAAGTCACATGAACATTGTGAAGTGACAAAACCACACACACATTTCTAAAAATATTTTAATGAAAAAGTTCTTTCTGTAAACATTTCATTATACTACAAATAAAACATCTGAATCCATTACAGACCACCTCTTAAAGTCTTATAAATCAGAGTAAAACATTGAGATTTAAAAGAAATCTTGAATATTTGATATAGGCTAACAATCCTTACGTTACCTCCTGCACATTAGCATGCTTACTACTTTGTGACAATTATTGGAGTTCCAAGAGATACTGGCATTAGAAGTATTTCAAATTGTGACTTACATAATTATAACTCTTAAAACCAATTTTATTTCAACTGTTCAACAAATGGTCCTTTTACCAAATTTTCTTCTTTAGGACATAAGTGTAAATTGATTCTTTAAAAAGAAATGTAGTGTGGGAAGCTGTAACCTAGGAGTTTTGACAAAAGGTTTGCCTTGACCATCTCTTGTATAACTTCTTTGTTTACTGGTGTTATGAGTTAAGAGCATCGTATTTTTCAGAAATGACAGTGGAACTACATTTAAATAAAATCACTTTATTTCATAAAATCGATGGACTGGAAAAGAACAATGTCTTGCTTTTAAAAAGAAAATGTTTCATTATCTTAGGAAATTTGTGTCATTAAAAACCATGTTGTAAAGAAATTAAAGACTATTTACCTTATTTAACACTTCTATGTGTAGAAACTCAGCCCTGATTTAGTCAGAGACCCAACCAGCCATTCTCTGAAAATAAATCTGTGGCAAACTAACTACTCATTGATATACAAGAACTTGACTTATAATTTAGAAACTAGTTTTACCAGTCTGTCCCCTTCCCCTAGTGTTATTTTTAAAAAGTGAATTAACACCAAATCTCAAATTTTAACAAGCCCTTTTGGGGCAGCAATAATAGCCCTTATGAACAATTAGCATCTGACTGTGTAGCAATGGAGTAATATTTTTAACTATTCTTTGGGAAAGGTTGTCTTTTATAAAGGAGCTTTAGTTTATGTAGGGCCCTACTACTTCTGGTTAACAGGTCGTCAACAACAAAACTAAAAAAGAACCAAAAAGTTTATCCTATTAGTCCAAATAATTCCCTGAAGTCATATGCAAGAGAACTTACTTATGTATGAGGCCACTTGAATGAAGACCATTTTTAGATCTGTTATGATCTGACAGTTTTGAAAGTTCATTCCAGATGGTTTTTTTCCCCTAGAATGAGGATTGGAAGTGTAATGCTTCTGTTACAAGTCATGCTTGTTAAAAAAATTCTCTAAAAATCTGGTCACTCTTTCCAAAAATTGACTTTATCGTAAAGACACCAACAATGAACTGTTTATATCTGACTCAAGATCAACACTCATGGTTTTTGCAGAGAAAATCTTAGAACTGTTTAAAATGTGCTGGATGTGATTCCTCAAGACAAAGCTTTCAGCTGAACAAGTCTGCCAATGTATCTAGTAGTTTTAAAATATGTACTAGAAATTTACGGGGAAACAAATGGTGTCATCAGGCTTTACTGTGAGCTACAAACCTTACCCAGCCAGAAACCTTCGTATTTAAGATGGTAGGAAAGACATTCCTCATTTAGTCAAGTAGGGTTCTCATTCAACCTGCAAATCAAAAAAATTACTCTTACCTTGCTTTACAAAAAATTACTCTTTAATTAGTGAAAAATTCAAATTCAAACCTTACCTAATGCTTATTGCCCTTCCTCGCAGGTCTAAATGCTAGACCTAGTGACTGTGGCCAACTATCTCTCATTGGTGTTCCAAAAGGCGAAGAGCTCCTTCCCGCTAGACCTTCTTCGATATTTCAGTTGTAATAAGCAGATTTAACTAGCTTTTGGAAAGTTGCTCACTATCACCATAGTATTTTATGCCTTCACTTCTCTGTAGTTGAAGCTCTTGCTGCTGCCTTGTCATTCTTTATTTATGCTGACTTGTCCATACTCAAAATGCTGCTGAAGTCCTGTCTTAGTGAGTCTCGTTTGATCCACACCGTGCTTAAAAAGCACCTCTTAGGTCCTTTAAAGCTGGTTAAATCGCTCTCCTCATGGCTTAACTTTTCCACACTGTTCACAAGAACTAAGCTAACAATACAACTTATAAACAGGTCACATACACAGATTTCACCTGCTTATAGGTTGCAAACATTAACTTACTGACAGTATTTTCACTATTAAACTAGTTCCAGAACACAGAAAGTTTTGTTAACAGTACAATTAACCTCATATGTCATTAAAGGATACTGTCAAGGTTGTGTCAAAACAATTTCACAAACATAGAAACAGGAAATGTTAACCTCCCCCATTCCTTCAACCTTTATTATATGAATAAAAAAAACCTTGAGACAATTTAGCTTAATTTTAATGTTTCCCAAGCATTATTTTGACCAGGTACCCAGATTTAAGTTATGAACATTGACAGTGTCCATTTATATAACCACACTTTTAAGTTGTTAAAGACTTAACCATTTGCTGATAATTAGCCTATTTTCTACACTGCTTATTCACATATGTCCATTAACAAATGGAATGTTGTCTGTTACATTTATTGGTTTGTGAGTGTTTTCTGAAAAACTGCAGTGTCTGTGAAGACCAATTTCCATGCTGGCATGCATCCAAATATTAATGCACAGAGGCACAGAATTAGAGCAACGAGAGCATAGTCAAACACTAGCACGCCCCATCCCCCTTTATTGCTTGTTTTGCTTAGTACTTCTTAAAACAAAAGTAAGAATCTCGAATTCAACGTTCAACTGCCAAAGAAACAACAACAATAGGGCACATACTCAGGGCTTGAATGAAATTGTAAACACTAGCTGGCGCAAAACAGTAGACATTGATTTATATATATATATATATATTATATATGTGACCTTGTTATCTGAAACTCTTCTCAACAAGGATCTTCCAAACAAATTGTAAACTCATACCAACATGATTTAGGTTCAAGCATACACATGAGTAACAGTGTGTTCTTTGGGATTTTAAGTGAGTACAAGCTGACTATTCAAATTTGAATTCAGGTCTCGTAGAAGTGAAAAGCTTTTTTGTACTAAGCAACTGTGCTGCAAGTCTACTGCAGTTAAGTATCTGGGATGATTTCCATCTAGACTATCCTTGGTTTTCACCCAGTAAAATGCAGAGGGTACAAACAGGAAAGCATGCCAGCCAGTTAATGGTTCAACAATGCATGATTTTTATTCCCTTGCTCTGAGAGCTTGTATCAAAAAAATATATATTAAACCAAGGAAAATAACTGAAGATTTACGGGCCTCTTGTGCTTTAAAAAGGAAAAAAAGATAGCCACTAATTTGCTCAGATACAGCAGGCTTAGTGGTCTTGTATTTTTAACATTTTCAGAATGTTTCCTAAGGTAGGAGGAAAGGGAAAACATTCACTATCCCTCCCCAGGATTTCAACAGAGGGCAGTAGACATTCTTTACACCCAAATAAAACTATGGCAGCAGTTCACTTGTGACCAAGGTGAATGTAGAATGGAGATGTTCTAAACACAGCTAGGACTCTCAGCAAAGCTAATACACTAAAATCATGATTACATTTTGAAAGAAAATGCACAAAAACCAAATAGAAATTTTGAGATTTTTCATTTGAAGGTAAATCTTAATGCTATTAAATTCACAAATATGCTAATTTAAATACCCAATTCTATTGTCTAAAACACACATTGCAAACATACAAATATCTATTCTCTCCACATGTCAGAGCCATTCATGTCATGGTTTGGAAATGCGGAGAATAGATTCCCTTAAACTGCAAGTCAGCAGGTGTTTCTTTACAGTTAACTTTAGCAAAATTCATACAAAATAGTAATTAACAATGATCTTCTTTACTTGTTAACTCACAAGGAAACACCTTCAAAACTGCATTTTGTTAAAGTTTCTGTACTAAAATGTAGAAAAACTGAACTACACAAATATTGAAAAGTTAAAAATTCCTTAATTTTTTATTCCTGGTACCACTACCACAATTTACAGGGCAATATACCTGATGTAATGAAAAGAAAAAGAAAAAGACAAAGCTACAACAGATAAAAGACCTCAGGAATGTACATCTAATTGACACTACATTGCATTAATCAATAGCTGCACTTTTTGCAAACTGTGGCTATGACAGTCCTGAACAAGAAGGGTTTCCTGTTTAAGCTGCAGTAACTTTTCTGACTATGGATCATCGTTCCTTCTGTGGCAGATTTTTACAGTTCCTCTAACGCATTTGGGACGACTGTCTCAAAGTAACCTGCAGCTTTCCTGACAACTCCTCGCCTCTCTCCTGCTAAGAACTGTAGCCTGTTGAATAATACAGGATAAAAAAATTATTACACTCAGTGAACAATTCCATATATTCTTTTATCATCATTATAAAAACTTAAAAGATACCTACCCTTTTCTTCTGAGTTTTTAGAACCTTCTGCTACCATATCCACCACTTCCACCACCAGATCCATAACCACCTGGAAATACACATAAAAAGATTATAAAGAAATATACATACATTTTTAACCTAATGGAAATATAGAATTTTACTAGGGAAAAAAAAATTATTTACCACCATAGGGACTGCCCGAGCTTCTTCCACCAAAACTACCCCCTTTCATGGGTCCATAATTTGACTGCTGTTGTCCACTATAATTTCCAAAATCATTATAGTTTCCACCACCACCATAGTTACCTGAAATTATAAAGATTTTATTTGTGGCTGACCTACAGAAGTTATTTTCCTTGTTTTTCATACATACATGCATTGCATTATCTTTTGACAATCATGGCACCATCCTGACGACAATCCTTTAAGATTTCACAGAACTATCAAACTCTTTCCACCAGTAAGATCTCAGACATACACAGAAGAAGAAGAGAGTCAAAATTGGCTCAAGAGACTAGACAGCTACCAAAGTCTTCATATTAAATGCTACACTCTGGCATATTCTCTTCACAACACTAAACACCATAAAATCTGATAGATTCATTGTAGCTGATACAGTATAACTTCTAAATCATTGATAAAAAGCATTTCAAATTGACTATTAGGAAAAACCTGTTATTGATACAGCAATACAATTCAAAGTTGAATACATTCATAATGAAGTTCTTTAAAGTATCATGGAGTAATGATGCAGACTAACAAGAGTCTGAAACGCTGCTGACATATATTTTTAATCACCTAAATCCTGATAATACCTATTCAACATGTCTGCATATTCAATTTATAGTGACCATATATCCAGCTTAAAAGTGCCTAAAGTAAAAATCCAGGCAACAAACATTACTGTTAAATGTCCTATTTCAATATAGAGAACATGTGAATACATTTTGCAAATTTACTAAATCAGAGCAATGTAAGGAAATTCAGTTTAGCTTTCTACTATTGGAGTATTTTCAATTATAAAACGTGAAAATTGATCTGTTTTAACATTTTTCTAAAACACCTGTAGTGAACTACAAAAACAATATTGAATACTTAAAACAAGTGAAAGTCTACCACCTCCAAAATTTCCTCCTTCATTGTAACCATCATATCCTCCACCACCGCCACCATATCCACCACCTTGGTTTCCATATCCTCCTGGTCCACCACCACCGTAACCTCCTCTACTACTATAACCAGGACCACCGCCATAGTTGCCACCTAGAAAAACAAATTGAGTTTTTAGACAAAAACAAATGTACAGTCAAGTTATAGGATGCCAGTTTACTGTGCTTTTAAGCCCCAGGAAAACAGGCCAATTAACACACTAAAACTTGGTGATACCTGGTTAATAAATAGAGCAGCTACAATCTGGGCTATCAACCACTAACATGAAAGCTTAAATACTTTGATATTAAAAAACTATTCCGTTTTTAAAAAAACCTAAGAAAAAGAGTAAACAGTCTCCTCTGAGAAAAACAATTCCACCTCAATTATCCGTACAATAAATCTTATCCGCCAAATAGAACAAGATAACATTAAATCTTAAGGGGAAAAAAGGTCTGGTCTTCTATAGTATTAATTTACAAGCATACTTTACTAGTCAAGTCACACAAAAATACAGAAAATATACAGTCAAAAACATTACAAAACTTACCATCACCTCCAAATCCATTATATCCACCATCACCTCCTCCATAACTCCCTCTGCTGCCACCACCTCCACCACCATAGCCTCCTTAAAAAAAAAAAAAAAGGTGTGAATTAAATGTATATTCAATTTACTAATAAATTTTAGGTAGACATGTTCTCAGAAATAAGATAACATCCTACCTCTTCCACCAAAGTTTCCACCACGGCCAAAGTTACCTCCACCACCTCCAAAGTTTCCTCCACGACCCATAAAGTTGCCAGATCCACCTCCACGACCTTGAACACAGGCCAAGAAAGATCTTTAAGAAACTTACCTTCATAACTTATGTCTATTTCATATCCATATATGATACTACTCACCTCTTTGTGATCCAGCAGATTGCATCTCTTGTTTAGAAAGGGCCTTTTTCACTTCACAATTATGCCCATTAATAGTGTGGTATTTCTGAACTAAAAATTTTTTTAATCAAACAAACAAAGAAAAGTTATTTGATGTTTTTGTAAAAGCACAAATGTATGTTATCCTTTACTGCTATACAACTTATTAAAACATCATCAAAATCGTAGTGACTTCTGGAGTGGGGGTTGAGTGTTCTGGGATGTGAATCACTTGATCCAGATGCTCGTTACATGTGTAGCCACTTCATGAAAACTGAACCATACACTTTTCTATGCTATTTGATACACAATACAAACTTATAAGCAATTTAGCAAATTTAGAACAAAGCAAACAAACCATTTCTGCTTTCTCATTCAAGCTCTTCCATTCAAAGCGCTACTTACCAACAATTTTATCAACTGTATCATGATCATCAAAAGTTACAAAAGCAAATCCTCTCTTTTTCCCACTCTGCCTGTCTTCCATAACTTCTATGGTTTCAATCTTGCCATACTTTTCAAAGTAGTCTCTCAAATTATATTCTTCTGTATCTTCTTTAATACCACCAACAAAAATTTTCTTCACTGTTAGATGGGCACCAGGCTTTACAGAATCCTACAAATAAAAAATACGTAAGTAAAAAACCTCAAATTTTTACCATTTCACATCATACAACATGGTATTATTAAATACCTCTCTAGAAACAGCTCTCTTTGGTTCCACTACACGCCCATCAACCTTGTGCGGTCGAGCACACATTGCTGCATCCACTTCTTCAACACAAGAGTAAGTCACAAAACCAAATCCCCTGGAACGTTTTGTTTGGGGATCTCTCATCACCTACAAAATAAAAATTTTAAAGCACTGAAACACACCTCCACAGGTCCTCTGCCCTCTTTTGAGAAACTTTGTTATTTTAGTAACTTACCACACAATCTGTAAGTGTGCCCCATTTCTCAAAATGTTCTCTTAAGCTATCATCTGTAGTTTCAAAGCTCAAACCACCAATAAACAGCTTTCTCAACTGCTCTGGTTCCTTGGGATCATGACCCTGAGGAAAGAAACCAATATACTTTATTTCGTTTAGTAGTTAAATGCAAAGAAAAATCCGAAAGACTTTTAATCCCCTACAAATAACAACAAATTCCTGTACCATTATCACTTTGTCCAGTTAAAACACTAGAGTAGAATCATACACATCAATTGATTAAAGGAATCCAAACACCAAGAAAACCTATAACCAAACTCTGAAATGCCAACATCACTTCAAAACCAAACTGAAGCCCAAGAGAATTCCAGATTCAGAAGTCTCATAATTTTGAGCTACAACAAATTCCTGAGGGCAGATTATTTTTGAAGTGGCTACTGAGAAACCACTTTCTAAGAAGTCAGTGTTGTGAATTCAGTACTTTATCTATACCATTTCTCTTCCTAACTTCCCTCCTGACTCTACACCTCCCAAAACATTTAATTTTAAACCACAAAACCGTGAAACACAACTTATGTTACAAGTGACAAACTTAAAGAAAGGGAAATTTACCACTTTCAAGCAAATAAAGAGGTTGAAATAAATATTTCTCAATCAAAGAGGAAACCAGCATTCCCCCTCACCAAAAAACCTTTGGGGTGGGGGGGCGCGAATCTACCACATAAAAATTTCCTATTTGCACTCCAACCACATACCCAAAATATCAAAACCAACACTTTATTAGGTAACACAACACCAGTTTTGGACTTAGGTTAAGTACAGTATTCGATATAGTTTGACAAGGAACCCAACAAAACAAAAATTTGAGATTTACAGAAAATCAATATATGGCCTGAATTGTTTTATATTTCAACTAGGTCTTTAATAAATTACACTAACAGCCACTTAATACATATATGCATTAAGATATCGTCCATCAAAAGTGCTTAAATACATTACATTCTAAGGTCTTCCTGTGTCTTCTAAAAGTAGAGACGCTAAGGCATTTAATATGTAGAGGTTGTCACATGCTAGGAAAAAATGTTAAACGGTTAATAGCCTAAAGCATTAATTCACTCAATTTCATCTTTTCAAGGCCCAGTTAAATCCATCTAATTGACGACAACGCAAAGTTGACAAACAACTAGAACCCACATGGAATTTTCTCAAACAAATGAAAAATTCGACTCTGGTTGCAGGCCTGGAAAACAAATTTCCAAGGAACTACAACCAGAGCCTACCCATCAGAGAATTAAAAAAATGAAGATGAGAAAATTTTCAAATTCATATTTTACAATCACACTCAAATTTCGAGATAGAATACTTCACCCACATGGCGCGAAGTTACGTGTTAACACTAAGTACTTTAGCAAAAATGGCAGGGTAAGAAGTACTTTAAAACAGTAAACTTCAGAAAAAAAAATTCGTGTTTTCAACCGAGTTGTGCAAGGTACAGAACGAGACATAAAATTCTCCACTGAGAGATCCCAAGGCCTAGAAACGCGTCGGGAGAACATCACCGAGAGCGCTAGGCCGCAAGCTTCGAGGCCATTTGCGGCATTCTCTGCTGGGCCGCCTCCTCCCTCTTCCTTCCAATCCCACGCTCTCTCCCGCGGCGGAGCCAGGCGGCGGCCATTGCGTGCCAATGCGCCATTTCGTAACGCGGCTGCGGATCAATGTCAGTGCGGCCGCCGCCCGCCTGCTCGCTCGCCCGGATGTGCCTGCTCGTCCCCTCCCCTCCCCCACCGCCTCCTCCCAACCGCTCTCTCCGAGGCCCGCCATGCCGCCCTCGGCCTCGCATCCGAGGCCGCGCGGCCAGCGGGCCAGCTCCGCTCCCGAGGTCTCCCCAGCCACGCCGCGCCTCCAAGGGATCATCTGTGCAGCCCAGGGAGCCGGCAGGGCTGGCCAGAAGCCCCGAGGAGGGCTCCGAGGCCCGCTCCCCTCCCCCTCCCAGCACCCGTCTCCACGCAGAGCGCGGGACGGCCGACCCGGTCCACCCGGCCTCCCCACTCCCACCGAGCCAGGCCCCCCACCTTGCCGGCCACTACCCAGCAACCCCCCGCTCTCCCCCTAATACCTCCCTCCCCCGGCGGCGGCGGCGACGGCCGGAGTCGGGCTGGGGGCGACCGGGCGGCGGTTTTACCTCCATTTTGAGACCGGACTCGCCTCTTCCAACTCGAGTTCAATATGGGACCGAGAGGAAGAGGCGGAGCTAGCCGTCACGTGACGCACTTTCCGCGCGCCGCCGGCCTGGTGGGGGTGGGAAGAATTAGGAAGGGGCGTGGCCACCTGGGCGCCAAGAGGGACTAGAAGAGTGGATTGGCGGGCAGAAGATGGAGGCGTGGCAGGCCCCGGGAACGCGCTCGCCTCGCCAACTTCCAGTGCGGTACCGCCCTTGCCACTGTTCGCGCCCGGGCGGCTACGAGGACGTCACCTGGGGTTCGGCCAATGGCATGCGCCCACGTCGGGAGAACGCCTCGTGACCGCGCGTCACTGGAGAAAAAGGCCTGTTTCCCTTTCTTCTCGCGCCCGTTTCCCCTCCCCAACGTGGGCCTTTTAGGTCTCTATTACCGAATTCATTTCATTCCCGTGCTTAAATAAAACCACGTTTTTCCTTCTTGTAATTTAGAGTTGTAAGCCCTCTCCGCCCCTCGTCGTCTCCTCGCACGTTTCCAATTGCCAAGGCCTGGTGTCTGACTGCCACGCCCACTGTGAGGGCCAGCACTGAAAATCCCTGTCACACGAACACACGTGAATCGTGGGCATCTTGGAAAAGCTAACGCGGTTGACGCCGTGACATTTCACCCTTGAAGAGCAGAAGCAAGACTGCTGGAGGGTGACTTCGCTGACGGTCTGGTAGTTAGGACTTTGTGCTTACACCGCAGGGGGCGGGGGAGGGGGGGCGTCCATTCCTGGTTGGAGAAGATTCCCCCACATGCCCAGCGGTGAGACCGAAAGATTAAATAAATAAAGTGAAAATGAGAAGGAAAGCTTTAAAAAAAATCTTTTAAAAAACAGTGTTAAAAAGAAGATTATATATGTGCCGTCTGTAGCCCGCCAGGCTCCTCTGTCCACGGAATTCTGGCAAGAATACTGGACTGGGTTGCCATTCCTTTCTAGTTGGTCGAAGTCAGTTAATTAGGTACTCACTCATCTCAAGAAACTTGTTGGCATTATTTTCTTAAACTACTAGTTGCTGTGCAAAGAGCTGAGGCGCCAGATTTAAATAATGATTTACAAGACTGCTAAAAGTAGGATTATAAGATACACTCGGAGAATGGTTTTTACCTAATTGTTTTCACCTGTGGAAGTATACAAACAAAATCAGAGAGTCGGTCTAATTCTTTCCCCGCCTACCAAATGACTAACTCATTTGCCCTCACTGAGCTCTAGTTTTAGTTTTGTGGGTTTTTTTTTTTTTAATGAAAATGGGAATAAGATTTAGTGATCACCAACACCCATGACAGCTGTAAATTAATAATCTGTGGACTCCTACTTAAGCAAAGGTGCTGATAAAATGACCGGATTGACAGGTCTCCCTACCATACTAAGATATGCCATATATTTTAATGTAGCAATCCATATGAACATCTTTAGAATTGACCATGCCCTTCCTTAGAAAGATTAGAAATCTAATCAGTTATATTCTAAGTTGTTTGAAATGCAGTTTATTAAGCAATGGGAGTGACCAGCTTGGAGTTTGGGGGAAAATGGGGCACAAGTAATAACAATCTATTGGTGTTTATGTAGCATTGCCCAAGTGGAACAGTGTTTGATTTGGGAGACATGAACTAAATGTTCTCTGTTCTGGGGCAGAAACCAGTCACTAGGCGTTAATGTAACTTGGATGAAACAACCTTCCAAACCTTCTCTGGTTGCTCTGATTCTGTTATCACAAGCATATTCCTGATAGCCAACAATAGTCCTTGAGATATTGGAAAAGTTTTCTGTCCTCTTCTGATGTTTGTGTCATAAGTTTTCTTCTTTTATACTTTTTATAAAACTTTATTACACAAAACTCTGAGTGATCAAGCTTCATCATTAGCCCCAGATTGAATTCTTCTCTTCTGGAGGCCAAGAATCCCAGCCCCTTTTGTAGTTCAGCAGCAACCTTTCATACTGGGAGCTCCTCCAGGATTCTTCAGACAAGGTAAGGATGCGTGGAGCTCTAGTTCTTTGTTCTCCTAGCATACATGTTTTCTGCAGTACTCTAATAACTCTATAGTGTCCTTGTGTGAAATGAATGACTCACCCTGTGCAAAGCAAGTGAGGAGCCCTGCTCTGTGGTTCTGCGGTGACCTCACATGGCTTATGGCAGAAACCCTCTCGGGGGTTTATACCAACCGATGGACTTCCCCGGTGGCTGAGATGGTACAGCGTCTGCCTACAGTGTGGGAGACAAGGATTCAATCCCTGGGTCAGGAAGAGCTCCTGGAGAAGGAAATGGCAACCCACTCCAGTATCCTTGCCTGGAAAATCCCATGGACAGAGGAACCTGGTAGGCTGCAGTCCATGGGGTCGCAAAGAGTCAGATACTACTGAGCGACTTCACCTCATTTTCAGTTTATACCCTTTATACCCTTAGTGTCTTGTTAATATATAAAAACTTTGTGAGTTTGAATACAAAAGAAAGATTATTTCATAAGACTATATATGAAATAGTCAAGAATAACTTGATCAGTTCTGAGTATGCAGAAAAACTTGAAGTTAAAGACCTTAGGGAGATGGCATTCACACCTCAATACCTATGAGACACTGCAAAGGGTTATCAAGAAGACTGACCCCTTGGCTTCACTTTGGTGTATGTTTGCATGGTGTTTTCTAACCAAGTTTTTCTGATCAATAACTTGTGTTATCCTTTCTTTAAATTGTATTAAATTTTCATATTAATTTGAGAAATGTTGGGTGATATGATATTAAGTATTTCCATCAAAAAAATGCTATGTCAGCCTGCTTATTCAGGTCTTTTGGCCTAGAGTAAATTGTGGATTTCTTCCAATTTAGTTGTTCATCCAGATTCCTTGGTTTTTTTAGACATTAACTATTTGTTACGCTTTTGTCTAAGCTTCCCCTCCGACTCCAGGGCCACATGGTGTCTTGTACAAATATCCTTGTTGGAGTTCTTAACCGTGTTGGACAGACTCAAAACTTGGCTGCCTTCTGTCCTTGTAGCCCTGGTTGTTTTTGAAATGTCTTTGGGAGAGAGAGGGTGTGTTTGAAGTAGGGATCAGGGGACAAGTGTCCTAGGGTTGGATGGGTTGGAAGACTGACTTTATAAATGATCTTTATCAAACTGCTCAATGTCTGTCAAATCACAACACATTAAAAAAAAATGCTAATTTTTGTGTACAGCACATTTGGTTACATGAATGAAGAGATTTAGAGGCATCTGAATGATGGTAAAAAAAAATTTATAACATTTTCTTTAAATTGAATAATGATAAAATAACAGTGTATTAGAGGATATAGTAAACACTGGATTTGGATAAAACTTTCAAATAAAAGTTTTCCACATTTTTAAATAGCTGACTTGAATTTGTTTCTGTAAATACATTTTATATTAAGTTTTATGGTTAAAATGGATTTATTAATTTACTGATTTAGACTTTTAGTGATAAACTCATTCTGAATAGTAATCAGAAGTGAGGGACTCTGATCACATAAAATATTTAAAATCATGTTACACAATTGTACAAAATGTACAATCATATGTAAAGAAAAACAACTTTTACAACTCTTTTTCACTGACAAATATAATATTGCAATTTCATATGATAATACAAATGAATTTCAGCCCCAATAGTACATTTTTACATCTGAAACTCCAGTTTTCAGAACGTGCATGCATTGTCAAGACGTAGCCTGGGCACTATTTAAAGAGTGCGCTGCTACAAGGAGATATATGTTCAGATAGATATTAAAAGCATTGCCTGGAGCTGAGCCTGTTAGGAACTATACTCTGCCAAGGCTCCTCTCTTATACCCTGACTGATTATCCCTGAGGCTGTGTGCTGTGCCCCATGCATCTCCTGCATTGGCTCTAGGATCCCTGATTCACGAGGGCTGCTTGGCAGATAGATGCCAATGTGGCAGGCATCTCCTTGGCCACATCCAAATAGAACTGTAAGTGTTGGTTGCTTCTTTGGCATACACCTCAGACTGCTCTGCACGGGTGCCTGAGGAGACTCAAAAGGCTGCCCATGGCCAGCGGAATAGCCCAAAGGGCTCCAGCAGCCCATGACCCCTCTCAACTGCCCCATTGTAGGAGGGGTCAGTTCCTCACGCACATCCAGGACACCAGCACACTGAAGTCCACCGGTGGGAAACTTTGTCTGTATTGTGTGCTTCATTTTATGAATGAGGAAGCTATTTTATAGATCAAGGAGCTGATTTTTTTTTTCCCCAAAACTAAGAGCAAATATGGCAGAGTCAGAACTGACAGAGAAATTGAATGCAAATATCTTGGATAAAAGGAAGGTAATGCTTAGAAAGGAAGAATATAAGCTTTCTTATTTGCCACTATATTCAGAATATGCTAATAATTTTTATTTTTAAAAATAAGCTTTATTTTTCTGAAATCTTGGTTTTTAAATGAGTATATGAAGTAAAACACAAAAATCTCTCTGCCTAAATCCTATTAGACAGATTTGACCACACTCAACATAACTTAGTATATATATTCTTTTACATTTTCTTCTAGGCCTGATTAAAGTTTTGAGCCATGTGCACGCTTAGTTGTGTCCAACTGCTTGTGACCCCCATGGACTGTAGCCCATCAGGGTCCTCTGTCTAAGGAATTTTCCAGGCAAAAATATTGGACTTCTCCAGGGGATCTTCCTGACCCAAGCATCTCCTGCACTGACAAATTGATTCTTCACCACCCAGTCACCAGGGAAGCCCTATGGCCGTATATACACATTTACATATACTTAAAGCTTTGATTAAGGGCCTTTCCTGGTGGTTCAGTTAGTAAAGAATCTGCATGCAATGCTGGAGACCTAGGTTGAGAAAATCCCCTGGAGAAGGGAATGGCGACCCACTCCAGTATTTTGCCTGGAGAATTCCATGGACAGAGGAGCCTTGTGTGCTACAGTCCATGGGGTCGCAAAGAACTGGACACAACTGAGCAACTAACACGTTAACTTTCAAAGATTTGATTAGGCTTTCCAGGTGGCTCAGTGGTAAAGAATCCACCTGCCAATGCAGGAGATGCAGGTTCTATCCCTGGGTCAGGAAGATCCCCTGAAGAAGGAAATGGGCCACCCACTCCAGTATTCTCACCTAGGAAATGCCCTGGACAGAGGAGTCTGGCAGGCTATGGATGCAAATGAGTTGGACACGACTTAGAGACTAAACATCAACATATATTGCCATTTGGGCTTCCCAGGAGGCGCTAGAGGTAAGAGCCAGCCTGCCAATGCAGGAGACATAAGAGATATGGGTTTGGGACCTGGGTTGGGAAGATCCCCTGGAAGAGGGCATCGCAACCCACTCCAGTATTCTTCCCTGGAGAATTCAATAGACAGAGGAGCCTTGCAGGCTGTGGCCCACAGGGTGGCGGAGAGTCAGACAACTAAAGTGACTTAGCAAGCACACATATAGCCATATCTGTTTAATTTATAAAGAAGATATAAAACTGTTCAGGTTGATCTAAAATTTCCTTTTTAGCTCCTGCTTACTAAACCAGTCATTTATTGAACTCCTCTGTGCTAGGTGCTGGAAATTCATCAGTTCCTCACATTACTGAACACTTAGAACATACCTTGCACTGTTGTAAGCATCTTATGTTCCTGAATGCATTTAATTCCTCTAAAAACCTTAGGAGTGTGCCCTATTATTATTGTCATTTTTTAGGTGACTATACTAGGACTTAAAGCAGTTGAATAAATTAACCAGGGTCATATAGCCTCTACAGCTAGGGAACTGAGGTAGAATGTCATGTAATAGCTATAATTACATTTTATTATTCTTGGAAGTAACATTTTGTTAAAAGACTTTCTGTCATCCATTTGTCACCTGCTCTACCTTTTTCATGTCTCCAGAGACTGGATGGCTCATGGTAAGGAATTCATTTATTTGTTGAATAAGTAAGTGACTGAACAATGAATGAAATATTTTGGGTTCCCTGCAGTGCTCTGCAGAACCTACAGCATAATTTGTGGGCATACTGCAAAATGAAAATGTAGAGCCTCTTGCCCAAAAATTAACAATTTTAAGATAGTGACATGTGTGCATTAAACCAAGTCAGAACCCCTCTGAACACAGGGCCTTGTATGACTCTGATGCTGGGCCTGATGCCTAGTGTAGTACTCTGTCTGATGTAGGCTGTTAGTCTTTTTGGATGATTTATTCATGTTTCATTTTGTGATCTACCTCCACTTCCCCATCAGCCACTCCTTTTTATGTGTTCATAATCTAATTTCTGTCCCAGGCTATGGAATTTCTTTCTCCAAAGTCACAAATGACTGTCTAGCTATGAAATTAATTTCCCTAGTACCAATGTTCAGTTGCTCAGTTGTGCCTGACTCTTTGCGACCCCATGGACTGCAGCACATCAGGCTTCTCTGTCCATCTCCAACTCTTGGAGCTTGTTCAAACTCCTGACCCTGGCTTCAGGGTCTTAGAAAAGATTTTTCTTTCATTAGAAAATGAGTCAGTTCTTCACATAAGGTGGTCACAGTATGGGGGGGGCTCCAAAATCAATGCAGATGGTGATTGCAGCCATGAAATTAAAAGACACTTTCTCCTTGGAAGGAAAGTTATGACCAACCTAGACAGCATATTAAAAAGCAGAGACATTACTTTGTCAACAAAGGTCCATCTAGTCAAGGCTATGGTTTCTCCAGTAGTCATGTATAGATGTGAGAATTGGACTATAAAGAAAGCTGAGTGCAGAAGAATTGATGCTTTTGAACCGTGGTGTTGGAGAAGACTCTTGAGAGTCCCCTTGGCTGCAAGGAGATCCAACCAGCCATCCTAAAGGAGATTAGTCCTGGGTGTTCATTGGAAGGACTGATGTTGAAGCTGAAACTCCAATACTTCGGCCACCTCATGCGAAGAGGTGACTCGTTTGAAAAGACTCTGATGCTGGGAAAGATTGAGGGCAGGAGGAGAAGGGGATGACAGAGGATGAGATGGTTGGATGGCATCACTGACTCAATGGACATGAGTTTGGGTAAACTGTGGGAGTTGGTGATGGACAGGGAGGCCTGGAGTGCTGAGGTTCATGGTGTTACCAAGAGTCGGACCCAACTGAGCAACTGAACTGAACTGATGAGAAATGGTTCAATTCCTGATATGTTTTGATGGTAGAGCCAACAGGATTTCCTGTCAGACTGAACATGCACATAAGAGAAAGTAGTCAAGGGTGAGTTAATGAATTAATACACTGAAAGATAGAAATAATGAGTCTAAAATCAGAATTTTTAAATAGTTGGAGACTCTTTTTCAATGTGGCTGCTGAAATGAAGAGAGGAAGTCTGGAAGTCCGTAGTTTCTTTTGCCTCATGTCACCATGAGGAAAATGCCAGCCCATGAATGAAGCCAACTGTGGAGGGAAGCAGAGCCAATAGATCACACACACGAGACCAAGTCCTGATGACATTATTTACACTCCTTGATCCAGGTAGGCCCAAGCCAAGATCTGGCCCATAACATTTCCGTTATGAGAGTCCACGTTCTTTTGTACTTAAACAATTGGCTTGGGTTTCTGTTACTTGGGGCAAAAAGAGCCCTGTCAAGTACAAACTGGCACTTGCCCAGGGCATTTACCTTCTGCCTCTGCGGAGATTGAACCCTGTGCTATTGCAGCTGTTGACCTTCAGCATGCCCTGAGGAAGTTCAGGGTAGAGAATAGGGCACTCAGTGCTCCGGAGAAACTGATGGAACAGGTTTTTAGATGGTTAGATATTTTTAGGAACTGTTTCCATGATCCCAATCTTTGCATCACTCCATATCTAGAAAAGTACTAAATCTCTTCATGATGACCTCATTTCCTTGAGACTAGCAGAAAACCTCTTGTAAAGTAAGCCCTTGATTGCATTGAACTCCCCCTTCACCAGAATCTTATATATTGACCTTCTCCCACTACCTCTATGGAGCATTCTCTCAAATCTCTCTGAGGTGCTGTCTCCTGGGCTGCAGTCCTCATTTTGCGCCAGATAAAACTTAACTCGCAACTCTCACACTGTTCATCTTTTTAGTTGACAGCCCCAACTAATATACCCCAGGAACAGAGAAAGGATACATACATATCTTTTCTGGTGAGAAGTGAAGCATCAAGACAATGAGGCTTTATTCCTCTTCAGAGGATAAAAGCCTCACCCTCTGCCCCAGGTGCTAAAGTGCCTTGAGAAAGAAAGGGTGAGAGACCACCAGGGCCTACAGAAGCCTTTCTTAAGTCTACCTTTTCATTTGAAGAGTTCTTTATTTTAGCCAAGACAGACAATGAACCTAAAACTTGGTGGGTAGAAGGACACAGGGTTATGTAGTTTTTGGAACTGATGGGAGAAAAGAGCAGCGGGACAATTCCCTTCCCAAGTCTGTCCGGTTATCTTAGAGATTCCCCAAGGAGTGTCTCAAATAAATCTGCCTTATATCTTCCTTACCATGGCACCTTGCCTTGTCTCTGCTGCCAGCCACCTCCATGAGAATGTCATCCACAGAGCACTGCAGTCCTCTGAGGGGCCACCCCCAGCCCTGAGAGTGCACTCTGGGCTGTGGTTTGGTGGTGACAGGCTAGGAGAATGGCCCTAGCCCCAACTCCGTTATACCTGCACCAAGTTTCACAAAGACTTTCATGACCACAGCTAAAAACCTCAATACATAACGTAAAGTACAAGCAATTTAGCAGAAAATATAAAGACAGACTCTGTAAACAAAATCTTTAACTTTAAAATATTTTCTTAGTTATTTCCTTCCATTTAGTCTTCTAGATAAACATAAGAATCACTTTGTCTGCTTCCCAAAACAAATTCCCAAAAATGTGCTATAAAATTGTAAGTTTCAAGAAAATTAACCTCTTTCCAATAAGAAGACTTTTCACCCAGAACATGGAACATGGATTATGTTCCAGTCAGGGACTTGAGCGTGTTTACAGGAGGAGGCAGCAGAGCAGAGCATTTGAAAATGTAAGAGAAGAAAATTGATGGATGGAATGAGATCTTAGGGGGAGGGAGCAGATGGGCTCTGGGACACAGAAGGAGGGCTTAGCCTAGACTGGGGAGTCAGTTGTCCCACTCAAGGATGGATACAGTACCAAGTAAAACTGTAGGTAGAACTTCAGGACGTTGAAGTGTGGCCTCAGTTCTCTCCCTCGTGAGTAAGAAGCAAGGTTATCTGCTGAGATAATTAGAGTGGTGGAGTTGTTAGAGGAAGCACACTGACAGAAACTGCCCACCCTGGCCAGGCACTGTAGCTACCATTCACACAAGTTGTTTTAAGACAGGAGGTTCTGGTAAGGAACACAGAACTAATAAGCCAGCACCAACTGAAGAGTTCAGGAAAGGTCAAAAGTTGACACCACATGTCCAACCATCTCCCAGAATCCTCACTGGCATCCATCTTGGCTGAGCAATGTGTATGCCACCAAGAAGTACTCTGAATCAGGATGATTGGCCAAAGACAACCCAGAAACTAATCCTATCACCATAAAACCTGAGACCGTGAGCCATGTGGCAGAGCAGTTCTCCTGGGTTCGCTTACTCAACTGCCCCCTGTCCGGATGCCCATTCCTAGTTTGTCAGCACGTGTGTCTCCTTGGACAATTCATTTCTGAGTGTTAGATAAGAGGCCACTTTCGGACCCTGGAAGGGGTCCCCCTCCTTGCAACAGAGGATAGTGAAATCTGTATAGATATTGTGAAAGAACTCCTTAGGACCTTCAGAAACCCAGTTTGAACTGGGGTGGCTTCAATATCCTTAGCTGGATAATTTTTTTTTCAGTAGGTCTCAGTAGACTGTGACTAGGAACAAAGCAATCAGCCAGTCAGTTTGGTTCAAGACTGAGGAGTGGAATAGGAGGCCTTGGGGAACAAGGGAGTTGAGAATATTGACTGAAGAGTGGTTGAGGTCAGAGGTAATGAAGACAAGATAAAAGAGGTGAAGACTGTGACAGATTGGGAGAAAAGCAATCAAATTAAAAGAAGTGTGGAACTAACTGGTCAAGACAGCTAAAAGGATCAAAGGTTGTGATCAGGTGGGATATATATCAGAGGTGGAGGAGTCCTCTGTGATGACAAAGTCCATGGAAGTGGGCAGCTGAATTGGAGGAGAGATGATGCCATCTTGAGTGAAGGGGTTGGGGAAATGTGAAACTATAGCGTTAGGTTAGTTGGATAAGGACGTTGAATTTATCCCTGATGACAGCTGGGCTTAGAGTAGATAAGAAAACTGTGCCACATCTTCAATTAACCTAAGGAAGTGAGAAAACATCTAGGCAAATGGAGGAACTAGGCAGATGGAGTGAGAGGAAGGAGATGGGAACCCCAGAAAGGAAATGGACTTAATTTTGGTGAACAGATTCCACAGCACAGTATTTCTTTCATGCGACTGGGGGTGTCCCTGGTAACATTTGGGATCTGGCATTTTTCACTGTGGTATCTTGGTAAAATATCACTGGCCATCCCTCAGTTTTATCTTTATTTTTCCACCTTGCCAATACCATCACTACCCCTACCACCTGATTTATTTTAATTTTAACATCATGCAGCAAAGTGGCTTCTACGTGGCTGAGAAAGGTCAGTGCACACACAGAATGAAAATAACACAAAGTATAAGACTAAAAAAGAATTTGATGGGAGTTGTCAGTATGGTAGGTCTTAGTTATTGTAAAAAGTCATTTGACTGAAAGAAATGAAATTAACTCCCAAATTGACTGACAGTGTAACCGAGTCCAGGCTTCTTGCTCTGCTCACTGCACAACAGGCCAATGAATCCAAGAGAGGAGGTGTTGAGGTAAGGAAAATGACCTTATTCAGAAAGCCAGCTGACTGAGAAGATGGCAGGCTAACACCTCAAAATAGCCATCTTATTGGGGCCTGGATGCCATGTCCTTTTATAGATCAGAGAGAAAGAAGCAATGAGGAACTGAAGTCAAAAGGAAGAACAGAGCAGGAGAGGCAGTGGGAAAGTAAAGTGAAAAGTTCTTCTGTCTTGCAAAACATCTGCAAGGGAATGGCCAGCCTTTGGAAAGGGGTGTGTTACTCTCTTCTGTTAACAGGTGGGCATGAGCCGAACAAAGGCACTTAAGTTTACAGTCAAGCAGGCGCAGGGTCACCCAGGGCTGAGCGACTATCACTTTCACTTTCTTCCTTTTCACTACAACAGACCTTTAATTTTTCTCAGGGCTACTTTCCCTCAATCTTTTTATTATGGAAAAAAAACAACCCCTAAAATACAGAGAAGTTGAAAGAATTTTACAGGATTCACCTTTATACCCAGCAACTAGGTTCCACAATTGGTAACCATTTGTCATTTATTATTTATGTATCTGTATGGAAATTGCAAATATCATGACACTTTTCCCTTAATTTACAAACAAGCAAAACATTCATATAGTAATTTCGGCCTCTCACTGCCAATACATTTTGAAAAGCTATGGAGCTTTTGGTGAGTCTTGGGCTCTGGTGTAAGGAAGAGAAGACCGCCTGGGTCAAGATAAGCCTAGGCTGACTGACTTAAAGGACAATCCCACTGGTCTACCTCCATAGAGACCACTTCCTCTCCTCTTTCCCAAATCTTTTCCACTTATTGGAGAGTTTCCTTTGATTAATAAAATTCAAATGTACTTGAGAGAGAATAAGCTCTTTAAGGCTAATGGGAGCATGGCAAAAAGACATAGATGCCAAATGAGGGGCTATTTATTTATTTATTTTATTTTTTATTGAGGTATGGTTGATGACAATATTATATAAGTTACAGATGTGCAGTATCAGTTCAGTTCAGTTCAGTCGCTCAGTCGTATCCGATTCTTTGCAACCCCATGAATCGCAGCACGCCAGGCCTCCCCTGTCCATCACCAACTCCCGGAGTTCACTCAGACTCATGTCCATCGAGTCAGTGATGCCATCCGGCCATCTCATCCTCGGTCATCCCCTTCTCCTCCTGCCCCCAATCCCTCCCAGCATCAGAATCTTTTCCAATGAGTCAGCTCTTGGCATGAGGTGGCCAAAGTACTGGAGTTTCAGCTTTAGCATCATTCCTTCCAAAGAAATCCCAGGGCTGATCTCCTTCAGAATGGATTGAAGAAAGTAGGGAAAACTGCTAGATCATTCAGGTATGACCTAAATCAAATCCCTTATGACTATACCGTGGAAGTGAGAAATAGATTTAAGGGCCTAGATCTGATAGAGTGCCTGATGAACTAGGGACTGAGGTTCGTGACATTGTACAGGAGACAGGGATCAAGACCATTCCCATGGAAAAGAAATGCAAAAAAGCAAAATGGCTGTCTGGGGAGGCCTTACAAATAGCTGTGAAAAGAAGAGAAGTGAAAAACAAAGGAGAAAAGGAAAGATACAAGCATCTGAATACAGAGTTCCAAAGAATAGCAAGAAGAGATAAGAAAGCCTTCTTCAGCGATCAATGCAAAGAAATAGAGGAAAAGAACAGAATGGGAAAGACTAGAGATCTCTTCAAGAAAATTAGAGATACCAAGGGAACATTTCATGCAAAGATGGGCTCA
Organism: Nanger dama; assembly: GCA_917880005.1. Classification (NCBI taxonomy): domain Eukaryota; kingdom Metazoa; phylum Chordata; class Mammalia; order Artiodactyla; family Bovidae; genus Nanger; species Nanger dama. The sequence goes on from CAKJTW010000010.1 coordinate 20,682,634, forward strand.
ATAAAGGACAGAAATGGTATGGACCTAACAGAAGCAGAAGATATTAAGAAGAGGTGGCAAGAATACACGGAAGAACTGTACAAAAAGATCTTCATGACCAAGGTAATCACGATGTGCAATATAGTGATTCACAATTTTAAAGGTTATACTCCATTTAAGTATCAAAAGGATTCCTCATTGGCTCAGCAGGAAAAGAATCTACCTGCAATTCAGGAGACTTGGGAGAAGCAGGTTCAATCCCTGGGTCGGGAAGATCCGCTGGAGGAGGGCATGGCAACCCACTCCAGTATTCTTGCTGGGGAAAGCCCATGGACAGAGGATCCTGGTGGGCTTCAGTCTATAGGGTCACAAAAGTCAGACACGACAGAGCTACTGAGCATCCTGCTACCTATCTGGCCCTGGCTATAGTCACGTCACTTATCACTTATGTCTTATCACTTGTCACTTATGTGTGCTAAACATGTAAAAGGTAGAGAAGATTCAATTACCCTGGGTGGCAGTTATAAAATATCCTTCTCTGTAGAAGCAAGGACAAATAATTTCATGTTGCTGTGAATATAGTAATGCTCAAGACACTGTTGATAGGATATTTAAATGACTCTCTCTGAATACTTAAAGAATAGAAAAGTCATTCAGGATTAGCAGTTACTTTTCAATAGTCCCCAGCCTCTTTACATTCTATTTGCTTAGACCCACACTTAGATTTTAGAATATGTTTACTTTATTTGTTGCTTCTTAATTTCCTAATATTTCCCTTTCTTCTGGTTTATCTGGTCCTTCTACCATCATTGCCTTAGTCAACATCTTGGGATAAAGTTGCCATTTGCTTACCATTGTAAAATGAAAAGATCTCTGGCCATATCAATAGACAAAATATATCACGGCCATGAGTGATTTCTGGCCTCCAAATGTGAATGAGGGGCCCCCAAACTGTGATCCAGTGGATGCTGCCACACCCGGTCCATGATTGCTGATGAGCTGGGAGACTGCCAGAAGCCAGGTAAACAGGATTGGCCCCAGAGAGCTGTGGTGCATGTGAAAGGCATGAATTCAGCGAGCCCAGAGCCTTGCATCTTCCCAAACACAGAATGCTAAATTCCTTCACTTGATACTTGTTCTTTGCTATTCAGACTGCCTGCTCTCCTCGTTGCAAACTTGTATATAGACTGACTTCCTCTCCTGCCTTCTTGGAGCAGTTTTCTCAGAACTCTTGAGATGCTGTCTCCCGGACTCAGAGTCCTAAACATTCACACGAAACAACTCTTACTTTCAGGTTGTGACTGTATTTTATAGTTGACACCATCATGAAACATACTTTAGTTCTCCTAAGAGCTTTGGGTCTCCTGATTGAGATAAGTCTTCCCAGGAGACAAAAATATGAAGGAGATTAGATTCTGCTAATCCTACAACTATATAAAATTATATACATCTTAGAGGAAAATATTTCATAAATTAACCAAGGGGGTGGGTTTGACAGGCTTAAATGTAGTTCAGATGTTCCCTCTCCTTCCTTTGCTGTATGGAGTAGCTGAAATGGTGCCTTTCTCAGCACAGGTTCTCTTTGGTCTCAGGGCTCTGCTCAAATGACTTCCTCTCTGTAAAAGGAATCTTGGTGTGAGTGGCTAAGTCACTTCTCCTGCCCCCATGTTATTAAATGTAAATGGAAGAAACCATGTACGAAGAAAAGTGCTTTTATTTGCAATTATTCAGCTAAGCAAACAAAACATGCTGTTTTCCACTGCAGCATGTCTGAGACACATTCTTTAACCTCCAAAAGCATACATAAAAATTAGAAAACAAAAGAAGTAGTGTAGGAAGAGACAAATGAGGCTTTAGGAGTGGGCCTGACAGAAAATTCTTAGAGATGGAAATACCAGACCACCTGACCTGCCTCCTGAGAAATCTGTATGCAGGTTAAGAGACAACAGTTAGAACTGGACATGGAACAACAGACTGGTTCCAAATAGGAAAAGGAGTACGTCAAGGCTGTATATTGTCACCCTGCTTATTTAACTTCTGTGCAGAGTACATCATGTGAAACGCTGGGCTGGATGAAGCACAAGCTGGAATCAAGATTACTGGGAGAAATATCAGTAACCTCAGATAAGCAGATGACACCACCCTTATGGCAGAAAGTGAAGAAGAACTAAAGAGCCTCTTGATGAAAAAAAGGAGAGTGAAAAAGTTGGCTTAAAGCTCAACATTCAGATAACTAAGATCATGGCATCTGGTCCCATCACTTCATGGCAAATATATGTTGAAACAATGGAAACAGTGAGAGACTTTATTATTTTGGGGGCTCCAAAATCACTGCAGATGGTGATTGCAGCCATGAAATTAAAAGACACTTGCTCCTTGGAAGAAAAGTACGACCAACCTAGACAGCATAATACAAAGCAGAGACATTACTTTGTCAACAAAGGTCCGTCTAGTCAAGGTTATGTTTTTTCCAGTAATCGTGTATGGATGTGAGAGCTGGACTGTGAAGAAAGGTGAGCACTGAAGAACTGATGCTTTTGGACTGTGGTGTTGGAGAAGATTTTTGAGAGTCCCTTGGGCAGCAAGGAAATCCAACCATTCAGTCCTAAAGGAAATCAGTCTTAAATATTCATTGGAAGGACTGATGCTGAAGTCGAAACGCCAATATTTTGGCCACCTGATGGAAAAAAACTGACTCATTTGAAAAGACCCTGATGCTGGGAAAGATTGAAGGCAGGAGGAGAAGGGGATGACAGAGGATCAGATGGTTGGATGACATCACCAGTGCAATAGACATGAGTCTGAGTAGGCTCTGTGCATTGGTGAGGGACAGAGAGGCCTGGCGTGCTGCAGGCCATGGGGTCGCAAAGAGTTGGACATGACTGATCGACTGAACTGAACTGAAATGAACTGATGATGCTCCACTCACTTAATGGACACTTTTATGGCATTTTATTTATTTATTGGCTTATTGTGATAAAGTATATATAACACAAAATAGGCCGTTTAAACTGTTTTCAAAATACAAGTCAGTGATCACAATGTTGTGTACATCACTGTTCTATTTCCATAAAGTTTCTATTACTGCAGGCAGAATTCTGTACCTACCAAACAATGACTCCCCCTTCCTTCTCCTCTCAGCCCTAGTAACCTCTAACCTATTTTTTGTCTCTATGAATTTATCTGTCATTTTAAAAAGATGAACTTTGATGACCATGTAGATTGGGAAATGGGTTAAGGACGCACAAGAAGAAGAATTAGCTCTTTTTCTTCAGGTAATTTACTGGAATATTTTGAAAACCATTATTGTTACTTTCTCTTTTGCTTTTCTCAGGACATATTCTTTGCTCTACTTGGCAGAAGTGTTGATCTAGCTGGCAGAACTGAGAGGGTTTGAGATGGAAAGGACACATAAAGAAAAAGCAACATGATATTCACTTCTTAAAGCCTCTGAAAGCAAAAATAGTATTATGCTTGTCTGTAGATTTGCAAGCTGAAATTTTTATCCTAAGAGAGGATTTTTCCATATTTCTTTAATATTCACTAAACCAGGAGGGACCAGCTCAAAGTTCTGGAGTGTAGAGAGGGTACTCTTCTGTTTGTATTAACAAATCCACAAGTCTTGCTGCTCAGTACCAGAAAAAGGGGGAATAGTTAAGTTAAGGGTTGCCACAAGTTAACAAAAATACTTCAGATAATAGTAGACAAGGGAGAATTCTCTTCCTTTATCATATTCCCAATGTCTTTTTAGTTCACAGGATTGTCAGTTGAAGTCTGGCATGGCATTCCCTGACACTTGAGACTTAGTCTGCTCTGTCTAGCTATTTCTATGCTTCATGTCAGAAAATAAATCTGCATTGCAGCCAGCAGGCAGGAAGAAAGGGGGAAAGAAGGATACATCACTTACTTTTCAGGATACTTCCCATAAGTTTCACACACATTGTATGTTCATATTCCACGGGCAAAGCTTAGTCACATGGCCATAACTAACTGCAAGAGGGCCAGAAGATGGGAGCTCTGTCCTTATGGAAAGAGGGACATTCAGGTTTTGGGATAATTAGCACTTTCTACCACAGAAAGAGAGGTGTTTTGAAGAATGAGACTTTAAGATGGAGGGGAGTACTGAAGGAAGGCCATAGCTGAGGGCTCTGGACAGCCCAAGGGCAATTCCACGGTGGGTTACTGATTGTCAGGAGAAGGAAGGTTAGTTCTGAGAGTGTCAAGAGGCTGTAAATGGGTCTTGCTAGCTGAAAATGTAACAAAGAGGTATGCTTGATCTTATAATCTTGGCTAAGACTGGTCCTATCCTGTCTTTACCACTATGTGTAAAATGGCCTCTTCCTTCAGAAAATGAGTCCCAGGAGGGAGCATGATGGATATCTCTTCATCATGCTGCCTGAAGAGCCTGGAGCAGGGATAAGGGGAGTAGGAAGGCCTTCACCAGAACCTCCGATTCAGGACAGGAACCTGTGGCCTGCTGAGCAATCTGTCTCTTGGGAGCAGCAGCAGGTGAAGGTGTGTCCTTTGAGATGTGTTACTGCTGATGACTTCAGTTTCAGAGGAGACTCTGCTCAGGCCTTCAATTTATGACACATGTGAGTCACACTGTCCAGATCTGAACCCTAACACGACCCCTTACTATCAGGTTACTTCATCACTCTTAACATGAAAAGAGTAAATAATAATATGTACCTGCCTCATACTCCATGATGACAGGATGTAAACAAGACCAGAAATAAATTTTGTGTTATAAAGTTCAGTATGGTTGGTCCTACCAAATGGAGTTGTTTGCCTATATCTTATAAAAAAAAAAAAAAGAAAAAACTTTCGGGATTCTGTCTACTTTCCCTACAGCTTTGAGTAACATGTCTCCTATTATGTCAGATTTCTTACTAATAGTCTTGTTTTTTTTCCCCAAGGTTTTAAAATAAGGATTAAATTAATTAAAACATGATATAGAAAAACTAAAAAGTATATACTATGATTCATAGGACAAAGTAGAAAATGGCTGAAAAAATGAAACTCTAAGGAGTCTGATTGGGCATAGAAAATGGGTGTTTATTGATTCTTCATAGATGTTGATGTAGCATGATGTAGATGGTGATAACTTACACAATCCTTTCAAAAGTTAATTGATGAATAAATACACTTTCAGTTGTGTTATCAGTTCATACAAAGGAAGCAATCTTAAAGCCATAGAAAATGACAGAAAATGGGATGAAAGCTGAGTCAATGAATGATTTTTACAGTTGAGGAATATTAAATCCAAGCAATGTTATTCTGCTATTTATATAACAAATCTATGCTTATGGTTAGTCCATTGTAGCAGTTAGGACAACCATAAAACTACAAGTAGATAACAAAGTGCATTTCAGATTCTTCTTGGGAGTAGATGTAAGAGAACAAAGCAAGACCACTAAGAAGAAATCTGACACAGTAAAAGAGACAATGTAAAGAACTATTGGGACCAAGTAGAAGGAACCTTCAGGAGAAGGCAGTGGCACCCCACTCCAGCACTCTTGCCTGGAAAATCCCATGGATGGAGGAGCCTGGTGGGCTCCAGTTCATGGGGTCGCTAAGAGTCAGCCACGACTGAACGATTTCACTTTCACTTTTCACTTTCATGCATTGGAGAAGGAAATGGCAACCCACTCCAGTGTTCTTGCCTGGAGAATCCCAGGGACGGAGGAGCCTGGTGGGCTGCTGTCTATGGGGGTCACACAGAGAGTCGGACACGATTGAAGCGACCTAGCAGCAGAAGGAACCTTCAATTATCTCTGTCTCGTCTCTCTCTCTCATTTGCTTTTTGCAAGATGCAGACAGTCTCCACTGGATAGGGCTAGCCATCTTGAACCTACAATGATACAACATCTTCGATCTGGTTGACATCCTGTAACTTATTCATAGAGTGTGCTAAGTATATGCTGTGTGTTTACCTCATGCTTATAAAACCAACTGTGAATTCTGTTCAGTCTAAATATTACCATGATCTTTTAAAGTTGTATTTAGAGTATTTTAAACACCATCTATTAGATATACTAATAAAGCCAAATCTGTTCAATGTTCATTTCAGATTTCTTCAATTTTTATTACTTTAATTATCCACATGTTATAATTATGTTCCTATTGTACTTTTTTCAACAGGTTAATTATGTTTTGGTAGGATGTCCCTAAATCAGATAATATTATATGAATCATATGAAAAAATAATTATAAATATTCTAACATATTGTGATTAAAATTTAAAGAAGTTTTTAATGAGTTCTGGAAATAAAATGTATTACCTCAGTAATATTATTTTAAGTTTGGATTTATCTTAAGTATTAATCAATACTATTAGTTATAAGACAATTTAAAAGCAGAAAGTATTGTTTTTAACTAATAGAGCAATAAAAATATTTGGGAGTAAGGGAGGAGGGAAGGTTCAAATACACCTAATTAAAATCATTTAGCATTAAATGTGCTAAAAAATGTGCTAACATGTTCAGAACACTTGATTCCATGTATGTGAGGAAGAATTATCACAAATTTTGATCCTCCAATTTGAAATAATTTTGAAGTTTTCTACTTTTGATTAAGAAATGACCTTGGTTTCTCAATCTTGAAATTACACATTCCTTAGTCTAGACCTTATAATACGTAACAGAGACAAACTGGGCACATACTGGTGTAAGTACTAAAGTTAGAACTGTATCAGGTAACTAATCTAACTCAAGTTTCTAAAATGTAAAAACTGACTCTCCTACAATGAGTTTTGCTATTTACTGACAGATAAAACAGTGTTACATGGTACAGCTGATGGAGGTTGGTAATCACATCTCTCTGGTGGGTGCTCACTGCTCCTCTGAATCAGAACCCCAGTCTCCCTGGGGCTCCAGTCTGCTTTCAGGAAGCACTTTCGGTTAATTAACACCAGCCTAGGTACTTACTCATTGTTTCCAGTAGACGTGCACCATAGAGTCTTGTAAACCAAGACCTTAGGGGCCCATGAAGTCCTTTCCAGTCCCGCTGGACTGGCCCTGCTGGTCAGTCCTACTGACCTCCTGTCATAGATCAAGCCAGCCCTACAGAAAGTCGCTGGGGGTGTATTCCCAGTGATTTTAGCCTCAGCCTTACCCTTCTTGAGTTTTTTTTGGCTGGTCTAATAATGAAATTGACACAAGACTGATTGACAGGAGGAAAAAATATTAACGTGTATGTATGGAGGTCTCATAGAAATAGGAGCCCCCAAAAGTATAAAAACAGGCAGCTTTTATACTTATTCAATAAAGAAGCAATAAATTTGTAAAGAATTGATAAGGCAAAGAGATGTAGGCTCAATGTTTAATTAGTGAAGAATCCGAGTTTGCGCTTGGGGTAGTAAATTAGTAAAGAAGATACAAGGTTTGTTTATACAGGCTTCTTGGCCTGAATTCCCTGTCTCTGGTGATAAGGATGTCTCTCTACCTCCAGATGCAGGGAGTGAACCTTTCACATGGGAGATTTATTATCTGTTTCAGAGGATCAAGATGTCCTTCTGGTATTGGCTGTCACTTAAGTAACTTTAATTCAAATAACCAGTATGGGGTGGTCCAGTGGTTAAGACTCTGTGCTCTCAGTGCAGAGGGCCTAGGTTTGATCCCTGGTCAGGGAACTAGATCCCACATGCCACAGTTAAAGATCCCACACGCCACAGTGAAGATCCTGCATGCCAAAAGTAAGAACCAAAATATATAAAATGCCAAAAATTAGTAACTCCAAAAATATAAAAACCCAATATGCCACATTGTCATATTTTGGGGCAACCTGCTCTGAGCCTCAACCACCAGTCTCTGGTGTTTGACATAGCAACCTGAAGGTTGATAATGTTATTGAAAGTCACTCAGTCATGTCTGACTCTTTGTGAGCCATGGACTGTATAGTCCATGGAATTCTCCAGGCCAGAATACTAGAGTGGGTAGATTTTCTCTTCTCCAAGGGATCTTCCAAACTCAGGGAACAAATCCAGGTCTCCTGCATTACAGGCAGATTCTTTACCAGAAAGTTCCTCTTTCTTAATATTTGATGATTTAAACAAATTTGCATTGGATTCACATGCAGCCAGGAGTGTATTACTTACTCTCTAGGGACCTCAATTCTTTGGAGTTACTCTAATTCACTTTGTAATAATGAAGTTCCATGTATATTCAAACCCACCCAAAAGAACTGCCTGATTGGATTTCAGAAAAGATTCTATACCTTAGATGTTTCAATTAGTTCATTGTCGCTATGATATTTTTCTCCTCTATTATCTATGAAATTTTATTATAGCAGAATTTAGAATATTAGGTCTGGAAAAATATTAGAAAAATTTCCAACCCCTGTATTAACTTATACCATATTTTGTTCTTCTGATTATTGATAGAACATCCTATAGTGGTAGCAAAAAAGGAACAGGAAAAATCAGGGACTACATGAAATGAGGCACTTTTTGGAGAAGGAATGAAACTCAAGAGGGGCCTCATTTTATTGATTAAATTTATTCATTTATACCATAATTATTAACCAAATATTTATACATGAAAGAGTTTTGTTTTACTTTGTATTACTCAAATCATACTATTCACAGGTCTGAAATAAGAAGATGGTTATGCTTATAGTTTCTGTTGCAGCAAATAAAACGTTACTTTTAGGTGATTCTCTTACCTCCATAATTAGCTGAGCCTTGAATATACGTAGATATTAAGCATATCATTGATTGTGAGTATCTTTATGTAGATAAATATAAAAAACTTGCTTAAGTCTTATTGTAATTTTTGAACATTCTTCATGCTCTTTGATAACAAGAAGCATATTTCTATAATATAATCCTTAATTACTGCAGTGCTCTGATGGACAAGACACCATCTCAGCTAAAAGGAATGTGTGTTCTGAAATCCTCAAGCTAGGGTTCCGTGTTAAATACTTCAGTTTTCTTCCTGTTTTAGTGATGGTACACCTTTGAGAACTGAAGAGAGTCTTTTAGCATAGTGATGGAAAGGACAGACACCAGGCTATTTTTAGTTGCCAAGAACATCATATTCTAGCCAACACATTTTTTTCACATGATAGTATGAGCCAAGTCTGAGGGTGTTATTGAAGTATCCCTTAATGTGTGGAGAAAGATTGTTTTTAAAAAGTGTTCATGAAGTCAAATTCCTAAATAGTGAAAAAAAAATTAACAATAGATATCTAAAATTTTAAAAAACTCTGCTTATTTCTTTGAGAACCTGTATCACTGCTGCTGCTGCTAAGTCACTTCAGTCGTGTCCAACTCTGTGCGACCCCACAGACGGCAGCCCACCAGGCTCCCCCGTCCCTGGGATTCTCCAGGCAAGAACACTGGAGTGGGTTGCCATTTCCTTCTCCAGTGCATGAAAGTGAAAGGTGAAAATGAAGTCGCTCAGTCGTGTCCGACTCTTAGCAACCCCATGGACTGCAGCCTACCAGGCTCCTCCATCCATGGGATTTTCCAGGCAAGTGTCCTGGAGTGGGGTGCCATTGCCTTCTCTGACCTGTATCACTAGAGTTAAGTAATTCTCAGGTAAGAAAACCATCTCCCCCATTCCTGGCTCTCAGTCAATTTTAGCCTTAGACTCCATGCCATTTCCTGTACCATGAGCTTAAATTTATAGGCAATAAAGATAACAAGGCAGGAACAGGGTGGTTTCTCATTTCTACCTATATTTAAAAGCTCATAAGTGGCTGGAAACTTATACAGCTTAAAAGCTGACAACCTAAATGGGTGGGATGGGGTGGGAGGTGAGAGGGAGGTTCAAGAGTAAGGGGACATGTGTATACCTAGGGCTGATTCATGTTGATAAATGGCAGAAATCAACAGAACATTATAAAGCAATTATCCTCCAGTTAAAAATAAATTAAAAAAGAGCCTACTAGTTGCCAAAAGTCCTTGCATGCCTTATTTCAGTTAATCCTTTTACTGACCATAAGTAGGTTTATTATCTCCATTTTAGAGAGTAGGTCTCTCTAGGTAGACCTACTAGAGAGTGGGTGGGTTGGAGAAGCTGAGTAATCTGCCTAAGATCATAGGGCTAATAACAGTAAGACAGGAAGAGAACAGCAGATGTGACTGGAAACAGTGTATGCAGTGAAGCGTCTCACTCCGTAGGCAGCTCACCCGTCTTTCTCCTTGGCTCTGCCATGTGAACTGTACAGTAGTATTAGCTTGGGCAGCCCTGGACCTCTGTGCAGGAAGAAGGCAACTGCCATCCCACGGAAGCTTCAAGTTTTTGAAATAAAGGCCATGACCAGCCCAGCATACTTCAAGCAAAATGTCATAAAACATTAAATGTATAATAATATTGAATTCCTTCTTCTATTAGCAGTTTTATAGTGAAAATTCTCCATGTGGAGTTGGTTTAGCTCCTGCTGCAGGGTCATGTGGGCCACCTGTACCGGAGCCGCTTTCTCCTCCTCATAGAAGACTTACTGGCTTTTTGTGCATGTGTGTGCTTTCAAAACTTTCTCCATTTGGTTCTCTCAATTAACAGGCAATTCATTTCTTAAGACTCAGAATCAGCTTTTGGTAAAGATATTTTTCCTCCAAAGTGGTGTGAAATTTAGATGCTAATTCTGTTTTACTCATTTAATTAGATGTGTGAGTTAAGGGTTATAAAATAAGCCACTAGCTACTTTCTCGCAAGATACAATAAATCTCTCAAATTGAAAAGCAAAACCTCAAAAACTGTAGTCAAAATAGTGTACAATATTATATCATGCCAGAAGAATGAATTACTTCCCAGGGCTCCCCCTGAGAAATTAGGCTGGGAAATTGGCTAAATCCTCACATTCTCTCTACTTCCTCCTATGCAAAAGAAACAAAACAGGTATTGTGCAATATACACTTTAAAGTGAAGCTATAATTATCACCAAGCAACTTCTCAGCATGTAATTTCTTTTCATTTATTTATTTATGGTTGCACTGGATCATTGTTGCTGCACGTGAGCTTTCTCTAGTTGTAGCCAGTGGGGGCTGCTCCTCATTTCTGTGCACAGGCTTTGCATTGTGGTGGCTTCTCTTGCTGCAGAACACAGGTTTTGGGGCAGTAGTAGGCCTTCAGTAGTTCAGCACTTGGGCTCGGTAATTGTGTCTCACAGGCCATAGAGCGCAGGCTCAGAATTTGTAGTGCATGGGCTTTGTTCCTCTGTAGCATGTGGAATCTTCCTGGACCAGGGATTGAACCTATGTCCCCTGAGTTGGCAGGCAGATTCTTATCCACTATACCGCCAGGGAAGTCCTCACCATGTAATTTCTAACTATTCCTTACCACATAATTCTTCACACCATTCTGCTTTAATACTTCTTTGCTCAAAAGAATCTGCAGTATAAGACAGTGAAGGTCAATAATCAACTCCTTGGCTAGATTAAATGATAGGAAAAATTGCTGCACAATACAGACTTTGATCTCTCCTCAGGACTATGTACAGTCACTCAGCCCCAAATGGCAGTATGTCATCTTCAGTCAACCAGCAGCGCTGATACTTCCCCCAGAAGCTTATGGGAAGGCCTTCAGGCCTAAACAGAGCAGGGCCTATTAACTGCCCTCAACTATTTACGGTAAGATTTGCAATTCTGTGATTTTTCTGGGAACAACTCTCTTTCTGGGCCATGCTCTGCATAGATGTATTTATATATATCATATATTACATGGAAAACAGAGAAGTGAATTCCCACTGCCCACCCTTATATGATGTAGCTGGCCAGAAGGTATGCCTCTTTATCTCAGACTATAATGTTATTTCTGCTTTATTGACTATGCCAAAGCCTTTGACTGTGTGGATCACAATAAACTGTGGAAAATTCTGAAAGAGATGGGAATACCAGGCCACCTGACCTGCCTCCTGAGAAACCTATATGCAGGTCAGGAAGCAACAGTTAGAACTGGACATGGAACAACAGACTGGTTCCAAATAGGAAAAGGAGTACGTCAAGGCTGTATATTATCACCCTATTTATTTAACTTCTATGCAAAGTACATCATGTGAAATGCCGGGCTGGAAGAAGCACAAGCTGGAATCAAGATTGCCGGGAGAAATATCAATAACCTCAGATATGCAGATGACACCACCAATGGCAGAACGTGAAGAGGAACTAAAAAGCCTCTTGATGAAAGTGAAAGAGGAGAGTGAAAAAGTTGGCTTAAAGCTCAACATTCAGAAAACGAAGATCATGGCATCTGGTCCCATCACTTCATGGGAAATAGATGGGGAAACAGTGGAAACAGTGTCAGACTTTATTTTTCTGGGCTCCCAAATCACTGCAGATGGTGATTGCAGCCATGAAATTAAAAGACACTTACTCCTTGGAAGGAAAGTTATGACCAACCTAGATAGCACAGTGAAAAGCAGAGGCATTACTTTGCCAACAAAGGTTCATCTAGTCAAGGCTATGGTTTTTCCAGTACTCATATATGGATGTGAGAGTTGGACTGTGAAGAAAGCTGAGCGCCAAAGAATTGATGCTTTTGAACTGTGGTGTTGAAGACTCTTGAGAGTCCCTTGAACTGCAAGGAGATCCAACCAGTCCATTCTAAAGGAGATCAGTCCTGGGTGTTCTTTGGAAGGAATGGTGCTAAAGCTGAAACTCCAATACTTTGGCCACCTCATGCAAAGAGTTGACTCACTGGAAAAGACTCTGATGCTGGGAGGGGTTGGGGCAGGAGGAAAAGGGATGAGATGGCTGGATGGCATCACTGACTTGATGGACGTGAGTTTGAGTGAACTCCGGGAGTTTGGACAGGGAGGCCTGGTGTGCTGCGATTCATGGGGTCGCAAAGCGTCGGACACGACTGAGCGACTAAACTGAACTGAATGTTATTCTTTTCAAGTGAGCAAAGATCATTGTGCTACATAAGCAAAATGATAGCTGGGGCATTTCATTTGATTACTGTAATTAACATATGTGCTTCTGAGAATGCAGGGAAAGACTTCTTAGAGAAAATGGGAGATGGTCTTCGAGTCCACTGAACCCTACGGTACATTGTGGCAGGGACACCTTAGGCACCTTCTCAGATTCCTTCTGCCCCTGCAGAGCCCATTGTTTGGTCTTAGCCGTGACCACAGTGACTGGCTACTCACTGCTGCAGCAGTCTGCTGCCTAGGGCTGACCAGGCACTTGTCTGTTATGCTGGCTCTCCCTGGCTGCTGCTGGGGTAATCATCTGGAGTTTCTGGCTCCTGTACCACTTTTGTACTTGGATGAAACACTAAAGAGCATGGTGTCTGGCTTCCCAAACGGCTGTCAAAAAATCTGGATGGTGCAGTGCAACGGGCTGGATGTTAACTCACTCAGGATGAATTTTGATCAATAGAAATAGGAGAGAGTGGCAGACCAATTGTCACCCTCCCTCCTTTTCATTAACTGACTACCCCATGGCAAAGTTCATGCACACAGCCTTCCCATGCGTAACTTTCCGTTTCTCTTGTCTTGCCTCTCTTTCTCTCACTTTCACTGCCCTGGGTTTCTGTGTGTATGTGCTCAGTCGCTTGGTCGTGTCCAACGCGTTGTGGCTCCACGGACTGTAGCCCACCAAGTTCCTCTGTTTATGGGATTTTCCAGGCAAGAATGCTGGAGTGGGTTGCCATTTCCCCTTCCAGGGGATCTTCCCGACCCAGGGATGGAAGCTGTGTCTCCTCCCGCATCTCCTGCATTGGCAGGCAGACTCTACTGAGCCACCTGGAAGAACTCTTATCTGTCCTCCATCCTCATATACAGTTAAGTCAGGGAGATAATACACAGGTACTGACTTGTGTGGTGTAGATAAAGTGCTGTGCCTCAGAGAAACAGGGAAATAATTAAAGGTTCCAAGTATCTAGGAAGGTTTCATGATAGAGATGAAACTTGAATAACATTTTAAAGAATGGATAATATCTGACTGGGTAGAGGGGAGACAGAGACCAGGAGGCGAGCATTTCAAGCATGCAGACTGCATATAGTACCTGCTATGCACTCACTATCCCTGTGTTCTTGGTAGCCGAATCCCTGGGGCTTTATGGGCTCCCTTAAACTCATCTCTGGAACCCAGGCTAATCTGTGATATACAAAGATTCATGATTTGACAATTTTCTTAAAACAATAACAACAAGAAAATTAAAAATGACGTTGAATTTAAACTCCAAATCTGGGTCTTCAAACAGGTATAAATTCTGAAAAGGGCCAATTAAATTTTACTAATAAAAATAAACATTTTTGATGGAAAGGTACTTTCTTGATAACCTTGATGCCAAAGAGTAAATAAATGAATACATATTAAACAGCATAGTCAGACTCATAGGATAGTTTACATAAAAATGAAAACAGGTAGCAATTCACTTTAGAGTAATATTGAATTATGTTCTGGGAATAAATGAATTGAACTCTTTGACAAGACAGTCTAGTCTACTTGAACTAGAAATTCAAGTATGTGTCCTATAAATTTTTGTTGATCTGGGAGTAAAATTCAAGAATTCAATTCAATTGAATTGAGGACAGCTTATTAGTTGAGAACTCACAATTCAGCATAAAAAGCCCTACTTGAATTTAAATAATTGAATTGAGTATAATTATGATACTTAAAGACATTTTATGAAGGGAGAGAAAACAGAAAATTAAGAAATATTCCTAAAGACTTTATGAAAAATTCTCTTTTCATTAACTGACACAAGGAGACAGATTGTGTTCCTCGACTATCAGCTATCTCCTTTCTCTCTTTTCCTGAGTGTAACTAAAATTTCAAAAGTTCAGTGTATGAAGTATATGCTGATAAACTGAAATGATGAAGGAATTTGCTCCAAATACTCTAGGGAAAAGAAACTGGGTGAGGAGTAGACAGGAAGATCATGGGATAGCTGGTAGGTCATGAAGCTCCATTATTCCTTCTCTTTTGTACATATTTGAAATTTTTACAGTATAAAGTGCTTATAAAATCCAGTATATTTTTAGTAGATGACAAATGAATCAAATCTAAATTTTCTTCATCTTTTTCAAGGGGTTTATAAATATATATTCATTATTTTGTTTCATCTGAGTATATCCTGTTATTAGGGGTAAGACAGAGGAAGGATGGGTTTGGCAGGAGGAGTGATGGGACAGAGTTGTTAGGTGTAAGGAAAATAAGCAACTTTGAAGACAGTTTACAGGAGTCAATAACTGACTTAAAATAAAGAGGTAGAAGTTGAAGTTTCTGCAGTTGAGTAGATGACTGAAAAGTGTTGTATTAGTCATTCAGTCATGTCTGACTCAGAGAAGGCAGTGCCACCCCGCTCCAGTACTCTTGCCTGGAAAATCCCATGGATGGAGGAGCCTGGTGGGCTGCAGTCCATGGGGTCACTAGGAGTCGGACTCGACTGAGTGACTTCACTTTCACTTTTCACTTTCATGCATTGGAGAAGGAAATGGCAACCCACTCTAGTGTTCTTGCCTGGAGAATCCCAGGGATGGAGGAGCCTGGTGGGCTGCCACCTCTAGGGCTGCACAGAGTTGGACACGATTGAAGTGACTTAGCAGCGGCAGGATGTCTGACTCTTTGCAGCCCCATGGATCTTAGCCCACCAGGCTTCTTTGTCCACAGAATTCTCCAGGTAAGGTTGCTGGAGTGGGTTGCCATTCTCTTCTTCAGGGGATCTTCCTGACCCGGGAATCTAACCTGGGTCTCCCGCATTAGCAAGCAGATACTTTATGGTAGCACCACTAATTCCTGAGAATGTAGAGATAAGATTGGTGTTAGGAGGGATCAAGAAAGATGTAAACAGCATGGTTTGGTTGGCTTGATTTTGAGGCACCTAAAGGATATTCCTCCCAAGGAACATGTTTCAAATATTTATCTTGCAATAAAATACCACAGTCCTTTTTGATAGGAACCACACCTTAATATTTTCAGAGGTATCCTTCCTTTTAACAGGTTTGTCTGCACAGCAGCCTTAGGAAGACTCAGGAACCTTTACTGAGAAAATGTTATGTTTTCAAGACTAAGAAGTTAAGGATTAAAAACTTTGTTTTTAATCATAAAAACAAAAACTACCAAATCTTGATCCTCTTGGTATTTAGTAAAAAGAGTGCTTTACAACCATTTATTATCATTTCCTCCCAACTCAGTCAAATTGCTGTCTCCTTATTTTAGGTTGAGTAATTTGACCAAAGTCTAGGTACTAACCATGGGCAAAGTCCAAGTTAAACCTGCATTTTTACTCCTTATCACTTTTGCTTGATCTTAAAAAAAAAAAAAAATCTCCACAGCAGTTATAAAATAATAAAAACATATTCATGAAACAACCAGAAGTATATTCCTGCAAATAGTGTTTTTCAGCTGAGCTCCATGTAACCATGCTCCCACATTTTCATATTGCACCTTCACCAAGTTCTTCCAGTAACAGAATATTCTCTCTGCTTATTTCCCTTTAGTTTATTAATTCATATTTTCTAGGCTAAACATATTTCATCAGAGTACTTAAGGGATAGTCTACCCACTCCAGTATTCTTGGGTTTCCCTGGTGGCTCAGCGGGTAAAGAATCTGCCTGCAATGCGGGAGACCCTGGGTTTGATCCCTGGATTTGATCCTTGGGTTAGGAAGATCCCCTGGAGAAGGGAATGGCTGCCGACTCCAGTATTCCGGCCAGAATTCCATGGACTAGATAGTCTATGAGGTCTCAAAGAGTTGGACACGACTGAGTGACTTTTACTTTCATATATGGTATTCAGTCCATTCAGAAGTTTGCTAGGACAAACTTCTAGCATTAACCAGACACCTTCTCAGCCTTTCTTACAGAAAAAGATTTTTGTATGTGTGAATATTGGACTTGTTGTTGCTGTTATTCATTGTTCAGTCACTAAGTCATGTCCACCTCTTTGCAACCCTGTGGACTGCAGCACGCCAGGTTTCCCTGTCCTTCTCTATGTCCCAGAGTTTGCTCAAATTCATGTTCATTGAGCCAGTAATGCTATCTAAACATCTCATCCTTTGTTTCCCCTTTCTCCTCCTGCCCTCAGTCTTTCCCAGCATTCGTGTCTTTTCCAGTGAGTCAGCTCTTTGCATCAAGCAGCCAAAGTATTGGAACTTCAGCTTCAATATCAGTTCTTCCAATGAATATTCAGGGTTGATTTCCTTTAGGATTGACTGGTTCGATCTCCTTGCAATCCAAGGAGCTCCTCAGAGTCTTCTCTAGCATTGCAATTTGAAAGCAACAATTCTTTAGTTGTCAACCTTCTTTATGGTCCAGCTCTCACATCTGTACATGACTACTGGAAAAACCATAGCTTAGACTATATTGGACTTGTTATTTTATTAGGTAAAACATAAAAGGTGGGCCTTTCAGATTCACTCCTCCCCTTCTTTTTTGTCTTTATGCAGTTTTCCATAGGCTACTTCATTCCTGACCAAACAGGATCACACCTAAAATATAGCTCTTTTTCTTTCTTTTGCATTAATTTTGCTTTAGGTACTTCCTCTGAGACTACTGGTTAAGGGTCTAATAAAACTTAAGGAGTATTAGATTCTTAGGTTGTGACCCTTCTGTTCTCAAACTTGCTGTGAGATCTTATCATCTAATTGGCCACATGAAAGAATATAATGAGAGACAGATTCAGGCTGGGAACCTGAATCAGGCTCCCAACTGATGTAGTTTCATGGGAAAGAGAGAGGGGAACATGACTTTTAAACTCATGTGCCAAACGATAAGCTTGGCCTAATTTGATGTCTTGGGCTCAGATCAATCATTAATAATGCTTCCCCTTCAGAGTTAGTTGGGGCAAAAACCAGAAAGGAAATTAGGAGAAAGGAGCAAAGACCTCAGCTTTCCTTTACCTGTAAAGAAACAGACTACAATAAGGTTTTGGTGAGAATGGCAGTTTATAGGTGAGACTGTCAGAAATAAAGTTGGAATGATAAGCCTGAATAGGACAATGTAAAGAGATTCTGCACAGAGGAGAAGCCCGAAGAATGGGATCTCTGGTAGAAAGGGGTACTGAAACAGAGAAAATGGGGCCCCCAAATAAGCCTTATCTAGGATTTTATCTGAGGTAGTTTCTAAAACATTTATTATCTTTGGCTTAAATAGTATATACTAATTTAAGACTTGCTTTACTCCATTGTTTTTTTTTAAATTTATTTATTATTAGTAGTATTTTTGTTTTGCGCTTGGTGTTTGTTAGACTTCCCAGGTGGTGCAATGGTAAAGAATCTGCCTACCAAGCAAGAGATGCAGGCTCTATCTTTGTGTCAGGAAGATCCCTGGAGCATGAAGTGGCAACCCACTCCAGTATTCTCGCCTGGAGAATCCCATGGACAGAGAAACCTGGTGGGCTACAGTTCTTGGGGTTGCAAGAGTCAGACATGATTTAGCCACTAAACAGCAGCAGCATGGGCCTCTCTTATGGTTTCTCTTGAAAGTCTTCAGCTCTTCACAAGCCCCTCTCCCCAAGCTTAATATACCTATTGGATCCAGAGGACACATCTGCCTCCTTCCCCCACCTTCCTTCCCTCACTCTCCCTGGGGCAGAGGGCACAGTCATTCCCAGTGGACTTTTGCTCAAAGTCTTAAAAAAGCCCCTGTGGGTTTTATGCAAGGTATTTAAATATTTCCAGGAATGAGAACAGACTACCTAGCTGCCTGCCTCCACAAAAAAACAACCAAAACACTAAAATTAGGGCAAACTGGGGCTCTTGGCGGAGAAGGCAATGGCACCCAACTCCAGTACTCTTGCCTGGAAAATCTCATGGACAGAGGAGCCTGGTGGGCTGCAGTCCATGGGGTCGCACAGAGTCAGACACGACTGAAGCGACTTAGCAGCAGCAGCCGCAGGGGCTCTTGGTTGGTAGAACTGACTTCCAGAGCTTCTGTACCTAGTAAGTGTCTAGCGCATAGTAGGGGCTCCTTAAACCTGTGTGGAATCCTGGGCAGGCCCAGCCTGTCAGCCAGGCTGCAGTCTGGGAAGGACAACCTTCTGGGCTCCTGTCCGTGCTTCACTCTGGACACTGTCCACCCTTTTTGTTGTTGTTGTTCGGTCACTACGTTGTGTCCGACTCTTTGTGACCCCATGAACTGAGGTACACCAGGCTTCCCTGCCCTTCACTATCTTCTGGAGTTTGCGCAAACTCATGTCCATTGAGTCAGTGATGCCATCCAACCATCTCATCCTCTGTCACCCCTTCTTCTCCTGTCTTCAGTCTTTCCCAGCATCAGAGTCTTTTCCAGTGAGTGGGTTCTTTGCATCAGGTGGCCAAAGTATTGGAGCTTCAGCGTTAGCATCAGTCCCCCAGTGAATATATAAGGTTGATTTCCTTTAGGATTGACTGGTTTGATCTGCTTGCAGTCCAAGGGACTCTCAAGAGTCTTCTCTAGCACCACAGTCACCACAGTTTGAAAGAATCAATTCTTGAGTGCTCATTCTTCTTTATGGTCCACCTCTTCTTCTGTTGTTATCTTGATCTGCCCGAGGAAAAAGCTCTAAGTATTTCACTGCAGATTCCCAACATACGTGAGGAAATATTTCTTGTTCTCCGATAAAAATGTTAAAAAAAAAAAAAAAAGGAAGGTGGCTAGAGAGAGCCGTGAAAGAAGAAAAAAAAATTGAATGGTTATCTGCTAACAAGAAAGGAAACTCATGAAAGGAAGGGAGAAAACATGGATATTGCTAAGAAAAGGCAACTGTGAGATTTCTTGTGTTTTTTTGGTCATGGGGCACATGGGATCTTAAGTTCCCAATCAGGGATCAAATCTGAACTTCTTGCATTGGAAGTTCAGAGTCCTAAGCACTGGACTGGCAGGGAAGTCCCCACGGAGGGATTCCTGATCAGTTCCCCCGATCCTTTATCTACAGGTGACCGTCATGCTCCCTGGCAGCATTCTCTACAGGGCGTGTGTCAGTCAAGTGACTAGGCCTGACTGCTCTGACTTGCTGCTGAGGCTGAAACACTAAAAGGAGAGTAATTTGCTTCTGGCCTTCTCTCTAGACTCCCCCAGATCAGAAAGCCTCTTCAGTCTAAGGCTGGGGGTGGGGGTGGTATAGGATTGAACATGCTCTGGATTCTGTACAAATTCCTCCTTCAACCAGGCTGACTGGCTCCAAATTTATTGTAACTTTCCAAGTGAGATAGTGAGGGAGAGGGAGGGATAGGCGGGAGACATAAGGAAAAGGAGAGGGAGGGTTAAGTGGATCTTAGATGTCTGTGTGCTTTGATTTTTATAATTTTCAGAGCAGATTTTAAAGAATTAACTTGTGTGCTCTCTTTAGAATTTCACATAACACCAAATCTGAGACAAAATGTATGTAAAATATACACTGGGAATGTCGTAGGATGAAGGTCAAAAGGTCATTTAAAGAGAGATGGGGCGTTGGCAGCTGGTGTTACTAAATCCCTACTGTGCATTTTTGAAGCTCCATCATTGAATCACATGATAAGACTAGGAAAATAGGATTTCGAAGTATTGATAAGCAGCAATTTAGTAATCTTAGATAACCATCAAAATAGTTTTGTCAAAAAGTTTCCTGTTACAAAGTTATCTTACTTTCATTTTTCAGACTGGTACCCTTGGGGTATTGATGCGGAGGAGAATGAGAGCTGGGAGTGGTGCAGAGGTCCCCAAGGTGTAGAGGTGCTCACAGGAACAGATAAGGTGCATTTCTTCCCAAGTCTTCCTTCAGTGATGGCTGTGGTGAGCATTTGCCCTGTAAAAGTAGCAAATTTCCAAATCAGTTTTTCTTGGAGTGTTCCTTGTTAAATATTTACTAGCACACCCCTGTCACAGATCTGTTTATGTTGTAAAAAGAGTGAATTATAGGACATGTTTGTGTAAAACAGAGCTTTTGAAAAAGGTCTCATGGCCACAAAGAAGCTTGAAAACCATGCCTCAGTTTTCTGAGTAATGTACCTAGTGAATACTATAATTGGAAGAACTATGAATCATTTTACTATTTACTTGGGTATTTGTTTTAAGAGATGGCATTGATTTTCTTAGTCTCTAAAACTATAGCAGTTGAATTACATACCATTAGCTTTCTAATAAATCCACGTACAATGACAGTTTAAAGTACTTTACGATGTTTTAAGATACATCAAAGAAAAGAAAAACCCTTGGTTGTGGGCTTGGAGTTTAGTAAATTTAGGCTTTATTGGATTAGTCAGTTAAGTAATTACAGAACTGGATGTGTTCCAGAAAAATACCATTCCTCTACACGTTGTATGCCATGGAACAGTGTTAATATTTAAATTCTTGGTACTGTTTCTGATCCTTAGGGGTTATATATTGGAATACCATGCTTATTTATCCCATGTTACTTTTGACTCCCTAACATTTTTTCCATTTTCCTGCTTGCTAAAGTAGCTCCCTAAAATGGTACTTTGAGAACTAATATGGTCCATCATGTTATCACAAGTGTTGGTGATTTAAGCATTAGATCACTTTCCTCAGGTCTCCACCCTCTCTCTTCTTGTGGCTCCTTTCTCAGGCTTTCTTAGGTCAAATGTGAGGTCAT
Source organism: Nanger dama (assembly GCA_917880005.1). Taxonomy (NCBI): domain Eukaryota; kingdom Metazoa; phylum Chordata; class Mammalia; order Artiodactyla; family Bovidae; genus Nanger; species Nanger dama. The sequence continues at coordinate 20,704,079 of CAKJTW010000010.1, forward strand.
TTGGGGGCTATTTTTACTTTGGTCTCTGGTCCCATGAGGCTAGCTGGCTCAGGGATGAAAGAGGCCAAAACGCAAGTTGGGCAGAAGAGGAGGGACAAAACTTCCTTTCGGTCTAAACCATATTTTGGCCTGTTAACCAGAGAGCTCTGCAAAGGGATTCTGGGCACATGGACCTTTGATTTTCATTTCCCAAAGCTTCTAAATATCTTTCCCAGGACCTGTGGGAGAGTGGCTGGGCTGATGCAGGAGTTGGGTAATTGGGGTCTCCTGGTTAGTGGCATGAATATCCATGGTCAGAGGAGCCTGGTGGGCTACAGTCTATGGAGTTGTAAAGAGCAACAGAACAACTGAACACACACACACAGACATCATTCCAATGGGAGCCTCCGTGAGTGGCTGTCTCGTTTTCAACTCCAGTTACCTGCCCCTGCCTGTCCCTCAGCCAGGTCTGATGCAGGGGATCTAATGCTGAAGCTCCAATACTTCAGCCACCTGATGTAAAGAGCTGACTCATTGAAAAGATCCTGATGCTGGGAAAGATTGAGGGCAGGAGAAGGGGGCGATAGAGGATGAGATGGTTGGATGGCATTACTGATTCAATGGACATGAGTTTGAGCAAGCTCTAGGAGATAGTAAAGATAGGAAATCCTGGCATGCTGCAGTCCATGCAGTTGCAAAGAGTCAGACACAATTTAACTAGTAAACAGCAACAACAACAACAAATCCAGTGTTTACAAAGACACCCTTCAGTTCTGCTTTTTTGTTCTGGTACCAAAACCTAGAGCCTCTAACAGGGATGATTCCATTAGAGACATAGATTCTGACCATGTGTCCTAATATCCCAGGACTGAAAAGCAATCATAAGAATTATTTTGAGTGAAGGTGGTCAAAAGGTATAAACTTTTAGTTATAAAATAAGTAAGTCATGGAGATGAAATGTAATAGTGACTATAGTTAATAATACTGAACTCCATGTTTGAAAATTGCTAAGAGTGTAGATCTGCAAAGTTCCTATCACAGGAACACAATTCTGAAACTATGTACAGTGATGAATGTTAACTAGATATTGCACTGATCATTTTCCAACATACATATAAATCAAATTATTATGTTTTATACCTGAAACTAATATAATGTTGTACGTCAATTATACCTCAAGAAAAATTTTTTGGAAGGGGAAAATAAATCAGTCCTTGTATCATATAAATAAGACTCTCTTTCTTCCCTGGGAATGAGTTCTTTCGTTGGGAGATTTTTCTGAATGTCACACAAACCCCTTCTCCTCCCGCTACTAATTTGCCAGACTTGTCTGGATGTGTTTAATTTAAGTAGCAGACCCAGTCTGAGTCCACGGCCAGAGGCAAATCAGTCTGCAACAAGGTCAGCTTGACAAACATGCCCAGGCATGCCTGAAACTCAGCAAGTGGACAATATTCACTGTATAAATAAAAGGAAGTGGGAAAAGAAGCAGAGGTCAAAGACGGGAGAACGAAAAGACAGCCTGACCCTGTGCCACTGTCTGCCTCAGGTTCCCTTTTGATTTGTATTTTGATGTTTCATTTGCTACAGAAATGGTGGTACACCCACGGGTCTGCCTTTCTTCTCTCTACATTTTGAGCCATAAATACTTTGTGGGTCAGGCTCCCTCCTGGCCTAGGTGTGCGTGCCTGCGTGTGCTCGTGACTGATTTGCCTCAGCTGTGTCTGATTCTTTGTGACCCTATAGACTGCAGCCCGCCAATCCTCTCCGTCCACGGAATTCTCCAGGCAACACTACTGGAGTGGGTCTCCAGGCCCCTCCTCCAGGGGATCTTCCCCACCCAAGGAACAAACCCTCATCTCTTACGTCTCCTGCATTGGCAGGGGCACCAATGGCACCACCTGGAAAGCTTGGACTAGATGTAGTGCTCACCAGAAATGCTTAAGAAACATTTTTGAAAATAATTTTCTTTTTTTTTTTTAATGCAAGGAGTGGTGACCAAAAGTGAACGTAGATATGAGACTAAAATGACAACAAAAAAACTTGTCACTTTGCTTTGAACTGAGTGCACTGTGAAAAGAATAAGGCCCTTTCTGCAATGTGATGTATACAGTCCTGCTGGGACCACTTTCACTGTGTCTCTTCAGCGGCTGTCTTGGGAGCTGGGTCAGAGCACCATTAAAGATGGCAGCGCCAACTCCTGCTGCCAGCTCCAGCTCAGACACAGTGGGAAAACAACTCCCCCAAGCTACGACTGACCACCTTCATTGATTTTTCTCTAGTTCTGTCTTTGTAAGAAACAATGAATGTATAGCCAAACTCACTATCCTTATATATTTTTATTTCTGGGACTGTTAGTGAGATATCTCAACAGATAATATAAATTTGATTTGTGTGTGTGTGTGTCTCTTTTAAAAGTAGCCAAGTAAGCAAGTGCATGGAAGTAATTAAAATAGTGTCATTTCAAATCTTATTGAAGGTTATAATGAGGACTGTTATTTCAGAGTCTCTTAATAACAGAGGTGGAGGGAAAAAACCCTCTCCAACAAAAAACCAAATTCGGGTGGCCTAGGTCTCTCATTGGGCTTCCCAGGTAGCACAGTGATAGAGAATCCACCAATGCGGGAGACATGAGACACAGGTTCGATTCCTGGGTCCAGAAGATCCCCTGGAGTAGGAAATGGCAACCCACTCAAGTATTCTTGCCTGGGAAATCCCATGGACAGAGGAGCCTGGTAGGCTAGAGTGCATGGGATTGCCAAGTGGGACATGACTGAGTGAGCACACACACAATCTCTCATCATCCATATTGATCTATATTCTAGGTATGTCTTCACTTTTATAAAAAATGGTGATAGAGGTGTGCAGAGCAATCCTATCATCGGCCTTCACTTACAAAAGGAGTTTTGTGAGTTGGAAGCAGAGCGGCAACACCTTGTGTCTTCTTATGTAGTGAAACAGTCCATTTTGGGGCTGAACCTCATCCAGCCTTTCCCCTTCCCTTGCAGCTCTTGGGTCAGCCATGTGACCAGGTTCTGTCCAGAGCAGCCTCAGTGGAAGGAAGTCTGCTTCCAGGAGCTTCTGCTTCCTGCCTCTTGGAATCCTAGAAACTGAGCTCAGGGCCACACCCACATGAGCAGCAAGACAGAGGAGCTCGGGTCCCTAAAACTGTGGGTGACTGCATCAATTCCAGCCCTCCCACCCAGATGTTTCTGAGAGAAAGAAATTTGGTCTGTGGCTTAATACCACACAGGTTTATTTCTTGATCACATCACCTTGTCCAATGCTGGTCAGCAGGAGAAACCTACTCATTGTGGTAACCAGAGACCCAGGCTGAAGCATTCCATCTCAATCAGTGCTTCCACCGTGGCTGAGACAAGCAAAGGGAGTGTAGTAAATTGTACACTCTTAAAGCTTTCATCCGAAAACAACATACACATCATGTTTTTGTCTAGTGCAAGTGATGTTACCATACCTAATCTGAGGGTGGAGAAGTACCAGCCTATTGTGTGCCCCAAAGGGAGAAGAACCAGAGTATGTGAACTGTCCTAATGACTACTGCAGTTTCTATTTTGTTCAAGCCATTATTATTTGGGGTTTTCAGTTACGTTCACAGAGAAGGCAACGGCACCCCCACTCCAGTACTCTTGCCTGGGAAATCCCACGGACGGAGGGGCCTGGTGGGCTGCGGTCTGTGGGGTCGCTAGGAGTCGGACATGACGGAGCGACCTCACTTTCACTTTTCACTTTCATGCATTGGAGAAGGAAATGGCAGCCCACTCCAGTATTCTTGCCTGGAGAATCCCAGGGACGAGGGAGCCTGGTGGGCTGCCGTCTGTGGGGTTGCATAGAGTCGGACACAACTGAAGTGACTTAGCAGCAGCAGTTAACGTTCAACTTTTCTGAATCCCAACTGATATGGGAATGATCACATCAGTAAGAGAGATTGTTGCTGAAGATCCCCCTTGTACTCTGCAGGATTTGCAGGGTCATTTTCTCCCTGTGGTTTTCTGGGAGAAACACCTCCTCCTCTCATCTCATTTGCAGTCATCCTTGAATTGTTAAGATCTAGTACACTGATGACAAATTTCTAAGAATCTCCACTCCTACAGTTTATGTTGTCATCTCTAGATCCTTCTTGGTTTAGAAACATTTCCAATTTTTGGAAAATACAGCTCTATTTTTGCTCAATTCTGCCTTTTTCCTATATTCAAACCTAACTCCTGGAGTTCTACATCTTTCCCAGTTGCTTTACATATGTTCTTCCCTGCCTCAATTTGGTAATCATTTTTACTTGACCCTACTATACCTTCCAAATACATAGAAAAATGGGTTGTTTATAGCTATTGTGTTTATTCTCTTCCTGTTCACCTTTTCTGAACTGTCCCATAATAAGGCTTCTGTTTTGCTTCATTCCACTGAAACTGTTCTAAAAAGTCACTGATGGCTTTTTTTTGTCAAAAAAACAGAAGTGTTTGTCTAAAACTCTGGAATTCCCTGGAAACATGATTTCATATATTTTATACAGTGAGATAATAGTCATAGAGAAAAACAATCATAGGTTTAGTAAAACACAATAGAACCACATTAGCATTTGAGAGGTTTAGTAATGCATTCTGTTCTGCTGTAAGTAAAATCATATGTCTGTCTTATCTTTCCCTGTCCCAAAACACAGAAACCATCTGTAGCTGAAGGCTGACATGAGATACTTTTTTTCTTTAGATCAGTCCTCTTCTGCAACATATGCATTAGTTCTGTAATTCACAATGTTTATTTACTATATGTAGCTGTCACCTAGAAACAGGCCTACTTCATTAAAAAAAAAATCAAGTGAGTTGCAGGGATAAAAATTCTATAGACTATTGACAGAGGAAGTCCTTTTTTTTTTGGTTCCTGGAGAGCTAGCCTACACAGAATGGACTATACATGCTCTTTCGCAGTCTTATTCTTTAGCAGGAAAGCAGAGCTGTATCAGTTTTGAATATGAAGGACAAAAACCAGCTCTAGAGATACCAAGCAATAGTCTAGGTATAGTTATGGATTTAACACACTCATTTAATTTCATTGGAAAAAATAATGAAACTGGTGAAAAATATTTATGGAACCAGAGGAAAGCATATTTTGCTGGTTTTACTTTATGTTTGAAGTTTTGGGTATAGCTCTACCCATAAATACTGAAATGCCTAGCATAAAGAACACAGCCTGGGGCATACCCCATAAAACTTACAGTGCAATTAAATGAGCAATTTCCACTGGAAATAAAATTGGTATGTTGAGCGGAATATGAATTAAACGGTGCATCGAACTCAGGACTGCACTAGGCTTTTGAGAGGAACCTTCTGGTTTCAGTAGCACAATGCAGTCCATCTATAGGTCAAGGCCAGTAAGTAACAAAAGATAACTGTAGTTAGCATGAAAATCAGGGCATTTCAAATTATGGTTAATAAAGTTCCCTTGTCATTATGCCTCTTGGATGGGCCCAGCAAAGTGATACTAGTGATAAAGGATTCAATCTGACCCTCCATTACACTGTACACACACTGAGTTCTTCCATTGTGTTTGCTACACAGAATTAAAAGAAAATATTTATTTATTTGGCTGTGCCAGGTTTTAGCTGTGGCATGTGGGATCTCGTTCCCTGACCAGGGATCAAATCCCAGCTCCCGGCATTGGGAAGGTGGAGTATTTGCCACTGAATCAAAACAGAAGTCCCACGCTATACAGAATTTGTGACATGTCACTCAAAGTTTATTTTCACCTTCTGAATGTTCCCTTCTGCATCAAAGTCAGCCAGGTGTCCTTTGAAAAACATTCGTGAAGATTTCAACTGGAAAACCAAAACATCATTAGCACAAATATTGGTTGGTGTTAGAGACCACATTCTGTCCTGTTTCATTTCTGGGACCTTATTGGGAGACTAAAGGTCAATGATTCACTGCTATCTTAAGGGAAAACTCAGCTCAGGAAAGGATTTATGTCTGTGGCCCTGTGAGGTGCCATATGTATATGTTTGATTTGGGAAAGGACTCGCTTAGAAGTACAGAGTGAGTGATTGATAGTTGCTCATTCATGTCCAACTCTTCGCCACCCCATGGACTGTAGCCTGCCAGGCTTCTCTGTCCATGGAATTCTCCCAGGCAAGAATACTGGGGTGGGTTGCCATTCCCTTCTTTAGGGGATCTTCCTGACCCAGGAATTGAACCCAGGTCTCCTGCACTGTCTGCAGATTCTTTACCATCTGAGCTATCAGGGAAGCCCTGAATGAATATTATTTATGTAAAATGTTTACAAGTCAAACTATATATCTTTTTGAAATTGCATCATTTCACTGTAGTTTTGTCTGAATTCAACTTCTCTTGCCAAAATAAGTGGTGTCTGTCATTTTTCTAATTGCAAAAATGAATATATATATGAATATGAAACATTTCAAATGAAAAAATATTTTCCAAGGCAGGGTATATTTTGAATTTGCCAAGTACTTGTCCCACCCAGAGCTACATCTCAGCGTATCTTATTTGCATATCTATAGTTTTTGTCCTGAACCAAACAAATATGCTGTTTCCTATTCTTTTGTCCAGGGGCTGGTTTTCCTAAAATGAGCAACTGTGTGTGTTTAGATGGCTGATCAGTTCCTCCCAACAGATCTGCAGCCATGGAAGTGTCTGGAAGCACAGGATGAGGTAACTGAAAGCTGGTCTCTTGGAGCCAGGAAGTGGGAATTTGAAGCTAGTTACAAGAGAGGAAGATGTAGGAGTTAATTAGGAGCTAAAGCTGTAAAGTCGCTTTCTGTGTGTGACCCTGATGCATCAGACATTTCTTAGCCTAAAGACAGTAAAAAAAGCCACTTTATTTAGATTAACAGAGCATTATATAACCGGAAAATTTTACAGCTTTATGTGTATAGTGAATAGTTTGTGAAGGAAAAGACTTCCCCTCTGTTTATTGTTTGGATAAGGTGGGGGTGGGGGGAAGCAACCTACCAATTGTTTAATGAAGTATCTTTCTTTTTTGAAGACAATAGCCTGGAGGCATAAAATTGGGTTATTTTAATCGGAATCGCAGCTCCTATGCTACTGCTTTTCACAGTTAAAATCATTTCCTATTTTCCTGGGAAAGCTCTTGTTAGTTTGAAAACGTCTTTGTTAATTAGCAAGCTATGACGCAATGCATCTATATATCTTTAGAGCTCTGGCGCCAGCTAGTGGTCGAAGAGGGGAGACGCGTGGTTCGCTCCCAAATTGGAGAAAGCGGCTGTCATCTTCTTGTCTCACCTTAACTAACCATCATTCTTCCGCATTCCCCAGCCGTCCGCCCGGCCACGCCGCCCGCCCCCCGCCGCCCGTCAGTATAACAGGGGATCATTGCGGTGTGGCCGGAGAGGAGCAGACCAGATTATAGAGGAAAGGAGAGGAAAGTGGTGAGCAGGGGCTCAGAGAGGAAAAGCCAGATGAATGCAATCGTTTTTCCAAAGGATTTGAGAAGCGATCTTGAAGTACTCTTGCCAGGTTGATGCAGCAGCTTAATCTTTTGCCACTGGATGTTTAGCCTTTTGTTTTTCATTTATATGTATATGCTGCTGCTAAGTCACTTCAGTCCTGTCCGACTCTGTGCGACCCCATAGACGGCAGCCCACCAGGCTCCCGCGTCCCTGGGATTCTCCAGGCAAGAACACTGGAGTGGGTTGCCATTTCCTTCTCCAGTGAATATATAATTAGAACACGTACTGACTATGGAGTTTCACCACAAACACAGCACTGAGAACAGACACGCTGTAAGCCTAAATTTGTGTTCATTTTTAAGTAGCAAATATTTCTACTGTGAATAGGCTCTACTACCTTCATACTGGTACAACTCAAAGATGAAAAACTCTCAAATGGTTAATAAAGCAGAAACCTCTTAAGATGATATTTGTAGCTGGTACACCATGAAGAAAATATAAAAATTCCAGGCAAAAGACACTTTATTTGGGTTGCATGAAGTAAATTTAGTCTTGAAGCCCAGTCTGCTCTTCAATTGAAATAGGTTCTGATGATTTGCAAGAAAACTGAAAACATGCAGTATTTATTTTAAGAACAAAGAATCTTTGGCAGGCCATTTTTCTCATTTAATTAGGCCATAACTGATCTTACTAGGGTTATGGTGGGACTTTAAATGCTAATAAATAAAGTCTAAAGCTGAGACATTTCTTTCATTAAATAGCAGAAACTGTTTATAACTCTATGATTGCTAAAATCAATTACTAGTACTAATATTCGATGTGAAGTTTACTATGAAAACAAGTTGAAGCTTTTGAAGAACTTTCCTTTTTAGATGTCATTTGTATGTCTGTATCTGTATCAGTTATAGATAATAATCTGATCTGCAATTTTTTTGTAATAATATTTTTGGAAGGCAGATATAATTTAGAGGAAGTTTCAGGCAGGAAGAATTGTCACTCTAACCTGGGAGTCTAATTTATGTTACTCTGCTTTTGGGGAGATATACTTAAAATCTTCTCTATGTGAGATAGATTTTGGTCATGGTTTTGCTCTGTGAAATTTACATAAGCTACTATTTTAAGCTTATTTTATACTTTTACTAAAAGCTGCATATTTCATATTAAAAATTCACCCAACCTTGTTAGTCAAGTTAAAGTGTAGATGTGTTCTGTTTGATTTTAAACATCTTGTAACTTTTAGTGAATAATAAGACCCTGGTTAAAAATCTTAAAATCTTTAGTTGTTCTGGTCTCCTTTGTGTCTCTTTTATCTTTTTCTTGAGATGGAAGTTGAGTTTATATAATTGAATATGAGTTTCAAATCAGTGGGCTTCCCTGGTGGCTCAGCTGGTAAAGAATCCTCCTGCAATGTGGGAGATCTGGTTTGATTCCTGAGTTGGGAAGATTGCCTGGAGAAGGGAATAGCTACCTACTCCAGTATGCTGGCCTGGAGAATTCCATGGACGCCATAGCCCATGGGGTTGTAAAGAATTGGACATGACTGAGCAACTTTCACTTCAAATCAGTACCTGAAAAGGATTTGTAAAAGAAAAGTAACATAAACAAGGCTCTTTTAATGATAGGGCTTTCCTGGTGGCTCAGTGGTAAAGAATCCACCTGCAATTCAGGAGACACAGGAGACCCAGGTTCGGACCCTAGGTTGGAAAGGTCCTCTGGAGGAGGGCATGGCAATCCACTCCAGTATTCTTGCCTGGAGAATCTCCTGCACTCATGTACAGAGGAGTCTGGAGGGTTACGGTCCATAGAGTTGCAAAGAGTTGGACACGACTGAGCAGCAGAGCAGCTTTCAATGACAGTAGCTTAATTGAAACGGAAAAGAATGATAGAATTTAATTGTCATAAAATTTTGAGAGTTACAACAAGATAAAATAGTTCATGTGCTCTTAAAACGTCTTCATAGTATGTGAGTATGTACTTATTTTAAATGCTGAGTTTGTGATTAGGTCTCTCTTAAAAACTGTTAATTGTTGCCTTAAAATATTTTGATGCTTACTATAATCCTTATGTAACTTCCCATATGGTGCCAAGTAAATGCTTTGAAATGTCATTCCATCATAATTTGAAATTTATTCATACAGATTTTAAGATTTAGCATTTGAATTTAATTTCTTACTACTTTTTGATATTATAAAAGTAGAAATTAACTCTATATTGCACAATGAATGCATTTGAAGGAAGGAAGGAAAACATACCTGGATATACATATATATATATACATATTTTTTCCTCTTTAGAGGTTTCTCTGATGACTCTGTAATCATGATATCAACAAATAGCCAGTTCACTCAGTTTGCTTCCTCTTTTCATTTGAAATAGGCTACAAAATTTTTACAAAAGCAGTACATGTTGGATATCATTTTTAGTCACTGGTGTCCCTGAATGTGACAACATGAAAACAAATTTACAAGTAAGTGCACTCACACCTCATTTGAATATTCATATTTGAAAAGACAAGGTGTACTAAAATGCATATTTACGAATAGTTAAATGTTGGTTTGGCCTCCAGATTACACGGTTGCTGAACAGCACAAACTCCCCTCTCAGAGCAACACTGGAGCCCTCTGCAGACCTCCCTGTTAGGAGATTCTGGCACAGTGAAGGGGGGACACATCTGCCAGCAAAGTGCTATACAGATGGCTCTCCTCATTAGCCTACAGAACTCCAAGCAGCCATCGCGGAGAAGGCTTGGGATCTCTCTTGGAAAGGATGTTAAGCTAGCCTCCTGTTCAGTGTCATTATGGTTTCCCCGAAATCATCTCCTTAGTATGTCCTGTTGGGCTTGAGCTGGTCTACGCGTCTCACTTGCAGAGATTTGAGATTGTGGCACTGTGGCCAATTCGCCAAAGGGCATTGTACAGTTTTCAGGTCTGACGAAGCTCCACACAGCAAGTCAGATCTGGAACACTTTTTCATCTAAACACAGGACAGTCTTGCTGCTCCCCAGAAGCTCATCAGAGTAGCTTCTGGAATTCCAGGCAATGCTCACCTTCATGTACCTGCTTGTTTATTACAATCAATGCATCAACAGTCTCTTTTCTTCTCTTCCCCTCAACCCACTGATTTATTGACACACTGGCACTTTAATTTTGTTTTGTTTACTCTTTGTTTATGAATCAACCTTAAAATCAGGGCACCAAGCTCTGGCATGCGGAAATGTTAGTTAAGTTTGGCAGTAGAAACAGCAGGGGAGCCCACAGTGTTTTATGCTCTGCAGTTTCTCTGGCTGGATTATTATTATAATAATTATTATGATTGTTGTTTTACATTTATAACAAAGATGTTTACAGTCCATATGCCTTTATAACATAGTTAGAATACAGACAATCTCCATGTGCTGGACTATTACAAGTTTAAGTCACAGAGGGTCCAATTTTATTCTTTAATTATATGGAATTATTAGGATACTGCTAGGAATAATTGATAGGCAAGAATTTGACAGTGAGAGTTTTCTTTTCTCTCTTTAATCCAGGGAAAATATTTTTAGAATTCTTTTATTTCTTAAAAAATGAAATCAGCTAAAATCTTTATGTAATCTCCGTGGTTCTTCTCTGGCCTTTACAGCCTCCTCCCACCACCCCAGAATAAAGCATAGAAGTTAAAATATACCATCTGACATATATTTGAGATTGTGATGGTGAGAACACACAATTAATGTGTGTTCTAATATGACTCATACTTAATTTTCACTTCAGTTCAGTTCAGTTCAGGAAGTTAATAAAATGTAAAAGCCCAGTGGCCTTTAATATTGTTTTCTTATGCTTGATGAGGTCCTTGGGTCAGTAGGTTTTCACTATGTAAAATAATTCACAATATCTGAATGACTTTTTACTCTGTAAACAACCATTGTAATGTCTCTGGGCATACATTTTATATATTGTAGCCCATTCTAGATTATTCTGCTCTATTGGAGGGGAAGGAACTCAAGACTAATACTCTCATATTTGAATTGGTGATTTTGCCCATACTGTCAGAAAAATCACCTGTTAATGTGAGGCTATAATTATGCTAAGAAATGTTTTCTAAATTTAAACAATGTCTATTGAATAATTTTTGAATTTCATAAGAAATAGCTTAATACTAAGCATCAACTTGACATTTTCAAGGGTATGGAATATTGGTACAACACATACAGTTCCTTGTAAATGAAGAAAGAATTAAATTTTTTTTTTGTAAAACAGTAGATAGCTTACCATTTTATGATGGGAGTTCCCTAGCAGTCCAGTGGTTAGGATTTGCTACCTTGGCTTGCCGGGGCCAGAGTTCAGTCCCTGGTTGGGGAACTAAGATCCTGCAAGATGCCCAGTGTGTGACCAACAACAACAACAGAACTCTGTGATGGGGTGACAATTCCGTGGATTGCATTTCTGGTTCCCCCTACGTTGAAATTAAAATATACAACCTCAGAGTGATCAGAAGACTTTAGGAAGGAGTAGTATTTGAGCAAAGCTTTGAGGTTGGAAGAACTTTATGGGGTTAGTGGTAGGGCTATGTAGTGATGAGAGAGAAAAGTACTTCAGGCAGAAAGAAGAGCAAAAACAAAGGGGCCCTGGTTAGACCAGGACATAGGAACTTTGGGTAACTAAGGGGAGTAGGAGGCTCTCTGTCAAGTTTTAATGTGCAGCTAAGTAGTTAGGGTTTTATTTTGGAGGCAGAGGGAGCCAAGGAGGGTTTTAGAGAGAGACATAATAGGAATAATATTCCAGGAAGATTAATTTGATGATAGGGTACAGGATCCTTAAAGATTTAATCAAATTGATTTAGCATCAGCATTAGAAAGCAAAATAAAGAATGTAAAAGCCACTGTTCACATAATTTTAGAATATGATTTAAAGTGTTTTTATGTCATCTCCCTTGATTAATGTAGTCAATGCTAAAGTCTAGGAGAACAAATTTGAGTAGAGCTGTGAAAGAGATTTTTTTGTTCCTTCAATATTAATAATAACATTGTGCATTTGGGGAGCCTATTTTATTGTCCCAAATGCTAACATATTATTTTGTTTTGTTCTTCCATCAACCTGGTAAGGTTAACAGATACTTATAAAAATAACAGGCTTATAAGCCCCTCCCTTTACCTCCATGATTTCCTTTTGATTGCACATGTAATTATAGATTTATAGATTAGACTGAATCTTACAGCTATTTCAGTTTTTCTGTCAGGAGTTCAGAGTATTGTTCTATGGATATTTATTTTAAGTAAGCTTGGAGTTTCATTTTGTAGGCGTCTTACACTGTGATATTACGGTTGATTCAGTTATATGCACTCACAGGAAACACACTTTTTGGAGGAAAATAGATGTGTCATCCAGTTACATGTGAGTGTTTTCAGTATTGTCTTTCCTTTTTCTAAAAAAATGGTAATTTATAGGCATACTACATTAATATCAATATTAACAGTATATTTTACTTTGTCCAGAAAAGTAAGGTACAAGAAGAAGAAAGAAGCTAAAGGGAATCCTAATTACAGGCAGAGAAGAGATTTTAAAATTTTTTGTTAACTATTGATTTTAAAACTTAAAAAAAACTGATATAAAACCCAGTTTCTATCAATGCATTAAAGGGCTGCATACTGTGCTTTTAAGGGCTTCCCAGGTGGCACCAGTGGCCAGGAACCCGCCTACTAATGCAGGAGATATACGAGAAGCTGGTTCGATCCCTGGGTCAGGAAGATCCCCTGAAGGAGGGCATGACAACCCACTCCAGTATTCTTGCCTGGAGAATCCTGTGGACAGGGTGCTGGCGCTGTACAGTCCATAGCGTTGCAGAGAGTCAGACACCGCTGAAGTGACTTAGCATGCACATACTGTACTTTTAAACGTGTCTGAATATGTTGGGGGTGAGGAGGAAAGCCCAATAAGACAATCATTTTCTTCGAAACCATTTGACAAAATGGGAACTTAGAATAATTAGCTTACTATTCAAACTCTTTCAATGCGATATATATGTTTATCCGTCGAACCAATAGTACCACAATTCAAGTGACATAATACAGCTGTAATTGTCATCTTTGACGTCTATGTCCGTGTATACTTCCATCTAACTTTATAAAATCATATAGGGCTCTTTAGACCCTGTATTTGGCATTATCACAATTTTCGCTTGGCTCCAGACAGGGCAGGTTGATTATCATTAAAGTGTTATTTATTTCTATTTTATTAAGCCCTTTTTACATTCGTGTTACAGGTTAATTTATACTTTTATTTCATGCACTACTTGGCTTTACTGATTAATATGCCCCATGGCATTCAATAAAGTCAGGCTGTGGAGGAAATAAGAGTGGTATTAATTTCCAACATTGCTATAAATTTGCCTTAATAAAACTAGCTCAATATCATTATAGAAGTAATACAATGGATACTTTCAAATTGTTAACAAAGATGCAGCTAAACAATTTGCCTTCCTGAGTTTAACATAATCCTACTGCCTTTTCCTTCAAGTGTTGAAATGAAACCTGCCATATATTTTTCCCTCTGTAAAGGTAATCTAATCATTGGCACAATACTACAGTACACAGCTCTCCATTTGACTTATTCTAACGCCTCATTCAGACTTTTAGGTTACAAATGGTACAAATTAACACAGGCCTACAGGACCCTGGGGTGAAGAAAACCTTTATTCTTGTAATAATTTTCATAAAGATTAGACTCTGTCTCGGCTTTACTTATTTGTCCTTCTTCAGTGTATCAGTGCTCAATGCCAATAATAAACATTATTATTATGAAATCTGATAATATGGAGGGAGAGTGAAAAATCTATGTGCCAGATTAATTTTTGTCAGTTTACCCACCACTCCCACCCTAACAGCTCAATTAAATAAGGTTAGAATTAGGATTTATAGGAACTTATAAAGACAAGGACACACTGCCACCCACTGATTTTTGGATCACAAAATTTTGATGACAAAGAATGTACTCCATTATTAAGTAACAAAATTCATGTATTGCAAGAGAGAACACTTATTCTCTACCTGTTATTTTTTATATTGCAACCAAAGTGGCCAAAAATTATTACAAATGGAAAATTTGCCCTCATCTCTCTTATGCAGAAATAATAAGTATACTTTGTTTACCCTGAAGTTCCCTCTTTTAGCTTTTCAATAATTTCTTTTTATTCTAAGCATAAATCTAATTTGCGTATTTGGAAGAGTATTTTTTTTTTTAAGTAAAAAACAACCTTTAAAAACTCTTCTTTGCATAAAAATATCAGGAACCATGTTCATTCAACAGATATTTATGAATCAGCCTCTGTGCCAGGTACTGATCTCGTCCTGGGATAGAACTGGAAGATGGGCCTTTTGTCTCCTTACAGTGTAGGCTTACTCTTTCATTTACTTTAATATAATGGTGAAATTTCACACATTAGTAAGGAAGATGTTTGGGGACAGGAAAATTCTTTTGGGGGCTGTATTTTTTTTTTTTTTTTAATGAATGAGGAACTCCTAGATTCCTTAAATCCCTGTCAATCACAAGAAGCATCTTTGCCCATGAAACAGTTCAAGAAGCATTGGAAGACTGAATCATCCTTACACCCGACTGAATCATCCTTACACTCACATTCTGCTCAGGGCTTATTTCTTGATTTTTACTAAATCAACTTAATGGAGTGATTTTTTCCACCTACTCAACTCAAATGAATCCAGGTCTAGTAGATAGGTGGATTTGATGTTACCATGCTTTCTCTTACTCATTGTTTGGTTAAAATCACATTTTTAGGTAATTCACATTAAAAAGATGTGCCTTTCATGTTGATGTATTTATGCAACCTTCTGCTTTATGGAAAAATTAAAAGTCCATCTTTGCTCTTTCTGTTACCCAGTCAGCACAGATCCTCTTTGCTCTTAAAAATGAGACTTTAAAAAGAAGCAGTTCTAAATCACTGCTTAAATCAGCTGTTAGTAAAAAGTTATTTTAAAGGGAATAATCTACATCCTGGATCCTGAGGGTGCTGATTCAAAAGTGAAATGACAATTTTGGAGACCTGGGAATGTCCCATCTTAGAAAGTTAGTTTAAGCAAGTAGAGAAACATTTGTTTCCAGAGACCCCTAAGCTTGGAAAATTAGGAACTTCCACTGGGTTCACTCTTCAAGTAACCATTTACTCACAATCATGCTGACACTTTGAACTGACTCAATCCATGGAGACAGTAGCCACACTAGCTAGCCTCTGTTTGCTCCAGGAAATCTGTTTGTCAGCTACTTTGGAAATAAGAGTTGGGAATGTTTGACCAAAGTTCCTTAATTTTGATGTATCTAGCTGGGTTTCTTGAAGTGGACACACAATCTTGTTTATTGTATTTCAAGATGGGTTTGACAATGTCTTTCATTGACGGGTAGCTGCTCAACACACAAGGGACTAAGCACACACACACACACATCCATACACATGAGCACATACGCACGCACACACACATACATACACACTCAGTCAATAGGCTACACTAAAACTAAAGTTTTAATAAAATGGGGACATTTTTTTTCTAGACAAGAATGGGAAAATCAGGTCTGATGGTAGAATGAGTGAGTTACACAGTGAATTGAAACAATATAAGGTTATGTAGTTTTTAACTAAATAGGTAATTAAAAATAATTAAAATGTATTGTTTATGACACCTCAGGACTTTGAATCCAGGTACAATACATTATTTGGAATCCTCCCATACTATCTAATCCAAAGTCATTGTAAATAAAATACAAATTAAATAATGCCTAAACTGCTTCCAACTTAAAGTCTTGTTCTG
The DNA here is from genome assembly GCA_917880005.1 of Nanger dama. Taxonomy (NCBI): domain Eukaryota; kingdom Metazoa; phylum Chordata; class Mammalia; order Artiodactyla; family Bovidae; genus Nanger; species Nanger dama. Next base: position 20,720,290 of record CAKJTW010000010.1, read on the forward strand.
TAAGTAAGTCTAAAAACTTTAACAAGTCTGTAAGAATGTATCTTAGGGGCTTCCCTGGTGTCTTGGTGGTAAAGAATCAGCCTGCCAGTGCAGGAGACACAGGTTCAATTCCTGGTCTGAAAGATCCCCTGGAGAAGGACATGGTAACCTACTCCAGTATTCTTGCCTGGGAAATCCCACAGGCAGAAGAACTTGGTTGGCTACAGGCTTACCAGGCTGGGGTCACAAAGAGTCAGACATGACTAAAGCAACTAAACAACAAAAATTTATCTTAATAAGTCATTCTTTGCAGAGTTTTCTGGGGTGTGATGCTTTCCAGAATGGATCACCTGCAAAAGATGAGAGTTTGGGAGATATTGGTATAAAAAATAGATATTTTCAATATAAAGCAAATAGAACTTGTTTGACTGGTGAGAACTAGAGAATATTGATGAAACTTTAAATTTCTAAAGATTTAGTCTCAGTTTAAATCTTGATCAGAACTAAGCAAAATATATGCAAATATGAAGTGAAGGGTGCCAAGATTTTTCCTCTCCAGCATTTATTGTTTAAACAACTACTTAAAGAGTCGCTGCCCTTTGAGGATAAGGATATTCTCTTTTTGAAGGGAAGCACTGTACTCTCTAGTAAGACTGGTACTGTCTTTTGTGCCATTATTAATACATTTCCTGTTTAAGGAAACGACTTTTTTTTTTTAACATGATAGTTTAAACTTCAGAATAAATGCTATTGACTTTTAAAATGTCTTATCTTCCCAATGTCATTCTGGGCATGAAGAATAAAGTGTGGAAAATGCTTGTCACAATAATGCTATTGTCAAAAGATTCTCCTTCTTGAATAAAGGGGCTTATGTTCCGTGTTTCTTTTTTGAGGGCAATTAAGAGAGGGAAAGTAAGTTTGTAGCTAAAACAAACAGACCCTCTACTTTTAGAGTAATGATATTTAAAAACACAAGAATATTTATATTATAAATTAAGGATGAGCAATATCTTCTAAAGACCTTGTCCTCACATTTACAAAGACCGTACAGGTGCCCTCTTACAGTTCTAATTAATTCTATTTCCTTTCACTTCTTTTTTTCTGTTCTTCTTGTACTCTTCAAAACCATAATATTAAATTTAATAAAATTTGAATTGCAGTAGTAAGCACAGAAAATAGGAATATCAAAGGTTAATTTCTGCAGTGTCAGATTTTTCCAGTTATATACTGAAGGCATGTTTTACCAGTGAATGTCATGAATGATTAATATATATTTAGTAAAAGATGTGGATTCCGCTGTCAAATGCTAACATTTACTGAGTGGAATCTACTTATATTTTCAGTTAATTTATTCTAGTTCAGTTATTTTTCAGTTATAAAATAAGCAAGGTAGTTCAACAGTTAAAGTATATAATACAACTGTATGTTTTAGCTTTTATCTATATATATTATATATTTAAAAATCTCTCTATTTCTCTCATTATTGAGGCCATGATCTTAAAAACAAGGTGACCCTTAATTTTGAAAAGTACAGAGCATTATAAGTAATGATAAATTATATAGAGTGTCTTAATTGTGTATAATAATAATAGCTAATATTTATTGTATACTAATTTGTGCTAGGCAATATGCTAAGTGCTTGAGGTACATTAGTTCATTTAGCCTCACAAGAAAGCCACCGGTTAGCTACTTTTACCCTCATTTAACAGGTGAGAAAACACACTTGGAGTTGACTGACTTAGTCAAGCTCCCACAGCTGTCAGTGGTAGAGCTGGGATTGAAACCCGCGGTTGTCCAGTTAGGTGCACAGAGTATATTGAACAGAGAGAGAGGTTTAACTTACCTGTGAAATTTTTGATTAGTTAATATGATGTTAAAAGTATAATAATTATGATAAGCCAAGAAATGTTAGAAGGCAGGGTTTGAGGGACAAGTCTATGACACGTAACACTTTTCCCCTTCAGAAGGAGTGAGTGAGGCAGAGTAGAAGAGACAGCAACGGTGGTCCTGTAGAACTGTGAAGGAACCTTCAACTATTTGCCCAGTTCATTAATTCGCTTACCTAGCTGTTTGTTGTTCCCTGTGTTGGATGGTGGTGTGCAAAGACGAGTACGCAATAATGCCTACCTTTAAGGAGTTTACAGTCTTCTGAGGACATAGACCATCACACAAATGGTGCGGTGGTTTAAGAACTGTCAGGGATTGTACAGATTAGAAAGGAAGGTATGTAATCTAGAAAGGGGTGGGTGGTTTGCGGGAAGGAGACTTGTCCTGAATTTTGAAGATGTTTGTGAGGCAGGCAAATGGTGAAGTGTGAGGCAGGAGGGTAGGTCCTTCCAGGCAGAGAGAGCAGGTAATGTAAAGACTGCCTGTGTGCTCAGTTGTGTCTCACTCTTTGTGACCCCATGGACTGTAAACCGCCTCTGTCCATGGAATTCTCCAGGCCAGAGTATTGGAGTGGGCTGCCATTTCCTTCTCCAAAAGGTTCCTAACCCAACTCAGGGACTGAACCCAGGTCTGCTGCTTTGCTGGCAGATTCTTTACTGTCTGAGTCACCCGGGAAGCCTAATGTAAAAGGCTGCTGCTGCTAAGATACTTCAGTCGTGTCCGACTCTGTGCGACCCCATAGACGGCAGCCCATCAGGCTCCCCCGTCCCTGAGATTCTTCAGGCAAGAACACTAGAGTGGGTTGCCATTTCCTTCTCCAATGCATGAAAGTGAAAAGTGAAAGTGAAGTCGCTCAGTCGTGTCCAACTCTTAGCGACCCCATGGACTGCAGCCCACCAGGCTCCTCCGTCCATGGGATTTTCCAGGCAAGAGTACTGGAGTGGGGTGCCGTTGCCTTCTCTGAATGTAAAAGGCAAGATAGTCGAAATGAGTTTGGGTAGGTTAGCAGGGCAGTGGATGAGCCTGAAGACAGACATACAGACCAGGTCCTCTAGGGCTTGGGATCATGGAGGTTCATATGAAGGCTCTGGAGAAGAAGCATAGTTGGATTTATACGTTAGGACACCAGTCTGGCTAAAGTGTGGGGAGGCGTAACACTAGAGAGGACGGAGTTAGTAAGTGGTTGGAGGATGGGAGGGAAATGACCTCCTGATGGTGGGGGGTTGGGGGAAAGTGATATCTCAGGGTATTGAAGAAACCAGGAGAAGAATTTCAAGGAGCAAGGAAAAGTCAACAGTGTCAAACGATGTAGAGAAAAGCTGTTTACTGGTTTAAGTAACTGGAAGGTAGTCCCTGGTGATTTGCTAGAGCAGGCTTGGTGAGTGGTTCAGGAAGAAGCTAGTGGGGCCGAGTGACCACGGATGAGTGGGAAGGAAGTACAATGAACTTTCTGAACCTTCTTCTTTTCTACTCCCTGTGCTGATTTCTTCCTTTGCTTCCAATCCAGGGAAAGAAAAAAAAAAAAAAACTTCCTGGGCAATTATTGAAAACCAGTATATTGTGTAAGCCTTACAATGACCTGCCGTATGGTGGAAGTATGGTCTTCATTTTGTAGGCAGAGAGTGGAGGATGTGAGAGGTTTGTCCATCAGCCCAAGGCCCATAGTTGGCAAGTAGGAAGGCCCCAGGCCAAGTCCAGGTCTCATTCCAGAGCTGACACTCTAGCCACTGCATTCGTCTAGAATTTAGTGTCTTTGTATTTGGCTCTTGTTTCCTCTCCTCCAAAGTCTGCTTGTACTCATAGAGTTAATACTCATTCTCGTAAAAGCACAAATGATGGATAAAGCCTAATATGTTCTCTTTTTTTTTAATGCATTTTTGGAATGATCATTGGATATGGTGATTTTATATTTTTAATTGTATAATTTTAATGTTACATTTAATATGTTATGTTTAGGAAATGTACAAACAGGAGAGGGAACAAAACATGACTGTATAATTTGATTAAGTATTGCCTAACCTCCAAAAATTTCTCAGTCTCCCTCCCTATCTCATTACCCACCTCCCAAAGGCAACCCCTAGCCCGACTTTTGTGACATTATTTCCTGGGTGTTTCTCCATAGTTTTCTCATCTAAGTTATGTATCCCTAAACAATCTAGTTTAGTTTGAACTATTTTGGCACTTTAGGTAAATGAAATTATGTGTGTGCTTCTGTGTCTTGCTTCAGTTGTTCAAAATCATACTGTGAGATTCATCCATGTTGTGTGTGGCATTATTGCATTTATTTTCAATGCTGAATAATATTTCATTGTATGAATTTACCATGTTATTTGTCCATTTTATTGTTTAGGGACATGTGAGTTCTTTCTAGTTTTGAGTGATTAAGACCAATGTTGTCCTTTTTCAAATTAAATTGAAGGCGAGAAACTCCAAGAATGCTTTTAAACATTTAAAAATATTTTAGGAGGTTGGGAGCCCTTTCCAATCTTCTGGAACTGAAACCCCACAGGTGGTTCCTGTGAGGTTCCTGATCTGCTTACTCATGAGGCCAAGCTTGAGGACTATGAGGGGGCGTTTCTAAATTAAAATGTTTGAAGAGGTCAGGTGAACTGAAAAAACAAAGAAACAGTTGTTACCAGATCTCCCATTTCCCCTAGCTCTTCCACTTCATTGTTGCGATCTTAGCTAAAGGCAGTCAGCTTACATATTTTCCTACATCAGTCCTTTGATCAGCAAAGTAATTTCTTTTCCTTCCTCTGTACAGATCTTTTAATTATAGCAAGCTTGTTCTTTGAAGAACAAACATGGTAAAAAAAAAAAAATGAACAACTTGAATAATTTTTAGTGACCATCTAAAATAACAGATTTTAGTTGACTATCTAGAATAACTGATTTTGCATAATTATTTAATTTTTGTAAAATGAATCACTGAAATATAATACAACTGTTAATAAGATCACAGTGTATTGTATATTTAATAACATGGATAAATAACAATATAGACAAAGTGTGATAGTGATTCAGAGTACAGGCTCTGGAGACAGACTGAGATCAGATTATAGGTTTATTCCCTATGTCAACTGGGTGAATTTCTCAACTTTTCAGACTCAGCTGTCCTGAGCTGATAAGGACAGGATAAATAAGCTGATAAATAAGGACAGGAGTGGTATTTATTTCACAGGGCTGTTGTGAGCATCCAATAAGAAAGTGTGTAAGTACTTAACACAGTGTCTACTTAAGCAATGTTCAATAAATGTTAGATTCTGTTGATACATTTAACCCATCAAAAAGGGCAGAATAACCAGAAGATTTATGAGCAGATCTTCCCAGATAGTCATCTACTTATGTCATAGCAATTATTCAACATTGAATAGGCTCTTCTACTGTGCTAGAGGCTATGGGTTACACAAAAGAACGATTTGTGCAGATAAGCATTAGGAAATCAGAGACAAGTGGCAACACTAAATAAATTACACTTGGAAACATGAAGTAGGAAGTGATTATGGATCAGTCAGGAGTCCAACTCTCCAGGCCTGGTATTTTGAAGCTGATATGACGCTGAGTAGTAGACATAGCTTTGCCAAAGAGAAAGTTGAAGTTCCTTCATCCAGAAAATACGTAAGTGCAAAGAACAGAGAAAGGGTAAGACTACTTTTCTGAGGTGTTAGTAATGTGTGATGTTGGGTGAAGAAGGGAAAAATACTTGGTGGAATATTTTATAAGCAGCGTCTTTAAGATTCAGGTATATATTTATTGTTGTTTAGTCGCTAAGTCATGTCCCACTCTTTGCAACCCCATGGACTGTAGCCCACCAGGCTTCTCTGTCCATGGATTTCCCAGGCAAGAATACTGGAGTGGGGTGCCATTCCCTTCTCCAGGGGATCTTCCTAACCTAGGAATCAAACCCAGGTCTCCTGCATTGCAGGCAGATTCTTTACCAACTGAGCCACCAAGGAAACCCCCACTTTCAAACTATAAACCCTTAAGGTAAAACTTGGCAGATTATAGGAAAATGGTAATATTTTGGGAAAATAAACTTCATATTTTCCTTTTCATGATCAGTGTATAAATAATGAAGTACTTTGCCCATTTCAAAGACTTAAGATTTGTGTTGAAAAACTTGAGTTGTGAAGTTCCCAAGAGTGATTAAACATTTATTCTTTTCCTTTATCTTTTAGAAATGACTCTTTTTCTACTACTTCGATTTTAAGTTTGAAGAAAAATTTATTTTATAGTTTGGCTATAGGAATTGTTCACCAAATCTTATATAACCTCCACTCACTTGATGACTCCCCCAGATCAATAGAATCCACTAGATGGCGCCCAGATCTACCGCTGCGTCTTGCCTCCTCTGGCTGCGGATCTGGGCACAGCTGTGGGTTGTCTAAAAATGGCTGGAGAGATCAATACCGTCCATGTGCAGCAGCTTCCTTGAGGTCTCCTCCAAAATGCTGTAAGCCTGGTGCTCCTTCAAATTGTTACTGTAATGGAATCACCAAATATGGGCAATGATGATGTGGTTTTGGGTATGAGAAAGCCTGCAATTTTGCACTGTCTGAGACTTAGCCACAAGCAGGCAGGCAGACTGGCAGTAGCTGCAGTCCACAGCCTATTCACAGGCAAATAGCATACTGGCGGCTTCGAAGCTACACAGAAGCCTCTCCTTGAAGCCAAAGTATTGGTTTAGGCAACGATACTTTTGTTTATGGGAAAGGGAAAAGGAGACAACAGGAAGAAGGTATCACAATGGGAGAGATTATTTTAATATTAGCTTTCATTTAGGCATAATCCTCTCATTTCTGTCAGGCAATTGAACATTTTGCTTGCTATTCAAAATAGAGGATATATTCTCATGTAGATTTCAGAGAGTGGGAAATGAGGTTATTTTGTTTTTCTTTAGAAATAGCACTGGGCAGTTTCATTTATTTCACAAGTGAAATGCTAAAGGTTTTGTAAAATTATCTCATACTTTATTAATATTCTAAAAGGGACAGATTTCTTCCTTCCAGTTCAAGGTAGTGGATAATGACTTTGGCAGCACTTCCCTGCCTTTTTCAAGTTTATGGAAACCCATTTCTCATCATTAGGCTGAAGATGCAGATAAGAAAGGATGAGCCTTATTCTGGAACTTGTCACATCAGTGTTGCTTCTTAGGTGATTAAAAAGAAGCAGCGGGATCTTGGAGAAAACGTCTGACAAAAGGTAATGGAAACCCAGTAATGGATGAAAACTCGTGATAGATTAGGTATAACTGGCCAAGAAAACCCTCTCTGCTAAATACAGGTGTGCCTTTTAGCTCAAGATCAAAAATAAGACTCTGTTCTTCTGAGGCTCTTAAAAACTTGACCTAATCTGGCCCCACCAAACTAAGGTTTATTTGAAGCTCCTCGAAGTTGATTAGACCCAGGAGGAGGTGTTTTTCTGCAGTTTAGTTTAGGAATTCAGTGCCAGCCAAATGCTTAATGCAGCTGCTAGCTGGCAGGTTCAAAGGTATGGAGCTTCTTTAATGAAAAATCGGCAGGCTCATTTTAATTTTGGTCAAAATAGATTTTGTTATTTTTAAACTTCCTGTGGAATAAAACAGAATTATTTCCCTTTATTGTACTTGTCCTTTCTTATACTCTTATTCCTGATCTCATCCTCTGCTGTCACCATAATGAGAGGGTTCAGTACAAAATCCTGATAATCTCCCTAGGGTTATCATTTTGGTTCAGGGGTATATAGCAGTTGAATACCATCATTTTTAGAAAAAAATAATTTGGGGTGTGTGGAAATGGTATACTAGTCACAGAACCTTTTCTTAAAAATGTTTTAGTTAATAATTTTTATAGTCTAGAATTAGACACGTGGGCATCATATTCAGTTCTGGAAAATATTTTGCCTAGTGTTCAGTTTATTTATTGTTTTAAAGGGAGGAATTGATATGCAGTTTAACCCAGAGGTAAAGTATTTTTCTAAAATAAAACATTTATTTTTATTCATTAAAATATAGTATTTCAATATGCAACTAGGAAAAAAATGATTTCTGGTTACGTTACTTATTAAAAACCTGGAAGTGACAAAAAGAATGGCTAAAAAGCAGATTATGGTTAACCATATAAATCTTTAGAAGTAATATACTTTTCACCTCTGGGTGCCACTGTTCAACTGCTTCTTGTTTTTTATGATTGTTTGAAAACCTGATGCTTCCTGTAGATGTATTCTTAAAAGAATCTGTTAAAGAGACATTTCCTCTATCTCTAGTTACCTGCTAAGTAACTTTTGGCACATGGATGTAAATTCAGTATGGTTGTGATTTGCTGTTTTAATTACCAAATGATGACCAAATAACACTGAAGATTGTTTATACGGGCAATTGGGCAGGTTAAAAGCCTGATTTCATCTCCTGTGGAAATGAATCTTGTACTTACCTTTTTGGGAGTCATTTAAGTAGAAAAAGCCATTAAAACACAAGGGAGTTTTGGTTTAAATTTCTGGCCATTTGTAGATGAGATTTTAATTCTGCACATATGTTTCAACAGAAATCAGTTTTATAAGAGGGTAATAATAGATTGTCTTTGTGGGGGATTAACCTATTAAAATACAATTTTAAGAATCTAACATCATTAATGAATGGAGATACTTTTCACTTAATTTTAAAAACTTAACTGCTTCAGTAGTTCCATTAAAAATCTTATAGAAATCTTTATTTTTTTCTCAGGAATCTTAATTCTTAAACTTGATTATTTTAATAGCTAAAAATAATGGCCATATTTGTAATTTTACTTAAATGTGTGAGTAATCTTTTCTTTTTGCAAAGTATGCAGTGAGTTAGTATTCTGTACCACAAAACAAATGCATGTTTGGCTGTTTTTTAAATCTCCGATTATTTATTATAAACTCGGGGTTCATCTGAAATGCCAGAAGAAGGGGTTATAATGCCAAAGTTAATTTTGTTTTGTCATATACAAAGTAGTTAATCTAAAAATTATTGATTGATATCCTCTCTCTTTTAACTCTTTTTAAGACTCAATATTTAAAGCAAAACTAATTTATCTAGGTGTTGTACTGCACAAAATTAATTCTGCTGGGACTGGTCCAGGGCAAGCCTCATTATGGAACAGTTTCCCTTGCTGAACTAGCCTGATTCTTTCTGGGATACTTTTTCAAAATTATTCACAACACAGAACTTAACCCTTGAGCTCCTGTAGAACTGACTTCAATATTACACTTATTAGGCTCCTCCTTGATGGTATCAGAGGTACATCAACATGAGAATATGTCTTACCCTTGTTGGCACTGTCTGAGACTTTTAAATCCAGCAACTATATTTGTGTATACTGGAGGGGTTTTAGTTTTGTGATTCATATACCAGAGCTGAAATATTCATTGTAAAAAACTTTCCCCCTTGTCTACTCTGTTTCACCGTACACATATTGCTGACCCCGACTTTTCTCGTTTATACATAAGTGCCGAATTTACCTGTTTGCCCAGGTGGTCATATAGTTGCTTAGATCACCCAGCATGTTTGACCAACTGTCTTTGCTCAAATGTCTGGCTGAAACAGTTGGTTGTTTTAGTGTTTTGTACATACATAGAGCCCAAGAGTGTTAGACTCTAAAACGTCAGTTTTTGCTGCAGCTACAAAAGTAGTTCAGCATCATATACACTTTCCTTTTGTGTATGTGTACATGTGAGTGACAGAAGGCAATGGCACCCCACTCCAGCGCTCTTGCCTGGAAAATCCCATGGATGGAGGAGCCTGGTGAGCTGCAGTCCATGGGGTCGCCAAGAGTTGGACACGACTGATCGACTTCACTTTCACTTTTCACTTCCATGCATTGGAGAAGGAAATGTCACCCCACTCCAGTGTTCTTGCCTGGAGAACCCCAGGGACGGGGGAGCCTGGTGGGCTGCCGTCTATGGGGTCGCAGAGAGTCGGACACGACTGAAGCGACTCAGCAGCAGCAGCGGCATGTGAGTGAGTGAGTGAAGGTGCTCAGTCGTGTCCCACCCTGCAATCCCGTGGACTGTAGCCTACCAGGCTCCTCTGTCCATGGAATTTTCCAGGCAAGAGTACTGGAGTGGGTTGCCATTTCCTTCTCCAATGAGTGCGTATAATTTTCTTTCAATATCTGTGCAAAGTATTATTGGGGAATGGACATTTTAAATGTCAGTTTTTATGCTGACTTTTTGCCTGTTGTGTAGTGGCTCATGAGGACTTTTCCCTGGAGAATCTCCTGCATTTTAAGGTTCTTTGCTCATTATGGGCATCTCAGCACATTTTTCATTAGTTTTTCTTGTTCAAAGGGGGCCTCATTTTTTATTAGCATGTTACTAGTATGGCACAATATATATTTTTTTATGGCTGGCAAAAGTATTTATTTGGTGGTAGGGAGGAGGCACTGAGCCCAATCTCCCAGTGAGGTCTTTCACAGAGAATCATATGATGCAAATTTGAGTGTGGGTAGGTGTCTTTATGATGGAAAAGCAATAATTTAGTCTATAGTTGGTTGCTTGATCTATATGCTAATAACACCTCTCCCCCACCCCCAAGAACTGACAGACTTCCATTAAATTAGTAAATTGACTTGTTGCCTCAGTCTCACATAGATGTATACCAAGAGCAGGCAATCCAGTTACGTTGTGAGACCTAATTCATCAATTTAAACTCATTTTATCTGAAATGCAGTAACAATTGCTAAGTTTTCTTAGTGTAAAAATAGCCTAAATTTATTATTCTAGGCTGTCTTTAAACCACACTAAGTAACAGGATTGATAAGTAAACCGTTAGGTAATTCAGTGGTGCTTGATAAGGAAATCCCATTGATTTACATAAAATTAAATTGTAAAAATTACCTATAGAAATCCTATTGTTTAAAATAACATAAGCAATTATCCTTCAATTAAAATAATAATAAAAAATAAAGTAAACTTTTAAGAAAAGCTTTGTAAAAACATAGCTTGGCCAGTGAATTTAATTTCTCCATAATATAACAGATTCAATAGAGATGGTTGCCTTGTGAAACAGAATTCCCCATCTATAATGTGATTTTGTTCTAAATCCATTATAAGAGGTATTTAAACTGCTTAGATTACGGCCATGTGCTTATTAGCCTACATTCTCAAAGAAAGAATAAAGCTCTATACTTTGTAGACATTTAATAAACATTAATTTTGTAATTAGCAATTTAAAAATAATCTCCAAATAGATGCAGATCTGTTTGTATTTAAACCCTTTCTCAGTAAGTAAGAGGATCCAGGAAACTTTGGGAAGGTTTATGATTCTCCAAAAGAAAGTGTGCTTAGAGCTTGGAAGGGAACATTTTACATATTTTCCCCCTGCATCTTCCTTCTGCCGATATCAATAATCCCAATCTACAGTGAAGGGAAGAGTTAAAAAAAAAAGAACCCTCCCCTCCCCAGTTTTCAATTTATTTTTATTTCAGTTGGAAAATCCCCATTGAATGAGTTAAAAAAAAATTAAATGTATCCTGGGAACATTCTGGTCAGGATTTTGGAATGGGAACTTCAAACGAAGTTGGTAAAGGAGTCAAATGCGTAAGTGGAAACTCTGAGGAAACTGGCAGTGAGAGACTGGAAATCAGGCAGTCATTTACGTTTACTCCACCAAGAGCGAGTACAAAGAAGGGAGCTGGCACAGCCCTGACTCAGAATTCTCCTCTCAGGAACTGAGGGAGAGAGATTCCCAGCATCTGTTTCCTCAACTATCACCTAGAGGATACTGGTGTAAATCACAGGGAATAAAAATAGCCTTAGAAGTCTAGCTCCAAACAAATGGGACACCGCGGATATTTGAGAGTGTAGAGTCTCTTCTCCCCAAATTCCTTGTTAGTTAATTAACAAATATATTTTTATTTTACATTAATGAGTTATATTGCTTAAGTCGTTCATCAAAATGTTGAGCAAAATCTTGATATTTTTATTGATCTGAATTGAACTATAACCTAAATGACATTTGATATTAAAATCTGAACCATGTAGTTATGTAAAGGTTAGTCTATCACCAGTAATCACAGATGTTAAAGCTTTGCCTCAGATACAAAAAATATGTTTCTGAAATTTTTAAAAAATGCTGTGAGCTTCTTACCATAATGTCAGTTGCTAGTGGACTGATAATATCACTCTGCATTTTGGCTGCAGGAAATTTTATGGCTAGACTCTTACAGTTTAACACAACTTAAGATCCTTTAAGGCTATATTTTACACAAAAGGAAGTATTTCTTAGGTCTGGCTAGACTTGTAGTTTGATATTAACTTACAGCTTCAGGTTTTCAACAAAACAGCAGCTTTAATAGATGAGATTAGCAAGTGGTGAAAAGTTCAAAGCATTTAATGGAATTGATCTACTAAATTAGCATTGACAATTTTTAGTGGCTATCTTAAATATACATTATTATCATGAAAGAATTAGTCCAATTAAGCCCTTACATTTGGAAGATGCCCAGTCTGACCTTGTTCTACTCAATGTGAAAAGTGAGTGGGTCTCTGGATTTATTTAAATTTGGTGCTAAATCAATAGGTTTTGGGCCCCTATCATTGCTTTTTGGAAAGAAAAAAGCAACCCAAAGGCTTTTATGGTGACAAATGGATTATTAAAATGTTTATATATTGCAAATAAAAACACTGGCCAAAGAATAGAAAAATATAACCTTCAATAAATAGGTCGGAAGAATCAACAGGAGTTGGATTGTTTTCTTGCTATTTCCCACTACAACCATATATTACTGTGTATACTAGCAACCCACTCCAGTATTCTTGCTGGAGAGTCCCATGGACAGAGGAGTCAGGCGGGCTATAGTCCATAGGGTGGCAAAGAGTCAGACACAGCTGAGCGACTAACACTTTCATTCTGAACACATTATTTTCATTTTGAAACTGAAATAATTATATTTAATATTTTATTTAGAACATTCTGAATGAAGAAATAGCCAGCTAATTAAAAAGAATTGAAATTTATGTAAATATACATAAAGGAATAATCATTGTATTTTCCAGGAATCTACATTTTATACATCCACAGTGTATTTTATATTCTATTGATGTAGACCTCTATGACACTTTGAACATAAATATCATGAAAATAAAGTTGAGTTTTGCATTTTTAGCTTAATTGTCCAAAACTTCTGATAGTGGCTGATCATTTTATTTATCATGAAGTTGTGGGGCCCAGGCTCTGGAATGGGCTTGCTTTCGAAAGGCCAGCTCCTTAATTCACAGGGGCTCATGTGTAATCTTCATCACTGCAGCTGAGGAGTCAGCTCTTTGGTGAAAGCATTCAGCAAAATGTACTTTAGTTTTGTTATTGTTGTTTTCCAGGCAGGAATACTGGAGTGGGTTGCCATTCCCTTCTCCAGGGCATCTTCCCAATCCAGGGATTGAACCCAGGTCTCCCACAATCCAGGCAGATTTTTTACTGTCTGAGCTGGTAGGGAAGCCCCTATTATCCATTATAAGGTTTAATGGTTCATTTCTCTAATCTGACTCATTTGAAAAGACTCTGATGCTGAGAAAGATTGAAAGCAGGAGGAGAAGTGGATGACAGAGGATCAGGTGGTTGGATGGCATCACCAACTCAATGGACATGAGTTTGAGTAAACTCCGGGAGTTGGTGATGGACAGGGAGGCCTGGCATGCTGTAGTCCATGGGGTCGCAAAGAATCAGACACAACTGAGTGACTGAACTGAACTGAACTTTCCTAATCTGGGCTTTAGAGCCAGCCATTTTGGCTTATTTCTAGTAGAAAAGACATTTCCTTTATGTAAGATATCTTTAGAGTTTGAGCATTGTAACTAATATACCTCTAGCTCTCTCTTCCAGAAAAGGAATGATTTGGTTCTATAAACAGAGTAATCCCATTCTCATTTATCAATATCCTCCCCATACCGAGCGTTCTAAATTCTCTTCTGAATGGTTAGAAAATTATTCATATCCATCTTAAAATGCAGAGCTCCAGGGAGGAGCTTAGTGTTTTAGAGAGGTACCCTAAGGAAAAAGGGATGATGATCTCATTCATTCTTAAGGATATATTGATAGACTCTTCTTGCCAGAATCTGCTTGGTACAGGGAATACAGCAAGGAAAAAATGAACCTGAGGGAGAGAAAGATGTGCCAACAAATAATGGCAATTTATTTGCTACTGTATGTGCTACTGCTAATGTGAGTATGTGCAATGTGCATTTGTATGCCATAGTCCTAATTCCAATCCATTGTCAGAACAGGATTTTAAGCTGCCATTACAGTGTCTGTGGAGATCCAACCAGTCCATTCTGAAGGAGATCAGTCCTGGGTGTTCTTTGGAAGGAATGATGCTAAAGCTGAAGCTCCAGTACTTCGGCCACCTCATGCGAAGAGTTGACTCACTGGAAAAGGCTCTGATGCTGGGAGGGATTGGAGGCAGGAGGAAAAGGGGACGACAGAGGATGAGACGGCTGGATGGCATCACTGACTTGATGGACGTGAGTCTGGGTGAACTCCAGGAGCTGGTGATGGACAGGGAGGCCTGGCGTGCTGCGATTCATGGGGTCGCAAAGAGTCAAACACAACTGAGCAACTGAACTGAACTGAACAGTGTCTATTGGTAGTCTGATTTCAATCTAAATACTGTATTTCCCACAACCTAGGTATGCGTGGAGCATATTTTTCATACGAAGTTATATACTGAAGTTTGCTTCTGGATATTTGTGCAGTTTCATCTTCAATTGTTATTTTACCTTCTGAACACCCTTTCCTCGCGTCTGTTGTTCATGTGATGTTACAAAGCATCATTTGTGATCTCCTACATTTGAATGTTTTTATTATTGCTCCCTAGCTATGCTGTAGTTAGCTAACAGACAGTTGTGTGCTCCTAGTCATATTTTCCCAGTGTGATCTTATAGGACAGATCAAAAGCCTTCCTAAAGTCAAGCTAGATTTCACCAATTTATTTCCTGTGACCTATAGTAAGATGACTGTATATTATCAGGTAAAGAAAAGTTCTTTGCAAAGTCATTTTGGTTATTCAGGGTTGGATAATTGCAAACACTCAAGAATTCTGGTTATTTTGGTCCTTTTTTCAGTCTGTAGGCACCTACTCAGTTCTCTGATCATTACAACCAAAGTAGAGACAATTGTTTTGACATTCTCTGTATTGACAGATGGGAAAAATCAGAGCAAGGGTATCTGAAAAGTGGACAAGGCTTCTTCATCCTGGTCACAGTTTATGATGTGTCTGTATTAGTGCCTTCATAGACCTGTAATAACTGTGACATGATGCCACCTTTTATTTGGTCACTATGGGAAAGGTTTCTGCACGTATACACCGAAATCAGATTGATTATATTCTTTGCAGCCAAAGATGGAGAAGTTCTATACAGTCAACAAAAACAAGACTGGGAGATGACTGTGTCTCGGATCGTGAACTCCTTATTGCCAGATTCAGACTGAAAATGAAGAAAGTGGAGAAAACCACTAGACCATTCAGGTATGACCTAAATCAAATCCCTTATGACTATACAGTGAAAGTGAGATAGATTTAAGAGACTAGATCTGATAGAGTGCCTGATGAACTATGGATAGAGGTTCATGACATTGTACAGGAGAAAGAAATCAAGACCATCCTCAAGAAAAAGAAATGCAAAATGGCTGTCTGAGGAGGCTTTACAAATAGCTGTGAAAAGATGGGAAGTGAAAAGCAAAGGAGAAAAGGAAATATATACCCATTTGAATGCAGAGTTCCAAAGAATAGCAAGGAGAGATAAGAAAGCCGTCCTCAGCAATCAATGCAAAGAAACAGAGGAAAACAATAGAATGGGAAAGACTAGAAATCTCTTCAAGAAAATTAGAGATACCAAGGGAATATTTCATGCAAAGATGGGCTCAATAAAGGACAGAAATTGTATGGACTTAACAGAAGCAGAAGATATTAAGAAGAGGTGGCAAGAATACACAGAAGAAATGTACAAAAAGATCCTCATGACCCAGATAATCATGATTGTGTGATCACTCACCTACAGCCAGACATTCTGGAATATGAAGTCAAGTGGGCCTTAGAAAGCATCACTATGAACAAAGCTAGTGGAGGTGATGGAATTCCAGTTGAGCTCTTTCAAATCCTAAAAGATGATGCTGTGAAAGTGCTACACTCAATATGTCAGCAAATTTGGAAAACTCAGCAGTGTCCACAGGACTGGAAAAGGTCCGTTTTCATTCCAATCACAAAGAAAGGCAATGCAAAAGAATGCTCAAACTACCGCACAATTGCACTCATCTCACATGCTAGTAAAGTAATGCTCAAAATTCTCCAAGCCAGATTTCAGCAAAATGTGAATCGTGAACTTCCCGATGTTCAAGCTGGTTTTAGAAAAGGCAGAGGAACCAGAGATCAAATTGCTAACATTCGATGGATCATCAAAAAAGCAAGAGAGTTCCAGGAAAACATCTATTTCTGCTTTATTGACTATGCCAAAGCCTTTCATTGTGTGGATCACAATAAACTGTGGAAAATTCTGAAAGAGATGGGAATACCAGACCACCTGACCTGCCTCTTGAGGAACCTGTATGCAGGTCAAGAAGCAACAGTTAGAACTGGACATGGAACAACAGGCTGGTTCCAAATAGGAAAAGGAGTATGTCAGGGCTGTATATTTTCACCCTGCTTATTTAACTTCTATGCAGAGTACATCACGAGAAATGCTGGGCTGGAAGAAGCATAAGCTGGAATCAAGATTGCCGGGAGAAGTATCAATAACCTCAGATATGCAGATGACACCACCCTTATGGCAGAAAGTGAAGAGGAACTAAAGAGCCTCTTGATGAAAGTGAAAGAGGAGAGTGAAAAAGTTGGCTTAAAGCTCAACATTCAGAAAACTAAGATAATGGTATCCAGTCCCATCACTTTATGGCAGATAGATGGGAAACGGTGGAAACAGTGACTGACTTTATTTTTCAGGCTCCAAAATCACTGCAGATGGTGACTGCAGCCAGGAAATTAAAAGACGCTTACTCCTTGGGAGGAAAGTTATGACCAACCTAGACAGCATATTAAAAAGCAGAGATGTTACTTTGCCAACAAAGGTCCATCTTCAAGGCTATGGTTTTTCCTTGGTGGACTTCCCTGGTGGCTCAGACAGTAAAGCATCTGCCTACAATGCGGGAAACCCGGGTTCAATCCCTGGGTCGGGAAGATCTTCTGGAGAAGGAAATGGCAACCCACTCTAGTATTCTTGGTTTAAAATTCCATGGACAGAGAAGCCTGGTAGTCTACAGTTCATGGGGTTGCAAAGAGTCGGACACGACTGAGCGACTTCACTTCAGTTTACTTTATGGTTTTTCCAGTGGTCATATATGAATGTGAGAGTTGGACTATAAAGAAATCTGAGTGCAGAAGAATTGATGCTTTTGAAGTGTGGTGTTGCAGAAGACTCTTGAGAGTCCCTTGGACTGCAAGATCCAACCAGTCCATCCTAAAGGAGATCAGTCCTGAGTGTTCATTGGAAAGACTGATGCTGATGCTGAAACTCCAGTACTTTGGCCACCTGATGTGAAGAGCTGACTCATTGGAAAGGACCCTGATGCTGGGAAAGATTGAAGGCAGGAGGAGAAGGGTTCAACAGAGGATGAGATGATTGGATGGCATCATCAACTCGATGGACATGGGTTTGGGTGGACTTCGGGAGTTGGTGATGGACAGGGAGGCCTGGCGTGCTGTGATTCATGGAGTTGCAAAGTGCTGGTACGACTGAGCAACTGAACTCAACTGATGGGAAAGTTTTCTCCATTTATTGGCTTGTAATACATCATTTAGGTTTATTGTGGGAAAAAAGGACACTAGATAACAAATTAATAAAACAACAAACCACCTGCAATTCTCCTATCTAAAGATTAGGGTTGTTAACATCTTGGTATATACTTTTCTGTTTTGTATCTATAGGCCTATGTGTATAAAACGTGTACATTAAACATACATACTATTTTGGAGCCTTCTTTTTCACTTAGAACTATACAGAGTTCACTATTATAAGGTAATGCACATTATGTAACCATAGAAATTCAACTTTTCAATATCACACCTCAATTGTTGGCTTTTGAAACTCTTAAATAATACTTCCCTAATTCCCTGAGTAAAGAGAAATCTCGCCTTCATTAAACCTTTCTTGTGGCATTATCTGTTTTTAAATTTAAGTAGAATCCTTATAGGAGAGGGAAATGGCAACCCACTCCAGTATTCTTGCCTAGAGAATCCCGTGGATGGAGGAGCCCGGTGGGCTCCTGTCTGTGGAGTCGCGCAGAGTCGGACACGACTGAAGTGACTTAGAATACATGCATGCATTGGAGAAGGAAATGGCAACCCACTCTAGTATTCTTGCCTAGAGAATCCAAGGGACAGAGGAGCCTGGTGGGCTGCCATCTATGGGGTTGCACAGAATTGGACACAACTGAAGCGACTTGGAAGCAGCAGCAGCAGCAGAAGCAGAATCCTTATAGCAACTGTGGTTCTCTGAGAAAAGGATCTGATCATGATTTATTCTTATGTTCCTTAACTTTTTGCTGCCTATTAAATATTTATTGAATACATGAATAAGTGAATTTTAGCAATGGAAATTGAAATTCTGAAACTTTATGTTTTGATCTAGAGTTCTTCATCTAATTTTAGTTGGCGATTCAGTTTACTCAGGGAGAGAAAGAAAATAGAGCAATTTCTCACTTATCTAATACGAAGGTATAGAAGGCAAGGTACCACATGGCTGAAAACATTATTACCTGTTTGGATGAAGCTCTTTCTATATACTACAACGCTTTATTACTTTTTTTTTCTAGCAAGTGAAACATGAGAGTAAGTGTTTAGAAAATACAAAAGAAAAAAACCCCAACCAACCTGTACTACTACTACTGAGAAATAAACCTATTATTACTTCAGTGTATGCCATTCCAGTCTTTCTTTTCTATGTATATAAAATTTAATTTTCACTTAATTTTTATTAAAATGGGATCTTAATTGTTTACTACTTATAACTTCTTTTTCTCACTAATATAAACATCTTTACATGACAAATGTATGCCTAATAACCAATACTGATGGTTGTATAGTATTCCTGCTGCTACTGCTAAGTCATTTCAGTTGTGTCCAACTCTGTGTGACTCCATAGACGGCAGCCCACCAGGCTCCCCTGTCCTTGGAATTCTCCAGGCAAGAACACTGGAGTGGGTTGCCATTTCCTTCTCCAATGCATGAAAGTGAAAAGTGAAAGTGAAAGCGCTCAGTCGTGTCCGACTCTTAGCGACCCCATGGACTGCAGCCCACCAGGCTCCTCCGCCCATGGGATTCTCCAGGCAAGAGTACTGGAGTGGGGTACCATTGCCTTCTCCTGTATAGTACTCCACTATGGTGAAATACCAGAATGTATTCACTCTATCACCCCCAATTGGGTATTTAAGTTGTTATATACTTTATGCATTATACATTAGAAACAACATGGTAACAAATAACCTGGTTTGTACACTTTGGGCACTTGTCAAGGAAAGATTTTAAAAATTCTCTTTTAAACTGCCAAAGTTTAAGTAAGCTTATAGTCCTCTTTCCTATCATCTCAAAATAAAAATAAAATAGAGCTTATTTAACTTTTATCAGTGTATGAGATAGACTGAGATTTAAGAAATTTCTTGTTGAATCAGGGCAAACTACCCTAATCTATGGTAATAGAATTACTTCCTGTCTCAAGTTGATTCTAGAAGAATCAATTTGAGTTCTTTGTGGCATGCAAAGTAACCTTCTTTCTCAATCATATGAGAATCTAAATGTTCATATTGCCTGGAAGAAGTTGATACCTAGTTAAATCTTTCTGTAATTTCATAAAACTATATGTTTGTGGGAGATTGGTTTCTGTGATCACCTATGTTCCCCAGTTTCCAATTGAGTAGGGACAGCAGGAACCACTCTTCTCATTCTTTGGTGAGAATAACAACTAATGGGAACAGCAAAGTTAGCATAGCTGGCTTTGAAAACAAGGACAGCATACAGCACTGCTTTCAGTTAGAAACATGATGCAAGTTGCATCCATACTTGTGAGAGCCTTTTGTTAACATTATTTTGTGTGGGGGTATAGCCCATTAACAAACAGTGTTGTGACAGTTTCAGGTGAACAGTGAAGGGACTCAGCCATACACATCCATGTATCCACTCTCCTCCAACCCCGCCACCTCTGTCCAAGCTGCCACATAAAGTGTTGTTGTTCTTGATAAAAGCACTTATATTTGCCTCTGCTGTTGCTTTAATGCTAAGCAATGTTTATAGGTAAGCTCTGATTTACACTAGATCAAAACATTTGCATGAAGAAGAATGGCATAGTAAGGTCACTGGGTGTGGAGTAGGGAGATTAGGAATTCTAGCATTTTTGTGTTGTCGTACTGGCTAAGTCATATAATCTTCCTGGCCTTTACAACTTAATATTACAAAAAACTAATATTAACAAGTGTTTACTAAATTGTAGGTTCTTAGTGTTCCTCCCAAATCCCAAATGAATACTTATTTTATTTAATCCTCAGGAAACAAATGAGGTGAATACCATTATAACCCTATTTTACAGATGAGAATACCGAGAGAGGTGGTTGACTTAACTTAGTAGAAAAGAAGGTGATGGAGTCAGGATTTGAACCCTGACCATCAAATTCCAGAGTATGAACTCAATGACAACACTGGGTTGCCTGAATATTTTTTAAAATGTAAGGGAAGAACCTTCTCAGTCCCTTCTCTCTGTAGCTCAAATGAAGCTCTAACTTTCAAGTAAAATGCACTGGATTTTAGATGGTTTATATACACTCCCAAGCATCACCATAATCTGCCTTTTCAAAATTTTTAATCCAAATGCTTTACCTTCTCTTTTTCCCAGCCTCTGTGTTTTGACAGTAGTCAGGTCGAGGTGAAGAAATCAGGAACTACAGGAGATGTCCACTTTAAATTGTTATAGTTAAATATCTTGAAAAAAGTTACACTTATTACTAGGTAAAAGCTTTGAAAATCAGAATTGCAGCATTTATCCATTTTAATGGCATCTACCATGCTATATTTTAAAAGAATTTTAGCCATTTGATTTGGCATAGAGGAAACACTGAAGCAACATTATACATGTTGGGAATGAGTAAGAAAAGAAAAAGTTGCCACTGTTTTTGTTTAAAATAAATCACTGTTAATTGGAGATCTGTGGGGTTTTACAGTTGGGAACTAGAGAATTATTATTTTTATTTTAAATAAATCAATGTTATTAACTGAGATCTGGTCCTATTCAAAAGCTGAGGGAAACAGGTGATTATTATTTAGTATTGTCAAGTAACACCAAATAATAGTAATTTTTATTAGTAAATTTTTCCCCAAATTACCTGCCAAGAGAAAATGACCCAGGTTGTGATGTCTTAAGTTAAAAAAGTTGGAAATCGAGAGAATTTCATCATGGTTTTAGTTACTTAAAATCACTGTGTTAGCAGAAATAAATCTGCAAACACATCCTGAGTTTTCACACAGTGATTTGGAATGTTAAAGTGGGGTCCGGTTACCCAGGACTCATATTCTTCAGCAGTTGAGTTATTGTGTAGTTATTGGGGTTGTTTGTACCAGAACACCACAAATGAATGATCTGCAAAGCAGATGCCAGAGAGGAAAGAGGCAGGAGGTAAGATGGGAAGAAGAGAAGCATGGTTAACCAATTCAGTCTGAAGAAAAAGGTGAAAGACACCTGAGCCTTACACGGAAGAGGGGAGGCAAACTTGAGTCTTAGCAAAAGGCACTGTAGGCTCTTTGGGGCCCCATAGCGCAGACAAAGCCTCTGCTTTATAGATCTCACTGGGAAGATGTTCATGCAGTACGGGTGTGGGATTCGAATTCATCTGCCTTGGAAGGAGGCTACATGAGCCCTGTCTGTGACTGTGAACTGCCGGCCCCAGAGAGCCAGCGTGGAGGAAGATGAACTGTGCTGCCCAGGGAGAAGCACAGGGCGGGCCGCGGCTGGCTGACCTCTGATGCCAGTGCTGCAGCTCACTGGCTGTGTTGTCTGGGCAAGCCTCTCACCTAGTCTGTGCTCAGTTTCCTCTTAAGTAAAACGAGGAGTTTGATATTATTGGATCCTGGAACAATGATTTCTGTGGTCCTTCCCAAATCTGGAGGGTCTTGGTCTCACTCCAGGTAGCCTGGGTCCCCAGGACTGGGAGTTTTCCTTGCTCTGGGTGACTGTAGCCATAGAGGTTAAGGGGAAAACTTTGTCCTGAGGCTTTAGCTTTATGTCAATGTGATGCTCAAGGGTGTGGGTAGGAGCTGGGAGGGTAGCTGCTGACATTGATGCTGATTTTTAAAAAGTTCATTTTGATATGTTGGTATATGTTAGTCTTTCTTAAATTCTTAAACTGGTCTTGTGTTTGTATAACAGAACATTCTTGTGAACCTATTTATATTTTGGAATTTTAGTAGAAAGAAATGCTATCAGTTAATATTTGGGTTGCTAAGGCATTCTGATAAAAAGGAGTCACTTTTTTCTTCTGATATGATTCTAGAGTTATCAAGAAACAAAGTTATGCTAATATAGTCAAGAAACTATAAGTAAAATTCTTAATATTTGGTTTCAAAAAGTATGATTCTTACCTATTTACCTTATTCTTCTTATTCACCATTGGAATTAAAATATTTATTTATAAGCCTCAGAAAATAGTATTCTTTCTATAACAAAATGATAAATTATTTAAAGCATTTAAAGTTTATTTAAATCTGTTTAAACTATTAAAATCCAAACCACAGCAGTGTAATATCTAACAATTCTATTGAAATGCTTTCTTATTTGGAAAACAAATTTCTCAAATAAGCCAGTCTGGAAAGCAAATATTTCTTTACTACCTGTGGACAAATGGCTAGTTAATCATTGGTTTTGTGCACTGGTGTGGATCCAAAATTCTTTTATGTAAAATTCTGGCTCAGCCTGTAGATTCTCCTTGATTCAACTTTGCATCAGAGAACTGGCCAGAATCTGGTTCACACTCCTCAATGTTCTCTGAAGATATCAGTTTTTACCATCAGCTCATTTGGTTATTGATGCCTACAAATTCCTTCAACCATCAAACAGGAATATTTGTGTTGCAGGTCACTACTCAGGAGCACCTATTGTTTAACTCTTGTCTACTCTTATCAGTTTAAATCGAGGGTTGGCAAACATTTTCTATAAAGGGCCAGATAGAAAAGATTTTCACTATGCCAGTCATATGGTCTCTGTTGCAACTATTTAATTCTGCTGTTGTATACTACAGAAGCAATCATCAATAATATATAAGCAAATAGTTGTGCCAACATTCCAGTAAGGGTTTCCTCAATGGTTCAGACAGTAAAGAATCCGCCTGCAATGTAGGAGATCTGGTTCAATCCCTGGGTCAGGAAGATCCCCTGGAGGAGGAAAATGGCAACCCATTCCAGTATTCTTGCCTGGAAAATCCCATGAACAGAGGAGCTTGGTGGGTTACAATCCATGGAGTCTCAAAGAGTTGGACACAACTGCGTGATGAAACATGTAAGCAGGTATGTTCCAATAAAACCTTATTTACAGAGACTGAAATTTGAATTTCATAGAATTTTCATGTGTTGTAAAATATTATTCCTCTTTTGATTTTTTTAAGCCATTAAAATATGGAGCAGTCATTTTTAGCTCATGGGCCATGTGAAAACAGGTGGTGAAGTAGGCTTCACCTGCAGGCTGTAACTTGCTGAAATTTGATTTAGAAAATTGAAATTGTGAAGAATATGTTTGAAAGGCATGACTGATCGTTTGTGGTTGAAAGTGTTCTAAGTTCTAGGCAGTGGAATGTGAACAGAAATGATGTCTTGTTACTCCTGGGCTTGGCCCATAAAAACTCTCTTACATGATTCTCTATGCTTTGTACTGTGTGTTGAATATGGCAGGACCTCAAGATGGTTCTCAATTTGGATTTACATGATTTAGGAATAAACTTCTATTCTCAAAGTTTCCAAATACAGTGTAAAGCCACTGAGGTTGTCAAGGTTTCTATATCAACATTTAGTCTTATCTTAACTAATAGGTCATTAATTCTAAGTTCCAGATTTTTTTCTTTATTCTTTTACTAATTCAGACTCCCAGAGACTATGTTCTTAGATTGACTTCTTTTGGGTGCTTCTCTCCTCTTCGTTTTCTCCTCACATCTAACTGGATGATGACAGATGGGACTACTTTTCATGTTCTAACTGATGCTAGTCTGTCAGCCATTAGCTCTCGCTGAGAGCTGTGACAAGAAACCAGACACATGCCTTTCATCACACAGATGTTGGTGAGGGAACGTCCCCAGTATGGAGCCCAAATTCCCTTGGAACTCAGGGCCAGGAAAAGCTTATCTTTCCCTGAGGAACTTGTATGTTTTCTTATCAACAAAGAGAATATCATTGAATGTGCCTGATTGTATTCCCTTTTCCCTTTTTCCTCTGGCTGCCAAGAAGCTCAGAGCCAAATTTTCGGCTCAACATTAATAGCTGTATGGGACTCTGTGGCCTACACATCTGCATTTTTAGTTTCCTCCTGGTCTTGACCTTCTGTTCGGCTCTGTGTTTTCCTTGTTCCTGATTTTTTGGTTATTTATATTTTTCAATTTTATTACTTGTTTTCTTATAAGCTTCCTCAGATCCTTTGTGGAACAAGGTGGTATAAATAAAAAACTGGCTTCAGCTTAATAATAGAATACACCAAAATGTTCCTCAATCATCAGTTTAGTGGTCTGGGAATTAGAACTACAAATTTATTTTTCAGGCTCCCTCCTTAGCCATTGTTTCTCATGGTTTGGTGAAGGGATGGTTTTGCAATTATGAAAGCTGAAGGCCTTCACATTTCTCCATTCTCCCTTAAAGGAAAGGGAACATTATTTTATTAAGAGTTATTATTATTTGCCAAAAAAATGTAGAAAGATGATAGATAATTTGATTGACAGATGATAGACTGGGAAAGGATATGTGCAACGTTTAAAAGCAATAAATAATTAATATAAAGAATTATAATTTACAGACTTACTGCAAATTAACATGAGAAAGTCAAGAAACCCAACAGAGAAATGGTGAAAAGATATGAATAGGTTATTTTTGCAAGGGTAAACTGGAAAATATAATAAGTATAATATGAACAGACGCTGAAACTTAACAGGAATCAGAGAATAGCCAATTTGAAAAGGTTATCACCTGGCAAAAATTAAAAGTTGGACAATAACAAGTATCAGCAGTGGGAACCCACATGTACTATTGATGGTAGTCTGGACAGTGTAACCATTCTGGAGAGCAAAATGTCAGTGTTTAGTTAAAGTCTGTAAATGTCTTATGATGCCTCCTAGGTATATATTCCAGATAAGTTATTCATATGTTCAGTAGGGCATACACACAAAAGTTTATCACAGTCTTATTTGTGGTAGCAGGATGTTTGAGGTCTCCTAGGTATCCATCACAGAGGAACAGAGTGAAAAAAATGTAGTTACATATTTTGTAATAGTTAGATGATGTAAGGGGCTTCCCAGATGGCGCTAGTGATAAAGAACCTGCCTGCGAACGCTGGAGACATAATGCTGGGTTCGATCCCTGAGTTGGGAAGATCCCCTGAAGGAGGGCATGGCAACCCACTCTGGTATTCTTACCTGGAGAATCCCATGGACAGAGGAACCTGGTGGTCTATAGTCCATAGGGTCACACAGAATGGGACCCGACTGACGTGACTTAACACAGCACAGAAGATCTAAATATAGATTTACAGTAATATCCTATGATTTTAAAAAGTGTTCAGTGAAAACTGTATAAGGGTGTAACGTCTTTAGCACTGTACTATTTATATACGTTAAAAATATCCACAAAGAGAATAACACAACATCATTTAAAGGGATTCAAGACAAGGCAAATCAAGTTAATGTATCAAACCCATTGGAATGCATAAGTGGGGAAAGAGTAGGAGGGAAATAGATAATCATCAACCCATGAACTCAACTAATTGTACTGCGGTTAAAAAGAGAAGTATGTGTCTTCCTGATAGGAAGTAGGCAGTGCAGTGCTGCCTTTCTATATCCTGAGATATCCAAATCTTACATGCGAATTCACTGATGGCAGCAGCACAGTCTCTAAGAGTGCATTCAGACTCAACTTGATTCCCCAT
This sequence comes from Nanger dama, assembly GCA_917880005.1. Classification (NCBI taxonomy): domain Eukaryota; kingdom Metazoa; phylum Chordata; class Mammalia; order Artiodactyla; family Bovidae; genus Nanger; species Nanger dama. The sequence continues at coordinate 20,746,297 of CAKJTW010000010.1, forward strand.
CCTGCTGTTGAAGGGCATCCCCTGAATCTTCTGTTTAGGGAAGAAGGGTTTGTATTCTTTCTTTTTCAGAATCTTGACCCTGAGAAAGTCATCTCTCAGGTCTGATCAGGATCAGGATCAAGGACTAGCCCTGGATCCCAAACATCACATGTGGGTGAACAAGCAGAGAGGAACTGAGGTGCTTGGGCTGGGCCACTAGACAGTGCCTGAACCAAGGGTAGCTGCAGCTGGGGATGAAATGAAGCAGAGAGAGGGGGTAAGCAGGGGAAGATCCAGGCTAGGGTCTAAGCAGCTTGGTCACCATTTGCGGAGAGAGGCGTGACGGGCTGGAGCAGGCGGGGAGAACAGTGAAGGCGGGAAAGCCTGATGGGGCTTTCTGCAAACCTTTCCTCAAGTCACAGACGGACTTCTTACCGACACAGTTTCTTTTCCTAATGAGCCCAGTCACCAGGAAGACCTTGTCAGAATTTGATGATCTCTTTAAGCTGGTGGGACTCAATCTTATTAGAATTATCTAGGAAGCTTTAAAAAAAGGTAGAATGCCTGGGTTCTAAGACTTAAGACCAATAGAATGAGTCTCTAGGGAGTTGAGCTTGTTTGGGGTAGGTGGGAGTGGGCCCAGGCATGTGTGATTTCTTTAAAAGTTCACCTGTGATTCTGATGCATAATGACAGGTTAGAACTAGTTCTGTAAAGCACTTTTACTCCAAGAAAATAGAATCATTCACATCTTTTGAAATTATTTGCAATTAGAGAATTTAGCAACTAGACAATACTCTGGGGTAGTGTGTGTGTATCGCCTTGGGTCTTGTTACAAAGCAGATATTAGCTGATGGGCTGAAAGTGGAGCCTAAGCTGTGGCATTTCCCACAAGCACCCATGTGATGTGGGGGCTCCTGGTCCGAGGTGCACAGCAGAGCTTTAGATCTGACAGTAGTGGATGGAGGGAGAGCTCACTCTGTGCCAGGCCCTGGACTTAGTGCTTCACAAGCCTGTGAGAGAAGTGCTGTCTGTATTTCCATCTCACAGATGAGAAAACTGAAGCCTAAGTCAGTTGCCCAGGATCTGTAATGCTGGTAAGTAGCAGAGCCAGAATTTGAATCTAGGCTGACTGATTGCCGAGTAAGTTTAACCACAACATAATACAACTTCAATGAGAGGATAGGGCATCAGGGACTTGTCTTGAAGCTCTGTTTGTATAACAAGAACATTGTTTTTACAAGGTTGTGTATTTATTTGAGATGGTACTGGAAGACGGGGATAAAAACGGAGATTACAGACAGCCTAGAGAAGGTATGAACAAAGCTGTAAACACATCTGTCTATTCATTCTCCACTCAAACAGTAATTGTCTACTCTTAGATAATGTGATACACAGTGGAGAAAAAGAATAAGTCAAATGAGCCATTCCTCCCAGGATTTCACTTTGTTATATCTGAGTACTAACAGGACAGTGTATAGAGGTTCATTCAATAGAGGTTTGTTCCAGTAAGCACAGGATAGAAGACATGTCAGGGAAAGATTCACATGGAAGCAAGCTACATGCACAGAATACAGAACAAGGGTGTCAGAGGGCAGAGATAACATCTCAGACGGTACTGAAAGGACAGCTCTGGGCAATGGGTGTGTAATGTGTTTGTGTAGGAGGAGATCCATGATACATCATCATGGAGTTTTGCTGGAGACCTACTTTCAGAAAAAGCTCTAAAAGGAATTTCTAATGGTGTCTAACTGACAAATACATGGAAAAATCTGGTTTTGTTTCTTTAAGTAATACTAACAGTTGGCTATGCCAGCAGAGAAAAACTGCTGGTTATGGTTTGGTGTTAGTTGTGCTTGCAATAAGAATAACCCCAAATTCCAGTGGCTAAAACAAGAAAAATTTATTTATTGCTCACCCTTCATGTAGAGTGTAGACTGATGTCAGTGGATGGGGAATTCTGCTCCATGTAGTCATCTCCTGTTGAGGTGGTGATTTCACCATCTTGAAATGTGACTTGCCAGTACAATACTTTAGGGCTTATTAAAGCAAGAGAGGAGAAGCATGGAGCCAAGGACTGCCAAATAACGCTTTTGCCAGGAAGTTATGTACTTACTTCTGCCTTCGTTTCATTGGTCAGAAATAATTTCAGAACCATGTTAAGTTCAAGGGGTTGAGAGAGTTACCATCTTCTTGAAGTAGAGGACAGCTGAATCTTGGGGAATGTTTGCTAAAGCCAGTCTCTTCAGCTCTACCCTTGTGACTTGGAAGTAAAAGGTTTGCTTTTCATGCAAAGAAAACATAACTTTCATGTAAAGAAAACATAACTTCATTACTCTTAGTCATTACTTTTAAAAATATTTTAATATATGTAAGATTGTTACCAATCCGCTTTTTACTGAAAGTAATAAAAGTTCAGTTCAGTCACTCAGTTGAGTCTGACTCCTGTGACACCATGGATTGCAGCATCCCAGGCTTCCCTGTCCATCACCAACTTCTGGAGTTTGCTCAAATTCATTTCCACTGAGTCAGTGATAACCATCCAACTATCTCATCCTCTGTCATCCCCTTCTCCTTCTGACTTAAATCTTTCCCCACGTCAGGGTCTTTTCCAGTAAGTCAGTTCTTTGCATCAGGTGGCCAAAGTATTGAAGTTTCAGCTTCAGTATCAGTCCTTCCAATGAATATTCAGGACTGATTTCCTTTAGGATTGACTGGTTTGATCTCCTTGCAGTCCGAGGAACTCTCAAGAGTCTTCTCCAACACTACAGTTCCAAAGTACTTCTTTTGACAGAAGTTCTTTGAAATCAGTTCTTCGGTGCTCAGCTTTCTTTATAGTCCAACTCTCCCATCCATACATGACTACTGGAAAAACCATAACTGACTAAATGGAGCTTTGTGGACAAAGTGATGTCTCTGCTTTTTAATATGCTCTCTACGTTGGTCATCGCTTTTCTTCCAAGGAGCAAGTGTCTTTTAATTTCATAGCTATAGTCACAATCTGCAGTGATTTTGGAGCCTAAGAAAATAAAGTCTGTCATGGTTTCCATTGTTTCCCCATCTATTTGCTGTGAAGTATTGGGATGGGATGCCATGATCTTAGTGTTTTGAATGTTGGGTTTTAAGCCAGCTTTTTCCCTCTCCTCTTTCACTTTCATCAAGAGGCTCTTTAGTTCCTGTTCGCTTTCTGCCATAAGGGATGTCATCTGCATATCTGAAGTTATTGATATTTCTCCCAGCAATTGACTGGTTCCAAATTGGGAAAGAAGTACGTCAAGGCTGTATATTGTCACCCTGCTTATTTAACTTCTATGCAGAATGCATCATGTGAAATGCTGTGCTGTATGAAGCACAAGCTAGAATCAAGACTGCTGGGAGAAAACGAGTAAAAAGATCTTCATTAATATTAAAACTATTGCTTTTAATGGTTTCACTTTAAAATTAAACTATCAAGCCTATTACTTGAGGCAGCATCAATATGAGTACCAAACACCAACCCGTGTGATAACTGTATGACAGAAACAAAGAAAACGGAGTAATTGTGCTGCTGCTGAGCATTAGGGATTATACAAGCAACTTCTGCCTGGAAGCTGCCCCAGCTGCCCCTGGAAGTGAGCTGGTTTCCCATGTGGCACAGCAATACAAATGCAGGCACAGCTCCACATTTTGAAAACGAGATGTATTCACTTTTTTTTTTTTTTGATTGCCTTCAAAATCTCTCACATACTACTACCCCCTTTCTCCTCTGTGCTCAGGAAACATGGGAAAAATTTGAGGAGCAGAAAGGATAGAACCTATGGGGGAAGAAAAAGGAGGTGGGTCTGTAGGACTGAAAATACGCTTAGAGAAACAGGGGACTGCCCTATTTCTTCTTCCTCTCCTGGGTTGACACTTCAAGTGGTACAGGAACCATTATTTCCTTCTTGGCTATGTCCTCTGGAGACTAATACTGTGTAGTAGACCTTTCTGTGTCTGCTGTTGACTATGGTGGCTTCTAGGCACAGATGACTCTTGAGCACTTGGAATGTAGGTAGTGCAACTGAGGAATGGAATTTATAACTTTACTGCATATAACAAACAAATAGCCATGTGAATCTAGGTGATAGGGGAGAGGGAGGTTATTTTTACTTCTGCTTTCCTGGTGATAAGTTTATCTGCACATCATGACTGGTTTCTCTTTCACACAGGGAGTTGCTGAGGATGCATTGGGCAAGTTTGAGGGAGGGATCAGCAGTGTGTAGACCTAGCAGAGATGTGAGTCTGCTGCAACGGCCTCCTTCCTTAGCCTGTGCAGCCTCGGTTCTCATCATGAACAGGGGGGTCTAGAGGATCAAATGGTGCCCAGAGACTTTGCAGACTTAAATGTGAGGACTATTACATGGATCTTAGACCTGATCCCTTTTAAGGGAAGGCTTAGACTTTGTTTATGGGAAAAAGGAAAGAGGCAAATGAACCTAGTGTGGTAACCTTTTAATGTAGCACTACATCTATTTCCTTGTAAATATATTTGGTTATAAAGTCTTTATTGTGCTCAAAATTCTTAATTAAAAATGCAACAGACTTTAGTTTGCACATTTGTAGCCTTTCTTTCCTCAAACCATTCTTTTGTAAGACATGATTTTTTTGCTGGTATTTGTTCAATGAAAGACATGAACAGTTATTGGAAGGAAGCTAAAATATCATCAATATTACTAATATCATCAGTGACTCCTATGTTCTGGCAATGTGCTAATTAATGAATGGCACTTCACAGCACTCTTTATTTTTCAAAAAAATGACTTCTTAGCTGTAAAATCCCCATGACTGCATGTCCTGAAAGCCAATATACTCTTCTACTTTTGTCTTCTGGTCATTTCAGAAAGTATTTACTTTTATTACACCATAATTTTAGCGCTCATAATAAACAATTTAATGAACCAAAGTGCTTCAGACTTCACATAGCCTGATTAGCCTCCCTAGACCTTGAGTGGAGACTAATCAAAGTGCCTTGATGAGATGCTTGGATTTTATTCTTGGGACTTAACATGAAGGCGAGAGAAGAGAGGTAGGAAAGCAAGTGTGATTCCAAGATAATTTGATTAAAAAAGATAGAAATTCTTACTTTCTGAATTAAGGCTGTAATTCACCTTAAATAAACAACACAAAGGAAATTCTTTTCAAATCATAATACCCAACGACATCGATGTTTTTTCACCAGAGCATATGTATAAACAAGGAAAAAAAATCTTTTCAGTGGACGTTAATTGTTGACACACCATATTTACACTCAAGTGCAAGATCATTTCTAGTTCCACCCCTCAAAACATTCCAGAGCCTGTCTGGATATTGGCCCAGCATAAGATTCAGATATGCTAATTACTTCTGCAGATCATACTTGTGGTTCTGATGCCATGAGGCAAGTATTAAAGATTTAGTTTTTGAGTTTAGAATAACTGGGCAATTGGTATCATCCTGTGACAAGTTTCCCTTTTCCTGAGGCCTTTTGACTGATGTCCGTTTTGTTATTGTTGGAGTGGCTCAAGCCCCATAGAGTTATGACGCAGAACTTGATCTTTGGTAGAAATGCCTTACACATTTATTCCCTCCAGGAAACCAAAGGGCAATAAAGCCACATTCCAGATTGACAACCTGGCCTTTTGCACCATGACCTAACCTGTTCCAGGTGAAAAATAATTTCATAATAAAATTTCTACTTAGATTCTTGCTGTGATTCTTAGTCCTAGTGGCACATTAAAATCACCTGCTGGACTTAAAAAGTTCACCATCTTGAAGCTTGTTACAAAGACTAATTCTGTGGGTCCATACATACATACTGTTTTTAGACTCTCCATGGGAGGGCTTTGGGTGTCTGTATTTTAAGCAAGACTCCCAGATGATGAGGGAAATCTGGCCAGCTTGTTTTAGGGCATTGATTTTGGGAAAGGGCATTTTGAGATGAATTTAGTGATTCTAAGGACATTTCTAATGCTGGTGTCTTTTTTTTTTTTTTTTTTGGCTTCTACTTATTCGTGTATGAATGTTATCAAAGAGGAGATATTTAACAGAATAGAGGGTTTAACTTTTTTTTTTTTAAGGGTGGAAGACTATATTTGCAAAATACACATCGAATAAAGATTTATTATCTAAATTACACAAAGATCTCTTAAAATGTAACAACACAACAAAAACAAATAAAAAAATAGGCCAAAGAGCTTAACAAACACTTCCTCAAAGACATACGGATGGCAAATAAGCATATGAAAATAAGCCCCATAAAATACGTCAGAGAAATGAAAATTATTATTATTTAACATCTTTAAACAACATTTTTAAAAGCTAAAATTAATACAAAGATAAATCCATGGTGAAGAAAAATATCAACACTTTAAATAAACCACGGGATCCCACAGGGACAGATTGGGGTGAAGTACAGGGTCAGATCCTGCTTTAAAAAAAAAAAAATTATTATTTAAATTGGAGGCCAATTACTTTACAATATTGTATTGCTTTATGTCATACATTGACATGAATCAGCCATGGGAGTATACATGTTCCCCATCCTGAACCCCCCTTCCATCTCCCTCCCCATACCATCCCTCTGGGTCATCCCAGTGCACCAGCCCTGAGCACCCTGTCTCATGCATCAAACCTGGACTGGCGATCTGTTTCACATATGATAATATACATGTTTCAATGCTATTCTCTCAAATCATCCCACCCTTGCCTTCTCCCACAGAGTCCAAAAGACTGTCCTATACATCTGTGTCTTTTTGCTGTCTCACATGTAGGGTTATCGTTACCATCTTTCTAAATTCCATATATATGCATTAATATACTGAACATCCATATGTTCAAGCTGGTTTTAGAAAAGGCAGAGGAACCAGAGATCAAATTGCCAACATCTGCTGGATCATCAATAAAGCAAGAGAGTTCCAGAAAAACATCTATTACTACTTTATTGACTATGCCAAAGCCTTTGACTGTGTGGATCACAACAAACTGTGGAAAATACTTCAAGAGATGGGCATACCAGACCACCTGACCTGCCTCTTGAGAAACCTGTATGCAGGTCAGAAGGCAACAGTTAGAACTGGACATGGAACAACAGACTGGCTCCAAATGGGAAAAGGAGTACGTCAAGGCTACATATTGTTGCCCTGCTTATTTAACTTATACACAGAGTACATCACGAGAAACCCTGGGCTGGAAGAACCATAAGCTGGAATCAAGATTGCCGGGAGAAATATCAATCACCTCACATATGCAGATGACACCACCCTTATGGCAGAAAGTGAAGAGGAGCTAAAAAGCCTCTTGATGAAAGTGAAAGTGGAGAGTGGAAAAGTTGGCTTAAAGCTCAACATTCAGAAAACGAAGATCATGGCATCTGGTCCCATCACTTCATGGGAAATAGATGGGAAAACAGTGGAAACAGTGTCAGACTTTATTTTTTTGGGCTCCCAAAACACTGCAGATGGTGATTGCAGCCATGAAATTAAAAGACGCTTACTCCTTGGAAGGAAAGTTATGACCAACCTAGATAGCATATTAAAAAGCAGAGACTTACTTTGACAACAAAGGTCCGTCTAGTCAAGGCTATGGTTTTTCCAGTGGTCATGTATGGATGTGAGAGTTGGACTGTGAAGAAAGCTGAGCGCTGAAGAACTGATGCTTTTGAACTGTGGTGCTGGAGAAGACTCTTGAGAGTCCCTTGGACTGCAAGGAGATCCAACCAGTCCATCCTAAAGGAGATTAGTCCTGGGTGTTCATTGGAAGGACTGATACTGAGGCTGAAACGCCAATACTTTGGCCACCTCATGCGAAGAGTTGACTCATTGGAAAAGACCCTGATGCTTGGAGGGATTGGGGACAGGAGGAGAAGGGGACGACAGAGGATCAGATGGCTGGATGGCATCACCGACTCGATGGACATGAGTTTGGGTAAACTCTGGGAGTTGGTAATGGACAGGGAGGCCTGGCTTGCTGCGATTCATGGGGTCACAAAGAGTCGGACACGACTGAGCAACTGAACTGAACTAATACTGTATTGGTGTTTTTCTTTCTGACTTACTTCACTCTGTATAATAGGCTCCAGTTTCATCCACCTCACTAGAATGGATTCAAATGTATTCTTCTTAATTGGCTGAGTAATATTCCATTATGTATATGTACCACAGCTTTCTTATCCATTCATCTGCTGATGGATATCTAGGTTGCTTCCATGTTCTGGCTATTATAAACAGTGCTGCAATCAACATTGGGGTACACGTGTCTCTTTCACTTCTGACTTCCTTGGTGTGTATGCCCAGCAGTGGGATTGCTGGGTCATAAGGCAGTTCTATTTCCACTTTTTAAGGAATCTCCACACTGTTTTCCATAATAGCTGTACTAGTTTGCATTCCCACCAACAGTGTAAGAGGGTTCCCTTTTCTCCACACACTCTCTAGCATTTTGTTTGTAGACTTTTGGATCTCAGCCATTCTGACCGGTGTGAGATGGTACCTCACTGTGGTTTTGATTTTCATTTCTCTGATAATGAGTGATGTTGAGCATCTTTTCATGTGTTTGTTAGTCATCTGTATGTCTTCTTTGGAGAAATGTCTGTTTAGTTCTTTGGCCTGCTTTTTGTTTGGGTCATTTATTTTTCTGGAATTGAGCTGCAGGAGTTGCTTGCATATTTTTGAGATTAATTCTTTGTCAGGTGCTTCATTTGCTATTATTTTCTCCAATTCTGAAGGCTGTCTTTTCACCTTGCTTATTGTTTCCTTTGTTATGTAGAAGCTTTTAAGTTTAATTAGGTCCCATTTGACCAACTCCAGTGTTCTTGCCTGGAGAATCCCAGGGATGGGGGAGCCTGGTGGGCTGCCATCTATGGCGTTTCACAGAGTCGGACATGACTGGAGTGACTTAGCAGCAGCAGCAGCAGCAGGTCCCATTTGTTTTTATTTGCTTTTATTTCCATTACTCTGGGAGGTGGGTCATTGAGAATCCTGCTGTGATTTATGTTGGAGAATGTTTTGCCTATGTTTTCCTCTAGGAGTTTTATATTTTCTGGCCTTATGTTTAGATCTTTAATCCATTTTGAGTTTATTTCTGTGTATGGTGTTAGAAAGTGTTCTAGTTTCATTCTTTTACAAGTGGTTGACCAGTTTTCCCAGCACCATTTGTTAAAGAGATTTTTTTTTCCATTGCATATTCTTGCCTCCTTTGTCAAAGATAAGGTGTCCATAGGTGCATGGATTTATCTCTGGGCTTTCTATTTTGTTCCATTGATCTATATTTCTGTCTTTGGGCCAGTACCATACTGTCTTGATGAGTGTAGCTTTGTAGTATAGCCTGAAGTCAGGCAGGTTGATTCCTCCAGTTCCATTCCTCTTTCTCAAGATTGCTTTGGTTATTTGGGGTTTTCTGTATTTCCATACAAATTGTGAAATTATTTGTTCTAGTTCAGTGAAAAATACCGTTGGTAGCTTGATAGGGATTGCATTGAATCTATAGATTGCTTTGGGTAGTGTACACATTTTCACTGTATTGATTCTTCCAATCCATGAACATGGTATATTTCTCCATCTACTTGTCTCCTCTTTGATTTCTTTCATCAGTGTTTTATAGTTTTCTATATATGTCTTTAGTTTCTTTAGGTAGATATATTCCTAAGTATTTTATTTTTTTCATTGCAATGGTGAATGGAATTGTTTCCTTAATTTCTCTTTCTGTTTTCTCATTGTAAGTGTATAGGAATGCAAGGGATTTCTGTGTGTTAATTTTATATACTGCAACTTTACTATATTCATTGATTAGCTCTAGTAACTTTCTGGTGGAGTCTTTAGGGTTTTCTATGTAGAGAATCATGTCATCTACAAACAGTGAAAGTTTTACTTCTTTACAAATCTGCATTCCTTTTATTTCTTTTTCTTCTCTGATTGCTGTGGCTAAAAATTCCACAACTATGTTGAATAGTAGTGGTGAGAGTGGGCACCCTTGTCTTGTTCCTGACTTTAGGGTAAATGCTTTCAATTTTTCACCATTGAGGATAATGTTTGCTGTGGGTTTGTCATATATAGCTTTTATTATGTTGAGGTATGTTCCTTCTATTCTTGCTTTCTGGAGGTTTTTTTTTTTTTTTTTTAAATCATAAGGCTTTGTCTGCATCTATTGAGATAACCATATGGTTTTTATCTTTCAATTTGTTAATGTGGTGTATTACATTGATTGATTTGTGGATATTAAAGAATCCTTGAATCCCTGGGATAAAGCCCACTTGGGTCATGATGTATGATCTTTTAAATATGTTTTTGGATTCTATTTGCTAGAATTTTGTTAAGGATTTTTGCATCTGTGTTCATCAGTCATATTGACCTGTAGTTTTCTTTTTTGTAGCATCTTTGTCTGGTTTTGGTATTAGGGTGATGGTAGCCTCATAGAATGAGTTTGGAAGTTTACCTTCCTCTGCAATTTTCTGGAAGAGTTTGAGTAGGATAGGTGTTAGCTCTTCTCTAAATTTTTGGTAGAATTCAGCTGAGAAGCCATCTGGTCCTGGGCTTTTGTTTGCTGGAAGATTTCTGATTACAGTTTCATTTTCCATGCTTGTGATGGGTCTGTTAAGACTTTTTATTTCTTCCTGGTTCAGTTTTGGAAATTTATGCTTTTCTAAGAATTTGTCCGTTTCTTCCAAGTTGTCCATTTTATTGGCATATAGTTGCTGATAGTAGTCTCTTAAGATCCTTTGTATTTCTGTATTGTCTGTTGTGATTTCTCCATTTTCATTTCTAATTTTGTTGATTTCATTCTTCTCCCTTTGTTTCTTGATGAGTCTTTCTAATGGTTTGCCAATTTCATTTATCTTCCCAAAGAACCAGCTTTTAGCTTTGTTGATTTTTGCCATGGTCTCTTTTGTTTCTTTTGTATTTATTTCTGCCCTAATTTTTAAAGATTTCTTTCCTTCTACTAACCTTGGGGTACTTCATTTCTTCCCTTTTCTAGTTACTTTAGGTGTAGAGTTAGGTTATTTATTTGATTTTTTTCTTGTTTCTTGAGTAACATTTTTATCTCCAGTCTATGATCCTGGGGGTGATTTTTATGTATAGATATTGTGCTACAGCTCAGAGCCCAACAGAGTGGCCCTCACCCTCTGCTTGTTTTAAGAGGAACTTAATAGTAATGGAGGATTGCCTTTTGTTCTTGTACTGTGGGCCCAATTAGTCCTTCCATCTGCAAATGCAGTGGCAAGGGAGTGATGATTTCACCCATTTCTTCTATTCAATAGATATGGTCTGAATGTCTACAATATGCCAATCTCTGTGCTGGGTGCTGAGTATACCAAATAAAAGAAATTGATGTTCTTCTCCTCAAGGACATGGTAGACTAGAAAGGGCTTCTCAAGGTGTGCACTTGAACCAACAGCATCATCATTCCTGGGAACTTATTGGAAATGCAAATTCTTGTGCCCCACCCTAGACTTACTAAATCAGAAACTGGGAGTGGGGACCAGCTTGCTGGTTGCAAAAGCCCTCTAGGTGATTCAGATAAAGTTTGATACCCACTGGTCTCTGGGAAGAGCATCAGTTTAGCAGACAACTGAGGCCACTGTGACAGGTGCCGCCAAGATGGGGAGGGGGTGGAGGCAGGGGTGGAGGCATGAGGGACACCTCTAGGAAAAGGTGACATTTGCACTCTCTCAGGATAGTTGGTGCAGAAAGTGGGAGGGGTGCCCCTGGAGAGCTCAGCAGTGACCACACCAAGGCATTGGTATTTTCCTCTGAATGTAACGTGGGACCTTTCTGACCCTTTAGTTACATCATCTGCACTCGGTATCATCTTTTGGCCAAATTTTCAGTTGAGCAGTGTTGAGTCTGAGCTCCATGCTTAATGTATTCCTTCAGAATTGGAAAGTTAGAGAAATATGGGCATAAAATTCCTCTTGCATTAAAAAAATCTCACGTGGTAGGCATGCCATGTTTGGGGAATAAACAAACAAAAGCATGGAGAGAGAGCTAGGACTGGTGAAGGTCAGGAAAATATATGATGGCAGCATAGCAGATTCCTGAACTAATAGAAAATCCCATGATATCAAGATTATGTAAGCCTTTAGGGGCTTCATGAAAGAAAATAAGTATCACTCCCATTCTTCAGAAAAGCCAGAGTTCAAAGACTTGGGATGACCAGGTGGGAGGGCAGTGGAAAGGGTAGTGACGCGTGTCTGCCGCTCCTGTTGGACCCCTAGTTTCCTGACTTTGCCCCCACGTTTGCACAGCACAGTTACTGAGCACCAATGTGTTCCAGGTACTAGACTCGTAACACTTTCAATATACTCACCAATGCTAAAAAGTAGATGTTTTCACTCTGTTTCAAAAGGAACAAAGCATTACAGGATGCTAGAGTCTGAGGAAGAAAAGGATGTCCAGAGATCACTGGCATAAACATTGCTGTTCACTCAGGGTCAAACTAGGGTGTATGGGTAGTAAGTGACTTCTTCAGTCAGCAAGCTGCTGACTGAAACAGCTGAAACAGCTGGGATCCAAAACCGGGTCTGTGGAAAGGGAATTTGTCACAGTGCTCTCTGCAACCTGAGGGAGACTGACTGTCCTGCCCCAGGAGACGGCTGTTAAATGCCCGGGACTCTGAGATGCTTTGTTCACTCTTCACTGACACTACAAGGCACTTTCCTTCCTGGGAAAATTCAGTTTTCACAAAAGCCTGCCTCATTCTACTATACATATTATCTAAAGTCCTGTAAAAGATACAAATTGTTTGTTCTCAAGTATAATAAACATTTTAATTTATTTTTTCCTGCATTGTAGTTAACTCAATGATTTATTGAACTTGCTTTTACTTTCTCTGTCCAAACAGTAAATGATTATTTTATATTTATAGCAACATAAGGAGCCATCTTCACAGATCTCACTAGCCAAATGTCTCATTTAATTGCCCCTAGTGTTATATGACTTTTCAATCTCTTCAAATGGTGTGTGGACTAAGTTCAAAGTGGGCTGACTTCTCATGACTAAAAATTTTATAAATTGCATTTAATTATTGGGTTTCAATAGCTGCATAACTGTTGAAAAAAACAAAAAGTATATATAACATATATATATGTATATATACATAACCAAAATTCCATTTTACAGCATATTCTTGTACCTAACACGAATTAGGTACCATGTAGTGTAGGTTTTCGTCAAAACTGAAAGAGAAGGGTAATAAATCACATATTAAGAAAGCGTCACCCATTTAATTCTGGTTTTTCTTCTTATACTTGTAATAAATGATGAAAGAGATAATTTTGATTAAAAAATAAGACTTTCTGTAGTTTTATTTCAAAGACTGTTGGCAACATTTTATTTCTATGTTCCTGGTTGTAGGGGAATAGCAATTAGCCAAGATGGTGATGGTGATGTCTCTTGCCTCACAGCTCTTGCTCTTGTCCCATGTTCTGTAAACAATGACTTTGCATAGTTCCCTAACAGCTGAGATCATTTATAGCAATGTGCACGCACATCATGGTGTATTGCTTGGCCACATGCCACCTTTGTTCATGTATACCTATATAAGCAGCACCTGAAACAGCCCTAGCAGCACTGTCAGCCGTTAGAGAATAAAGCATGTCTGCCTTGCTGCTGCATCAGCCAGAGGGAATAAAACATGTCTGCAGTCCCTACAGCTCCTTGTATTTTCTTTCAGCTTCCCAGCTCGTGCCTTGCCTACCCTGGGTTCAGCGATCAGTGAGACACTGGCTTATTTTTAAACATGGCACGATACAAGCTAAACAATGATCACTTTCTATCTTTTTAATTGGATTGTATGTTTTTATCCTCCAGACAATTGTAAATATATTTATTTTTTCTTCAATCTACAAATCTACCATAGCAAATTGTGGAGAAAATATGAGGCTTAGAAGAGGAGGAAATCAACAAAAATACCATCTCTTTCAAATAGAGAGGAGTTGTTTCTTGTATGCGTGATGGAGTTTCCTGAGGACCAAGGGAAATTTGAGGTCTGCCCCTGTTTCTAGTGGCTCTTGTCATGACGGATAAGCCACAGATTGACTCAGCACAGCTCAGGAGAAGTTTCTTCTCCTTTCCTTATCCTCCTTGCCTTCTCTTAAAATCAGCAGATAGTAATTCAGATTAAAACCCACTATCTAGATATAAACAACAGATCTGATTAAATGGATTACTTTGCCAAGGGAGATGTAGCTGGAGTGCCCATTTTTCATTCAAATGTCCCAGCCAAGTAGAAGTAGCTTCCAGCTCTAAATATATTGAATCACCATTAACCTACTGGAAAAACAGGAACACAAGCACACACTTTCTTATTAGATGAACATGGCAGGTTGTCTGATAATGCAGACAATTAAATGGAAGAATTTATTTGTAGCTCTCAAAGGGTCTTGACAAAATTTCTTCTGTCAGAGGAACACAAATCCTTTCCCTTAGAGCAGCCCAACCGGAATCTAGAGATTTGAATCCTTGGGAGTTTGGAGATGTGTGTCAATTTGTTTATAATGGATATTGGTTAGGGTGATCCATGAAAAGTAAATGTTCTAAGTCCTTGCAACCCAAAGAATGACCCAGGACCAGCAGCACCTAACATCACATGGGAGCTTGTTAAAACTGCAGAATCTTGAGTTCTCCACTGGTGGCTCAGCTGGCAAAGAATCCACCTGCAATGCGGGAGGCCTGGGTTTGATCCCTGGGTTGGGAAGATCCAATCAGGCAAAAGCTACCCACTCCAGTATTCTTACCTGGAGAATTCCAGGGACTGTATAGTCCTTGGGGTTGCAAAGAGTCAGAAACAACTGAGCAGCTTTCATTCACTCACTCCACCTACTGACCTAGGATCTGAATTTAAAAGCTCCTAGATGATTTGTATGCACATTAAAGTTTGATCAGGAAGCTTTGATAAGCCTCTCATCCTTATCTATTAGAGGGCAGACAGACTGAAAACCACAACTGCAGAAAACTAATCAAACTGATCACATAGACCAGATTCTGGTCTTACTCAATGAAACTATGAGTCATGCCATGTAGGGCCACCCACAACAGACTGGTCATGGTAGAGAGTTCTGACAAAACGTGGTCTGCTAGAGAAGGGAATGGCAAACCACTTCAGTATTCTTGCCTTGAGAACCCCATAAACAATATGAAAAGGCAAAGAGATATGACATTAAAAGATGAAATCCCCAGATCAGTAGGTGCCCATTATTGTACTGGAGAAGAGTGGAGAAAAAGCTCCAGAAAGAAAGAAGAGATGGAGCCAAACAGAAAACAACACCCAGTTGTGGATGTGACTGGTGATGGAAGTAAAGTCTGTTGCTGTAAAGAACAACATTGCATGGGAACATGGAATGTTAGATCCATGAATCAAGGTAAATTGGAAGTGGTCAAACAGGAGATGGAAAGAGTGAACACTGACATTTTAGAAGTTAGTGAACTGAAATGGACTGGAATGGGTGAATTTAATTCAGATGACCATTATGTCTACTACTGTGGGCAAGAACCCTTTAGAAGAAACGGAGTAGCCCTTGTAGTCAACAAAAGAGTCCAAAATGCAGTACTTGGGTACAGTCTCAAAAATGACAGAATGATCTCTGTTCGTTTCCAAGACAAACCATTCACTATCACAGTAATCCAAGTCTACGCCCCAACCAGTAATGGTGAAGAAGCTGAAGTTTAACGGTTCTATGAAGACCTACAAGACCTTGTAGAACTAACACCCAAAAAAGATATCCTTTTCATCATAGGGAACTGGAATTCAAAAGTAGGAAGTCAAGAGATAGCTGGAGTAACAGGCAAGTTTGACCTTGGACTACAAAATGAAGCAGGGCAAAAGCTAATGGATTTTTGCCAAGAGAATGCACTGGTCTTAGCAAACACTCTGTTCCAACAACACAAAAGAAGACTCTACACATGGACATCAGCAGATGGTCAATACTGAAGTCAGGTTAATTATATCCTTTGCAGCAAAAGATGGAGAAGCTCTATACAGTTAGCAAAAATAAGACTGGGAGCAGACTGTGGCTCAGATCATGAACTCTGTATTGCAAAGTTCAGACTTAAATTGAAGAAAGTAGGGAAAACCACTAGACCATTCACGTATGACCTAAATCAAATCTTTTATGATTATACAGTGGAAGTGACAAACAGATTCAAGAGATCAGATCTGATAGAGTGCCTGAAGAACTATGGACAAGAGGTTTGTGACATTGTATAGGAGGCAGTGATCAAGATCATCTCCAAGAAAAAGAAATGCAAAAAGGCAAAATGGTTGTTTGAGGAGGCATTACGAATAGCTGAGAAAAGAAGAAAATCTAAAGGCAAAGGAAAGATATACCCATTTGAATGCACAATTCCAAAGAATAGCAAGAAGAGATAAGAATCATTTCCTCAGTGATCATTGCAAAGAAATAGAGGAAAACAATAGAATGGGAAAGACTAGAGATCTTGTCAAGAAAATTAGAGATACTAAGGGAACATATCATACAAAGAGGTGCACAATAAATGACAGAAATGGTATGGACCTAACAGAAGCAGAAGATATTAAGAAGAGGTGGCAAGAATACACAGAAGGACTATACAAAAAGATCTTCATGACTCAGATAACCATGATTGTATGATCACTCACCTACATCCAGACATCCTGGATTTGAAGTCAAGTGGGTCTTAGGAATCATCGCTACGAACAAAGCTAGTGGAGGTGATGAAATTCCAGTTGAACTATTTCAAATCCTGAAAGATGACACTGTGAAAGTGCTGCACTTATATGCCAGCAAATTTGGAAAACTCAGCAGTAGTCACAGGGCTGGAAAAGGCCAGTTTTCATTCCAATCCCAAAGAAAGGCAATACCAAAGAATGCTCAAACTACCACACAGTTGCACTCATCTCACACGCTAGCAAAGTGATGCTCAAAATTCTCCAAGCCAGGCTTTAACAGTACGTGAACCATGAACTTCCAGATATTCAAGCTGGTTTTAGAAAAGGCAGAGGAACCAGAGATCAAATTGACAACATTCATTGGAACATCAAAAAAAAGCAAGAGAGTTCCAGAAAAACATCCACTTCTGGTTTATTGACTACGCCAAAGCCTTTGACTGTGTGGACAATAAACTATGGACAGTTCTTAAAGAGATGGGAATACCAGATCGCCTGACCTGCCTCCTGAGAAATCGGTATGCAGGTCAGGAAGCAACAGTTAGAACTGGACTTGGATCAATGGACTGGTTCCCAATTGGAAAAGGAGTACATCAAGGCTGTATACTGTCACCCTGTTTATTTAACTGATATGCAGAATACATCATGCAAAATGCCAGGCTGGATGAAGCACAAGCTGGAATCAAGACTGCTGGGAGAAATATCAATAACCTCAGACATGCAGATGACACCACCCTTATGACAGAAAGCAAAGAAGAACTAAAGAGCCTCTTGATGAAAGTGAAAGAGAAGAGTGAAAAAGTTGGCTTAACACTGAATATTCAAAAAGCTAAGATCATGGCATCTGGTCCCATCACTTCATGGCAAATAGGTGAGGAAATAATGGAAACTGTGACAGACTTTACTTTTTGAGGCTCCCAAATCACTGCAGATGGTGACTGCAGCCACAAATTAAAAGATGTTTTCTCCTTGAAAGAAAAGTAAGGTCATTTGTTTCTCCGGGGAATCTTCCAACCTTGGCTGGGATTGAACCTGGGTGTCCTGCACTGCAGGCAGATTCTTTACTGGCTGAGCTACAAGGGAAGCCATGACCAACATAGACAGCATATTAGAAAGCAGAGACATTGCTTTGCCAACAAAGCTCCATTTAGTCAAAGTTATGGTTTTTCCAGTAGTCATGTATGGATGTGAGAGTTGGACTAGAAAGAAAGTTGAGAGCTGAAGAATTAATGCTTTTGAACTGTAGTGTTAGAGAAGACTTGAGAGTCCCTTGGACTGCAGGGAGATCAAACCAGTCAATCCTAAAGGAAATCAGTCCTGAATATTCACTGGAAAGATTGATGCTGAACTGAAACTCCAATACTTTGGCCATCTGACACGAAGACCTGACTCATTGAAAAAGCCCCTGATGCTGGGAAAGATTGAAGAAGGAGAAGGGGACGACAGAGGATTAAATGGTTGGATGGTATCACCGACTCCATGGACATGAGTTTGAGCAGGCTCTGGGAGTTGGTGATGGACAGGGAAGCCTGGCGTGGTACAATCCATGGAGTTGCAAAGAGTCAGATATGACTAAGTGACTGAATTGAACTAAAGTTTGATTAAAGTTGCTCTAGCAATGGTTCTCAAACTTTAACCTGGATCAGAATCTTCTGGAGGATTTACTAAAATGCTGGGTTTCATCCCAAGGGATTCTGACTCAGTAATTTTGAGGTGTGGCCTGAGAATGTACGTTTCTCACATCTTCCCAGGTCATGCTGATGCTACTGGTCTAGAGACCACCCTGAGAATCCCTGCTCAAGGCAGTGCTGGCTGACAGAATTATGCTGTGAGCCACATGAGTAATTTAAAATTGTAGCCACATTTTAAAAGTGAAGTGAGAAATTATTTTTTATAACTTTTATTTACCTAATATAGCCAAGATATTATTTCAACATCAGATTAACATAATTATTTCTGAAATACTCTGCATTCTTTTGGTAGTATCCAGTGTGTATCTTACATTTACAGTACATCTCAATTCAGATTAGCCATATTTCAGATGTTCAGTAGCCACATGTGGCAATCTAGGGTTACCTTATCAGACAGTGTACTAGGGTATTGGTTCTCAAAAGGTACTTCAAAGACATTATTTCTGAAACTTTTACTGATCTCTGAAGAAATGAGAATCATAAACTTACTTTCTTATTAGGTCTTTGAAAGTTGCTCAGTCGTGTCTGACTGACTCTTTGCGACCCCATGGACTACAGTCCATGGAATTCTCCAGGCCAGAATACTGGAGTGGCTAGCCTTTCCCTTCTCTAGGGAATCTTCCTAACCCAGGGATTGAACCCAGGTCTCCCATATTGTGGATGGATTCTTTACCAGCTGAGCCACAAGGGAAGCCCAAGCTAAGTTTACTCAATTTAAATTTATTCCGAGGTGACCTTTCTTCATTTTTGCTGCTGAAATGGTCTCTTAAATGCTGTGATTTTCAAAGTGTGGTCCCTCAGACCAGCCACATCAGCCTAATATGGGAACTTGTTAGATGCAAATTCTTGAGCCCTAATTCAGACCTACTGAATTAGACACTGCAGGGGCCCAGCAACTGTGGCTTAACAAGTGCTCCAGGTGATTCTGAGGCATGCTAAATTTTGAGAAACATTGCTTTAATGAAATGATGGTGAATGGAGATAAAATGAGTGGTAGATTTTAATTATCTTTTTATAACCATAAAAATATGAAATTGTCAGTTTTATGCCAGTCCTGCAGTTAAAAACATGTATTTTTTGTTGGTTTATGAAATCTGAAAGTCGGAAACCCAATATACTGAAGGTTAGTTAAATAATATTTTCTGTTGCTATGGATAAAATACAGTTTAAAAAATAGGAAAAGACCAGGAAAATGAGTGTGTATATAAGCATACAAATGAGTCCCAGAAAGTCAGTGCTTGGTCCTTATTAGTAACACCTTTATGCAATTACTGCTGGAAAATGAATACACTTGCTAAACAACACTTAGAAAATTCACATTTCCTATAAAATAGTGAAAGCGAGTCAGAAAAATCCCATAAATATTGACGATCTCAATCTCCAACTCTCTGGTGATTAGTCCGTATTTAGCTTTTATTGCTACCAAAGTTGTAAAAATTATGATATCTAATCCTTAAAAAATAAGGAAATAACATCTTTTACCAATTGTACATTTCCTTTTAGAAACATTACAAAATATAGCATGAAATTAGTATATTAAATTTGGTTCCTGCCACCTCCTGAGGGGTGGGAGAATATTGAAATGAAGTAGAATAGGTGAAATATGAAATAAAACAAAGAATTAAGCATAAGTGATCAGACAGGTGAAAGCAAAAGAAAATCTAATAACCCAAGGAAACATGTGGGTGTGCTCAGGGGCATTAGCTCAGGGACTCAGGACCACAGACTTGCTATTCTTTTCTAAGCCTCATTTTTTTGTCTTTGTTTTTTCATTTTTAAAATTTTCTAAAATATGAACGTGTGGTAACACATTTACAGGAGACTTGGAAAATACAGAACAAAGTTACATATAGTTCCACTACATATTACAATTATTTTTTATGTATATAAATTAAGATTTTTTATTGGAGTTTCAATATCAAACTCTCAAAAATTAATAGAATGAATAGACAGAAAAGTAGAAGGACATAGTAGACCCCAAAAGCACAACCAATTCAACATAATTAAGATTTATACAATTTCACACAACAGCAGGATATAAATTCGATTCAAGCTCCCATAGACAATAAGCCAGGAGACACTGGAACATATCCAGGGACATAGAAGAAGGTTCAAAAATTTTATCATCTAAAGGTACTGAAATTATACAGAATCTGTTCTCTTATCAATGTGGAATTATGTTAGAAATCAATATCAAAAGATATTTGAAAATATATGTACTCATATATTTTCAAGAACAAAGTGACATTTACCAAGAGAGATCTTTGACTTAGCCATTTAAAGGTTTAACAAAGTTAAAAGACTGAAAAAACACAGAGAGTGATTGCAGAGAAGAAAGCATTTAAATGAGAAATTAATATCAAAGTGAAAAATTAATATCAAGGATACTTAACAAGCCCATGCATTTGGAAATTAAATGCCCACTTTTAAATGACACGTGCATCTAAGGAGCCATAACAAGGAAAAGTAGAAAATATTTGTAAGAGAATAAAAATGAAAAGTGAATTTATCAGAATTTGTTGCATGCAGCTGAAGTTGCTCAACTAAATTGAGCTTATTGTCTAATGCTTATTGTCTAAGGCAACTAAAAACAACATGGAGTCTTGAATAAGTTATGAAAACAAATAATGGACACTAGCATAAAACCTTTTAAAATTTGAACAAAATCTGTAGTTAGTTAATAATACATATCACATGTTAATTTCCTTCTTTTTTTTTGTAACAACATAGCATTTCTTTATATTCTTAGAATTGGATTAGAAGTTTCAAGCCTCATTCAAAAATTTTTTTTTAAATCGCTAAAATAATAAGCTTTCTAGACTTTAAGCAGTAATACTAGATACCAGAGTAAATGGAACTACATCAACATTTTGAGTGAATATAAATTAGAAATCTAGCATTCTATTCATATTTAGTCAAATAAGTAGAACCAAAATGTCATAACTTATTTAGCTAAGCAAAAATTCCTAAGTTTTCTAAAAATATATATATTTTATTGTACTTACTATATATATATGTGAAAGCCACTCAGTTGTGTCCAACCATTTGCGACCCCATGGACCAGGCCAGAATGCTGGATTGGGTAGCCTTTCCCTTTTCCTGAGGATCTTCCCAACCCAGGGATTGAACCCAGGTCTCCCACATTGCAGGCAGACTCTCTACCAGCTGAGCCACAAGGGAAACCCAAGAACACTGGAATGGGTAGCCTATCCCCTTTCCAGTGGATCTTCCCTACCCAGGATCGAACCAGGGTCTCCTGCATTGCAGGCAGATTCTTCATCAACTGAGCTGTGATACGTATATATATACATATATCAATATGTATACCTAAGCTTTTCTACTATACATGATAAAGCCTCAAAAAGAACAACAACAAAAAAGAGATGGAGACATTGGAAAACATAAACTAAATGAAACTGGAGCACTGAATATGAAATAGAAAAAGTCAAACAAACAAAAAGTAAAAGATCACCATATGGTCCAGTTATTTTTAAACATGTCTGCTCATTAGAATCATATCAGGAGCTTTGGAGGAAAAAAAAAAAAACAAAACCCCTGGGCATTTGTGTTTTTCAAGACATTCCAAGATAATTCTAATGTGCTTGTGAATTTCAAAAAGTGGTTAGAGGTTTTACTATAAAATGGTAGTTTTAGTGATACAGAGTTCTTTTCTATTGACCAATCATGATATAATGATTTTTAAAATGAAGAATAGTTATATAATCACAATAGTAAAAGATACTTATCAGTCTTCACAATTAATAGCCAGATAAAAATAAAAGATAATTACAATTGTAAGCCATAATGGAAACACTGATTAACCTAACAATATAAAATAATTACATGCAATTTTGGGGGTTATATAGAGTGATGTGGTAAGTTGAAGTGCACATATGCACAAGTTTTCATCCACCCAGTTAGTCTATGTCTTTTGGTTGGTGCATTTAATCCATTTATATTTAAGGTGGTGGTGGTTTGGTCGCTAAGTCATGTCTGACTCTTGCGACCCCATGGACTGTAGCCTGCCAGGCTCCTCTGTTCATGGGATTCTCCAGGCAAGAATACTGGAGTGGGTTGCCATTTCCTTCTCCAGGGGATCTTCCCAACCCAGGGATCGAACCTGGGTCTTCTGCATTGCAGCCAGATTCTTTACCAACTGAGCTGTGAGGGAAGCCCATATTTAAGGTAATTATCGATATGTATGTACTCTTGGCCTGGAAAATCCCATGGATGGAGGAGCCTGGTAGGCTGAAGTCCATGGGGTCGCGAAGAGTTAGACACGACTACGCGACTTCACTTTGACTTTTCACTTTCATGCGTTGGAGAAGGAAATGGCAACCCACTCCAGTCTTCTTGCCTAGAGAATCCCAGGGATGGGGAAGCTTGGTGGGCTGCTGTCTATGGGGTCGCACAGAGTCGGACACGATTGAAGCGACTTAGCAGCAGCAGCAGCGGCATGATCCTACTGAAGGATTCTGAGCATTGCCTTGCTAACATGTGAAATAAGCATAGTTGTAGTTTGAACATTCTTTGGCATTACCTTTCCAATTGCCTTTGGGATTGAAATGAAAACTGACCTTCTCCAGTCCTGTGGCCACTGCCGAGTTTTCTAAATTTGTTGATATGAGTGCAGCACTTTAACAGCATCATCTTTTAGGATTTGAAATAGCTCAGCTGGAATTCCATCACCTCCAGTTTCTTTATTTACAAACAAAGAACGTTTCCTAAGGCCCGCTTGACTTGACACTGTAGGATGTCTGGTTCTAGGTGAGTGACCACACCATTGTAGTTATTTGGGTCATTAAGACCTTTTTTGTACAGTTTGTTGGATTTAGGAACCTTTTTGTATAGTTAGTTGTCTTAGGAAAAGGCAGAGGAACCAGAGATCAAATTGCCAACATCCATTGGATCATAGAAAAATGAAGGATATTCCAGAAAAACATTTGCTTCATTGACTACACTAAAGCCTTTGACTATGTGGATCACAACAACTGTGGAAAATTCTTAAAGAGATTGGAGTATCAGAGACATTACTTGCCTCCTGAGAAATCATATGCAGGTCAAGAAGCAACAGTTAGAACTGGATAGGAAACAATAGACCAGTTCAAAATCTGGAAAGGAGTACGTCAAGGCTGTATATTGTCTCCCTGCTTATTTAACTTCTATGCAGAGTACATCATGTGAAATGCAGGGCTGAATGAATCATAAGCTGGAATCAAGATTGCCAAGACCAATATCAACAACCTCAGATATGCAGATGTTACCACTCTGATGGCAGAAAGTAAAGAGAAACTAAAGAGCCTCTTGATGTGGGTGAAACAGATGACTGAAAATGCTGGCTTAAAACTCAACATTCAAAAAAACCTTTAAGATCATGGCATCTGGTCCTATCACTTCATGGCAAATAGATGGAGAAAAAGTAGAAACAGTGACAGATTTTATTTTCTTGGGATCCCAAATCACTATGGATGGTGACTGCAGCCATGAAATTAAAAGATGCTTGCTTTTTGGAAGAAAAGCTATGACAAACTTTGATAGCATATTAAAAAATAGAGACATCATATTGTCAACAAAGGTCTGTATATTCAAGCTATGATTCTTCCAGTAGTCATGTACAGATGTGAGAGTTGGACTATAAAGAAGGCTGAGCACCAAAGAACTGATACTTTCAAATTGTGGTGATTGTGGTGCTGGAGAAGACTCTTGAGTCCCTCAAGGAGATCAGACCAATCAATCCTAAAGGAAATCAACCCTGAATATTCATTGGAAGGACTGATGCTGAAGTTCCAATATTTTGGCAAACTGATGCAAAGAGCCAACTCGTTGGAAGAGACTGTGATGTTGGGAAAGAATGAGGGCAGGAGGAAAAGGGGAGACTGAGGATGAGGTGGTTAGATGGCATACGTTTTGAGCAAACTCCAGGAGTTAGTGAGGAACAGGGAAGCATGGTGTGCTGGAGTCCATGGGGTTGCAAAGGGTTGGACACGACTTAGTGAGTGAACAACAACATCAACAGCAACAACAATGATTCTGTTACCATTTTTTTTTTAAGAGTTTTGGGTTTATTATTTGTAGATCTCTTCCTTCTCTTGTATTTCCTGCATAGAGAAGTTCCTTTAGCATTTGTTGTGAAGCTGGTTTGGTGGTGCTAAATTCTCTTAACTTTTGCTGGTCTGTAAAGCTTTTGATTTCTCCATCAAATCTGAGTGGGAGTCTTGCTGGGTAGACTGTTCTTGGTTGTAGGTTCTTCCCTTTCATCACTTTAAATATATCATGCCATCTCCCTCTAGCCTGTAGAGTTTCTGTTGAGAAATCAGCTGATAACCTTATGGGAGTTCCCTTGTATATTATTTGTCATTTTTCTCTCTATGACTCAGTCTTTTTCTAAGTGTACATGAATTGCAATGGCAGAATATATCAGGCTGTCGATTAGTGAACAAATGATCTTAAATATTTTAGGTTTCTGAGGGAAATGGGATAAAGAATTCCACAGCATTATTATTTCTCCTTTAGAAGAAGTTCCTGTTAGGCCTAATCCAGAGGAAATTCAGGGATATAAAGAGAAAAATTACTAGCTCTATTGTTCTGTGTGAATAGGGTACTTACCTCTACTAAAAGCTACAATTAGAAATCTTCTCCTTTGCAGTTTGAAGGTCTTATAAGCCTCTGGATTTGGTGGTTGAGCCTTTCCTTTTAATTTCTAAAGCTGATGCCAAGTGGATCATTATTTATGTGGAGACTATGAAATGGTGCTGTGCAGCATAGCAGTCATGAGCCGTGTGGCTCCTGAGTGCTTGGAATGAGCCTAATCCAGATGGAGATGTGCTGTAAGTGGTAAATGCTTCCCAGGTGATGCTAGTGGAACAGAACCCACCTGCCAATAAATGAGATGTAAGAGACATGTGTTTGATCCCTCGATTGGGAGGATCCCCTGGAGAAGGGAATGGCAACCCAATTCAGCATTCTGGCCTGGAGAGTACCATGGACAGAGGAGACTTAGGGTTGCAAAGAGTTGGGCACAACTGAAGCAACTTAACATGCACAGTATGAAAAAGAATATAAAACATCTTATTACAAAAAATACTGATCAGATGTTGCAATGAGGCTACTGGAAAGTTTGGTGTTGTTTAGTTGCTAAGTCGTGTCCGACTCTTTCGTGACCTCATGGACCAGTCCCCCAGGTGCCTCTGTCCACTGGATTTCCCAGGTTTAAAATTACACATTTGGCTTATGCTATATTTCTATCAGACAACTCAGCTGTAGAGTAATATTCTTGAATACTATGAAAGCTGTTAAGAATAAAAGGGATGCAATATAATTTTTACCGTGCTTTCAGTGACTATAAAAATCTTCACTACTTAATTGAAATCTATTGCTAAATAAACAAGGATTGTGCATAAAAATATATCTTTCAGTTTTATCATAGAGTGAAGCCTCAAGTTCCGTGACTCCCTTTTACGACTCAAAAGATGAAACCAGAATACTTATTTTTGTAATTCAGGAAAAATTGTTTTTGTCTCAAAAATTCAGATAATCAAGGTTTATGTCAAATGTATTGAATCTTATTTTTATTATAAAATATAGCAGGCATGCAAAAGAAGTTTGTCAATATATGTGTACAAGTTAAAGGAAAATAAAATGGATTTCTCTATTTTTAGCACCCAGGCTTAGAAAAAGAACACTACCATATCACAGAAGTCCCTGATGTGTTCTTCTCTTTCTCTGAAAGTAGCCAAAGTTCTGAATTTTGTTAATCCTTTCCTTACTTTTCTTTATGGTTATCATTGCCTATTAACATGTTCCTTAAACATTGTATTATTTAGTTTGGACCCATTTTAAAACTATATATATATAAATAAAAGTATGCCATACATGTTCTTTGGTGATTTCTTTTAACATTTTATTTTTGCTTGTAGCTATACTAAATTAATTTTTATTGCTATATGGTATTTGATTATGAAAATATACCACAACCTATTGATCTAGTCTGTTGAATGCAGTGAGATTGTTTTCCAGTTTTCACTGCAATAAACAATGCTGTCATACACATATCTCCTGGTGTCCATATACAAAATTTCTCTAGGGTATTTAGTAATACTTTGGAGTGGGAACATTAGATCACAGAGTATATGCAAGCTTAATTTTATTAGGTAATGCCAAGCTATTTTTCAAAAGTGTTGTACTAATTTACATTCTCACTAGCAGAGTATGAGCATTCTCATTGCTCCTCAGTCTTATAAACAGTTGGTTGTATTGCACTTCTTGTCTTCTGGCAGCTTAGGAATGGTCTTCCCTTTGTTTAATTTCCCTGCTTTGCCATGAGGTTCTTGTTCACATCTTGTTCTGTGTTTGTGGGCTATTTGTGCTTCATTTTTCTATCTGGTTGTTAGTCATTCCTGCTGATCTATAGAAGTTTAAAAGTATATTTTGCATTCTGTTGTGTAATATGTTACAACTATCTTCTCTCCTCACCTATTATAACACTTTTTGATCGACAGAGGATAGTAGTTTTGATGTAGTCAACATTTTCCATTGTAATTTGAACTTTTAATGTCTAGTTTAACAACTCTTTTCTTACTTTGAGGCCATAAAGATGCTCTATTATATTGTCTTCTGAAAGTTTTATTGTCTTGCCTTTCATATTTAAGTCTATAATTTACCTGGGACTGATTTTTGTTTACTGTGTGAGGTAGGAGTCTCATTTTTTCATATTGAAAAATTGTTCTATCACCGCTTATCGAAAAAATATCTGTCATTTACTACTGATCTGCAGTTGCCCCTCTGTCATATGTTAATATGCATCATATGTGGGTTTGTTTCTGAACTCTATATTATTCTACTGGTCTAGGTTTCTATACCCCTGTCCCTTAAGGATTATCACATTGTATAGCTTTTCATTAATTAAAGGCTTCTTTAATATCTGTCAGTAAAGTTATACAGGGCTTCCCTGGTTGCTCAGATGGTCAAGAATCTGTCTGCAATGCAGGAAATCTGGGTTTGATCCCTGGGTCAGGAAGATCCCCTGCAGAAGGGAATAGCTACCCACTCCAGTATTCTTGCCTGGAAAATTCCAAGGACGCTGGAGCCTCGTGGGCTATAGTCCATGGGGTCACAAAGAGTCAGACACAACTGAGCCACTAACACAAAGTTTTATTTGGCTCTAGTGGTAAAGAGGAGAAGGCAATGGCACCTCACTCCAGTACTCTTGCTTGGAAAATCCCATGGATGGAGAAG
Organism: Nanger dama; assembly: GCA_917880005.1. Taxonomy (NCBI): domain Eukaryota; kingdom Metazoa; phylum Chordata; class Mammalia; order Artiodactyla; family Bovidae; genus Nanger; species Nanger dama. The sequence continues at coordinate 20,773,829 of CAKJTW010000010.1, forward strand.
CCTGGTAGGGTGCAGTCCATGGAGTCGCTGAGAGTCGGACATGACTGAGTGACTTCACTTTCACTTTTCACTTTGACGCGTTGGAGAAGGAAATGGCAACCCACTCCAGTGTTCTTGCCTGGAGAATCCCAGGGACGGCGGAGCCTGGTGGGCTGCCGTCTATGGGGTTGCACAGAGTCAGACACGACTACAGCGACTTAGCAGCAGCAGCAGCAGTGGTAAAGAACTTACCTGCCAATGCAAGAGACATAAGAGAGGGGAGTTCCATACCTTTGTGAGGAAGATCCCCTGGAGGAGGGCATGGCAACCCACTCTAGTGTTCTTGCCTGGAGAATCCCATGGACAGAGGAGCCTTGTAGGCTTCAATCTATATATAGGTCACAGATTTGGCCTCGACTTAGCATGCATGCAAAGTTATATACTTTTCTCCTTAAAGGTTTTAGGATAAGATGGTTGGATGGCATCATTGAGTCAATGAACTTGAGTTTGAGCAAACTCAGGAAGATAATGAAAGACAAGGAAGTGTGGCATGCAGCAGTTCATGGGATTGCAAAGAGTCAGACACGACTTAGTGACTGACAACATCTTTTGTTAGATTTATTTCTAAGTGCATCATATTTTCATGCTATAAGAAATGACATCTTAATTTTTCTCTTTTTATTATTGGTATGTAGAAATATAATATATTTTGCATAATTATCTTACAGTTAACATACTTAACAAAGTCTTATTTTAATAATTTATATTTATAAACAATCACATCATTTTTGAGTGATGAAAGCTTTGTTCTCTCTCTTAAAATTCTATATATTTTATCTTTCTTGCTTTATTGGGCTGATCTGGACTTCGAGTTTAATTTTTCATAAAGTAGGATATTAATGTTTACTGCATGTCAGGTCACTGCCAAGTAATTTACATGCATTTTTTAGAGAGTTACTTGCTTGATGTCATTCAATCAAACATTCAGAGAGTGCTTTTAGATTTAGGGTTCAGTTCAGTTCAGTCGCTCAGTCGTGTCCGACTCTTTGCGACCCCAGGAATCGCAGCATGCCAGGCCTCCCTGTCCATCACCATCTCTCGGAGTTCACTCAGACTCACATCCATCGAGTCCGTGATGCCATCCAGCCATCTCATCCTCAGTCGTCTTCTTCTCCTGCCCCCAATCCCTCCCAGCATCAGAGTCTTTTCCAGTGAGTCAACTCTTAACATGAGGTGGCCAAAGTACTGAAGTTTCAGCTTTAGCATCATTCCTTCCAAAGAAATCCCAGGGTTGATCTCCTTCAGAATGGACTGGTTGGATCTCCTTGCAGTCCAAGGGACTCTCAAGAGTCTTCTCCAACACTACAGTTCAAAAGCATCAATTCTTTGGCGCTCAGCCTTCTTCACAGTCCAACTCTCACATCCATACATGACCACAGGAAAAACCAAAGCCTTGACTAGATGGACCTTAGTCAGCAAAGTAATGTCTCTGCTTTTGAATATACTATCTAGGTTGGTCATAACTTTTCTTCCAAGGAGTAAACATCTTCTAATTTCATGGCTGCAGTCACCATCTGCAGTGATTTTGGAGCCCCCCAAAAATAAAGTCTGACACTGTTTCCACTGTTTCCCCGTCTATTTCCCATGAAGTGATGGGACTGGATGCCATGATCTTCGTTTTCTGAATGTTGAGCTTTAAGCCAACTTTTTCACTCTCCTCTTTCACTTTCATCAAGAGGCTTTTTAGTTCCTCTTCACTTTCTGCCATAAGGGTGGTGTCATCTGCATATCTGATTTAGGATAAGATAGTGGTATTTGGGGGCCTGTTGCACCTGCTTTGCCTCCTCCTGTACTCAGTAGAATAGTTCTGAAGTATTAATAACAACAACTAATGCTTATTATGTATCAGATGCTCTTCTAATTGCTTTATATCTATTACACAACCCTAAAAACAACCCTATAAGAAAGATCCTATTATTATCATCATCCCCATTATAAAAATGAGGAAACTGGAGTTTAGGGAGTTTGAGTAACTTGCCCAAGGTTATACAACTAATATGTGGAAAATCTGAGATTAGAAGTCTGCATGATCTATTTCCACATGGAAAATCTGGGATTAGAAGTCTGCATGATCTATTTCCATTTTCTTGACTACCATGCTATACTGCTTCTCAAAATGTGAACCAAAACTTTAGAGAATGTAAAGGGGATTCTGCTTTGTACTGGAATCAGGATTTCTTGCTAACAAGTAGCTCAAACATATTCCAGAATTTGGGAGTGGTTAAACACCTGAGGGGATAAGGGAAGAATTAGTACCATGTTTCAAAATTGTTGATCTTAAAATGAATTGTGGAATGAAAAGGCTGTCTGTCATTACCAAGATTGATAATCCCTAAGAAAACTGTTGTGTGGGGGAACAAATGTACAGAATGAAGAGATCAGCAAAGAAAAACAGCTCTCCTGAGACCCACTGTCAATTTCTTGTGCTTGCTTTTAGACAGGTGAAAATTATAAGGTGAAGCAGAGGAGAGTTACTGAAACTCTTGTGTATGATACCAATCTTAGAAAGAGCATTCCTAAACTACTCTCGTTCCTTGTTTGTAAGACCCAGAAGATTACCAATGGTTACATTATTTTGCAAACCATTTGTGACACCATTAAATTTAAGTGGTTCTGTTTGCCTGGTTTAATTACCCATTTACTCTGTGAGAGTGGGCAAATGGGAATTTTAGGGTCATAATTTATTTTGGTGAAAATTGATACCAAAGAAATATAATGATTTGTTCTAATTAAAAAATTATTTCTCTTAAAATAATGAATCCCAGACTTTAACCAAAGAACCCTTCTCTGAAGGAAACTATAAAGGTATTCTTTTTGTTCCAAAGTTAGCACTTTCATTTAGCTTTTCAGTGGGTGTGATGAATATATATGGGGATCTCAGCTTGAGCCTAGGCTGGAGTTTAAATATGTATGGACACATTTGGTAGATGCATAGGACAGTGTTAAAGAAGATTTGTAAAAGTCAAGTCAGAAATAAAATCTAAAATTCTGTGACAGTCGAGATTTTGGAAACCAAATAGGCTGTAAGGTCAGTGTTAGTAAACATTAGACAGACAGCAGGCACTGCGCCCAGCTCACCGCACTCTGGCGCCTCTGGTGGCTGAAGAGCAACAGTGTGATCTGGCCGACTGTAGGCTTGGTGACACAGCAGCAGTGCTTGGTAACACGGAAGTGCTCAGTAGGTGATGGAGAAGCCATACATACATGAGATTGTTCATGAGAACACCTGAATTCCAGAAGCACCTAACTTCAGAGAGAACTTGACTAAACGGAGCACTTGAGAACATTTTAGAGGGTGTTGAGGTCCTGCTGGATGGAGGTTGGGGAAACTCAGGGTGCATTCATATTTGTACAAGACTTCCAGTACAATTAAAGGCTGCCAAATGTATATATATATATGCACATTTATATAATGCTGCTGAACATGTAGATGTCATATGATTTAGTGTCTTCAAAGAACTTTATAAAATGGTTAAATGTGGTCAAAAGGTACAAACTTCCAATTATAAGAAATAAGTTCTGAGGATGTAATGTATAGCATGGAGACAATAGAGTTAATCATATATATTAATAATAAGTTAATAGTATAGTTAATGATACTGTATCATGCATTGGAAAGTTACAAAGAGAGTAGATCTTAGAAATTCTCCCCACAAGAAAAAAAATTGCAACCATGTTAAATGATAGATGTTAACTAAACTTATTTTGGTGATCATTTCAGAATATATTCATTTATCAAATTATTATGTTGCACGTGTAAAAATAATAGTGTTATACATGGATTATAGCTCAGTAAAACTGGGGAAAAATCTTTCTAGCCATGCATTAATTGACATATCACTGTTTTAAAGTTTAGCATTGTTATACAATATATATTTTTAAGCTTTGTATTTGAAAATAGAATCAGAAAATATGAGTTTGTTAAAAACTTTGTGGTAACTATCTTTCAGCATTTGGATTTTATTAGTTTTGATCTGTTATTGGGTAGAGCAGACTGTGAGGAAGAATGACTAGTGGGCAACAGAAAGCAAATTAGTGGTTTTAAAATTGCCACTGATGAACTAAATGGATATTTATTTAATAGTGCATTTCAGAGAATAACTGGTTAATAAATACATGTTAAATAATTTTTTCTGATAAGGCCATTGGATCTCAGGGAGTTTAATTGGCCAGTTTCAGGTCACCTAGCAATGCAGAGATTTAAAAACAAATTAGGAGGACTAAGTTTTCTAGTGTGAGATCAGAGAAAACCCACAAACATATCAAAGAATGAAAAAACATCCAATATGAAATTTTGTTAATCTCTCCCCATATATTCAGAGAAGGCAATGGCACCCCACTCCAGTACTCTTGCCTAGAAAATCCCTTGGACTCAGGAGCCTGGTGGGCTACAGTCCATGGGGTCTCTAAGAGTTGGACACGACTGAGCGACTTCACTTTCACTCTTCACTTTCATGCGTTGGAGAAGGAAATGACAACCCACTCCAGTTGTTCTCCCCATATATTATGCATCCTTTGCTACAGTGGAAACCAATACTCTATAGATGGTGGTATAAACTTTTCTTAGTAGTTACTTTTTATCAGTATTTCTGACTTCCAGTGCATGTCTGATTTATATTTAATTTTATTTGACCTTCACATAATTTTGCAGGGAAATTCTTGTAGAGATAACAAGATTTGGAGGTCCAGAAGTGTCCATTTCTCCTGGGAAGGTTGGGAGCAGGGAGGAAGGCCACAGTCAATTCCACATGAAGCTGTGGGCAGGACTGGGCTAACTCTGGCTGCATCAGGCATTGTAAATTTTCATGTCATTACTCTTTGGCTTAACAATGGAAATAATAGGAAGAAATTTTATGGCAACATGAAATTTACCTGTTGTCTATTCTGACATAAAATGGAAACTGCGAATTTAGGAGACTTCAGCTTCATTTTTATAAATCATTATAGTACCTTATGGGCTTCCCAGGTGGCTCAGTGGGAGAGAATCTGCCTGTTAATGCAAGAGATGCAGGATATGTGGGGTCGATCCCTGGGTCGGGAAGATCCCTTGGAGTAGGAAATGGCAACCTGCTCCAGTATTCTTGCCTGAAAAATCACATGGACAGAGAATCCTGGAGGGCTACAGTCCATGGGGTGGCAAAGAGTCGGACACAGCTGAGCAGCTGAGCACAGCGCATAGTAACTCTATAGTCCGATTAGCATTTGTGAAGTAGCGATAGTGCTGCGATCTCTAGAATGATGATTTGAGAACTTGTGTAAGGAAGGGATTGACTGGACTTCGTGTCCCTCAAAACTGTGACAGCAGTACTGTATGTTTTCCTTTTTTTGTAAGCTGTGCTTTGCTTGTTTTGAACTAGAAATTTTGAAATGTTCTTGTATTCATTACTGCTTGTGCAACTGAAAGCCATCTTAGAAATGTGGGGGAGATGTCTAAGAGGGAATATACTGTTTCACTTTTCTACCTTACACAGAGGCTTTGGAAAGAGCCCAAGAACATTACCTGCTCTGGTTTCTTCAATGTCCAAAATGTCTATGATCCTCTTTATTTGGAAAGTTTATGAAATATGGCTACATGATAAACTATGTTTTATCCAAGTCTGTATATCAGAAGGCACTTCTCAGTCTTCTTCGGTTTTTCTGCTCCTGTACTTCAAAGTCTTAAGCATCCACTCTCTTATTTAAACAAACAAACAAACAAACCCAATTAAAAACACTTTTCCTTTTATTACCAAAGTGACACATACTTATTAACATAACAATGAAATAAATTACCCATAATGCCATTTCCCAGAATAACGACTGCTATGACTGTGATTTCTAGATAAGGGTAGTTGTACAATTTTTCCTTTTCTTTTGAACATTGGCTTTGCAAAGGGTCTATAAGCAGCCACTGGCTTTCCACAAGTTCAGTGTTAACTACATCAGAAATGGATCTTACTTTTCATTGGCTTATTTGCTCCTAAGACCTACTCAGAGATGTGGAGTCCAGTTATTATTGACTCACTTCCTTTCCTCCGCTTAGGGAGATAAACCTGAACTAGTAGGAACTGAAATATTCTTTCAGGGGCTTCGTTGGTAAAGAATCTGCCTGCAATGCAGGCCTAGTTTGATTCCTGGGTCAGGAAGTTCCGCTGGAGAAGGGATAGGCTACCCACTCCAGCATTCTTGGGCTTCCCTTGTGGCTCAGCTGGTAAAGAATCCACCTGTAATGTGGGAGACTTGGGTTTGATCCCTGGGTTGGGAAGATCCCCTGGAGAAGGGAAAGGCTATCCACTCCAGTATTCTGACCTGGAGAATCCCATATACTCAGAGACATGGAGAAGGGAAAGGCTACCCGCTTCAGTATTCTGGCCTGGGGAATTCCATATACTCAAAGACATGGAGTCCAGTTATTATTGACTCACGTCCTTTCCTATGCTTAGGGAGGTAAACCTGAACTAGTAGGAGCTGAAATATTCTTTTAGCCAAGTAATGCTGATATATGAAAGTTTTCTCTAATTTACTTTCTGAAAGCAGAGCATTATCAACTAAAGCATGTTCATTATGACTAATGTTCTTTTCCTAAGGCAAGATAATCACAACACTATTCTTCAGAAAATTCTCTGTATAATTGGGGTCAACCTCATATACAGTTTTGTGCCAGTGTTTTCATTCAACATTGCATTACCAGCATTTTCCATGTCACTAAGTATTTTTCAAAATGTTATTTTTAATGGCTTCATGAAATTTATTTAATTGGCGATACCATCATTTACTTAACTAACATTACTATATTTTAGTTATTTCCATGTTTTAGAAACATTTTTTTTTTTTAACATGGTGGCAAAAATGTTTGTATATAAGCCTTTGACCTTATTTAAGACTACTCTCTTAAGAGTATATACTTTCGGGATTCAATAAGCTCTTAATTGGTCTCCATAACTTCAGAGTCTATCTCTTGCCTATTGCTGCCAGATGAATTTTCTTAAACCATCAATTACACATTTATCTTATGCTCAACAGCCCCCAATGACTTCTTATTGCCTTGAAAGAAACCTCTGGATTCTTTAGCTTAGGGATTTAAGTATTTGGCAGTCTTTTTCCTTCCAGGTTCTATAATCTGTGTCCCCTAAGTAACTAGACTCTTTGAGATGGCTTTGCTCCCACCCAACACCCTCCTTGAGGATTTTCAACAGTTATTTTTAACTGTCTCTTTCTTTCTCCTTTTCCAAAACCAAACATAAAATATAAACCCCAAACTCCAATGATGTATGTGTTAATATTATATTCCTGTCACAGATAAAACATTTTAATTCATTCTCAAACGTCTCTCCTCTTTCCCTAAGGGTACTGCTCCTTTCCCCACCCCTAGCTTTTCTGGATGCACCTGGATTCTGTGTATTTGTGCGTGTGTGTGTGTGTGTGTATGTGTGTAATGCATTGTAAAAGGTCTGAAAGGATACAGACCAAACTTTATGTATGAGAAAGGGCCATGGGATAGAACTCATAGAAAGGATTAAGAGAAACTCTCACTTTTTATTATATATACTTACGTTTTAAACTTTTGCAAGTATCCATTTATTTTGAAACTAAAATCAATAAAATTATATATATTTGTTTAAAAACGTTTACAGGGTTGTAAAATATGATGGAGGTAGGATTAATGAAGTTGCTTTCTTAAATTTTTAATTTGAAAGACTTCAAAAAACTTTTAATTTTGTATTGGAGTATAGCAAAGTGATTAACAAAGTTGTGATAGTTTCAGGTGAACAGTGAAGGGACTCAGTCATACATATACATTGCTTTCTTAATTTTTAAAGCTCAGTGGAAATGCTAATTGCGGTTCCATCATGGCTTTGTTCTGATCGTCTGGAAAGCATTATGCATCCATTTGGCTAGCTCTGCTCCTATCCATCTTTCTAAGCCCAGCTCAATATCTGTAGCAGATCCTGCCCCAATTACTGAAACTCACAGTTGTTTCTAGAAACTCAGTCATATGAAGTTGACTTCCTTGGTGCTGGGGACATATGATCACCTGAAATTGTTCAAAATAATTCTCTATGTATGTAACTCTCTTCTACCATTTTTTTGTACTACATATGTAAGGGGTATTTTTTTAAATTTTCTCTTCTCTTTTTGTGTTTAGTTAGGGGCAGTGATTGCAGGTACACTGCTCTGTGGTCTTGGGAATTTCACAAATCCTTTTGGAATATTTTTCATTTAGAATATGTAGGGACTGAACTAGGCAGATCTTTTTTTCCCCCAGAGATTTTATTTGTTCACTCATTTAATTATTTTTGGTTGTGCTGAGTCTTCATTGCTGGGCCGGCTATTCTCTAGTTGCCATGCACAGGCTTCTCACTGCGGTGGCTTCTCTTATTGCAGAGCACAGGTTCTAGGGCCTGGGTTTCAGTGGCAGTTGCAGTTCCCGGGGTCTAGAGCAGAGGCTCAAGAGTTGAGGTGCACCACAGCATGTGGGATCTTCCCGGACTAGGGATTGAACCCATGTCTTCTCCAATGACAGGCATATTCTTTACTACTGAGCCACCAGGGAAGGGAAACCCTTGGCATATCTTCTAAGTAGTTCTGGTTCAAAATTTTTGATTCTGTTAGATGATATGATTTTACCTGATTACTGGCTTAATTTGGAATAATTACTTTTTCTTAAAAAGGGATTAGTCTGAATCTTCTTATCTAAAGATACTAAATGGAAGAACTGAATATAATTTATTTGATGTAGTAGAAAGGGCATAGACTTTGAAATCAAAAGTATCTGAATTTGAATCCTAGTACCACCATTACTAAATTCTGTTATATTAGATGAATTACTTGACATAATTAGTCTAGTCCTTGTATAAAAAAGCAAGGATTGTAGTTTTTGTCTCCCTGGACTATCTATGTGGATGCACCCAAGACAATGCCTGATACATTGTATGTTCTCAGGCAATGTTAATTTCCTTTCTTTCTTCATGGGCAACTTTGATTTGTGAAAGGTGCACTTTAAGAAGCAGATGATGCTATTTAATATATTTATACAACAATAAAGGAAATTCAGAAAGAATCAAGTGACTGCTGTGAAACTGAGATGTGATAAGTATGAATATGTGCAGAGTTTGTGTAATCCTTGCTCTAACTACATGTTGGAATACAGAGCCCCATAGACCTGTATCTTATTTCTTTTCTTATAGGACTTTAGGCAGTGACCAGTAACTGAAGGGTTATAAAATTCAAGTGCATCTTTGGTCCCGTATAATGATTTGGTTAAGGTAGTCAGCAGTGGGGAGCCTTAAATCAAACACTGTAGTGCTTCTGATCTTTCAGGGCAGATACCTATTAGGCACAGGAGACACAGACTGTGGGACCCACAGTACTTCCAGGAACCCATGAAATTGCTTTAACTTCTTTTAAAATTGGATGAATAAAATAAGCTTTTATATGTACATTCTGTACCAGAGCAGTTGAAAAGTATAGTTTATTATTCAGTTCAATTTGGTTCAGTCACTCAGTTGTATCTGACTCTTTGCGACCCCATGGACTGTAGCACGCCAGGCTTCCCTGTCCATCACCAACACCCAGAGCTTGCTCAAACTCATGTCTGTTGAGTCAGTGATGCCATCCAACCATCTCATCCTCTGTCGTCCCCTTCTCCTACTACCTTCAATCTTTTCCAGCATCAGGGTCTTTTCCAATGAGTTAGTTCTTTGCATCCTGTGGCCAAAGTATTGGAGTTTCAGCTTTAGCATCAGTCTTTCCAATGAATATTCAGAACTCATTTCCTTTAGGATGGACTGGTTGGATCTCCTTGCAGTCCAAGGGACTTTCAAGAGTCTTCTCCAACACCACAGTTCAAAAGCATCAATTCTTCGGTGCTCAGCTTTCTTTATAGTCCAACTCTCACATCTATACATGACTACTGGAAAAACCATAGCTTTGAATAAACGGACCTTTGTTATTATTATTTTTAATGAAGGGGACCACAAAAGTCATAATGTAGCCCTGGATACTTTAATGTTGTTGTAGACTTTCTCCCAGGAAACATATCTCCTGAGCATGGCAGACCAAGTTGTGTTCGTCTGTGCTTATTTCACTGTGTCCAGAGATGCACCAAGAAAGGAGGCTCATTGTGTTGGTTGGAGACCTATTCCCTGCATAGAGCTTTTGTTTTTATTCCTGGCTCCCTGAGAAAGTATGAAATGAAGCAAACATGAAAACGAAATAATAAAAACATATTTATTACAAGCCTCAGAGCCTCCTGTCATAAGATTAGAATCTTGGGAGCAGAGACTTCCCTCTTATCCCCGACTTATGTTAATTTAATGTATAAACTCTATGAATATTAATAAACTTGTAAAAGGAAGGTTTGGGGAAAAACTTCAACAACAATCACACACACGCACACAAACTGGTAATCTAATTTGGCTGAAAAAGAGAAAATATGAACTGCTTGAAATAGGATATGCAGAGTAGAGCTGACTTTCCAGGGTACAGAAAAGCAGATCCCATGAGAAGAAAGCTGTGTGGCATAATATCTCAGCATCTCCCCTGTAAAGTAGGATATTTGGTAAGTAAATTTCAGCGACCTCAACTCTGCCTCTTAGAAGATCTCGTGACATTAAAGTTGGAGTCATATGGAGACTAGCTACTGTAATTCTAAGTCAGCTGTTCCTGAGAGCTTGGCTCTGAGAGTCTAAAAGGCAGCCTTAGGTGGAGGTGGCTATAAATGGTTGGAGAGGAAAGGTAGAAATGGTTTTCTCCTGCCCTTGGGTTGTGAGGGTTTTTTTTTTTGTTTGTTTTGTTTTGTTTTGTTTTTTGCCAAGCGATGTGGTATGTGGGGGTCTTAGTTCCTTGACCAAGGATTGAACCCATGCCCTCTGCATTGGGAGTGAAGAGTCTTAGCCACTGGATCAGCAAGGAAGTCCTGGGTTTGTGAGCTTTACTTTTCAGTTTAGACTGATCGTTTTAGGTTAACAATTCATGCTAACAACTACTGATGTGTCTGGAGCCCTTACTATGCTGGACACTGGCTAAGCACTTTGCATGGTTGACAGTTTACTCCTCAGAGCCACCCTATGGGGTGGGAACAATTATCAGTCCCATTTTACAGATAAAGAAACAGAGCTTAAGGAGGTAGGGTGAGGTCTCACAGCTAGCCAAGGGTTGTTACTGACCCTGGAGCTTGCATTCTAATTTTTGCTATCCCCATAGTGGAACCCATCTTTACAGATCATAGAATCAAAACGTGAGAGTGTTAGGGAGTGTTACGGGTTGAATTGTGTCCCCTTCCAAATCTGTATGTTAAAGTCCTTACTCTGGTACCTAAGAATATGGCTTTATTTGGAGAGAGGGTCTTTACAGAGGTAATCAAATTGAAATGAGATCATCAGGATGGACTCTAATTCAGCATGATTGTTACACTTACCAAAAGGAAAAAATTGGACAGAGAGCCATGCAGAGAGGCCAGACTTCATGAAGAGACACAGGGAGAAGATGGCTGTCCACAAGCCAAGGGGAGAGGCTGAAACAGAGCCTTCTCTGATAGGCCTCAGAAGGCACAACCCTGCAACATCTTGATTTTGTACTCCTAGATTTTAGAAAACGATCCAACAGATTTCTGTTGTTTCAGCCACTCAGTCTGTGAGTGGTACTTTGTTATGGCAACCCTAGCAAAGTAGGACATCTTCTGTGTGGTTTCTAACAAGATAAGGTCTCCCATTACTACTTTGGATGGCCTGAGCAGACTCTTTTTTCTCCTTGTCAGTAGAGAATTACCATGTAAGTAATAGATTTTCTTTTTCAAGAATTTTTGGATGAACTGAAAATAAAGGTAACCCAAAGATCTGGGGTTAACAGTCTAGGCACTGTGACCTGCTAATTCATGGCAAGTCAGACTTGGTACAAAGCAGAATTAAGCTGTTTTCTATGTCTTTCAAATAAATGACTTCTTTCATATCAGATATTGTTAGCCAAAATGAATTTCCAACTCAATCTAGATATGTGATGATGGTACTTATCTGTCCTTAAGGACATTTGGACACCCTTGAAGCAGAAAGAAATTAGACTTAGCTGAAGTGTTTTAATCACAATTAAAGATATGTCCAATAATAACTGGTTCAGATTACATCAGACACTGAGTTATTTTGGCTTAAATAATTCAGTGGAAAGTTTGGTAGGATAATAAAAAAAAGCTTTTTTTTTTTCCCCAAGCAGATGAATTTAAATGATTTCTTTGTAAGACAAAGTAATATAACCACAGTTGCAGTGCTGCTCATATTATTTGCATATAAATAATTTATTTGCATACTAATGAAGGGAGTAATCTATTATTCCTAAATTTCTCTCTCCTTTCCCCACAGCAGTGGACGTGATACACCGTTTTGTTAAGGAAGTTAGAGACTCTCTTAACCACCTTCCGCTAGGTGGCCACCTAGAGAACTCACGTGATTTCTGAATATTTCCTTAGAAGCTTCTGTTTAATATTTATTTAATTCTGCTAGTCTTGAGGGGCTTGAACAGTTTTCTCTAGAAGATCAACTGTCTTTTCCTTTGATTGATGTTTATTGTTTAGCAATACTAGAAATGAAATCCATAGGTAAAAGCAATTCCTAAAAAATATCATTATATATGTCTTCTTCAAAGGAAACCAGTGATCAAAAGTTACTTTTTTCTTAGTTATAATTTAAAAATATAGATAGGATGTATTTAATTATATTTCTGATGATCATATTTGACTAGGAAATTTAAATATACTATAAAAGGGATTTCATTGTAAATGATAAATGTATCAAGACACCTTTTTTGTGTCACCTCAGATTCTCTGGCATTTACATCTGTCTTGGCTGTGTGCATGCATGCTCAGTTGTTCACCTGTGTCCGACTTGCTGTGAGTCCATCAACTGTAGCCTGCCAGGCTCCCTCTGTCCATAGGTTTTTCCCAGCAAGAATACTGGAGCTGATTGCCATTTCCTATTCCAGGGAATCTTCCTGACCCAGGAATTGAACCTGATTCTCCTGTGACTCCAGCATTGTCAGGCAGATTCTTTATTACTGAGCCACCTGCGAAGCCCTTACATCTCTCTAGAGCTCTGAATTTCTTTTTCTATTTCAGTTGCTGGACAGCAGCTGACTTTATATGGTCACAGGGTATAGTAGATGGGAGGAAGCTGATGGTTAATTTATCTCGCTTTTCCATTCCTTGGTGGGCTATACAAAAGAAAGCTTTCTGTATCACTTATCCTAAGACACTGTGTCTCTTTGTGAAATGACTCATTTTGTAAGACAATATATTGTGTTTGCTTCCCAATCTTTCCTGCCGCAGTTCTCTTTTCTATCATTCATATTGTCCTGGAATTATATCTCCCAGTGAAGCATAGAGTTTAAGACTTGCCCCAGGCTCAATTTTCAAGGGAACTTATTCCAGGATAATAGAAGTTCTATAAATGTTTAATGAGTTGAAATGAATAAAAAATAAAATCTAAACTAAATGGGGGCTTTTGTTTAATCATTCTTATCTTTCTGTACTTCAGAACTTTGTCTGTACCTCCTGACTCATTCGTTTTGTGGCTGCCTCTGGATTGGTGAGTATTGGGCCTAGAAAGAAATAACCAACAAATCAAAGTCCATTTCAGATGGTAAGTGGTTTACCAGATGCCTCAAAGAGAAGTAACATTTACAAAAGGCTGATTGAACAAGGAAAGAGTCTGGGTAAATGAATCTGAGTGAGAAGAGAATAGTCCAGACTGTGGGCCTGAAGCCCAGTTATTTTCTTCAGAGACATAGCTGACTTCTCAATAAGTCACGGTCATTTTCTCCAGGTACCTTCTCTGTTAAAAAAGCTCCTACATAAATTCTCGTTTTTATTCTTCCTTAAGAAGAAAAGAGAATTATTTTTCTAAGAGAAATTCAATTTCAAAGAATTTGTGATGTGTATATGAGACTTGAAAGACTGGAAATGTGAGGTTACTCTGTTAAAAGAACAAAAGGAAAGAAGGAAAATTTAAATTTTTTTTTTTTCATTTTACCACTGTCTTGTCTTTAGTAACTGGTATTGTTAAAGACTTTCAAAGAAACTAAAAGAAAATTGTTTTAAGACATTCAAGATGCTAAAAAAAAAGATACACAGTATCTGTCATGTATTTTAGTACAAGTTGGTTTCCGGGGCCAAGACCTTTGTGCTCTTGGGAAAAAATGCAGCCATTCTTATTACTTTTATTGCCATCACCGTTATTAATAATAAAGAAGATTGCTACAGAAATGAAAGGAGGCACCAGCAATGCTGACCTGTGTGAAATCCTTTGTAATTTAATGAAAAAAGACAAGATAAGGTAGCATTTAGAGTATTATCTATTTTTGTGTGTATATGAAATTGAGGCCAAGTAATTTTATTTGTAGGTAACTGTTTTCTAAGGACTGTGTAGTCAATAATATTCATAGTAAATGAGAAAAATTATAATTTTGTCTAATTTGGTGACTGAAAAGTATGAAAGGAAAGCTTTGGTAGGAAACAAGCAATCCTGAAAAGTCTGCTTTTATCAAGATTCATGTAGGGAGATTTATTATAAATCAACTGATCAGACTATGACTCATCTTCAGGGATGTTACTGGAACTGGCTATTTGGATGTTACCATCACTGGAGGTAATGCTTGATCTTTTCACTGACCATAAAGATGTTTCAAAACAGTGACATAAGCTGCACTTGGCAGAGTCCACGGAGGCCACTGCAGCAGCAAATGTATTTAAGTGTTTAGTCCTGCAAAGAGGTGATGTTCATCTTGCTTTTACTTCTGCTACAAGGGCAGAGCTGAAGAAACATTCATTTTAGCTACATAAAGTCATTGCAAATGAGGCAAGAGAGCAACAGAGCATAAAAAAGCAGGCAGGCAGTTTTCATCAGCAGGGAAAATTAAAAGAAGTTGTGCTTCATGTCTGTGGAGGCAGAATAAGGAGGATTTGCATGTGCGTCCACCACTGTGTTTTCTAGACTGGTGGGAACCCTGGACTCACAACTGACCTGAGCTGAGACTGTGCTCCCAAGTTACATCAGTGTGTTGAGCTCTAACAGCTATATGTGGGACAGAGAACAGACAATATTAACAGGCTTCAGGTTCAGGTAGAGGAGAAAAGGGGCTTGCTTGGTGGCTCAGTGGTAAAGAATCCACCTGAATGCAGGAGACACAGGAGATATGGGTTCAGTCCCTGGGAGAAAGAAGAGGAAATAAAACATAAAGGCAGACCATTCAGTCCAGACTCTTCTTGAATGAAGAAATCCCTCTCATTGTGTCCTGGCAAAAAGTGTGATCAAGAGTATAGCCCAGTGGGACCCTACTGTCAGCCTGTGGATTGGCTGTTATCAGAATCTCCCAGGGACATTTAGAAATACACCTCCCAGAAGTTTAGGTATGAAGTAGGACTTGGGACTCTGTACTGTAATAATTTTCTTCAGGTGTTAAAATCAGGTGTTTGGGAGCTTTTGATCTGAACTCTTGTTGTTCAGTTGCTCAGTCGTGTTTGACTCTTTGAGACTCCATGGATTGCAGCACAAGAGACCTCCCCTGTCCTTCACCACCTCTCTGAGTTTTCTCAGATTCATGTCCATTGAATTGGTAATGCCATCCAATCATCTCATCTTCTTTCATCCCCTTCTCTGCCTTCAACCTTTCCCAGCATCATGGTCTTTCCCAATGAGTTCGCGCTTCACATCAGATGGTCAAGGTATTGGACCTTCAGTTTCAGCATCAGTCCTTCCAGTGAACATTCAGGGTTGGATTCCTGGTTAGTTAGTTGACCGGGTTATAAATTGCTATTTTGTGTCAACAAAAATCTGCCTCTTTAAAACTTGCATCCATATTTTGATTCTCTCTGGGCCTTTCAAAATAATTTAAAGCTCTCAGATCAAGTTGAAGAATTTGGCTTTGTGGTGGAACTAGTCATTGTAGTTTTATGACCTTATCCAGAAGCAAGGTAGTCTGGGAGCACAGAATGTGAATGATGAAGTGACCTTGATTTGAGGACTGGAATGATGGACAGTCAGTGAACTAAAGGATTTTAGGATGCTAGAAAGGGAACTGTCCATTGCTGGGTATTGATTGAGCCCTTCAGGGCAGGTGTGGACTGATGTAAAGAGAGCTGTTACCTGACCAAGAGGTCTGAGAGGATGCTAGGCCTGTGCTTAACTGGTCTCATGCTGATTTTCCCATGCCTGGGTGCAGGAGGTTCCCAGTTGGTTTTCTTTTGACTGAGTGATTATTGCAAAGGGCAAGTTGAGTGGATACATGAGGATGGAAGAGGAAAATGAGGAGATTGTGTCAGAAAAGGAAAACTGACCAGCAGTCTCGGAGGTGAGCAGTTCTCAATTATAAGAAAATACAAGCTGTGGCTAAACTGTGATAGAGTCGAGAATGAAAGTTGCTGAGAAATTTTCTGGCCATCATCGTGGATGATTCTGTTACTGAGAATAACAGCTGAATATTGGAGAGAGAGAGAGCAACTGTGACTCAGACGCTGAGATATTTGAGCAAAGTGTTTGGAGGTGATATAGATGTGAAATAGAGACAGACAAGAGGATGCAGAAAGCATGGCTCTGCCTTGTGGGTGAGTTTGGGCAAGTCTCACATCCATTCTGGACCTCTCTATTCTTTTGAGTTAGTAACATGAGACACAATAATCAAATATGTAAAAGCCACTTTGAAAAGATAGATAATCTCTGGGGGCAGTCCTAGTTTTAAGATCATGGGACAAAACTGAAAGGAAAGTATTAGTCACTCAGTTGTGTTCGACTCTGTGTGACCCTCTGGACTGTAGCCTGCCAGGCTTCTCTGCCCATGGAATTCTTCTGGCAATTATACTGGAGTGGATAGCCATTCCTTTCTCCAGGGCATCTTCCCAACCCAGGGATCAAACCTGGATCTCCTGCATTGCAGACAGATTCTTTACCATCTGAGCTACCAGGGAAGCCCCATTATTATACCATATCAATGTTATGAGATATCATAAAATATATTACAGTAAAAGTACAACTTCATTTGAAAGAAAAGCACCTAAAGCCACTACTCAGCACAAGCAGGCAAATAACCAGTAACCTAAGTGACTTTTTTATCTCTGAAATTAATAGGCCAAGCTTAAGGAAGATGATTCTAATATTTCTTTTTCTTTAGCACATTTTGGCATCCTTTGGAAGACCCAGAAGTCCACATGTTGGATATGAATCTAGAGCTGTGGTTGCTACAAATGTACCTTCCACAACTTGATTTTCTGTAATAATAATTACTCAGGTAAGAATGATACCACTAAATGGTCCTTTGATTCTGGAATTGCATTTTCACATTTTTTACGATTAGTTTTGATTCTGTAACTCTGAGTTGAGAAACTAGAAATTTTCCTGCAAGGGTTCTTTACGTCTCTCTGGAATTGAATTCTGACTTTGGAATATTCAGAACTCCACCCAGTTTAGGGGAAAATGCAATTACAGAGATTAGTTTAAGTGTTTCTTACATTGGCCCTACTTTATATGGTGTTGTGTCCACCATGGAGTACAATCTCAAAATCTCATGTCCTTCCAAAGTTATATTCAGATATGGCTTCTATTACTTGGTCTCTTGTCCATTGTTTTCCATACAATGTGTGCATGCGTGCTAAGTCGCCTTAGTTATGTCTTACTCTGTGACCCCAGGGACTGTAGCCTCCCAGGCTCTTCCGTCCATGAGATTCCGTAGGCAAGAATACTGGAGTGGGTTGCCATGCCCTCCTCCAGGGGATCTTCCCAACCCAGGGACTGACCTTGTGTCTCTTGCATTGCAAGTGGATTCTTTACCATTGAGCCACTGGGGAGGCCCGTCTCATACAGTATTTACCAGCTAGTCCTCTAAGAGGCCTCAAAGCTTGAACCATATATTTTTGGCAAAGAAAGGAGATATACCCAGATTCATAGTGTTCTTTCTTGAGAGAAACCAAAAGTCCATATCTAAGAGTGTACTTGAGAGAAAGCAAAAGTCCATTTCTAAGAGCCCAGTCCTGGGCAGAGGCATTTTTATGGCCTAACAATGTCATACATACTGTAGATTCTTTATTTAAATCCTTCCTGAATGATGTTGGTTCTAGGAAGCTGGAGGCCAGAGTTGAAGAGAAGAAAAACTCTTCTGAGAAAGATGAGATCAATTTTCCAATGTTTGGAAGGATTTGTCAATTTATAACTAACCCATGTCTAATGATAATCACCACACACATCTATTATTCTCAGCAAAATAAGATACAGAATAATTGGCTGCAGTTATTCCAAACCCTTTTGCTAAAGAAATAACAAATATAGAAAGCTTGGGGAAATCCTGTACATAGCTGGAGAATCTGTCTGGGAAGGAGACATCCCAAAACAGATCTGGGTGAAAAGGTTATCAAATTGTTCTCTGTGCTTTGAATTACAGAGATTGAAAGTGAAACAATGTTAAGGGTAGCTTGCATAAAAGGAGACTCAACAATGGAAAAATAATTTTGGAAGACTGGAATGATAATCTTTCGTGCGACTTTGGCATTTTTCCTGGTCCTACATTGCTATGATATGACTGCCATTTCCTTGCTTTGTTTTGCTCTCAATTTTTGCATACTGAATATTAGTATCACTGTATCAACCCTCCAAAAAAAATGTCTGCTAAAGTTCTACCCTCCTCAGTTCTACCCTACCCTCATCTTTGGAAATAGGGCCTTTTCAGGGTTGACTGAGGTAAAATGAGGTTATTAGGGTCGGCCCTAATCTAATGGGACAAATATCTTTGTATAAAAATATTTGGACACAGATATCTATATCTAAATCTATTTATCTGTCTATATACACATACACGTAGAGGGAAGATAATCTAGACACACAGGGGGAAAGGCAGCCATGTGAAGATGGAGACAGAGACTGGATTTATGCTGTCACAGGCCAAGCACTGGCCAAGCCTGGGCTACCAGAAGCAAGGAGAGAGCCACGAGATTTGCCCTCACAACTCTTAGAAGGAACCAGTTTTGCTGACACTTGGATTTTGGATTTCTAGCCTCCAGAACCATGAGACAATAAATCTCCTTTAAGCCACTCAGTTTATGGTACTTTGTTATGGCAGTCCTAGGAAATTAATACACAGAACTTATACCAAACCTAGGAACTCGCAATGTTTCATTCCATCCTTTGCTGCCTATTGGGAAGTAAAATCTTAGCGCCTCTAAAATGCCCTTAACTCCATCCTCCACCCAGTTTCTTCTGCACAACTGTGGATGAATGGCAGGTAAATATAGTCCCTGTTGGAAGGATTTTCACTTGTTCAGGAAGGTTGACCTGTATAAATGATGTGAATTGCATATGAATTGTGATGCAAATTACTTCACGTCAAGACATCAGGACCAGTAAAACCTTAGACCTTAAGTGTCTCCCAGATGAAGGAATATTGACACATCTTAACTATGGTGATGGTGTTGTGATAATAACCAATTCAGAGTGGAATATTGCTTTTCTCCAAAGAAGATTCAAACAGGGAGTCAATAACATGAAGCTTCACATCATCTAGTGCAAGATGAAATACTAGCCCAGGCATTGACTAATCAAGATCGTCTTGCCCCTTGTGTTCCTGTGTAGGGAAATAACTTACTTCAGTATCTTTAAGATTTATTCACCTTGTATTTGCACTGATCACACTCATTGAACTGTGGCACGGAGCCAAGAACCATATTTTGAAGCTGAGCTGGTGATAGGCAGACTGTGTCTCAGTCCTTGGAATAAATCCAGCCATCTTCAATATTGAAGTGTTTCTTTATGATGCTCTAGAGACTTTTTCATCATGCTGTATTCTTCGTGATATGCTGAGCCCAACCACAGCATTTGAATGTGTTTCTAAAATAGGTAGATTGTCTCAGTAAAAATTACTTGAAACGTTGTTGTGAATGAATGACATGTGGACATTTAAAAAATATAAATAAAATATACCTGTACAAAGAGAAAATATAAGTATTTCGACTTAAAGCATGTGTATGTCTGCTAAAGTTCTACCCTCCTCAGTTCTATCCTACCTTCATCTTTGGAAATAGGGCCTTTTCAGCGTTGACTGAGGTAAAACGAGGTTATTAGGGTCGGCCCTAATCTAATGGGACTAATATCTTTGTATAAAAAAATTTGGACACAGATATCTATATCTGTATCTAAATCTATTTATCTAGACCTATACTCACACCTATACCCATATTCTAGGTCCAGTTTATATACCTGTAGAAAAAGGAATTCATTTGCATGCTCATGAGTACTTTCTGTTGCCATAGGCCTTTGTCAGTTAGATACTGTTAACCACCATTGCTCCTATTATTACTATAGTTGACACAGGAGATGAGGGTTTTATTCCCAGGTCAGGAGGATCCCCTAGAGAAGGAAATGGCAATCAACTCCAGGATCCTTGCCTGAAGAACTGAATGGACAAAGGAGCCTGGTGGCCTCTAGTCCATGGGGTTGCAAAGACATGACTGAGTGACTGAGCACAGCACAGCACAGTATCGTTTAGTGGGTAGCTACTCAGTGCCAGTAAAGTGATATGTGCTTTGTCTATATAGAAACTTTTAATCCCTTTTGACAGGATATATATATCTTTGTTTCCATTATACAGACTAGGAAACTAAGGCTCAGTGATACGAAGGAGCTTGGACAAGATCATAGTTAGTGGTGGAGCAGGGATTAGGAATCCAGAGCTTTTGACCCCAAAGCTCGCATTCTTATCTACTTTGCAATTTGGTCTCACGAGTACTGTTGGAAGCACAGAGCATCCTATTAGGACAGGTAAAGACCCTACTCTGAGAGCTCAGTTTTAAGTTGGAAGAGATCAGTGCATGCCTGACATATGTAACAAGGAAGTGCCAAGGGACAGAACAGAGCAAAAGGAGCAGCAATGGAGACAGAAGCCACTCCTGGCCCTAGACAACCAGTATCAGCGCCTTTTAGTAGAAGTGATGAGAATACAGTTCCTTAGTGGATCTCTTGTGGAGCCACAGATGAAGACGGAGAATGTTACGTGCTGAGGGCCCTGATCCAGCAAGTGGCCATCCGACATAATTCTGCCAGAGATAGGACCGTGCGGAGTGTGCACAGCAAGCAGAAGGCTCCAAACTTGGGTGACACGAGACGAGGAAATGGGTGGTGTGGGGACAGAGACAGCTCTCTGGGTCACCATTAGTTAAGAAGAGGAATTAGAATAGAAGAAACCCAAATGTAATTGTATTCAAACATGGCTACGAATCCTCTGAGGCGCTTCTCATGGAGAGGTCGGGGTCTGTCTCCTCTCCTTGAATCTGGGCGGTCTGGTCACTGCTTCAGCCAAAAGAGGATGCTGGAAATGATGCTGTGTCACTTCTGAGGCAAGGTCACAACAGACCCTGCGGCTCCTACCGCATTACTCTTGAGCCCTGAGTCTCAAAGCAAAAAGTCTGGTTACCCTGAGACCTGCCGTATGGAAAGGAGGCATATAGGAGCTCCAGCTGATAGTCCCAGATAAGACCAGTGTCATAGCCACTTGCCTTTCTGTATAAGGTGTCAGACATGTGATTGAGGCCATGCGCCAACTGAGTTATCACCATCGCTATCATGTGGCATAGATGAATGGCCCAGATGAGCTCAGCCTGAATTCTTGATAGATAGGATCATGACATAGTAAAACTGTTGCTTTAAACTGTTGGGTTTCAGAATCACTTATGTAGCAATAGATAGGTGGAACTGCTAAGTATGGGATTCATGGTTCATTACCCATTTCTGCTCATCAACCTGGTGGAATAATTGCATGTGGAACTTTGGGGTGAGATGTCAAACAACAGGGGACTCCATCATGAGATGGCTTGAGAGGTCTCAGACTGTGCGTGGCAGTCTGATTGAATGATATTGGTTATACAGGAGAGCAGTCTGCTTGGAAAAGGAATGGACTGTGAGAGTGGAGACTCAAGCCCTGCGCTAGGTCTCTGCGGTTTGAACTCTAGCTTTAGTTCTCCTCCTGATACACTGTCGGAACTTGGGCAAGTCTGGCAAACTTGTTATTGCTTGGTAATAATACTGTCTCTATCTACCACCTAGGGGAGGATATGTGGCCTTAATAAAAATATGAGCTAGTCTGTGTGAAAGCAGAAAGTAGGAAGCACTGCAAAAAGCATTACTTTGTTGATCCAGAGAGCTTCATTTAGCTGCTTTGACTTATCACATTTGATTCCCTACTCCTTGCACCTAGAATGCTGCTGCTACTGCTAAGTCGCTTCAGTCGTGTCCGACTCTGTGTGACCCCATAGATGGCAGCCCACCAGGCTCCCCCGTCCCTGGGATTCTCCAGGCAAGAACACTGGAGTGGGTTGCCATTTCCTTCTCCAATGCATGAAAGTGAAAAGTGAAAGTGAAGTCACTCAGTTGTGTCTGACTCCTAGCGACCCCATGGACTGCAGCCCACCAGGCTCCTCCGTCCATGGGATTTTCCAGGCAAGAGTACTGGAGTGGGGTGCCATTGCCTAGAATAGGACAAAGCTTATAGAATAGGACAAAGCTTATAGTAGGTACTTAATAAATATTTGTTGAAATGGCTTCGAGTTACACTATATAAGGGAGAAGATCAGTTAGAGACTAGTGGAGGTTTTTAGAATGTTTATAGTATAAAAGATGTTAGGCATAATCCATTCTCATCTATCTTAATTTTCTAATGCACTCAGTTGTCGTTTAATCACTAAGTTGTGTCCAATTCTTTGTGGCCCGGTGTACTTGTAGCCCACAAGGCTCCTCTAGCCATGGGATTTTCCAGGCAAGAATACTGGAGTGGGTTGCTATTTCCTTCTCTAAGGGATCTTCCTGACCCAGGGATCAAACCTGGAAGTCCTAGAATACCATAAATTTGAATCTGAGAGATATTACTAAAAAACCAGATGAAGCCTGTCATCCAGTGGTTGCAGTGGATACAGTACATACCAGTTCTGCCTTAAATACAGTAAGAAGACATGGTGAGAGAGAAAGACAAGGCGAAGAGATAGAGACATGAGTCATTTCACTGATTAATGAGTACAGCATTGTCCAAAGTTTATGGCCTGGAAAATCAAGCTGCTAGAAACACTGAGTGTCCTCTACGGACAGAGTGCCTTGGACCCTCTGAAGAGCTGCAGAGGAGGTTCACAGGCCAGCACTGCCTTGTCCAGTTAAGGAGTCACCGTGAGCCTCTGGTGCCAGACCCTACTCTAGCTGCTCAGGAGCGTGCCCACCACTTGGTCTCATCCCTCCTGCGGGGAGTTTACGGTCTAGACGGAGGGTGCTCCCTTCAAGTTGTGAGATTCATCTGTGAAAGAATGTTTCGGTTGCTGTCCTTTCCCTGCTTAGTAATACTTTCTTCCTTCTATAGAGTTTGAGAAATCTGCTTATAAAATCAGAATGCTCTTGGAAGGTTGATGAGAAGGGTAGATCCTTCTGTTTTCTTCTTCCTTTTTGTCAGTTCCTCCTCTGTCAAGTAAGGATTAATAGTTTCTTTTACGGTGTTTGGAGTAATTTTTAAAAATCCAGAATGCTTATAATAGAACAATGCCTGCGATGGCAGCCAGCTAAAAATATCCTCCCCCACAGTCTCCCTTTTCTTTTCGAAAGTACTGACGAGTTCTGTTTGTCCACAGTGTTCTGAAATCTGTGCAGCCCTCACAAGGAGTAGGGATGTATAATATTGCTATGGTTTGACTCAGTTTCTTACCTCTCTGCAGAAGTGGGTGGTGGATGAAAAGAAATAATTAGTACTGAGAAATTTAAAGAGTGTCTAAAGATTATCTCCAAATAGCTCGCTTCTGATGATCCCTGAAATTTCGTCAGAAATTTATTTCCTGGAGGTGTTTGGTTTTTAGATTGCCTATTAAAATGCAAACATTCTTTAAACCAGAAGGAGGCAGTGGAGTGTAGTGGAAATGGGAATAAGTGTTAAGCCATGCAGACCTAAGTTTAAATACCGAGTCTTCTACTTTGTTGCCTTGAGTGAGTTATTTAACTTCCTGAGCTTCAGTGTTTTTTTCCCTCCCTTGGACAGTTTTCATAAGGCACACAAATAATGTATGCACAATGGTAGATGGTGAGTGAAGTCAATGAATGGTGGCAAATATGCATGAACTCACATAAGCTTAAACTACCCTAGGGTAGGTATTCAGGGAAGGAAGAGCAAACTACAAGAGTAAAGAAGGCCAGAAATGAAGGTGGACAGACCTTCAAAGGGCTTCGCTGTGGCTCAGCTGGTAAAGAATCCGCCTGCAACGCTGGAGACCTGGTTCAGTCCCTGGGTTGTGAAGAGCCCCTGGAGAAGGGAAAGGCTACCCACTCCAGTATTCTGGCCTGGAGAATTCCGTGGACTGTATAGTCCATGGGGTTGCAAAGAGTCAGACATGACTGAGCAACTTCCACTTTACTTCAGACCTTCAAAATATTGCGTGAGTCATAATTTGTCTAGAGCAGGGGGTCCGTGAACTTAAATGGGAAAAACTTAAGTATTTTTGCTAAATTCTCAGACGGTAAAGCGTATGCCTGTAATGAGGGAGACTTGGGTTCAATCTCTGGGTCGGGAAGATCCCCTGGAGAAGGAAATGGCAACCCACTCCAGTATTGTTGCCTGAAAAATCCCATGGACAGAGGAGCCAGTCAGGCAACAGTCCATGGGGTTTCAAAGAGTCGGACACGACTAAGCGACTGAACTGAACTGAACTGAAATTTAACACTTCCTTTTATTATGTATATATAAGCAACAAACCTCAATGATATCAGCAGTATCTCTGAATTTGTCACCAAATTGTAGATTTTTAAATAACATATTATGGTGGTTGTAAATATTTCAAACTACTTTAAACATAAGATAAATATTACTTTTGCTGCTGACACTTGCTAATATATCAATACAAAAGCACAAATACTACTATTCCACAAAATTGTTTCAAAAATGTTTTTACAACATTATTTCAAGATGATTGTTTCCTTTTGAAATCTTAGTCATTTCCTTTGTGTATTCTGCCAAGGGGTCCATACAATTCCTCTTCCAAAAGAACTGAAATCAGGATCCTGAAGAGAGATTTGCACTCCCAAGTCCATTGCAGCACTATTCACAATAGCCAAGATAGAGAAGCAACCTAAGTGTCCGCTGATGGATGAATGGATAAAGAAAATGAGGTTTATATACACAACGGAATATTATTCAGCCTTAAAAATGATAGAAATCCTGCCATTTACAATCATATGGCTATATCTGGAGGGCATTTTGCTGAGTTAAATAAGCCAGACACAAAGGGATCTGATTCATCTGGGAAATCTGAAATAGTCAGATTCATAGAAGCAGAGAGTAGGATGGTGGTTACCAGGGGCTGGTGGAGGGGAAATAGGAAGCTATTTTTCCACAGGCATAAATTTTCAGTTATGCAAGATTTATCAGTTCTAGCATCTTATAGTCGCATGTGTGTGTGCTTGGTTGCTAAGTCATGTCCAACTCTTTGGGGCCCTATGGACTGTAGCCCACCAGGCTCCTCTGTCCATGGGACTTTTTTATTATATACTTAAAAGTTTGTTAGAAAGGTAGATCCACTGATGGATGAATGGATAAAGATAATGAGGCTTATACACACAATGGAATATTATCCAGCCTTAAAAAAGACAGAAATCCTGCCATTTACAATCACATGGTTATATCTGGAGCGCAGTATGTAGAGTGAAACAAGCCAGACACAAAAGGTCTGTTACTTGCTGTTGCAATTAAAGAAAAATTGATACAGCCATTCTGGGGTGAAAAGGGGGTTCCATAGGTATTACTGGATGGTTAAAGGGGGCCACAGAAGAAAAAAATTAAAGAAATTTTTTGTAAAGCAAAACCAGCTGACTAGTATAGTTAATCAGAGTCACTGAGGAGTTTATCTTTTTGCTGATGATTTTTGGTAACAATAAGGGATTCTTACCACTCTGGCCTTCTATAAGCCAAGGAAAAGGAATGGGAGCTATTCTCCCATTCCCATCGCTATCTCCACTTCTGTCTCTCTCTCTCTTTATATATATGTATATATATATTTCTTATTTTTACATCCAGGAGTGATCACTGCGGACAAATATGAGAATTGTATCAGTTAAATGCATTACAAAGAGAAAGTTAAAAGAAAGGTTGCTACTCTGTTTGACCTTGAATATCATATCTCTTTCTTATGAGTTGGGAGGAAATATTAAGTTAGTCCAGTAAGGGAACTGGGACAGACAAGCTTATTATTTTTACTGAAACAGTTCAGACGTTCAGTCTGTTCATTCGAGGCCCCTCATCTGTAAGATGGTCAAGACATATGGGGAGTGCCTTGGGGACTTTTACCAGGTTCCCATAGCTTCTCCCTTGACCTTCCTGGGTTTTTCAGGTTAATTTTATTTGGGCGTAGCTGAAAGGGTTACTGAACACTAGTAACAAAGGCTCCTCTCAAATCCTGTGATTGATAAAGCAGTGGAGCAAGGCTGGGAGGCTGAGGTATATGGCTGGGTACAGAGAGAGGGAGAGAGAAAAGACCAAGAAATGTCACATGCAGTTTGACCTGGAAAGAACTCCAGACTAGTGGAATTCCACCCTAGACTGGTGGCTTCAGTCTTTTTGCTCATGTATTGTGCAAAATGAACATGAACTTGGGCAAACTCTGGGAGATGGTAAAGGACGGGGAGGCCTGGTGTACTGCAGTCCGCGGTGTCACAGAGTTGGATATGACTGGCCCACTGAACAAGAACTCTGTACAATAATTTTGAAAGATCCTTTGTGAGTTGACATCTAGAATTATTTTATCATAAATTGAAATAGTTGCAAAGAATATTTTAGCTGATGTACTGAATATTATATCCATGATTAAAATGGTATTTTCATCAAAACTTTAGAGCTGCAGATTTAGCTTATTAAATTTATGGAGACTGTCCATCACATAAATTAATTGGCAAAGCTAGTCCTTATTGTCAAACCATCTGCCAAATTAGATTTCCTTTCTGTCAGAAAAAAAATCTTATTTCATTTTTTCATTCAAATAAATGTTGAATGAAACCCTCTGGAATCTTCTTGCTTTGAATTCTGACTATAAGAAATAAAGGAAGGAAAGAAAAGAGTGAAGGAAGAAAGAAGGAAGAGGCTTCATGAGTGTTTACCTCCCTTCAGTATGTTTCTTTCTGCAAATCTCCTACTTTTCTTTTAAAGGACTCTCCCTCAGGAAGATGTCCTGGAGGTTTCTCACCTCAGGACAATGTACCTGAGCATGGCTGTGGTGGTGGTGTTCATTTGCTAAGTCGTGTCCAACTCTGTGACCCTCATGGACTGCAGGACACCAGGTTTCGCTGTCCTTCACTGTCTCCTGGAGTTTGCACAAACTCATGTCCATTGAATTGGTGATACCATCCAGGACACCAGGTTTCGCTGTCCTTCACTATCTCCTGGAGTTTGCACAAACTCATGTCCATTGAATTGGTGATACCATCCAACCATCTCATCCTCTGTTGCCCTCTTCTCTTTCTGCCTTCAATCTTACCCAGCATCATGATCTTTTCCCATGAACTGGCTCTTTGCATCAAGTGGCTGAAGTATTGGATCTTCACCTTCAGCATCAGTCTTTCCAATGAATATTCAGAGTTAATTTCCTTTAGGATTGGCTAGTTTGATCTCCTTGCTCTCCAAGGGATTCTCAAGAGTTTTATCCAACACCACAGTGTGAAAGCATCAGTTCTTCAGCGCTCAGCCTTCTTTATGGTCCAACTCTTATATCTGTACGTAACTACTGGGAAAAAACCACAGCTTTGAGTAGATGAACCTTTGTTGGCAAATTGATGTCTCTGCTTTTTAATATGTTGGCTCGCTTTATCATAGCTTTTCTTCTAAGGAGCAAGTATCTTTTAATTTCATGGCTACAGTCATCACCCACAGTGATTTGGTGGGTGAAGAGTGTGCTTTTCTTTTGCAAAGTAGGAAAAGGACTACTGAGAGAAAAAAGAGTCCTTGAGACATGATTTTAGCAGATTAACATCAGGAAAAAGAACATGCGGAAGTTGAAGACTTGGCAGTTGATTTTCCAAAGCTCTCTCGTCCCTGGAAAGCCCTTAGAAAGTCTTCATGTATCAGGGCAAATGTCCTCAAACCCCAGTGTGAAGACCACTGAGCTACTTCAACTCATTTATTGCACTTTGCTCCAATTCATCTTGATAGTTAGTGGTGGAGACCAGAACAATCAATCTATTGGCCTTGAACTCTGCACCACTGATTCTACCACTGCTCCAGAATGGCCACAGGCCATTGGAATCGAGGTAGGTGGATTGAAGCAGTGTCAGGAATTAACTAAGCATCCCAGGAATTAACCAAGTTGAAATTATTATTTTTCTTTGTAAACGCCACATGGCTAACCAGCCTCTTTTTGTTTCACAAAACATAAATGCCCTGGCTCTATCCTTCTGTTTTCTTTGTGAGAAACACTGCCTTTGTTCTTGCCGCCCGCTGAGAAGGAGAGGAACACACTTCTCATATCTATGCAGTCTTGCTACGGAGCAGCAGTGTGGAGCGAACGCCTCCTTTGCAACACAGGAGTCGTTTATGTTTGGCATGCTCAGAGGGAGAAAAGCTGAACAAACAGATAGATCTCTTCCTTCAAGTCGTGTTTCCACACCCCACTGGAGTGGGAAGTAGGTGTCCCATCAGTACTATGCTTGGACCAATTGCATTTTTCCCCCAAAGGCGTGAATTTGCATGGAAATTGCTGCTCTGTGTTGGCAGGACTCTTCTAAACATTTCACCCAAAGAATTATTCCCAACATGGGAGTTTGCCCTCTGGGCTGTATCTCTGTTGGACCAGCAAAGTGAAATTCCTCAGTGAGAAAGGACTTGCCTCAAGCCTTCAGATTCAGGAATTAACAGCATAACACTCCAGCAGATTTTATCTATCTCCTGAGTTACTTGTGCAAACGTTGTAAATACTGGGGTGGTAGAGAGTTGTAGGATAGGAGGTGGCTTAAGGATTTTAATCTTGTCTTAATGACTGGAGGAAGTGTTTAAGTATTTCCCCCAATTCTCTGATTTTGGCTGGCAAAAATTCTGACTTTGCTGCAGGTTGGAGGAGGAGCAAAGTGGGAGCTGGGGAGGAAAGAGAGTCAGGCAAAGCAGTGCAGCGACTGCCACGCCTCCACCTTGGGCACCTGGCCCTGCCTCCGTGGGGCTCCTACCTGCTTCAAGGCTCCAGGTCTCTCCCTTCTCCTCCCACCTAACCTTGCTGTTAGGAAGGTGCCCAACATTCAGTGTTTCCCTAATATGGATTGAAGTTTGCTCAGCTTTTCCTGGGACACAGTCTCTTGCACCTTGGAGGTGGAATGAAAAGCTTGGCCTGAAATTTCATCCACCGTGAACAAGCGGGGATGCTTTCAGTTTTTACTGTATTTGTTGGTGGATCTCTGTATAGACATTATTGCTACTCTCTCTACACTCAATTTGGCCCTGTTTTGGATACCTGTCTTGGGAAATAACCAGAAATTGGGTCTAATCTAGAAAACAAGGGGTGAAAATGCCTGTTAACAGAGTTGCTGAGGTGATGGATGAATCTAGAAAATTTCTTTAGAGAAATTCCAGCTGTGGTGGCCATGGTTCCTCACAGGCTGTTAGAGTCCCCAGGACAAGGAGGGCTCTGAGCACCACTGTCAACTAATTCCAAAGAGAGAGGTCGGAAGTGTTAGCAGTTTTGTGTCTGTGGAGGGGAGGAGGGGCATTTGGGAACTAGAGTGGTTTGAACAGGTGAAGCTGAGAGTGCTCTTCACTCCAAGAACTTAAACAGAAAAGACAGCCTATGCATGAGGTGATATCAAATAGAAATAAAGAATAAATTCCAGTATAAACCTTTGAAATATTAATACATCTTACATTCCCTCAGGGGACAGAGGAGTCTACTAGGTGGCTTTTAATGCAAGGTTTAAAAATTTTGCTCATTTTCATTTTTCATAAATTGTTTTATTTGATGATGGGTTTGGGTCTTTTTATACAATCATGATAATGGA
Source organism: Nanger dama (assembly GCA_917880005.1). NCBI lineage: Eukaryota > Metazoa > Chordata > Mammalia > Artiodactyla > Bovidae > Nanger > Nanger dama. The sequence continues at coordinate 20,803,855 of CAKJTW010000010.1, forward strand.
ATTCTGAAAAGTGACAGCATCAGAGAAGGGAGTGAGGGTTTGGAATGGAGGAATTAGGATGCTGTGAGCAAAAGCAGAAGAGGAGAAGATAGAGGAAAAGTCAAGGGGAGGGGTAGAGGCTGTGTGTGTGTGTGGGGGGTGCTCAGTTTAAAGGAACAATCTAGTGAAAGGAAGGAAGGAGCTAATCTTAGCCGTCTGGCCTCAGGCAGGGCTTGCAAACTAGCAGTCCATAGGTCACACTTGTGTGTCCATTGGCAAGGGCACGCATGGTCTAAAAATACATTGAAATTGTCAATACCATTTAAAAATTAAGATACTTCACATTAAAATGTAGGCTTAAGGATTCTCTTGGGAAACTAGGGGAGCCGCATCACTGACCACAGTCACGCCTGGCACTGAGCAGGGCAGGCTGAGAGGTGGCTGGTCCCTTCTGCTTGGGCAGGAGGTCTACGGTTTGCACGTGCTGTCTGGATCGTCCCTCTCTTGGTCACCGCATTTATTTACATCATCTGCGCTGCCTCTGCGGTGCTCAATTAGTGAGCTCTGGACTCAGCGTGTCTTGGCGTGGGGAAAGGAGATTGCCCCTTGCCTGTCTTCCCGAGGGAACTGCTGACTTCTCTGGCCACAGCTATCACTGTAAAGGGCTTTGGCCTTGGTTGCTTTTTGCGCTCATCACCACCTGCTCTCTTCCACGCACAGTTCTGCTCTAAAGAGTCTCCAGAGGTGGAAGCTTAAATGAGCAGGACACAGACAGGGGTTTTGCGGCCGTACAGTACAGAAACTCTGGAGACAGCAGCTAAGGTGCTTGGTTGCCTGAACTGACAGTCATTATTTTAACTCCTCAAGTACCTTCTTCTCAATACCCCCTGCCACCTTTACATTTTTTTCATACTCGTGTATGGTTGATCTCCTTTTTATTTTGTACACATTAGTGTAATTCAGGGAAAGCTAATAAAATTGTACTGGGTACAAAGAAATAAGCCAATGGTGTGTTCAGTTCAGTTCAGTTCAATCGCTCAGTCGTGTCCAACTCTTTGCGACCCATGAATCGCATCACGCCAGGCCTCCCTGTCCATCACCAACTCCCGGAGTTCACCCAAACTTATGTCCATCAAGTCGGTGATGCCATCCAGCCATCTCATCCTCTGTCATCCCCTTCTCCTCCTGCCCCCAATCCCTCCCAGCATCAGGGTCTTTTCCAGTGAGTCAACTCTTTGCATGAGGTGGCCAAAGTATTGGAGTTTCAGCCTCAGCATCAGTCTTTCCAATGAACCTAGGACTGATCTCCTTTAGGATGGACTGGTTGGATCTCCTTGCAGTCCAAGGGACTCTCAAGAGTCTTCTCCAACACCACAGATCAAAAGCATCAATTCTTCGGTGCTCAGCTTTCTTCACAGTCCAACTCTCACATCCATACATGACCACTGGAAAAACAATAGACTTGACTAGATGGACCTTTGTGGGCAAAGTATTATTTTGCTTTTTAATAATGGTGTGTTACATAACAGTAAATAATAGTAATGGAATGATGATTAATAATGTGAATGGTGTGTTCCGGATTGTTTGAGGGGAAAGGCCCCCATGGGGCAGGAAGGGTGTGCTATTGGGCAGTAAAGGGATTGAGTTGTAGACATTTAGGAAAAGTCTTTCAGGACAGAGATCCTCCTACAATTGAGTTGGTCAAAGCCAGCTGCTAATGTCTGTGGATCTTAGAAGGTAAAGAATACACATCAGAGCAGGATGTCAGGAAAGCCAGGGAAATGTGTCCTGATGTCTGGGGTAGGCCTGTATGTATGGTGATCATAAGCTCTGACTGAATGTGCGTAAGATCAGAAATTGGAAACAGTGCTTTAGGGAAAGGAGTTCGCCAGCCTTAAACGCAAATATTGAATTAATAATTTCTACAATAATTAAGTGTATTAACAAAGTTATGAGAAAGAGTAATTGACCTATACCTTAAGCACTTCCAGAAGTAGTATGAATATAAACATCTAAATTATATAGTATGCCAGGAAAATAATCCATCTAAGAAATGCTTCAAAGGATACACAGATGTGAGGGAGGTGAAAACTAAGACCCACATATCTTGTTTATTCTCATATTCATGGTACTATGAATTCCATGTTTTGGTCTTGTTGTTATTTTAAATGAACATATTCCTAAATGTCTTCATAATGAGGTGATTTAGCCCCCACTTCCAGCAGGGGCTCATAATGGCTTAGCAGGCATTGTGGACACTCAGATTAGCCTGTCCAGAATACTTGAATTCAAATCCTGTGTTTGCAACCTCCTAGGTGTTAATCCTGTGGATATTACCTAAACATACTAAGCTAATTTCTAAAATGAAGGTAACAATACATAATACATTGGGTGGCTGTATTAAGGGATAAATATATCCTTTACATACATACATAGGGATTAAAATATAAATATGTAAATCACACAGTTTAATGTATGAGACCTAGTTAGTCTCAATAAATGGTGGCTTTTTATTATAAGGTGATGATTTGTATTGCTCCTCCTGAAAGGCCTTTTGAAAGTCTCAGATTCTCTGGGTCAAACTAATTATGAGCTTATCAAGCTGTGTAGCATCTGGATGAGATGAAACTGTGGGTAAAATACACAGAGATGTTGATGGCTATGCCATTTTATTCTCTCTCAACATCTTTGTAAAGCATCCATAAAACCTGTGTTTACTGAAGAATCCCAGTGGGTAGAATTAGTGAAGGGAAAGGATGAAATGGATAGTTAGCACCAGGTCTGAAATATCAAACAAAAAAGATGAGAAAGACTCTTTACAGCCTCTGAGCGCATGCTTGGTGGAGAAGGAACGCAGGAGAGAGTGAAGGTGCCTGGATTTCATGCTGGTCCCTGCTGATTGTGCTAGGAGAGCGGTTGGCTTGAATACCTTACTGTGGTTTGACTTTACGCTATAGCTCAGAAGCTCAATGAACATAATTAAGTCAGCAAGCAAACACTGCAACATGGGAAGCTGTAAGAGAGTCCTCTGGATTGGGAGCTTTAAAAGAAACTTTAAGACTGGGGAAAGGAGGTTCCGAGGGAGCCGCCCAGTGGCCTGGGAAGTAGCAGTGGACTTGGTCTTGGTCAGCAGTGGCTGTTTGCATGTTCTCCAGCATGAACAGTGACAGGGAAGGGCACAGCGGGGAAACACAGTCCAGGCAGGAGGCACCAGCTAGGGTCAGCAACCCTGCCATATGAGGGCAGCTCTAGCCCAGATCAAGGGGGTTTGTGGTATCTGCGGGTCTAGGTTTGTGGTATCTGTGGGTGAAGGAGGCTTCCTGGGCTCCTTGACTTTGAACAGAACTTCCTTCTAATGGTAATTTATTTTCTTCTAATAAAGCTTTTTTTTTGGTGTGTGTGTGTGTGATTCATGTGGTCAATGTGCTTGCAGGTGAGGGAGTGGGTGCAGACTTATTGGGCTGCCTAAATTTCCTCAGGTTTCTAAGTGCGGCTTAGACTGTGTTAATGCTGATCTGACCTGCTGGAAGGCATCCTGAGAACCAAGTATAGGTGTTGGAGATGACATGGTTTTGAGATCTGTGGGGTGCCTAGAGCTGTATCAGCCTGTCATCCCTGTCTTATTTCCATGCCTCCACCTCCCTGCTTCAATAGGTAAATGCAGATAACCCCCACCTGGGTGTTCAGACCAGCACCAATACCTGAGTCAAACTGAAAAAAAAAAGAGAGACAGACAGAGAAAGAATATTAGGTAAATTGTTAGGACCCTTCCCTTTTACCTCCTCACCTCTGTGTGTGCTTAGAAGCAAGCTGACCTCTGTGGATTCTGACCTGGGGGTTCAAAGTGTGACCTCTGTCTCAGGGTTCTCGCTGTGCTCCACATCCTTAGTTTGCCCCAGCTCATGCACTCTGCACACTTGTCTATCCCACTCTTGCTCTGAGGGACTGTTTGTATGTCCCGCGTCAGCTGGGCTCCCCGCAGTGGAGAGAAGAGCGAGACAGTGTGCAGTATTTATTCGTGGGGTCCTTCCTTGCCAGGTTCTGTGTTGGCAGTGACTGTTTGCTGGCTCTCTCCCCTAGCCCCAGCTGACAACTCTCTAGATCAAAGCCCCCGGGAGAGAATGCCCACAGGCTCCTTCCCCTTGCTCCTTCAGGTGGAGGGGTGGCAACTCTTCCAGCTCCCTTATTCCAGTTCCAGAGCACATCAGGTCCTTTGTTGGTTTTCTTTAACCCTGCCCCGCCATTGAAAACTGGAGAAGGCAATGGCACCCCCACTCCAGTTCTCTTGCCTGGAAAATCCCATGGATGGAGGAGCCTGGAAGGCTGCAGTCCATGGGGTCACTAAGAGTCAGACATGACTGAGCGACTTCACTTTCACTTTTCACTTTCCTGTATTGGAGAAGGAAATGGCAACCCACTCCAGTGTTCTTGCCTGGAGAATCCCAGAGACAAGGGAGCCTGGTGGGCTGCCGTCTATGGAGTTGCGCAGAGTCGGACAGGACTGGAGCGACTTAGCAGCAGCAGCCATTGAAAACCATCCCTTGGTGAAACTCTTTCTTTCTCTTTCGTGTGGGCAGTTAATTGTTCTCTTCCAGGACCACGAGTGACCCGTCACTCAAGCCCTCGATGCCTGTGTGGCTCCCCTGGGCCCAAGCTTATCCCCCTTGCTCATCTCAGTCCCTCCAAGGACAGGGTTTCTGCTGTCGGTATCAGGAGCTTTCTGAATGCTCCTCCCAAAACCAAAGCCTGCTTGACTGACACCTGTCTGGCCCCTCCCCCCTCTGAACACTGGCTTCCTCTGCTGAACTAGACAGACAGCTCCCCTAGAGCCAAGCCCACAGCCTCGGAGCCCTAAATACTTAATGGCCTCCTGCTTCTCTCGTTGCTCTTTGCCCCTCAGGTCTTCTCAGATAGCCTCGTAGCTCCAGTGCCCTCCCCATGAGGGCTGAAGCCGCGGCCCTCCTTCCCCCTGCTGTCGAGTTCTCCCAGCTTCTCCTAGTCTGGCTCTTCCGTCCTGCCCCGTCTCGCTGAGCCCGTGTCGTCCATGGCACATCCTCTCCCTGTATCAGCCAGAGCTGTAGTGGAGAGCCGTCTTTCAGAGGCTTTCAGTTGAATAACTCAGGTGGAGTAGAAGCTTTGATGCTGCAGAAACTAACTTCTGATATTGCCCTTAAATGTGAAATGAAGATTTATGAAGTGGAGCTTAAGAGTTAAACTGTTTTTCTTGAAAATCTGAAGCATTTGCCAGGGAACACAAACATATCATACTTTACTCACCCTGATTTGGTATTATGCTATATGTTTCTGAAATATTTTCCTAAAATTGGTAGAACTGAATGAAAATGTGTAGTAAATATAAACGTGTCAATATGTATACATGGAAGTCTATTATAGCAGACTCTCTGTATAAAATACGGATTTTATCTGTGTTATTGTATACTTCAGTCACTGAAAACCAGCAGGGGAGAAGGCACTGTATCCTCTCTGCCGGCCCACCACCCTGTCCATGCAGTCAGCAAACAGCTTTCCACCTCTCTACTTTAAGTGGAGTGTATTCTGCAATACACATGTTTATTTTCTGCCCTTTGGTCTAAAGAATATGTCTAATTCCATAAAATTACGTAAAGCCACTAAGAGAGTTCTGGACTTGCTGCAAAGACACACAAGAAAAATAACCCTCTGGATGTTTGTAATTGGAGAACATTCCAAGGAAGTGGTTGGTGGAAAAAAGTCAAGTAGGGATGGTTGGGGAGACCTTTGCCATCTTGAGGAAGCTAAAAACTTCCCTGAGAGGATCATCGGAAAATGGTAGGCATGGTTTCTGGAAGAAACAGGAGGTCTATGGTGACCTCAAAGAGTTGAAGAGAACCATGGAGGGTCTATCTGTGGATGATGACTTTGGTACTAAGGTGGGGATGTTATCATTCTACAAAGAGACTGCTCAAAGCACTGAGTTCAGCCAGCATGCACATTCCAGCACTGTACTGACCTGTAGCTAAAGGGTTCCAGGAGTTATTTCTCTTCTGCTCTCTGTAATAGTTACTCTGAGAATGTTCTGATAAATGAAACAAAGGGAAGAAATAGAGTTTCCACCTAGAGCTAGCTGCTGCCGCTGCTGCTAAGTCACTTCAGTTGTGTCTGACTCTGTGCAACCCCATACACAGCAGCTCACCAGGCTCCCCCATCCCTGAGATTCTCCAGGCAAGAATACTGGAGTGGGTTGCCATTTCCTTCTCCAATGCATGAAAGTGAAAAGTGAAAGTGAAGTCACTCAGTCGTGTCTGACCCTCAGTGACCCCATGGACTGCAGCCTTCCAGGCTCCTCCGTCCATGGGATTTTCCAGGCAAGAGTACTGGAGTGGGGTGCCATTGCCTTCTCTGCTAGAGCTAGCTACGGCTATGCAAAAGAGCCAAATAATGCTAGCTATAGCTTTGCAAAGGAGGCCAGAATAAGCAGCTGTCATGCATTCATCAAATTCGGGACTCTCCCTAGTATTAAATCAATCCCATCAAAGCAGTTTTATTGCGGATGGATAAATGGATGGAAGTAGACATATAGCTTTAAAAGGCCTTGCCGTTTGGAGTAGGAGACACGCTGTGAGGCCCATAGCTTGTTGCCATTCTTTCAGAGCCCAGCAGTATTTACTGAGCTTCCAGTTTTGCTGCTCTTGGACTTACTTTGTTGAGCTATGCTATTTTAAGAATGTTCTATTTTTTAAGAACTTAAGATCAAACTCAGAACATTTCCATGATTCTGGTGGGTTGTAAAGAGCCATGGTCATTTCCTCAAAATCTTTAACGTGTAGGCCAGGGCATCCCTTTACTTAGTCTTTTGGTGACTGTAGTGAGAGGAATAGTACCTGGTCTAACTTCATTAGAATAAATTATCGTGTTGTTTGTCTAACTAGCAATTTGACTCTTTAAACACGGGTGACATATTGGAGTCTCTCATCTCACTTATTATTACTGAAATTTAAGTGGAGGTGAAATTTAAAAAATGGGCTCCTTTTTATACATAAAGATGAGCACGTGATATGTTGTGTTTATTTCCTGGAAGTGATGATGACCTTACATTGATCTGCTTATTTTCTGTCATCTAGTCATTACGCTTGTGTAATTAGTGGCAGGAGTTTGTGAATTCACTTGGGTCACATGAGAAGTGGCCTTTTAGCCCAATGAGTTGAGAACAGTGTCTCAACAGTCCAGCAGCTACAAAGAGCCATGTTCTGGTCACCTGATCTCCTGTATCTCTAGGAGTATTTGTATTTTCTAGGGATTGGCAAACTGAATAGAGGTAAGCAACAGGAAACCAGCTCTCACTCACCTTGTGGAATGACTTTTTATTTAGTCCACTGCAAATTTATTAGCTTCAAAATGACATTCAATGTACATTTTCAAGAAATTTTATTGTGGGACAGTTTGGGTGAATGAGCAGGGTTTTCTTGTATGTTCCTTCTTAACACAGCCTCCTTTCTTAGAAAGGAGCCAGCAATGATGAACCAAATAAAGTCAGTGTGTTAACACTGGGCAATCCAATTTGACCAAATGCAGGACGGTGAACACATTTCTGGCAGAAGGAAAGATGACTGACTCATAAATCAGCAAGGATTTTGTAAACATTTCATGTGCTAAAAACTACTGTCTTTCTGGAAACTCTGCCATATTTATTCTCATTCTGCCTCTGTCTCTATCTCTGCCTCTCTCTTACACACACACACATAAAGTTTTGAATAATTACTGGTGCTTTTTAATTTTATATTTTATTATTATGGATCCTAACCCTTTTATTGACTGTGATAACTGCATTAATTCTAGCCATTCCAAATTTGAGCTACTTTATATGAATATTAGAACATTAATTATTTTTGAATTAGAACAATAAAAGGCAACAATCTTTATGCTGGTTGAACTTATGATAGAAAACTAATTGTCTCATTAACCTTACCTACAGAACCATTAGCATGGTCAAAAAAATCCAAGACAGTATCACATTTTAGTACACAACATTTTTTTTTAAGCAGTTTACAGCTAACTAGGAATAATTTTCATTTACACAAATTTCTTTAAAAATGTATAATAAACACCAAGTAGCTAATTATTATAGTCTTTCATGCTTGCATCTAGAAAGTATCTGGAAATTTAGCAAATTTGTTCCTGGAATTTTCTGTGGTCTGAAGCAGGTCTTTTAGCCTTTACTTGCAATGTGAAGTATCATTTTTAGAATTGCAAATTTAAGATGATGAGACGTGTTAAGAGATGAACTTACCCAACCAATGCCTTTATTTTTATTTTTAATAATAATGTACCTAACACTCATATGAAATGACTTGTCCATAGTCTCGTAGTTCATTGGAACTTAGGGGCTCAGTGGGTCTTTCTCTGCACCAGCTTGGTCTGAGCTTTCACAAGAACAGGGGTTTCTTGGCGAAGGTTGCAGGTCCAGGAAAGGGCCATGAAGTTACTGGCTCCGCAAGTTTCATCAGCCTGCCTGTGGTTCCATCTTCCAGGCAGTCTTCTCTAAAGTCGGTGACAGTGGGGAGACTGGGCCATCCGTTGTTCATGTGCTATTCACTACCAGTTTCCTTGGTAGTCCTTCTCAACACCTTAGCCATCTCAGAGAAACAGAAGCCACTTCTAGCTTAAGTTCTGTAAAAGAAGATGATTGTAAATGGGACATTCTGGGGAACTGACAATTTTGGTGAAGAGATCTGGTTGCAACTGTGGGTCTTCTATAACTAGATCTGCTTTATATGTAGCCTTGGCCTCCGGGCCTTACCTGTAAGAAAAGGACACTCCTGTCCACCTCAACGGCACCGTGGTAATGGAAGGGCAATCCCACCTCCCCTGTTTCCTAGTGGTCTGTGACAGAGGGGAAGTTACTCAATCCATTTTCATCATCTATAAAATAAGGATAATAAAACAGTACCGACCTCACAGAGTTGTTGTGAAGAATGAATTACAACATGTCAAATACTTAGAGCAATGCCTACGACAATAGTAAGCATTCGATATATGTTAGCTATAATTATTATTACTATATAATGTTGCTTTGAAAGAAATAACTATATTAAGGTGAAGAATTATTTATTAGTACCTAAACTGTACATGTAAAAATTAGGTTTTTCTCATAATATGGGAATCCATTGACACTTGGTAGAAAAGACTTGTTCCAAATATTACTTCCTCTTCATTTCCTTTCCCCTACATTTTTTAAATTGTAATTTTTCTTCCTCTCCTTATCTTCTATTTTTCTTCAACTCTCTGGAAAATGAAAAAGTGATCTTGAAGGGGGAAGATTAAATTCTTCAACTCCTCAGAAAATAGAGGCTATAAAACTGCAATATATTAATGTTAACAATAAAAATAATATGTAGTCAAATCTGCAAGCAGTGAAAGCAAAATTAGCCTGGTTCTGTTTTTGGTGTGACTGATGAAAGGCCTACAGGTTTTCAATGATTTGCAGGATGTGGAATGCAATTTGGGTCGTAAGGCATCCCTGTGGTTTAGTAAAATTGTTGGGAGTGGGTGGGAAGGGCTTTTTCAAATTTTTCTCTCTTATGTTTGCAAGTTTGAAATGACGCAGAAGGTTTATTAAGTAAATAGGTTAAAAGTATGTTCAACTGTGAATGATATATTGTCTGAGATTAATACTATGTACGCAGACTGTTTGGATAGCCATTGTAAGAGTGGGTGTTGTAGAGGCTGACAATGATGAGGATGGGTAATGAGACTACTGAGAAGTGAGTAGGAGGCATTTGGATAGATTTCCTACCACTTCCTGTATGTGGCTTCTGTCTATACTATACAACTGGTTCTTTGAAGGAGGACTCTGCAGGGTATATTCTGCCAGCTGTCTGTGGATAAAGGATGGTCCTACATAGAGAAAAGGACTCCAAGACCACCAGACAGTGATTGGTCCCCACTGTCACCTCCACTCCTATCTGTCTGTCTATCCATTCATCTGTCCATCCATGATCTCAGAATCAATTGAGATTCAGGGACTATTGTAGGGATTATTAAGAATATACACTAAGTAAGGGAACACAAAGTGTCTTAAGTCACATAAGGACAAATTGTGACATGTGTTTGGATACAGTTAATCTCACTGGACTGTTTTATTCATAGTTTAGTAGCAAAATCACTCATTTGCAAGTTGAGGAAGTCCCCATTAAAGTTATGTGATTTTACTGATAAGAACAGTCCCAGAAATTATACTGAGTTTGAGCAACAGTATACGTATTTAATCTCTCAGGAACAAGTTTATGCAGAGAAGAGCAGCAGTGGCCTGCTGCATCGTAATCTGTGCGTTAAAGAGCCCCGCAGTGCACATTTACACAGCAGACCATGGCCCGACTTCAGTGGCAATGAGCTGTGGACTGAATGCTCATTGAGAGCTACCGGGCACTTCCCTTTACTTGGTAGTAATAGCTCCAGTGGAACCCTTACACAGTTAGGATCCTAATGTAACAAGCAGGATGGAGTGAATGCATTTCCGCCTTTACTTTGACAAAGTTGTTGGTTTTTCCTTTTAAAAAGACTCCTTTCCATTGCCATTAACTAAACATAAGAATTCTCAGAAATCAGAATTGAAAAGGAGAGTTCAAATCTATACTAACAATGCTGTCCAGAATTTAGTCATGTTATAATATGTCATAAAATTGTCAAATATTGCTTTGGTCTGCAGACATAATTAATATAAACTCATCATTAATAGTGTGATATATGATCCAGGAACCTTTAAGATAACAAAAAGCCAACTAATATTTATCTCTAATGTGCTATAATCTTTACTCACAACACAAAGCATTAACAAAGGGTATATCCTTTAATGCTACACTCCCAAGGGTTTACTTGAACTTTTTTCTGGTTTAATTAGCTTATTAATTTTAATTAAAGTAGTGTGCAACATTTACATGGTGTTTAATCTAAAAGTTAATCCTGTTTTCTTAAAAGATTAAGTACAGCAATAAATATAAAATAATGGTGGTTGTATCTCATAGGATTGGTACTTAGGCTATATGAACAAGTTGTGTTAGAAATAGCAGAAACATTGATTTTCTCTAGTATTCTTTTGTTAAGACATTAATGCCATGAGATTAGCTTTCTGACCAATTAAGAGCTTCTATAAAAACCAGATTCCCAACCTGCCCCTCCCCTCCTTCATGGATTTGCACAGCTTTTGGATTTGAGGTGGAACCCCAAAACCTACTGCAGTGATCAGACAGGCTGCCTTCATGTGTTCATGGACCACCTCCTTCTAGAATTTTCCCTCCCATTCCCAGCTTATCTTGCCAGAGAATCTGACTTTTTCCAAGAAGAATGCTTGTCTCCAGCATTCTTTTTTTAGCCTAACTCTTGCTTTTGCCTTTCCAAACTCACTGTGGGCAAACTTTACAGCAGAGACCCCATCCCTCAGTCCCTTGACCTGCACGTTGATGGCGGCTTTCTCTTCCACTCTGACCTAGCTGCTCACTTTCATGGTCGCAATCTAGACTCATTTCCAGAGATTGCATTGCTCTGAAGACACTTATTCAACTGTGCCACTCTTCAACCCCTACCTCCTTTCCTCCCTGCTTTCACTCAGCAGTACTTCATGAAGACTTCTAGTCCATCAACCTCTCCCTCGTCAATCACATTCATGCTATCAGATTTAACTGACACTTTTAAGTCCACATGCTGTTTTGCTTCACAGCAGCATTTGTCAGAGCTGTCAAGTCCTACCATTTTGAAGTACTATTTTTTCTTGTCATGATACACCATATTTAACTAATTTTCTTCTACTATATTAGTCTTTCTATCCAACTTCTGTCTTCTTCTCTTTTATTCAAACTCTTGGAGAAGGAAATGGCAACCTACTCCAGTATTCTTGCCTGGAGAATCCCAGGGACGGGGGAGCCTATCAGTTTAGAGTCCATGGGGTCGCAAAGAGTTGGACACAGCTGAGCAACTGAGCACAGCACATTCAAACTCTACATAGAATGTTTCAGAGTTTGGGCCTTCATTTACAATAGCATCAAACTAGAGCCAACACCAAAGTCCTCAGTAGGTAAATGGAGAAACAAAATGTGCTATCTACACCTGGAATACTAGTCATCAATAAAAAGAATGAAATAATGCTACATGGATAAATCTCAAATGCACTGTGCTAGGTGAAGGAAGACTGACAATGAAAAATACATATTTTGATTCTTACTTAAAAATTTAGAAAATGCAAGCTAATCCATAGTGACAAAAAGTCAATCACCATTGCTTGATGCTGGGGGCAGAGGAAGGATGGTCTGCAAAAAGCCTGAGGAAATCTTTTGGGGTGATGAAAAGTCCTATATGTTTATTGCATGGTGGTTTTATAGCTGTATACATCAGTCAAAACTCATGAAACTGAGCATGTTAAATAGGTGCAATTTTTTTTTGTAAGTTAAAGGCTTCCCTGTGGTTCAGATGATAAAGAATCTGCCTGCATTACAGGAGACCTATATTTGATCCCTGGGTCAGGAAGATCCCCTGGAGGAGGGCACAGCAACTTAGTCCAGTACTCTTGCCTAGAGGATTCTATGGATAGAGGAGCATGGGAGTCTATAGTCCATGGGGTCACAAAGAGTCGGACACATCTGAGAGACTATCACTCACTCACTCACTTACTCACATACCTTAATAAGATTGGTTAAAATCTGTATGCTGACAGTACTTGTATTCATGTCTTTAACAAGTGCTGTGCTTAGTCACTCGGTAAATTGCTATCTCAAGGAGACCTCAAAATATAATGGCTTAAATAAAACAGGAATTTATTTGTTTCCCAGACTTGTCTCAAGATAGGTAGGCCAGTGCTGGCAGCGTGACTCTGCATCCTAACGCCAGGATGCTATTTCTGGGTTCCCGGAATGCTTCAGTTTCCATCATATCCCAGCCAGCGGGGGCAGGGAAAGGGTCCAAGGAGGGCCTGCACTTCTCTTCTTTAGAGAAAAGTGTCAAATGGCCATTCTTCATAACAAGGAGGGTTGGGAAATACTGTCTTTATGTGATCATGTGTTCAACTAAAGTTTTATTTCTATGATAGAAATGAAGAATTGATGTTGAAGGGCAAGCGTCTGGCTTTTGGCGAGTGTGTGGAGACTTGAGAAAGTATGTTTTTGTAGGACTCCTATCTCTCTATGCAATTTGATTACAAGTGGATTACAAAATCCATGGGTGTATGTGAAGTCAAGTGATTTAATGATGAAGATTTAGAATAATGGTTATAGGAGAGGTGCTTATGTATTTGTGTAGTGTCTAATCAGTGCCCAGGCATCTCTTCATGTTCTTTGTTATTAATTGCATTGTTCCTGGCTAATTTTGTGTTTCCCATGCAATCAAAAAGTAGCAATGTCATTGTTACTCAAAATGACATGACTCTTCAGAACATTTTGCATTGAAGCGGTGTACCTGACTACAGGACCCTAACAGCATTTATTTCAATGCTGGTTGTATTATTACTCACACCATGTGTCATCTACCTTGTACCCTCGGATGCTGGCTTCCAGTGGCTCCCTGATTACACTGTGCTTCCTTGATGACTACAAATGCAAGTCTTATTCAGAGTCTGAAGGAAACTGCAAACGATTATTTTCTTGTTGTTCTAAATTTCCTAATCCCAAATTTGCGGCATACATGTGGAACAACACCTCTTCCAACCATGTCTTATCCTGAACTCTTCAGATTGAAATCACTGTCTTCATAGAATGTGATCTCTTACAATGTTAACTGCAGCTCTGCAGGGGACAGGGCTGCCGGTTCTGTGGTCAGAGGAGCAGTTCATTTGCACAAAGAATGTCCGTCCTTCATCTTTCCTCCAGCACAGCTTAGGACTGGCCTAAGAGAGCATGCAATTGCCACATCCGCTAGGGCAAGAGAAGGCATTGACTGGAAAGGTCTGTTGCTCTCAGGAAGCAGTGGTCTTGAAAACCTTTGAAGAGGATAGTAATTCCTGCCAGTGGGCTTGACAGGTCTTTCTTTTCCTCTTTGGTGCAGCCCAATTATGCAGGTTGCTTTCATTTACTTGTAAAAGTAACCACCATCCATCTTTCACCCTGCTATTCTTTTTTTCCAGCGGATAGCTGTAGAGAGGTGCAGTGTCCTCAAATCTCCTGAATCCCAACTTTAAAGATAAGCACCTGGCCCCTTTAATGGTAAAAGTATGGGATAATGGGGGGGAGCTCTAAGTGCTCAGAAAAAAATGGACTAACTTCTCATGGTCAGAATTCCAGGGCTAGATAGTGTTCTTTTAGTGTGTTAACTGAAAGTCCCTTTGGAATCTTAGATTTAATTTCTAAACATGGAGTTTCTCTAGTCATTCTAAACACAGAAGACCTCTTCAGTTTCTTCAGGAAGTCCCTCTGGGCCTGGCCAACCAGCCTGGGCAGAAGCACAGTTGTCATTTTATTTCTGTTGAACAACGTGCAGTCTGAGGCCTGCAATACCAAGTCTCATCACTTCCCATTGGATGGTGGTCTCACCATCACAGCTTTGAGTATAAAAGAGTCTGTAGATGTCAGTGTCATGTTTTCCATGTCTGACTTTTTGTGATCCCATGGACTGCAGCAGGCCAGGCTTCCCTGTCCTTCACCATCTCCCAGAGCTTGGTCAAACTCATGTCCATTGAGTCGGTGATGCCATCCAACCATCTCATCTTCTGCCATCCCCATCTCCTCCTGCCTTCAATCTTTCCCAGCATCAGGGTCTTTTCAAGGGGGTCAGTTCTTCACATCAGGTGGCCAAAGTATTAGAACTTCAGCTTCAGCATCAGTCCTTCCAATGAATATTCAGGATTGTTTTCTTTTAGGATTGACTGGTTTAATCTCCTTGCAGTCCCGAGGGACTCTTAAGAGTCTTCTCTAGCACCACAGTTTGAAAGCTTCAGCACTCAGCCTTCTTTATGGTCCAACTCTCATGTCCGTACATGATTACTGGAAAAACCATAGCTTTGACTATACAGACCTTTGCTGGTATAGTAATGTCTCTGCTTTTAATATGCTGTCTAGGTTGGTCATAGCTTTTCTTCCAAGGAGCCAGTGTCTTTAATTTCCTGGCTGCAGTCACCATCTGCAGTGATTTTGGAGCCCCCAAAAATAAAGTCTGTCACTGCATTGTCTCCCCATCTATTTGCCATGAAGTAATGGAACTGGATGCCATGATCTTAGTTTTTGAACGCTGAGTAGATGTCAGTGCAACAAGGCAAATGAAATCTGTCATCTGTTACATTTTGAAGTCATTATCCTGTGGTGCCTCAAATTGACATCATGGAAGAATGGTTGCTTTCTTCATTTTAAAGATAAGCAAAATGAGATGCAGAAAGATTAAATAATTTTCCAAAGTCTGTCTGACTCCAGATAACTCAGTGCTTATCTCAGCTGTTCTCTCAAAGTAAAGGAATGAAACACAGTTTAGGCATCTCACCCTGATGCCACCAGAGAAACAGGTTTGAATAATTGAATAAGAAATTTGACTAGCTAGTGCCAAATTTTTTGTTTCATAGGCTTCTTGTTATTGGAGGTTGTGAGCTGCAAAAGAAATAATCTCCTTAGGAGATTAAGCTGGACACAGCCTGGCCATCTGCTCTCTTGGCAGGGGCTGACATTGGCTGCCTTTATGGACAAGGGAGATGGAGCAGGGCACATCACCAGCCAACAGTGCTGCTGGCAGTGAGGAAGGGAGGCAGACGGACTCCTCGGCTGACTGACTGCTGTCAACATCTTAGAGTCCGTAGAGTAGACTTGATGAAAATTATACATCTTGAAGGAAAGGGATGAGGTGGAGTCTTAGTAGTGAAGCCTCAGTGGTATAGAAAGAGACATGTTTGGGCCAGTATCACTTGTGAGGTATTATCCTAGGTGCTGTGATTAGAACAATAAACAAGGGTTTATGATAGGATGGGGGCTTCTCAGATGGTTCAGTGGTAAAGAATCCACCTGCCAATGCAGGAGACGTCAGTTCGATCCCTGGGTCCGGAAGATCCACTGGAGGAGAAAATGAAAACCCACTCCAGTATTCTTGCCTAGAGAATCCCATGGATAGAAGAGGTGGATGGACTACAGTCCATGGTGTCACAAAGAGCTGGATACGACTGAACACACACAAGAAGATGATGGGAGAGAAAGGCATTAAGTTTTTTTTTCCAACATTTCTTTTGTATTGGGGTAAAGCACAATGTTATGATAGTTTCAGGTGAACAGTAAAGTCTCAGCTGCACATAAACATGTATCCATTTTCCCCAAACACTCCTCCCACCAGGTTGCCACATTACATTGAGCAGAGTTCCACGTACAATACAGTAGGTCCTTGTAGGTTATCCATTTTATATATAGCAGTGCGTACATATCCATCCCAAACTCCCAAACTATTCCTTTCCCCATCCATCCCGCTGGCAACCATAAGTTTGTTCTCTAAGTTTGAGTCTGTTTCTGTTTTTTCAGTAAGTTCATTTGTATCATTTCTTTTAGATTCCACAAATAAGAGGTATCATAGGATATTTTTCCTCCTCTGACTTACTTCACCCAGTATAACAATCTCTGGGTCCATCCATGTTGTTGCAAATGGCATTGTTTTATTCTTTTTAGTGGCTGAGTAATAGTCCATTGTATCTGTGTACCACATTTTCTTTATCCATTTCTCTGTCAAAAGACATTTAGATGCTTTCACGTCTTGGCTACTGTAAACAGTGTTGCAATGAACATTGGGGTGCAGGTATTCTATTGGATCATGTTTTTCTCCAGATATATGCCCAGGAGTGGGATTTCAGCATCATATGGTAGCTCTAATAGTTTTTTCAGGAACCTTCATACTGTTCTCCATAGTGGTTCTACCAGTTGGCATTCCCCCAACAGTGTAGGACTGGAAGAGGACACAGGACTGGAAAAGGACACAGGACTGGAAAAGGTCCGTTTTCATTCCAATCCCAAAGAAAGGCAATGCCAAAGAATGTTTAAACTACCGCACAATTGCACTCATCTCACATGCTAGTAAAGTAATGCTCAAAATTCTCCAAGCCAGGCTTCAACAGTACGTGAACCATGAACTTCCAGATGTTCAAGCTGTTTTTAGAAAAGGCAGAGGAACCAAAGATCAAATTGCCAACATCTGTTGGATTATTGAAAAAGTAAGAAAGTTCCAGAAAAACATCTATTTCTGCTTTATTGACTATGCCAAAGCCTTTCACTGTGTGGGTCACCACAAACTGGAAAATTCTGAAAGAGATAGAAATACCAGACCAGCAGACCTTCCTCTTGAGAAACCTGTATGCAGGTCAGGAAGCAACAGTTAGAACTGGACATGGAACAACAGACTGGTTCCAAATAGGAAGAGGAGTACGTCAAGGCTGTATATTGTCATCCTGCTTATTTAACTTCTATGCAGAGTACATCATGAGAAATACTGGGCTGGATGAAGCACAAGCTGGAATCAAGATTGCCAGGAAAAGTATCAATAACCTCAGATATGCAGATGACACCACCTTGTGGCAGAAAGTGAAGAAGAACTAAAGAGCTTCTTGTTGAAAGTGAAAGAGGAGAGTGAAAAAGTTGGCTTAAAGCTTAACATTAAGAAAATGAAGATCATGATATCTGGTCCCATCACTTCATGGGAAATAGATGGGTAAACAGTGGAAACAGTGTCAGACTTTGTTTTCTGGGGCTCCAAAATCACTGCAGTCATGAAATCAAAAGACGTTTACTCCTTGGAAGAAAAGTTATGACCAACCTAGACAGCATATTCAAAAGCAGAGACATTACTTTACCAACAAAGGTCCATCTAGTCAAAGCTATGGTTTTTCCAGTAGTCATGTACGGATGTGAGAGTTGAACTATAAAGAAAGCTGAGTGCTGAAGAATTGATGCTTTTGAACTGTGGCATTGGAGAAGACTCTTGAGAGTCTCTTGGACTACAAAGAGATCCAGTCAGTCCATTCTAAAGGAGATCAGTCCTGAATATTCATTGGAAGGACCGATGCTGAAGCTGAAACTCCAATACTTTGGCCACCTGATGTGAAGAACTGACTCATTTGAAAAGACCCTAATGCTTGAAAAGAGTGAAGGCAGGAGGAGAAGGGTACGACAGAGGATGGGATGGTTGGATGGCATCGCCGACTCAATGGATGTGAATTTGAGTTACTCCAGGAGTTGGTGATGGACAGGGAAGCCTGGTGTGCTACAGTCTATGGGGTCGCAAAGAGTCAGACAATACTAAGGGACTGAATTGAACTGAACAGTGTAGGAGGGTTCTCTTCTCTCTATACCCTCTCCGGCATTTATTGTTTGTGGATTTTTTTGATGATAACCAATTTAACTGGTGTGAGGTGACATCTTATTGTAGTTTTGACTTGCATTTCTCTAATGATTAGAGATGTTGTATATCTTCATGTGCCTCTTGGTTATCTGTAGTGTCTTCTTTGGAGAAACATCTATTTAGGTCTTCCACCCATTTTTCAGCATGGTTGTTTGTTTTGATGCTGTTAAGTGTCATGAGCTGTTTATAAATTTTGGAGACTAATCTTTTGTCAATCACGACATTTGCAAATATTTTCTCCCAATCTGTGTGTTGTCTTTTCATTTTGGTTATTGTTCCCTTTACTGTGCAAAAGCATCTAAGTAGGTCCCATTTGTTTACTTTTATTTCCATTATTCTAGGAGATTGATCCAAAAATATATTTCTGCAATTTATGTCAGAGAGTATTCTGCCTATGTTTCCTCTAAGAGTTTTATAGTGTCTGATCTCACATTTATGTCTTTAATCCATTTTGAACTTACTTTTTGTATATAGTGTTAAAGAATGATCTAATTTCACTTTTTTACATGTAGCTGTACAGTTTTCCCAGCACCATTTATTGAAGAGACTATAGAAAGATGTCAGGTTTTAATCAGTTCAGTACAGTCGCTCAGTCGTGTCCAACTCTTTGTGACTCCATGAATTGCAGCATGCCAGGCCTCCCTGTTCATCACCAACTCTCGGAGTTCTCCCAAACCCACATCCATCGAGTCGGTGATGCCATCCAGCCATCTCATCCTCTGTCTTCCCCTTCTCCTCCTGCCCCAATCCCTCCCAGCATCAGAGTCTTTTCCAATGAGCCAACTCTTTGCATGAGGTGGCCAGCGTACTGGAGTTTCAGCTTTAGCATCATTCCTTCCAAAGAACACCCCGGACTGATCTCTTTCAGAATGGATTGGATGGATCTCCTTGCAGTCCAAGGGACTCTCAAGAGTCTTCTCCAACACCACAGTTCAAAAGCATCAATTCTTCAGCACTCAGCTTTCACAGTCCAACTCTCACATCCATACATAACTACAGGAAAAACCATAGCCTTGACTAGACGGACCTTTGTTGACAAAGTAATGTCTCTGCTTTTGAATATGCTATCTAGGTTGATCATAACTTTCCTTCCAAGGAGTAAGCATCTTTTAATTTCATGGCTGCAGTCACCATCTGCAGTGATTTTGGAGCCCTCAAAAATAAAGTCTGACACTGTTTCCCCATCTATTTCCCATGAAGTGATGGGACCAGATGCCATGATCTTCGTTTTCTGAATGTTGAGTTTTAAGCCAACTTTTTCACTCTCCTTTTCACTTTCATCAAGAGGCTTTTAGTTCCTCTTCACTTTCTGCCATAAGGGTGGCGTTATCTGCATATTTGAGGTTATTGATATTTCTCCCAGCAATCTTGATTCCAACTTGGTTTTAATGGACACATTTACTTAATTATACTTATGATCAACTCCATGATGAAAAAATAGAGTTATTTGATTGCATGTAGTGGGAAGATCTGAGTCTGAGTGTGGAGTGGGTTTCAGGGAAGTTTTCCTGAGAAAGTAATGTCTAGAATAAACCCTATGGGTTGTTTGTTAACAGATGCTTTAGAGCACTCACTGAACACACACATCCCTTCCCTTTCCTTCATTAGGGGCTTGCCCTCCTCTGTTAATATTTTTATGTGTCCACCTGTCTATGTCTACCCATGTACTTCAAGGGAGATAACCCCAGGATATTGGTCTTGATTTATCTGAGTCCATAATTGTGGTCCCAGCGCCTTGCCATTGATTGGTTTAGGCATGTGTTAGGGCATATGTTTTGATCCCGGCTATGGAGACAAAAAAGAAGTCTGTTAGAAGGCTTTTGGGAATGGTTTTCACACTCTTTACAAGGAGGAGGTGGCCCTTTTTGTCTCCTAATGTTGTCATGTCGGACATTGAGTGGAGCTTGCTTGAGAACAAGTCCCACTCACCAAAAGAAGAGCAGGAAGACAGAAAGGATCTGGGCTCCTGTTGGCTTCCTCAGCTGTATGAGTCAACATGCAGCTTCTCTGGCTTAGGTGAGCCAACTGAGTCTGAGCTTCTGTTTCTTTGCATCCGAGAAGATAACAGGAGTTATCCAGGAAATGAGTATGAGTGGGGAAGGCCTCTCAGACAGAGGAACAACTCATGCATAGCCCTGAGGGGGAAACAGAAAGTGGTTCCATGTGGCCAGAGAGCAGTGAGTGAGGAGGCAGATAAAGCTGGAGAGTTGGTGTGGGTTAGATCATGTCAGTGTCATCCTTGGACATTAGATAATAGTTTATATTTGGGCTCCTTACAAACTTACCAAGCTTATAATTCTTCATTTGTTTTGGATGATTCCAACCGAACACTAGATGATTTTTACTTTTATTTCTGCACCGTAGAGAATGGAAATAATTATGTGCCTTGATGGTCTACAGTATGAATAAAGCTCACCAGTGATAACTCACTTCTCTAACTTGGCTTTTGTAACAATAGCCTGAAATGGTTCCTGCATTGTTGCTTCTGGGCTTGGTATCTACTGGGAATGCCTGAGGGTTTCTCAGTCTTAGTGGTCCTTAGCACTTAAGTTTTCTTAATTTTATTTTTATTTTTTGGCCACTCTGGGTCTTCATTGCTCTGCGCAGGCTTTCTCTGGTTGTGGTGAGTGGGGGCTCCTCTTCGTTGCAGGGCCTGGGCTTCTCACTGCGGTGGCTTCTCTTGTGGAGCACAGGCTTAGGAGCGGTCTCTTCAGCAGTTGCAGCCTAAGCGCTCAGCAGTTGCAGCTCACTGGTTCCAGAGCCCAGGCTCAGCAGTTATGGCCCCAGGTTTAGCTGCTCTCCAGCTCGTGAAATCTTCCCGGACCAGGGATGGAGCTAGTGTCTCCTGCACTGGGAGGGGGATTCTTATCCACGGAGACTCCAGGGGAGTCCAGCATTTAAGTATTTGGGGCAATGCATTAGAGAGTAGTTACGCTGGTTGAGTTTGTTACTATGAAGCTAGAGATCTTTGAGTTCTTTGG
Source organism: Nanger dama (assembly GCA_917880005.1). Lineage (NCBI taxonomy): Eukaryota > Metazoa > Chordata > Mammalia > Artiodactyla > Bovidae > Nanger > Nanger dama. The sequence continues at coordinate 20,825,127 of CAKJTW010000010.1, forward strand.
TTTAGAGATCTCAGGGAGAATGTGGAAGTTCCATAAAATAAAGAGGATGGAAGTGCAGTGGCCCTTGCAGAGGAATTCTTGTGTGGTTCTAGCAGGTGGGAGAGACCCAGAGGAGTTATAGGTCCAAAATATAGCTCCTGGTGGTGTGATTTCCAACAAGCTAGAGTAACTTTGACGTGGGGCCTGTGTGCTCAGCTCAACCTTGCCCTTTGTCTTCGGCTCTTCTGCATATGTGGGGTCTTTGGTCATTTCTCACCAGACTCTCCTGGCTTTCTGTATCTTCTGGAAAGTCAGCTTTCTCTGGCTGATAGACTGCCAAGGTCTGGACTCTGGTTTCCCAATGCAGTATTGTGTCCATGAGCTCAGGCTTTGGAAGCAGAAACTCGTTAGCAGCTGTGTGAACTTGAACACATTATGTAACTTCTCTAAGATATCATTAATTTATTTGTAATATGCTTAGTACCTAACTCACAGAAGTGTCATGAAGAGCGAATGAAGTAATCTATGACAAGTGCTCAGCATAGTATGGATGATGTTCAACCTATGACAGCTAGTATTTACAGTCACTATTGCTTGCCATCACTGCCATTGGTATTTGTGGGTTGGGTCCTGATCCTTGGAATGAGGTATGGAGGACCCTGACAGCTTTACCATTGTCATGGTTAATACAAAACAACTATTTATTGAGCTAGCTACCAGTCACTTTGCTAGGACCTGGGGACTGAAGAAAGCAAAAACAAATAAAACAACCCCACAATTTTCTAAGTTCCGGGAAAAAATAACTTGGCTTTACCATGAGTGTTCATCTCACAATATGGTCTAATCCAAAAATATCATTGTGATTGTATCTGAATTTTAAAAACTGTAACTGTAAAATTCTTTCAAAGAAAAGTTTCCTTGCAAAAATATTTAATATTTTGATTTGTGTTCTTTGATGGGTGTATTGAACCACCTAAATCTACAGATTCAGTACACATGCCTCATATTTAAAGAGGCTGATTTTCTTTCTTTCTTTCTTTTTTTCTCCTTGGTGTGTATAGACCCTTCTGGGATATCTCTAGCATAAGCACAGCTCTGAGCAAAACCTTTCTTTGCAAACTCTGTTCTTTGTTTTACTTCTGCCAGAATATTGAACGTTTGCCTAGTGAACATTCCCTGAAATCAAAATGACTTATTATCAGGCTTCCTTTGCTTTTGATCCTGCTGCAGGATGGTGTGTTTTCCTAATGATGCAGAATCTCTCGTTAAGTTCAGGAAACAGGATATAAGGATAAGTCAATTGACTCAATTTATGGACATAATAAAACGGTCCCTATTACCTTCAGCAGTCAAGGCAAGACAAGGTGAAACACAGTGTTGTAAAGTTATTATGACAAAATAGTTTAGTATTTACCTGACCAAATAAAGTGAAAATACTGCATTTATTTTTGAAGCGGCATTTCAGACATTATGACCTAAAATTAATAGTGGTAGATGATCATTTATTCTGTCGCACAGGGATATTGCAGAGTTCACTCAAAGCCAGGAATATCTGCTATTAAATCATGGCGAGCTAAAAAATTTTTTTTAAGTATTTCCTCGTGTCTGCTCTATGTCTACTGTTGGCCCCACCGAGCCAGTGTTAACAGCTAAGACATTTCTTTTTCCATCTTGTAATATAATTAAAAACAAATTTAGAAGCAGAATAGATGTTTTGTATGTTAGAGCCCTGTTAGTTTTGGAGAAGGCATTGGCAATGCACACAGCTGTTTCTGACAATTATAAACTCAGGAAAGAAAAGGGGGAAAGAAACCAGATTGACCAAATATGGTTGTTTTTGTCTTCCAGTAGGAAGCAAGGCCTTGGGGTGGGCTTAGGAAAGATAAAGGTAAGTCAAATATTTTTAATCTGCTGTATTTTAGAAGAGAAGGACATGAAGCTAAGGGAATATAGAAGTTTTCTTGTAGTTAAAGATACCTAAAGAGTACATATGGTATTAGTAGCTTATGGAAATACTTGAAGTTTAGGCTAAATTTCAGTTTATTTCTAGCTTTTGCTAATTTCCTACACTCTGGAGTCTATAGTCTAAAGTGATTTTATGTTTCTGAATTAAAATGAGACTATGACTTCAAATAAGGTAAGCAAGACTTTGAATGCATGGAGCAAACATGAAAAAATCCTAAGCTGTGCTTTGAATATCAAATCAGCTATTTGTGTATGTTGTGAGTTGCAGAGTGACCAACAATAAGATCCTCTGAGTACTTGCTAGTTATGGCCTGCGTAAGGGCTACCCCTGACAACTCTATTTACTATTGCATCTGGCCATGCTTCCTTCACCACTCCCTTCCCAATCCATTTTATCCCACATGGCTTTTTCTTTTTATAGCTCTGTCACTTCCCAACATTCTACATAATTTACATTTTTATGTTTGATTTTAATTTTCTGCCCTCACCATCTCCCATGCAGGGCTGGGATCTTTGATTTGTTCACCAATGTATGTCAAGCATTCAGAGCCGTGCCTAGCACATAGTAGGTGCTTAATAACTATTAGCTGAATGAATGCGTCATATCCATTTTTTTTTTTGCTTAAAACGTGATGATAGGTTTCACTGGCCTTGTGATAAAGTGTAACTTCTTCGTGTGGCTGACATGATCCAGATTCAGATAACCTATGCAAATATATATATTTTTTCTGAATAGTTCCAGCTCTATCAAACCTTTCAGCCTCTTTTGTTTGGGTTTTTGGACATGTTGATACTTTTGTCTGGGATTCTCTTTGCCCTTTCTTCCTCACTAATTCTGATTAGGTTTCTAGAACTCAGTTTAGGTTCTTTTTTTTTTTTTTTCCAGTAAGCTTTGCCTGGCCTTCCAAGTCTGGGTTAGGAGCCCCTCCTATGTGTCCTAAAGCGCAGCACCTTCCCTTATCATAGCACATATTATATTGGTAAGAACTGCCTGTTTGTCTCTTTCTTCTTTAGGCTATAAGCTCTTGCTATGTAAACAAGAGCCAGGACTGCCTTGTTTATAATTTTCTTTGTATCAAATACATGACCTGGTGCCTTGTAAGATGTTCATTAAATATGCATCAAATCAGAGAATTATGAAAGGAAGGGTATAAAACAGACATAAGCTAGGATCATCCTACCCAGTACAATCTGGGGAAGGCTGGCCAATGCCCTTGCCTAGGGTGTTTGGACTATATCTAGGTGTATTACTTTTTGCCCTGTTTTCCTTTTTATATCAAATTCTTATTGTCTCTTAGTATAGTGTAGTATAGGGCAGGTAGCCTTGGGGTTCCACTATATAAGCTCAAATACCACCCCTGCCATTTACTAGCTTGCTAACTTCTTTCTGCCTCAGTTTCCTTATTTGTAAAATGGGAATGATTTTGTAAAAGCACCTACCTCATGGTCCCTTATAAAAATTTAATTCATTTGTACACATAAATTACAAAGAATGTAAGATATAGTGGGTTTCAAAATTTTAACTGTTCCAATCAACTAAATAAACATGGCTGTTGCATTTATCAGAATTTTCATTGAAGGCTTGTGGGTTCCGTGGTCATATCACAGCAAATACATGAAGACATCTCTGTTGGGAAAAGTCTTCTTGACTCTCCACCATCAGGATTTCTCTCCAGTGCACTTCCCAGCAAAAGGCTCCGGCCTTCAGCTCTCTCCTGGTCCCCTTCTCTTCCTGTCTTCTGCCTTGACCTTTGCGTAACTTACACCTCTGTGCCCCTCTCCACAATGAAATCTTCCCTCTGTCTCTTTTGGAACACACTTAAGCTCTACTGCTCCAGGCTGACTTCCAAACTGGACTCCACATCCATCTTTATATATATGTATATATGTATATGTGTGTGTATATATATATGTGTGTGTGTGTGTGTGTGTGTGTGTGTATATGTGTGTATATATATATATATATATATATCTTGTGTCGATGAATTAGCTATATCCAGTTTTAGTAGATACTCATCTTCAATTTAATAGGGCCATTTTCCTTAGGAGGCAGCTGCAGTCTTACTTTATTTTTGAAAACTTTTTTATTTTGTGTTGGGGAATAACTGATTAGCAATGTTGTGATAGTTTCAGGTGAACAGTGAAGGGATTCAGCCATACAGAGGAGGGAGGCAGCTGCAATTTTAAATGGCAAATCTCTTTTCTTCATTACAAGTAGAAAGAAAAAATAATGGTAAGTACTTTAATAGATATGTGTGTGTGTGCATGTATGTGTGATGAATAATCACATTCTTTGGTAAGCAGAAAACACTAGGGGCTAGTGAACCCTTTGTTTTTTTCTTATTGTTTATTTTTATTTATTTTCTGGGCATGGGGCATATGGTATCTTAGTTTCCTTATCAGGGATCAAACTTGTACCCTCTGCCTTGGAAACGAGGAGTCCCAACTGCTGGACTGCCAGAGAAGTCCCCTGAGCTTTTGCTTTTGAGACAACACGGTCCACTTTTGCATGAACAGCTCTGGTGGAGGCCTCTTGCTCCAGAGAGGAGCCTTTAGCTTTCCTCCTAGAGAAGTCCTTGCCTAAGTGCAGTGTTGGAAGCAGCCACATTAGCAGAACTGAGCTGCTGCCACATTGTAAACGCCAGCAAATAAAAGTGTCAGCAGCCTGGGCCGTGGGAGGCTGGCAGGGCCTGGAGTTTAGTGCCGCTCTGTCCACATCAGCATTTCTAGGGGGCTGCTTCATATCCAGCCCACACGAGCAGTGATTCAAAGTTATTTCCTGCTGATGGCTCTTCCTGACCCCCTGGGAAAGGTGTTCGGAGGTCTCTAGCCACAGCCCACCAGGGAGGAGGCATACCTGCTCAACTGGACCTGCCCTCTCTCCAAAAAGGGGGCCCCATCCTAGGTAATGGATGGCATTTTGAATGGTTGGTGGAAGCTTCCTCACCACTGCCAGTACTGATAACAGAAGTTTTGTATTGCTTCTCATGGGACCCATAATCACATGAAAAGAAATGTAAGAAGACTTGTTTTCTTTTCACCACTGGATGTATTTATTTACAAAGAGGGACTTTAAATGGCCAGAAGCACATACACTTACTGGTAGTAAAACTCCACTGTGATTCACTGATTTCTCGGGCTGTGTGCATACTGCAGGACTGGGGCTTTGTAATATCACAGTGCTCAGAGGGGAGTTCCAGCCATTTCTGTCTTGTGCCAGTGGACAGATGAATCCTCCGTTTGGCAAGTGCGGCAAAAGCAAACAGTGTTTTAGACCATAGGGTACTTCTTACATTTTAATTTGGGGGAAAAATGCAGCTTTGGCTCTTGAAATTGTGTAAAAGAAAATGTTTATTTCTTTGTAGTGGATATTCAGTGGTCTGGCTCCCAAAGCTCATTCACCAGCAAAAGGTCCTGGTTGTGTGACCAGGGAGGTTTCATCAGGATGAGGCCTCAGGAGAGACAGAACTCAGACCCCCACGGTGCTGAGCACTCTCACAGACAGCCATTTCAAGTGATGTTTCAAAGAGTTTTTAAGGCATGGGAAAATGCCTCAGATCATTAGTAAGTAAGAGAAACGAGCAGGATGCAAAATAGTCACCAGTGAAGTCGCTCAGTCGTGTCCGACTCTTGGCGACCCCATGGACTGTAACCTACTAGCCTTCTCTGTCCATGGGATTCTCCAAGCAAGAATACTGGAGTGGATTGCCATTTCCTTCTCCAGGGTATCTTCCTGACCCAGGGATCAAACCCGGGTCTCCTGCATTGGAGGCAGATGCTTTAACCTCTGAGCCACCAGAGAAGATAAGAGTAGTAGAGTGGGTTGCCATTTCCTTCTCCAGGGGATCTTCCTGACCCAGGGATCGAACCCAGGTCTCCTGCATTGCAGGCAGACGCTTTACCATCCGAGCCACCAGGGAAGCCTAAAATAGACACAGTATGAGCTAAGCTCTGAAACAATAGGTTTCATATACAGTAAACGGCTGTTGTTCAGTCGCCAAGTTGTCTGACTCTTCAAGAACCCATGGGCCGCAGCACATCAGGCAGGCCTCCCTGTCCCTTACTGTTTCCCGGGAGTTTGCCCAAGTTCACGTCCATCAAATCGGTGATGCCATCCGGTAAACCAAAAATGCCCTCAATGGGTGGCAAGTTTAGGAGGTTATTTTAGTCTTGTGTCTATTAATAATGTCCAGTGATTTCTAGGTTTCCTACAGTGAGTAAATATTACTTTTAAAATCTGCATAAAAATAAATGTTTATTTAAAAATACAGTGGAATAATCTACTTCTGTCAGTGACAATTTAAAAGGGTTTAAATTTTTGCAATGAAGCAAAACCTTTTATTATTCCTGTTTATCATTCTCTGTTGGGAGGTAAAATGGCCTCATATGTTAGCCAACTCTTGTGATTTGCTGTGTATATTTTCACTTAAGAAATAATGATGTTTCACATATGACCTAGATTAGAACATTTGTGACAGATGCCAACCTTTTGGGGGCAAATCAGAACCATTTGGTTTTAGCTTTGATGCTGAAGCTTTTATCTTTTTATCTTAAAGCAGTGTGATAAAATTCTATAGGCAAAAATTACAAGGTATATGTGTGTAGCACATATATTTACATATAAAAATTTGCCAGTGTTATTACTGCTATAATAAAATCTCATTTAAAAATGTAATCAAGTAATTAAATATCCTAAGTTACTGACCTTTTATTTTTGACATTTGATTATTTTAGAGGAAAAAAAGGCAAGTTTCTTTATCGAATAACTCCAATCTCCTTCCTCTTTCTCTTACACTAATATATAAGGGTTTAATGGACAGTTAATAAGATATATCTTTAGGCCATAACTATTCATCCTAACTTCAAGTACCTTTCACACCTCCACTTAAGTTCTAAAGTAGGAATTCTGGAAGTGCATTTTGGCAACAGATAGTTCTATGACATGTTGGTGACAAAAGGTTTCTGAGCTCAAAAAATTGTAAAAACACTATGGTACTATACCACCTCCCAACTCCATTCTCAATTTATATACTTACTTTAAATGCTCTGAAATATTCTGCAGTGAAGAAATCCTTTAAACTCTGTTTAAACCTGTTTTTCCTAAACTTAGCCAACCAAGATATTCAGAAATACTATTCTCCAAAGCAGTGTGGGAATCTAGACCATCAAAGAAACAGCAAATGATTTTCTTTTGCTGTACTGAAAAAAAAGGAAGAGAGTAGACAGATAAAATATATATGAAAATAACTCAAAAGGCTTTATGCTTAAGTCATAACCCTCTGCCCCAAGCCATTTGATTAACTGTAGAATTCTTCTGATTCTTAAATGACTGTAGCAACCATTGCTTTGATTCAGGCCACAAAAGCTCTAGAAGCCAGAGTATAGGGTCATCTCTGATAATTTCAATTTATTTCCTAACTTAAGGGTAATGTTTGCAGTAGCTGCAGAGCTCATCTGTAATACTTGCTCAAGAATGTTAGCACAAACACTGCTCTGGAAGCATTCTGTTTCTTGCAGCTTATGGTCTCTTTTGTTTTATTTTAGGTCTCAAAATGACCATGTGAGCACAGAGGATCTCCTCTTAACACTGCTTATCACTTACGAGGGTAGGTGAGTGGATGTCCATTATAACAGGTTCACACTTGGTCTATTTAAAGGGCAATTTTTAGACTTTGCTTAGCAACAAAACTTTGGAGACATTCTTTGAAAATGTCTATGAAGGCTTCTGGGTCAATTATGTGATGCTTTTCAAGAACTGTGGCTGTGTTTGTTTGTGCAGTACCTAATGTACTGGAATCTTCCATTATTATCTCTTGATGCTTGTGAAATCAGTCCCTGCACTTACTGAAGTGTGGGCAAATCCATAAACAAAGAGAAGTGGTTGGGATGTCATAGCTATTTTTACAAAAGGTATCCATGACAAGGCTAATTGATTCAGGGGACTTTGTTTTCAATAAAGGAACAGCTATTAGTTTACTGTCTATCTTAATTATTCCATCCATCAACCATTTGTTGCCCTGGGCAACTGGCATCATCTTCGTTGCTTGCTAATTTTAGCTCATTTTACTTAGTGAGGCTTGTTTCTTTTGTTTCATTTTTGTGGATTTGGATGAGGAAAGGAGCTGACATTTCTATGAGTGAAATTATAAGCTGTGCTTTGTTGAATTCACCAACAGAAGACATTTATCCTTCTCTTAAAAAAAAAAATAAGACTGCCATGTTTTTGGGTATATGTGTACAGATGAACCAGTAAATGAACATAAATTACATGAACCTGTAAGTGAACATAATCTAACCTACTTGCAAATAAGCCAAATGAGTGAGGAAAAAGCATAACTACCCTTGTCAGAGATTTGGTCAAGGTCTCAAAAGACTCGTGAAGTTCTGGCTCTAGGAATTAAAAAATGCCCAGTTTTTGGTTTTTTTTTCAGTTATGCTACTTTTTAAACTGTCCCTGGTTTTGTTTTGCAGAACCCCCCAAAACCATTGCATCTTTCTTCACATCTCCCTACTGCTCTCATGTGCCTGTATGCATCTTTGCCCTCTCTGCCTCTGCAGAGCACTGTCTTCCTGAGCCACTAGGAATATATGCAATTTGGACAGAGGGGCCTTTTAATTGGAGCCATAGGTGATACAAAGAGAAGCAAAAGACAGATGAAACACAATAGAATACTTCCAGAAAAAGAACAACTACATGGGCCAAAACTCTGGGAACATATTTTGAGATTTTTGTCAAAAAGTACAACAATGATAAAATTGAGTTTAGATTTTTACTTGTCTGAGAGGTAACCTCAACTTATTTGGAGACAGCTTTGCTTGTGGTGGGGAACAGATTGTAATTGCTTGGTACCTGCTCTTCTTTCTTATTGTCTTCCATACTCAGCGTATGACTATGCTATGTAATTCTGATCATAACTATGTAGAGTTTTCTGAGATAATCAGATAAAACTTGCAACAGGCTAATATAACACATGTAACCGATATTTCCTCTCTCTCTTTTAAAAAATATTTATTTATTTGTGGCCACACTGGGTCTTCGTTGCTGCCCATGGGCTTTCTCTGGTTGCTGGGAGCAGGGGCTACTCAGCAGTTGTGATGCACAGGCACCTCACTGCAGTGGCTAATTGCAGCACACAGGCTTAGTTGCTCTGAGGCATGTGGGATCTTCCCAGAACCTGGAATTGAACCCATGGCCCCTGCATTGCCAGGCAGATTCTTAACCACTAGACCACCGGGGAAGCCCCTAATATTTCCTCTCTTTTTGGCAGCATGGCAGTCAGCTAACAGTTCCCAGGTCACATAAATGACTCCTGTCTTTGTCAGATATTCCCTTTACTGCAAGGAAAAGAAATTCACTTAAGGAAGCTCAATTTAAAAAGTGCTATTAAAGGGAATAGGGCCAGTCACATGGAACCCAGTTATGGGAAATGTGGCTAGGCTTCCTGGGGACTTCCATTGTGGGGCTACTCTCAATCTCTCTGGTTTTCTCTTTGGGCTTGTATATTCTTACATTTATTTTTTTTTTCTAGAAATATACTCTATTCTCTGTGGCAGGTGAGCTTTCTTTGCAAGCTCTTTAAGTTGTGCCCTCTTGCCACTGTTCTACATGATCTCAGTTTCTTATCTATTACCATCTGATGAACTCTCACTGACTTTTTAGATCTCTTAATTCAAATGGATTATTGTTGATCTCCCCTAACCGGACTATAAACTCGAAGAAGGCAGGAGTCATAAATATTTTGCTAATCAGTGTATTCTCATTGCTACAAAGGCTCATGACATGTAGCATGTGTGCAATGGATTGGTGAGTAAATGTTAACTCCAATATCTGGATTTCCTGAGATTTGTTTCTGTTGTCTGATATGTTCTCATCTCTTGGTTTTGGTTAAATGGTCTCATATTTAGTGCTGAGCACTAAATATGAAAAACTGAAGAGAGCGTTTAAAGTTCTAGATGATGTTGTCGTCCCCAGAGAGGATATATTTTTGCTTCTGATGCTTGGACAGGGCTATAGGATAGAGGCTCATTACCTTAGCTCAGTCTGAAATTGAGCTAATTTAAATTTGTATTTCAGTCTTTACAGAGATTGTTTATTTCTGGTAAGGCCTTGTTCTTAGAGGGTGGCCCTTCAGTGATGCCTAAGGAAGTTTGGGGTCTTTCCAGGACCCTTATTCTTAGTGAACTCTGAACTCTAATTTTTTTTTTGTCTCAAATAGCAGAAAACTGAAAGCAGAAAGCTCTTCTCGGCATTTTAGCCTCTTTGCCACTACTTAAAACGCCTCAAGAAGAAAAAACGTTGCCAAATGTCACTCATCTCTCCCTGTGCTTTCCTTTTCTTCTTTCCAAGATCTTGGCCCTCATGTCTTGCGAGTTTAGTAATTTTTTTGTTGTTCAGCCTCTAAGTCGTATCCAACTCTTTGTGATCACACAGACAGCAGCACATCAGACTTCCCTGTCCTTCGCTATTTCCTGGAGTTTGCTCAAATTCATGTCCATTGACTTGGTGATGCCATCCAACGATCTCATCTTCTGTCACCCCCTTCTCACTCTGCCTTCAATCTTTCCCAGCATCAGGGTATTTTCCAGTGAGTTGGCTCCATGCATCAGGTCACCAAATTTATTGGAACTTCAGCTTCAGCATTGGTCCTTCTAATGAATATTCAGGACTGATTTCCTTTAGCATTAACTGGTTTGATCTCCTTCCAGTCCAACGGACGCTCAAGAGTCTTTTCTAGAACCACAGCTCAAAAGCATCCATTCTTTGGTGCTCAGCCTTTTTATGGTCCAACTCTCACGTCCGAACTTGACTACTGGAAAAACCATTGCTTTGACTAGATGGACCTTTGTCAACAAAGTGATGTCTCTGGTTTTTAATATGCTGTCTAAATTATTTTAATGTTTTTGGTTTTGTATTTTAACTCACTTGGTTGTTCTTGGCAACAAGGTTGATTTAAGTTGAGTCTATCACAGCCAAAAGTGGGAGCCAGCTGTTGAGTAAATGAATAATATATTCTAGAGAAAGAATCTGAAGGGTCTATCTTGGATTAGGTGGTTCTGCTCTTTTCATAGCCCCGGCCACAGGGGACAGGATACTGTAGTTCTTGAAGATATACTCTGTTGCAGGCAGGGCAGGCTAAACTCAGGGCAAGTTGGATATGACAGGCATTGTCAGAGGTTTCTGCTTCACATATCTTCATGACTATCATGACTTTTATTAACACCTTGCTTTGACACTTTATGATTTATACAACTCAGCAAGGAGTGTTGTCCTCTTGTTTCAATCTTCCAGAGTCTGTGATTGGTGTTTATGTTAACATTTACTCTAATACCTTATTGTGTTTAATCTTCTCATCCATAGCCTATACTCTAAAATATTAATGTCCTAGTTCTTATAATGACCAGTTTTCCATTGTTCTCAACACTATCTCTTTCCACCTGCTCCACTCACCCCTAAACTTCCTCAAGAGCAGGAAAGGCCAGTGTTTGGTCATTATACCAACTCTCTCTGCCCTCTTCAACTCTTTCCACTCCCCATATGTGGAGCTCCTGAACAGTTAATATCTGTTCCTGTGCCTCAAGTCAAGGATCCAGGGGCCTGGAGAATTTGAGGATAAAGCACGATGTCTGAGTAGCAGGGTAGAATGAAGGACGGAGGGCAAACTGAGTTTCAGTATGAATTTGTAAGAGGCACCATTGCATATTTCTCTTACTTAAAATATATTGTCTGTGATTCCCTGAACAAATGCTTGAAATGAAGCATTTGTTCATTTGTAAGTTCATAGGTGAACTTACAAGTTGATGACAACACATCCATTCTTACATGGCTAGCAGTTTAGAAACTAGGAATAAAAATGAGGCAGAGGTGCTTCAATGGGAAAAAAATGAACAAAGCAATGAATAAAGAAAAAAAGCTTTTAATCTTATGTGATCAATTTTGATTCTGCTCATCTTTTCAGAGTCTAGATAAATTGAGGCTCTACCTGACAATACTGTTTTTTCTAAATAGCTATCTAAACTACCACTTAAACACAGCAAGAATATGATCATTATCATAAGAGCTGACGCCTACTGAGAACTTAGTTTTCCATATGCATTGTCATTTAATTCTTAATACAACCCTATGAGGTAGGCATTGTCACCGTCACATTTATGGGTGATGGAACTGCGGTCAGACAGGGTACCCAAAGCTACATAGAGCTTAGTAAGTGGCAGTGCCAGTATTTGGAGTCTGATCTCAGATCCCGCACTTTGAAATGCTGCACTGTACTGCCTCTCTAGATACATACACTACATGTTAAAATGTTTATTTTATGACTGCCCACATGGTAAGAAAAATACACGGGAAAAACTGTTTTCTGTAGGAAAAGGGACTGTCAGCATTTCCTTATTTGGGTATTTACTAAACTGCTGTAATAAAGTGCAGCGACTCAGTCAAGATTGATGTCTATTTCTCTTTCATATAATAACCTAGAGGGAAGCAGGCGTCCAGCATCATCCAGGAACTGAGTTTCGTTTTCTCCTCTTGTTCTGCTACTCCCAAAGTTGTTGCCCATGTCGGCCTGGCTGAGTCTGGAGTTATGTCCACATTCCAGCCCACGGGAAGTAGGAATGAGAGAAAGAGTGCAGACTCAGATATCTTAAAATGCCATGAGCTGGAAGTTGCAAGAACTTAGTCACATGACCACAGGTAGCTGCGATGGAGGCAAAGACATGTAGTTTTTATTTAGGTAGCTCTGTGTTTTGCTAAAGCTTTCCAGGGGATTCTATTTCTAAAAAGAGAAGGAACCAGTGAATACTGGGGGACAGTTAACGGTCTGTTCAGTTTCCAAATTAGTAAGACAAGCAGTCATATAGTTATGGGTTTGAAATTTTTTAAGTCAGTTGGCATTTGTTATAAGTGATTCTTTTCATTTATGACACTATCCTGTCTTGTACATAATTAAGAGAATCAGAATAATACTTTAACTCAAAGCAGATTCTATAGTCTAAATTGGGCTTCCCAGGTGGCTCAATATTAAGGAACCTGCCTTCAATGCAGGAGCTGCAGGAGATGCAGATTTGATCTCTGGGCTGGGAATATCCCTTGAAGGAGGAAATGGCAACCCACTCCAGTATTTTTGCCTGGGGAAATCCCATGAGAGGAGCCTGGTGGGCTACAGTCCATGGGGTTGCAAAGTCACATGACTGATAGGCAGCATGCACCTAGTCTATGCGCATAGTCTAAATTAGATTAAAGAGATTACGGGTCATTGTTTTACAGCAAAAGAGATTATAAATACCATTAAGATAAGCTTCACTTTAAGGAACATTTGTAGGTACACATTGTATAGGGCATCTGACTAGATACTTGGAATTAGCTTATAGGAATTAATTATAAACATGCCATTTCTTCTCTATTTGATTTGTAAGATAAGATTGATGAGTGTACATGCAGAACAAAGGGGATTCAATAACTGTTCAGCCTCACACCAAGTAGGCAGTCCAGCTTTAAGACAAACACAGCACATCAGCCTACTCGTGACTCTAAGCCTCTGGACTTGATTAGCATCCTTAGGCAAATTAAGATTTCTTAAGCCCCCGGGGGTGGGGACAAACAGAATGCAGTCACCTGAGCACTCACAGCCTCAGGAAAATGATGACATCAAGGACTGCAGTTTTTATTTTTGATGAGGGTTTGGTTTGGAAATTTCTGTACATGAATGTTGATGAAAATTCACAATGCATATTTGAAACAAAACACCTTTTGGGTGCAGTGAGCCTCCGAGTTCCTGCCATTTGCCATTATTTGGTTTGGCTTGGTCTCTGAAGGCAGGGCTTGTGTGTTTTGGTGATAGCACATTCTCTTTTTCCCACGTAATTTCTGCAGTCCTGCTTGCCTAAAGTGATCATTGGTTTTAGTTCATGGACCAGGAAAGAGCTTCTCCAGGGATGGGCACTAAAATCATGGAAGGTGAAGCTGTAAGTATCTCACATAGCATAGTCCTTCAACCCATGGACCAGTGCGGGAACTGAGGTGCTGAATCACGGCTTCCTGCCTAGTATGAGACAGTTGGGTCTGGGACCTATGTCTCTAGACTCCTAATCCAGGGCTCTTTCCCAGCCTCGCTTGCATTTATTAATTCCAGTTTGAGAATTTAATCAAAGTTCTCCAAAGTTCTATCTTTTTGTTTAAAACTCATTTAGAGTCTAAAAATGCTTGAATTCTCTACTGAATTAGGAATTCCCTAGCATAAGTCTGTCCCAAGAGGCCAGAAGTTCTCACATTGACTAAGGCCCCCCCCTTTTTTTCTTTTTGACTTGGATATTATTTGCAAGTGAATTACTATAGCCAGTCATTGTAATTGTGTGGATGTGTGTTTGGCAAATTCAGTCAGTTCAGTTCAGTTGCTCAGTCATGTCCGACTCTTTGCGATCCCATGAACTGCAGCATGCCAGGCCTCCCTGTCCATCACCAACTGCCAGAGTCTACCCAAACACATGTTCATTGAGTCGGTGATGCCATCCAGCCATCTCATCCTCTGTCATCCCCTTTTCCTCCTGCTCTCAATCTTTCCCAGCATCAGGGTATTTTCAAATGAGTCAGCTCTTCGCATCAAGTGGCCAAAGTATTGGAGTTTAGGCTTCAACATCAGTCCTTCCAATGAACACCCAGGACTGATCTCCTTTAGGATGGACCGGTTGGATCTCCTTGCAGTCCAAGGGACTCTCAAGAGTCTTCTCCAACACCACAGTTCAAAAGCATCAATTCTTTGGCACTCAGTTTTCTTTATAGTTCAACTCTCACATCCATACATGACTACTGGAAAAACCGTAGCCTTGACTAGATGAAACTTTGCTGATAAAGTAACATCTCTGCTTCTTAATGTGCTGTCTAGGTTGGTCATCACTTTCCTTCCAAGGAGTAAGCATCTTTTAATTTCATGGCTACAATCACCATCTGCAGTGATCTTGGAGCCCAGAAAAATAAAGTCTGACACTGTTTCCACTGTTTCCCCATCTATTTCCCATGAAGTGATGGGACCAGATGCCACGATCTTCGTTTTCTGAATGTTGAGCTTTAAGCCAACTTTTTCACTCTCCTCTTTCACTTTCATCAAGAGGCTCTTTAGTTCTTCCTCGCTTTCTGCCATAAGGGTGGTGTCATCTGCATATCTGAGGTTATTGATATTTCTCCTGGCAATTTTGATGCCAGCTTGTGCTTCATCCAGCCCAGCATTTCTCATGATGTACTCTGCATAGAAGTTAAATAAGCAGGGTGACAATATACAGCCCTGACATACTCCTTTTCCTATTTGGAACCGGTCTGTTGTTCCATGTCCAGTTCTAACTGTTGCTTCCTGACCTGCATACAGGTCAAGAGGCAGGTCAGGTGGTCTGGTATTTCCATCTCTTTCAGAATTTTCCACAGTTTATTGTGATCCACACAGTGAAAGGCTTTGGCATAGTCAATAAAGCAGAAATAGATGTTTTCCTGGAACTCTGTTGCTTTTTTGATGATCCATCAAATGTTAGCAATTTAATCTCTGGTTCCTTTGCCTTTTCTAAAACCAGCTTGAATATCAGGAAGTTCACGGTTCATGTACTGCTGAAGCCTGGCTTGGAGAGTTTTGAGCATTACTTTACTAGTGTGTGAGATGAATGCAATTGTGCAGTAGTTTGAGCATTTTTGGCATTGCCTTTCTTTGGGATTGGAATGAAAACTGACCTTTTCCAGTCCTGTGGCCACTGATGAGTTTTCCAAATTATTGGCATATTGAGTGCAGCACTTTCATAGCATCATCTTCTAGGATTTGAAATAGCTCAACTGGAATTCTGTCACTTCCAGTAGCTTTGTTTGTAGTGATGCTGCCTAAGGCCCACTTGACTTCACATTCCAGGATGTCTGGCTCTAGGTGTGTGTGAGTGATCACACCACTGTGATTATCTTGATTGTGAAGATATTTTTGTACGTTTCTTCTTGCCACCTCTTTTTAATATCTTCTGCTTCTGTTAGGTCCATACCATTTCTGTCCTTTATTGAGCCCATCTTTGCATGAAATGTTCCCTTGCTGTCTCTAATTTTCTTGAAGAGATCTCTAGTCTTTCCCATTCTGTTGTTTTCCTGTATTTCTTTGCATTGCTTGCTGAGGAAGGCCTTCTTATCTCTCCTTGCTATTCTTTAAAACTCTGCATTCATATGGGTATATCTTTCCTTTTTTCCTTTGCCTTTCGCTTCTCTTCTTTTCACAGCTATTTGTAAGGGCTCCTCAGACAGCCATTTTGTTTTTTGCATTTCCTTTTCTTGGGGATGGTCTTGATTCTTGTCTCCTGTACAATATCACAAACTTCCATCTATAGTTCATCAGGCACTCTGTCTGTCAGATCTAGTCCCTTAAACCTATTTCTCACTTCCTCTGTATAGTCATAAGATATTTGATTTAGGTCATACCTGAATGGCCTAGTGGTTTCCCCCACATTCTTCAGTTTAAGTCTGGCAAATTAATTTAACTCTAAACATTTAAGTGACCTCAATTTTTATAACTGCTTTGACATAATACATTTTGTTTTAATAAAACAGGAGCCCAGGCAGCTGAAAATCAAGAGAACCTCATGGTCTTTGAGAGATGTTTGGTTGATGTCAAGTGCAGGTATACAGTTGAGGCTGAATAAAGATTTGTTGAACTGAGTTTGAGTTCTGATCAAGGAATCCAGTCTCTATGTAATTCCTTTGCTGTTGCTTTCAGTCTTGGTGAAAATCAGAAATGTACAAGGAAAGAGCACAGGTGCTGCTATGAAGACACAGAATGCTGAATGCTGACTCCACTTATGAGTTAGGACATGACTGAGCAACTGAACTGAACTGAACTGAAACTTCAGCCAGTCATTTATGCTTCCAGAGCCCCAGTTTATTCATCTATGATGTGGGGGTAAGAGCACTTGCTTCACCAAAGGGTCATGTAGCAGAGCTACATTGTCAAGAAAGATGATATTTGTGAAAGTCTTTTGAAATGGGAGGCACATTGGTTTTTGTTACTGGTGCGGTAGTTTTATTTTTATATTATTTCAGTTGTACTTGATTTCCAGCTCAGTGGCCCATGTTCTAGTAAGTTAGATTGTTTTCAAGGTAGACTGGAAAATGTACCAAGCTTGACTATAGGAAAGTGTGTTTGAATACACTCATACAGTGATCTGAGAACCCAACAATGCATCATCAGATCCAGGATATCTTTGCCAATCGATGGGACACCTTCTTTGGGTAAGACCTCCACCCTCCCACCCACCAACCTGCTGGGGAGGCCACTCAGTAGGTTCAGAATCCACCCTCCACCCCCCAGGAACAGAGGCAGTTATGAGTCATATATGACCACCAGCATGTTCCTTCTTTGTTCTCTAGAATATCTGTTCTCTGCAAACCCCCTCACCTCCTGAAGTCTGCACAGCTGTAGAAAGGTGGCAAGAGGCCAAACACTGTCCTTGAGCAGTCGCAGGGACTTCCCTGTCCTTGAGCATGCATGACATTCGCAGTCTGGCTGTCTTTGTCTTCTTTCTCTCTTTTTGATAATAAAATCGCAAATGCAAAAATGTGGGAGCATTTGTTCTAGACATAAGCTCTTCCTTCCAATAGTCACCTTAGAGCTGTACCTTTGTCAAGGTTCTTACGTTACTCTTGCTGATTAAGGTGGGGAGAAATTCTTAGTAGAGCTCTAGCAAGAAAGCTGCACATGTAAAAGTTCAGAGGTCATTGGGTCCCTGGAAGTTCACACAGTTGAGGGATTCATTGCATGAACTGCTGAGGCAGGAGAGGGCAAGGGCCAAATAGGCTGGCCTTGCAGACTAATGAAAGGAGCTTGTGGGCAGTAGGAGCCACAGAAGTGTGTTAAGCTGGGGATCAGGCGGAATTTGATCCCTCTTCTTCTCTGAACCTTTGCTTGGAGACCCGTAGAGCTCCTGGGTCTCTGCACACGGGCACCAGAGAAATGCAGTCTAAAGGCATATGTTCCAGAAGAATAGCTTAGTGGGTAGAAGGGCAAGTGATTTCCTTGAAAAGGAGAAGTAGTAAAGAGGTATTGGAGGCTTTATGGCAGAGGCAAGATTAAATACTTTGAAGTCAGAAGTCAGTCAGAGACCTCCATTGTCAGGGTCCAGTGTGAGGGGCCATGCCCAGAAGTCTTCCTGGAGCCTGTCCATAGTCACACATGCCTACACTCTGGGAGAAGATGTTCAGTTCCGATCAGCCATGACCAGATCTGTCTCCAGCCTGCCTGTGCTTTTCTTAGCCTGGAAGATACTGAGCACAGCGATCCAGCTTTACATTGGAGCAAAGCTGGTTCTAAAATCAAAGGAACCCATACCAAGACTGTGTGGCTACCACAGGAGTCAGTGTGTGACCCAGGCTTGCCCTGTATCATAGGCCACCATTCTTGGCCTCTCCAGACAAACACAGCTTTTGGCATTGAAAATGGCTTTCTGGCTTACATGTGGGCATGTTGGTGATTCTGTAACAAATCTAGTCAAAGAGATCCATCCTGAAAAGGATCGTATGAACAAGCTCTATGAGATTAGAGGTGTAAACTCCATAAAAATGGAGTAATTTGAACTTATCTTTGATGAACTTATTTAATATAATTAGGATATTTTATTAAACAATATTGTGATTGAATGAAGACCTTAATGAACAAATTGGAGAAAAAGTGGAAAGAGATGGAGAACTTGGAATGACTTCAGAATTTTGCCTGCGTGTGGCCCTGATTTCTTGTATCCTGAGAACCAGTTGGGAAGAAGCTTTCCTTTTGGGAAAGTTAATTCAGGTGTGTGTGACCTTATACCCCACTGACTGATTTTAGCCCAGAACACAGGGATAGATTTGTTACATGCAATTAGTTAAACAAAACAAAACAAAACAGAAGTACACATTCTGCAGGGGCAGTTTGGGTTGGCTGACAGATCTGCAGTGCTATCTTGAGAAACACTCTTCTTCCTTTTTATTGCCTTGGAAGAGTAGCAGTAGGACCCAAAGTGAGAGTGAGTCACAGGGAGAGAAGGAACTTGTCTCAAGGGGTGTCCACTGACAAGAGAGTGACCTGTCTTTTGGGCAGTTCAGCTAATGCTTTGGCATGGTAGGCAGGCATCCATGAGATGCAGAGAAGGGCATTCTGATACAGATCCTACTGATGGAGGATAAACTTGTGGTTTGGTTGTGGTTTAGTCGCTAAGTCTTGTCTGACTCTTGTTGAGCCGTCAGGGAAGCCCTGGAGGATAAGCTTAGACAAGCTCTCAAGTTCCCTTTAATTGAAAGGCTTGGCACTCTGGAGAAAAAGGAAGAGAGGGGCGGGGAAAGAGCAGGGGGAGGGAGAAGACCAGGGGGTGGGGAGTTGGGGGGGAACAATGACTTCCTTTCCTAACTGTAAATATGCCAACTGAAGCTTAGAAAGATTATTATTTCAACTCTTCAGTGAACCCTAATTTAATTTCCTTTTCATTTGTTCTTTTGTCCGTTTCTCAGTTTGCTATTACTCCTCCTCCTCCTTTTACTTTTCTTTCTCCTTTTTAAAAGAAGCTAGTAAATAGAAAAATTTTAGTACAGTTTAGTTATGCTATTGGAAAAAAAAAAATTCAGGTAATCTCTGGGGATTTTAGAAACACTGACTCTGATAGAAACCATGAGAATGTGCTGTGGAACACAGTTGTAAAATGTGCAGTCAGTTACACAGGTATTTTAAATCTGATGGTTCTGAAGGGTGATTTGATTAGGTAATTACCCTTATAAAGGAGTAACTTAATCTGTGAGACACTCCCGCAGTAGAAAATTCATACTGCCCTGGTTTAAAATAATTTCTTCACATATTGCACTTAAAAATAATTGGAAATTTTAAAAAAGCAAATCTAATTTTTCAATAAAAATCAACTTTAAAAATTCCTCCCTGGTGGTCGGTATTATTAAATATTCTTCTGGATTTTTTTATCTTGTTTTATTGGAAGGAGAAAAACAATTATCTGTAAACGTAATTTTTAATGCATGGTAATAAAAATAAATGGCATAGTTCTGCCGCAGTTCACCTAAATCTTCTTCCCTGGTGGTCTAGTGGTATTAAATAATCGGTACCACATGTATTCATCATTTGCTGACAGCAAAAGAAAAACTTTGGCATTTTATTGTCTAAAGAAATAGGCATGATGCTACTTAGGCTTCTGGGAGACATTGCTGCTGGTCTGTGGAGAAACTTTGCTGGTGGGGGGCTGTGCTTTTTGTTCATTTACATGGCAATTAATATAGAACCAGAAACAAGTGCTCTTTACAAGGTTGATTTGAGTTCCTCTTGCAGGTTGCCCTGAGTCTTTTGGCTTTTTTTTTTTTTCTGCATTAATTGGGGCAATGAAAATGCGCTATATATTGTTAACTCTGTGTTGGGTGGGAAACTATTGCAGTTGGGTAACACCAAAAATGAGCACTGAAGAGCCCTCTTTGCAGTTGTGTTGAAGGTGAACTGTTAGCAATCTCAGGAGAACATCTCAGCTTTGGTTCCTAGTGCTTACTCCCTTCAATCGGATGAAGCTGAATTTGTTGCTTTGAATTTGAAAATTGATTCATGCTTCTGCTATATGTATTAGAAACCATACCTTGTTTCCTCTTATGAAAAAAGATTTATAAAAGTTTAAGGAAGGTTAAGTCAGTGCTTTTGTTGGGGTGTGTAATAAACACAGTGGTTATCTACTGTAACCAAAAATACATTGGTTGTCTGGAGCACACAGATGTGATCTGTGTGTCAGGTTTTAGTAGCTACAATGAAAGGCAAAGTGATCTCATTTGCATACATATTTATTTATACATATTTATTGCCAAAGCAATAAAGTCACTTCCCAAGAAATACATGCCTTATGTAATTGAAGTGATGGGTAAAAAGTAGAGGCATGATGGTTATGAATGTTGATATGTTCAGTGAGATGACGTTTGTCCCCTGGTGCACCAGTAGAGGCCGAATGGAGGCCTCACACCAGTTGTTATTTCTGATACAGTGGCACCATGTTAAGCCGTGAGCAATAAACCCTCACCAGTGTTGAGTTCAAATCCTACTACCTTTCTTTATTAGCTGTGTCGCACCAAGCAACTTAAACTGCCTGAGCCTTAATTTCTTCACTTAAACAATATTGGCGGATAAGACCATATATCTTATTACGCTAAAGACTGGGTGATCTCTTCGCACAATGGCTGGCACATACTAAGTGTTATTTGCTAGATTAAAAAAATTATAATGGTCCGTCTAGTCAAGGCTATGGTTTTTCCAATGGTCATGTATGGATGTGAGAGTTGGACTGTGAAGGAAGCTGAGCGCTGAAGAATTGATGCTTTTGAACTATGGTGTTGGAGAAGACTCTTGAGAGTTCCTTGGACTGCAAGGAGATCCAACCAGTCCATCCTAAAGGAGATCAGTCCTGGGTGTTCATTGGAAGGACTGATGCTGAAGCTGAAACTCCAATACTTTGGCCACATGATGCGAAGAGCTGACTCATTGGAAAAGCCCCTGATGCTGGGAAAGATTGAGGGCAGGAGGAGAAGGGGATGACAGAGGATGAGATGGTTGGATGGCATCACCAACTCAATGGACGTGGGTTTGGGTGAACTCCGGGAGTTGGTGATGGACAGGGAGGCCAGGCATGCTGCGATTCATGGGGTCGCAAAGAGTTGGACACGACTGAGCGACTGAACTGAACTGAAGACTTTTCATGTTTTGGGGAATCTGTTGCTTTGAATTAAAAAGTTCTTGTCCAGGATTACTCTTGGATCATTCCATAAAATTTTTTTTTCATAGAGAGATCGTAACCTTTTAAATTCATGAGCTTGTATGAATCAAAACATTTAATCAAGAAAGAGCAGCGTTCCTTGAGCTCATTTTCCTTAGAAGTTCCTCAAACTGCCTTTAGAGCTACCTTGTTTTGACTACCTTAAAGCCTGGAAAGAGCAAAATGTGGACATTCGATGTTGTCTCAAATGTCCAGAGCATTAGGGAAGGAAATGGCAACCCACTCCAGTGTTCTTGTCTGGAGAATCCCAGGGACGGGATTCTCTGGTGGGCTGCCATCTCTGGGGTCACACAGAGTCGGACACGACTGAAGCGACTTAGCAGCAGCAGCACCATGCTCCAAAGAGTCCATAAATTAGAAATACTCCTTATGTTGTTCTGAGATGCAGCTTTTTCACAATTTTGAAAAGATGCGATAACTGAAGGAATTCAAAGAAACTTGCAAAACAAATTTCATTTTTTCAGGGTCTCGACACTTTCCCCCTCCTTGAACTGGACATGTTGGGGATGGTGCAGCCCTCTTCCTGAGAAGTCCAGCTACATGAGTTGTAGACATTTGCCTCCTCAAAGAGTTTTCTCCCACACCAGCAGTATAAAACAATTTTAACTCTGATAGAGATCTTTCATTTGTAATGGAAAACATATGTGCCGAGGTTGAGTGGAGCAGCGGCTGCCAAGCTGTGTGTGGCAGGAGTGAATCTCCACTGAGCTCCAAAGCATTCCTGATTTTATGGCAAGTCTCTTCACTGGAGCCCTTATTAATAGGTTTTATGTAGGTGGCTTTTAGTGATCGACTGCAGAGCAAAAAGGTTTTTTGTAAAATGTTTGAAAGGCAGCCTGCAAGCCCTGGAGGGAATGGGTTTTAATTTTGTGGTGTTTTGATTTTAAATGATATTTGATGGCATGTCTTTGCCTTTAAACTTCTCCAATTGATGCTAGCAGCATCCCTGTACTTGTGGGGGAAACTCCCATACAGTGCAGCAATTACTGATTTATGTCCCAGTGATAAGAATGTGTTTTATTGTGGTCATAATATTTGTTCAATTTAACTACTAGGTACTATAAAGTATCATAAAAGCTTCTCCTCTGATCAAATGTTACGAAACAAAAGATCATAATCTGCTCTCCAGCCACGCACTTTCTGCCTGTGGTATCTGTGGGCGTGCCACCACGAAGAGAGGACTGGCAATGGTCTCAAGGGTGAATATCTATGTCCTCCAACTCTTATTTTACAGTCAGTTCCCAATAGAGGTCATTTAGTCACATCTGATGCTCTTTTGTCATCTGTTGGACTCGATTTCAAGACTATGATCTATCCCTTTATAAAAAGTTTGCACAATGAAGGAAACTATAAGCAAGGTGAAAAGACAGCCTTCAGAATGGGAGAAAATAATAACAAATGAAGCAACTGACAAAGAATTAATCTCAAAAATATACAAGCAGCTCATGCAGGGCTCAATATCAGAAAAATAAACGACTCAATCAAAAAATGGGCCAAAGAACTAAACAGACATTTCTCCAAAGAAGACATATAGATGGCTAACAAACACATGAAAAGATGCCCAACATCACTCATGATCAGAGAAGTGCAAATCAAAACCATAATGAGGTACCATCTCACGCCAGTCAGAATGGCTGCTATCAAAAAGTCTACAAACAATGAATGCTGGAGAGGGTGCAGAGAAAGGGAACCCTCTTTGCAACCAACACCACTGTTGGCACCACTGTTGGTGGTGTTGCAAACTAGTACTGCCACTTTGAGAACAGTGTGGAGATTCCTTGAAAAACTGGAAATAGATCTGCCATACAACAATCTCACTTCTGGGCACACACACTAAGGAAACCAGAACTGAAAGAGACATGTGAACCCCAATGTGCATCGCAGCCCTGTTTACAATAGCTAGGACATGGAAGCAACCTAGATGTCCATCGGCAGATGAATGGTTAAGAAAGCTGTGGTACATATGCACAATGGAATATTACTAAGCTATTAAAAGAGCACATTTGAATCAGTTCTAATGAGGTAGATGAAACTGGAGCCTATTATACAGAGTGAAGTAAGTCAGAAAGAAAAACATCAATATAGTATATTAACACATATATATGGAGTTTAGAAAGATGGTAATGATGACCCTATATGTGAGACAGCAAAAGAGACACAGATATAAAGAACAGACTTTTGGACTCTTTGGGAGAAGGCAAGGGTGGGATGATTTAAGAGAATAGCATTGAAACATGTATATTACCATATGAGAAATAGATGACCAGTCCAAGTTCGATGCATGAAACAGGGCACTCAAAGCCGGTGCACTGGGACAACCCAGAGGGATGGGACAGGGAGGGAGGGGGGGGGGTTTGGGATGGGGGACACATGTACACCTGTGGCTGATTCATGTCAATGTATGGCAAAAATCACAACAATGTTGTAATTAGCCTCCAATTAAAATAAATTAATTTTTTAAAAAGTTTAGAAAGACTCTTCATTTCTCATGGCTAGATCTCAACTTCTTGTCTGTCTTGGGAAGTGGTAAATTCCGTGGAGTTTTGCTGTCAACCATTGAGCCTGACTTGGGTTCATGTATAGTCTATGACCACAGCTAAGGAAAAGGGAAAACCAGAGAGATGCTTTTATCTTTATTTTGATCTTTCATTGTTAGGTGCCAAGGAGAATCTCAAGTAGGCAGGGCTGTTCCTTTGATGCTAGATGACAGCTCAAGTTCTAGAGGAAGAACGTCTCATCTGTCTTCTCTATGGTCCCTGCTAGAGTGATCTCTCCCTTGGTTCGTATTTTCCAGCAGTTCTCCATAGCCTTCTCTGTCAAGTCGATGCACGTTTAGTGCTCCAGCCCCTGTTTATGTCTCCAGGCTCATCTTTATGACCACCCTACCTCACCCTCACCATCTATTCTTCCCACTACTCTGCCTTCCAGTCACAGGGAACTACTTGAATTCTCCAACAGATTCACCATGTCATATTCTTCAAATCCAGGATCTTCTGAGAAGCCTTTCTGCTGCCTCAGTGGGCTTCAGTAGCATCCAGTGCGGACCAACCAGAGCTGGACAGGTGAGGGAATGTGTTTGATACTGCAGCAGAACAGCTTAAGAGGTTTCTATGTGCTGATTCTGTCCATTTCAATGAGAAACCAAACAATAAATGATTTGTAAGCTTATTTACCTCTCCTGATAGAATGAAAAGAATCACGTTTTCTATATATTGCTATATTCCCTCTTCCACCTTGGACTGGGCAGAGACTACTTTTTTCTCAGCAAAATCTGCTGAGAAAATCCCAAGTTTGAAGGAGAAGGGTAGAAACCGTTCTGTTGTATAGTTCCTGGGGATTCCTTGGTCCCTTTTCTCCTGCAAGATGTGCTGACTTGCATGCTGGGTAGTGGATCATTCCTCCATTGTTCAGGCCTAGGTAAAGGGAGAAGCATAGATACAGACAAGGATGAGACATGTTCAAAGGCAGACATTCCTTCTGGGCAATAATTTGTATTTATCTTTTAAGACTATGTAGGTATTTGTGTTCACAAATGAGTTTACAAAACTGATTCCTCTATAGATTTCAAATGTAATTTTTGTTAAAGTGCTAACAATTCATTATATTCTAAAATTAATTATCAAACCTCTAAAAGCTTAATTTGTAATCATTAGGGAAAGATCATGCAAGGGAGTAGGGAGATAGTTTGGGCAGGGTAGCACTGTAGTAAAGCAGTGGGCTATGGACACCTGCTGTATGGCCTGAAGCAAGTTACTTGACTTCTGTGTGGCTCAGTTTTCTCATCTGTGGAAATGGGAAATAATAAACAAATCCAGCCACTGAGTTGTTATCGGGAATGTATGTGTTAATTCATGTAATGTGCTCACAACAGTGTCTGACATTTAGCTAATACTTACTGAGCACTTTCTATGATATTTTGGTCACTTATTATTTTATTTTAAAGCATCTGCATGTCTTTAAATTCTTCTAAAGAAGTACCAACCATGTCTGTTTAGTTGGCTTTCTCTCCACTAGACTCTGAGTTCCTTTAGCCATCTTTGAATCCCTAGAACTTATTATGTAGGAAACATCCTTAATTATTTCTTGACTGAATTAATGAGTAAATGGCAGTGAGCTGCTGCTTCTTCCCTGCTTTCTCCTTCATCATGGAAGAATGAAAAAGGAGTGTGAGTTCTGCTGCGGTGTATGATTACTCTCTGGGTTGTCCAACCACAGCAATTAAGAATTCACAAAGATGATTAATCTTACATGGCTGTGCTAGTAAAATAACTTTGATAGGCTCATTGAACGGGAATTTCCCTGAAGGGTCATAGAAGCTATCTTCCCTCTTTTGGGCAGGTGGTTCTAATATAATGTAGGAATGTTAGCTGTGTACTATTTCTAATAAATCTCCAAGAGAGAGAATCCTTGTCTTCCTTGGTGCTAATATATAATAATTTAGTGGCCTATATCTTTTAGATTAGGAACGTCAATGGGTAGTTTTAAAGGCATTAAAGATTTAGGTGAAGTACAATGAAAATGAATGTCAGACTTTGGAATGAATTCTTTCAAGTAGCTGTCTTTCCTACTGCAGAGATTCTTTGAAAATAAAGCTGGATAAATATCAATCCTGGAAAACAATAGCAAATGAAACAACTGACAAACAACTAATCTCAAAGATATATAAGCAACTTATGCAGCTCAACACCAGAAAAATTAATGATCCAATAAAAAAATGGGCCAAAGAACTAAATAGGCATTTCTCCAAAGAAGACATACGGATGGCTAACAAACACATGAAAAGATGTTCAACATCACTCATTATCAGAGAAATGCAAATCAAGACCACAATGAGGTACCATTTCACCCCAGTCAGAATGGCTG
Source organism: Nanger dama (assembly GCA_917880005.1). NCBI lineage: Eukaryota > Metazoa > Chordata > Mammalia > Artiodactyla > Bovidae > Nanger > Nanger dama. The sequence goes on from CAKJTW010000010.1 coordinate 20,851,713, forward strand.
CGATCCAAAAGTCTACAAGCAATAAATGCTGGAGAGGATGTGGAGAAAAGGGAACCCTCTTACACTGCTGGTGGGAATGCAAACTAGTACAGCCATTATGGAAAACAGTGTGGAGATTCCTTAAAAAATTGCAAATAGAACTGCCTTATGACCCAGCAATCCCACTGCTGGGCATACACACTGAGGAAACCAGAATTGAAAGAGACACATGTACCCCAATGTTCATTGCAGCGCTGTTTATAATAGCCAGGACATGGAAGCAACCTAGATGTCCATCAGCAGATGAATGGATAAGAAAGCTGTGGTTCATATACACTATGGAATACTACTCAGCCCTTAAAAAGAATAAATTTGACTCAGTTCTAATGAGATGGATGAAATTGGAACCGATTATACAGAGTGAAGTAAGCCAGAAAGAAAAACACCAATACAGTATACTGACACATATATATGGAATTTAGAAGACAGTAATGATGACCCTATATGTGAGACAACAAGAGACACAGAGGTATAGAGTGGACTTTTGGACTCTGAGGGAGAGGGAAAGGGTGGGATGGTTTGGGAGAATGGCAATGAAACATGTATATTTTCCTGTAAGAAATGAAACGCTAATCTATGTTCAATGTAGGATGCAGGATGCATGGGGCTGATGCACAGGATGATTCAAGTAGAGGATGTGGGGTGGGAGGTGGGAGGGGCTTCGGCATTGGCAGATTGTGTTCACCTATGGCTGATTCGTGTCAATGTATGGCAAAACAAATACAGTATTGTAATTAAAAATTAAAAAAAATATCAATCCTGAGTGGTGTAACTGGAATCCCAGGTAAGAAGAAGTCTATTGATACAGCAATTTATGTACATTCATCTGGCCTTTATTGAGTGCCTTGTCTGTGCTAGGCACCATGCTCAGGGCTGGGCTATAGTATTGCATACCATTCACGTGGTCCCTGCCCCTTTGGAGCTTGTACTCTAATGGTACAGCTAGACTTTGAGCAAGCAATTAACAGGGCATCCAGTATTTTGCAGAAGATCTCAGTCAAGGGAATCTTTCTGGGGAAAGCTGCTATATGACACAGGAACCCAGCCATGTGTTCTGTGATGACGTAGGAGAGTAGAATAGGGTAGGAGGGGGCTCAAGATGGAGGTTCAGTTCAGTTCAGTTCAGTCGCTCAGTCATGTCTGACTCTTTGCGACCCCATGAACTGCAGCACGCCAGGCTGCCCTGTCCATCACCAACTGCCGGAGTTCACCCAAACCCATGTCCATTGAGTTGGTGATGCCATCCAACCATCTCATCCTCTGTCATCCCCTTCTCCTCCTGCCCTCAATCTTTCCCAGCATCAGGGTCTTTTCCAATGAGTCAACTCTTCGCATCATGTGGCCAAAGTATTGGAGTTTCAGCTTCAGCATCAGTCCTTCCAATGAACACCCAGGACTGATCTCCTTTAGGATGGACTGGTTGGATCTCCTTTCAGTCTAAGGGATGCTCAAGAGTCTTCTCCAATACCACGGTTCAAAAGCTTCAATTCTTCGGCACTCAGCTTTCTTTATAGTCCAACTCTCACATCCATACATGACTACTGGAAAAATCATAGCCTTGACTAGACGGACCTTCGTTGACACAGTAATGTCTCTGCTTTTTAATATGCTGTCTAGGTTAGTCATAACTTTCCTTCCAAGGAGTAGAAAAGAAAGTGAAAGTGAAGTCGCTCAGTTGTGCCCGACTCTTTGCAACCCCATGGATAGTAGCCTGCACTAAGCTCCTCCGTCCATGGGATTTTCAAGGCAAGAGTACTGGAGTGGGTTACCATTTCCTTCTCCAAGGAATCTTTCCAACCCAGGGATTGAACCCAGGTCTCTTACACTGTAGACAGATGTTTTACAATCTGAACCACCAGTCTTTTAATTTCATTGCTGCAGTCACCATCTGCAATGATTTGGAGCCCAAAAAAGTAAAGTCAACCACTGTTTCTACTGTTTCCCCATCTATTTGCCATGAATTGATGGGACTGGATGCCATGATCTTAATTTTCTGAATGTTGAGCTTTAAGCCAAATTTTTCCACTCTCCTCTTTCACTTTCATCAAGAGGCTCTTTAGTTCTTCTTTGCTTTCTACCATAAGGGTGGTGTCATCTGCATATCTGAGGTTATTGATATTTCTCCCAGCAATTTTGATGCCAGCTTGTGCCTCTTCCAGCCCGGCATTTCTCATGATGTACTGTGCATAGAAGTTAAATAAGCAAGGTGACAATAAACAGCCTTGACGTACTCCTTTTCCTATTTGAAACCAGTCTGTTGTTCCATATCCAGTTGCTTCCTGACCTGCATACAGGTTTCTCAAGAGGTAGGGCAGGTGGTCTGGTATTACCATCTCCTTCAGAATTTTCCAAAGTTTACTGTGATTCAGAGTCAAAGGATTTGGCATAGTCAATAAAGCAGAAATAGATGTTTTTCTGGAACTCTCTTGCTTTTTCTTTGACACAGCAGATGTTGGCAATTTGATCTCTGGTTCCTCTGCCTTTTCTAAAACCAGCTTGAACATCGGGAAGTTCACAGTTCACGTATTGCTGAAGCCTGAGTTTTGAACATTACTTTGTTAGCGTGTGAGATGAATGCAATTGTGCAGTAGTTTGAGCATTCTTTGGCATTGCCTTTCTTTGGGATTGTAATGAAAACTGACCTTTTCCAGTCCTGTGGCCACTGCTGAGTTTTCCAAATTTGCTGACATATTGAGTGCAGCACTTTCGCAGCATCATCTTTTAGGATTTGAAATAGCTCAACTGGAATTCCATCACTTCCACTAGTTTTGTTTGTAGTGATGCTTCCTAAGGCCCACTTGACTTCACATTCCAGGATGTCTGGCTCTAGGTGAGTAATCACACCATCATGATTATCTGGGTCGTGAAGATTTTTTTGTACAGTTCTTCCGTGAGTTCTTGCCACCTCTTCTTAATATCTTCTGCTTCTGTTAGGTCCCTTCTATTTCTGTCCTTTGTTGAGCCCATCTTTGCATGAAATGTTCCCTTGGTATCTCTAATTTTTTTGAAGAGATCTCTAGTCTTTCCCATTCTGTTGTTTTCCTCTATTTCTTTGCATTGATCGCGGAGGAAGGCTTTCTTTTCTTTCCTTGCTGTTCTTTGAAACTCTGCATTCAGATGGGGATATCTTTCATTTTCTCCTTTGTTTTTCATTTCTCTTCTTTTCACAGCTATTTGTAAGGCTTCCTCAGACAGCTGTTTTGCTTTTTTTGCATTTCTTTTCCATGGGGATGGTCTTGATCCCTGTCTCCTGTACAATGTCACGAACCTCATCCATTCATCAGGCACTTTGTCTATCAGATCTAGTCCCTTAAATCTATTTTTCACTTCCACTGTATGGTCATCAGAGATTTGATTTAGATCATACCTGAATGGCCTAGTGGTTTTCCCCACTTCCTTCAATTTATGTCTGAATTTGGCAATAAGGAGTTCATCATCTGATCTACAGTTGGCTCCCGGTCTTGTTTTTGCTGACTGTATAGAGCTTCTCCATCTTTGGTTGCAAAGAATATAATCAATCTGATTCGGTGTTGACCATCTGGTGTTGTCCATGTACAGAGTCTTCTCTTGTATTGTTGGAAGAGGGTTTTTGCTATGACCAGTGCGTTCTCTTGGCAGAACTCTATTAGCCTTTGCCCTGCTTCATTCTGTATTCCAAGACCAAATAGGGGGAAATATGTATGTATGTGTGTGTATATATATATATATATATATATAAAATTATATGGTGGCTCAGAGGTTAAAGCATCTGCCTCCAATATGGGAGACCCGGGTTCGATCCCTGCGTTGGGAAGATCCTCTGGAGAAGGAAATGGCAACCCACTCCAGTATTCTTGCCTGGAGAATCCCATGGACAGAGAAGACTAGTAGGTTACAGTCCATGGGGTCGCAAAGAGTCGGACACAACTGAGCGACTTCACCTCACCTCACCTCATATATAATTATGACTGATTTGAGCTGATATATGGCTGAGATTACCACAACATTATAAAATAATTATCCTCCAAAAAAAAAAAAGAAAAGGGGGAAGTTCACTAAGATAAGGATGGAGAAGTAGGCTGGGGTCAGATCATGCCAGGTCTTACAGGGCACATGTGGTGGCTCTGGATTGTATCTACTTAGCTAAGTGGAGCCATTTCTCAGAAATTCCTTCCTTGCATAATTCTGGGTTAGTCAGCCCATAAGCAAGACTTTGTGGGGGAGGTGGAAGGCAGCTGTGAAGCAGCAGCCGTGCTTTTCCTGCACGGAAGGTTGGTGCAGGGCTTCATGTGATGTGGTGGACCATGCGTTCTATCTTAAATCCACCTCATTGGTGTTGGGCAGCACCTGGATCTCCTGCTCCTCAAGCTCCTACCAGATCGCCTACTTCTGCGTCTTCATGTCCTGGGCCATGAGTAGACAGCTCCATGGCCAAAGTTGAAGTTGGAAGTGGTGAGAGACAGACATAAGTTCCAAGGAATGTGTGCAGCCTCTAGGAGCTGGAAAGGTAAGGAAATAGACCAGTCGCCTATAACGTTTCCATATGACATTTTGTGTTGTTTTCTCTTCTACTTCTTGAAATCTTTCCAAGATTATGTTAAACAGTCTCGTCTCTGTTCATTTCTAATTTTTAGGTATAAGGTCTACTCCACAAAGGGAGGAGGTGGTCAGCATTGACTTTGCTAGGTTGTTTTCCTCATCTTTGTCCTTACCTGGACCTCTTAATGGAAGACAAAAGGTAATGCAAAATAAACATCCTCAGGGACATCTTTTTGGTTGGGTTTTCATGGATTGTGATCACCAAAGATTCCTTACCTGCCTGTAGAGGGAAAATGATTGTTTTGGCCTCTACTGTTCAACTAACCCTTTATGTTTTAGAGGACAGTGATAGTTTAGATGCATAATAGTGATTTTCCATTTCTTCTAATTTTGGATTTTGGCCCCTGGAAGTGATGTTAATACCCATGACCAAATATGAATTTATTGGTATCAGTTTTCACAAGTCACCTACCAAGTATGCATGCAAGCCAGTAACCTGGATGTTGGAGAGTTGGTATTCCATCACTCATCCCTAGATCCATAATCTTCATTTTGTCTGCTTGCCTCATCTTCCTTCCTCTGGATAATAAGTCAGACTGGTCTAAATGTGCTGGTGCATTTACTCATTTATTTAACCAATATGTCTTTCTATTATATGCCAGCCAGTGAACAGAGTATTGGGGATGCAAAACCCAATGAGTGGGAGTTGTTAGAGTAAAATTATAGACCAGTCATTAGGCAGTTTTCATCCAGAGGAGTAAGGGCTATGGGAACACGTGTGATGGAAACCTAGCCCAATCTTAAGGAAACTGGAGGGCTCATGGAGGACTGACAGAGTAAGGGTGAGAAGATGAAGAAAGGGGTTCGCAGGGGAGGGAAGGAGAAGAATCACATTTGCTAAGGAGAGAGTATTCCTAGAGAACAGTCAGAGAATATTCCAAGGGAATAGGAAAATAGGGAAGTCTTCAGCTTGTTCTTTCTTTGAGGTTTGTTGGGGATGTGGTTTTTCCAATATTTTGAATCTAAATTTGTTTCTGGATGTGTGTGTGTGTGTGTACCTATCTTCTTACCCCTTTTTACCTATTTCCTCCTTAATGGCCTCAGACCCAGAAAAAGATGAATTAAGTAGGGTAAGATGTTGGGACTGGACCCAAATATGCTTTCATTCTTCTACAAGTGCCTGATTATAGTTTTAAGGAGGCAATGATTACAAACACGAGGGGGAATGTGTCTACATTTTTAGGTACCAACATACAGGGGCAAACGTACTCAAAAATGACAGATCAAAAAACATGGCTCCTGAGGTACGTATGCAGCTGTGACTGGCAAGAACAGAACAGGGATTTTTGTGTCAATGTAGGACAAAGCTGAAATAACCTGGAATAGACAATTTTATGAAACTTTTCTGGAATTTCCAAGGAAGGCTCAGGTGATTCAGAGGCAGAAGTCCACAGAGCCCAATTTTAAGAAATAACGCTCTAAAAGAATCTGCTTAAAATGAAATGTTTAATTCCCCCCCTTTTTTTTTCCTGCGGCTCCATGGAGTTGTTTTCCATTCATTTTTGGCTCTTCCTTAAGACATTCCCACGTGATGACATAGAGAGAGCACATTTGCAAATCGCATTCAGGGTGGTGAGAGATAATGAAATTGAAGTGTCAGCAGTTTGCAAAGGAAGTCTTTTCCCCCTCTCAAGCTCTGTTATTACCTTATTCAATTTGCACTTTATTTTGAAGCACATGTATAGAAATAAGCAAATTATTAATTCAAGCTTGTCTTCAATTTTGTGCTTGGCCTGCAAACCTCTAACATCTCTCCCAGTTCCCCAGGCAGACTGCTGAAAGCTTGGTGATAGGCTGAGGCGGGCATATTCATTATTCAATATGAGCTGTAAGCAATTTGGTATTTCATGTGTGCATATGGCAGAGCTGAGAGCAAGGTGGGAAAAGTGTCATTTGGGGGAATGCAATCTAGGCTGCTACCATTTTCATGTTTAGCTGAAGGCTTAACGTTAGCTACGCTCAGAGGTCCCAAGGTTAAGGATAATCCTGATGAGAATCCTGGTTACAGCCAGGTGTTTGTGTCTCTGTGACATGTCCTATTTCTCTGCACAGGAGGGCACACCTTGAGCCAGGCCTTATGCTCAGCATCGCAGGGTTTTGTGTGTTTCGTCTGGAGCGCTGAAAATAATGAGATCCTGAGCAGGAAAGGGCAGAGTCCCTGGAAAGCAGCTACACTTGGTAGAGGTGGGGAATGCTCATGGCCCCCAGCTCCGGGGCTCTGGGAGCATTTCTAGATGGCATCCATGCCATCTGTCAGCACCTCTGTCCCACTGGTGGGCACCCACAGTGTTTGAAAGAGTCCCGGACCTTATGCAGGCTATAGGAGAAATGTGCCCACCGCCTCCCTTCCTCACACAGCTCAAGAATCTTCTCTTGCTCTGTATTTGGAGGTTGCCACTAGGCTCTAGGATTATAGAACTTTAGAACAAAAAGGCCAGTTCATTTCTTTCAATGTCTCCAGTTTTCCTATTCAAAAACTTGGGGCCAGAGAAGTTAGGTGATTTGTCCTGGGACACGCAGCGAGTTAGGTACAGTGCAAGGGCCAGAACGATTGAGTGGTATTTTTACTGAGAGAGCGAATACCCTGGAACATACTGAGAGCTCAGTTTATATGTGCCAACATGAAGTCTTTTGTAAACTGTAATATTCTCCTTCAATGTTCTGTCCAAGACATGTTCATTTTCAAAACCTTCCCCTTCAGACATCAGCAAACGCCTTCCTGGCTATCTGAGAGCTCGTGCCTGCAGCTCTGGGAGTTCTGGAAGCTGAATTTGGTGCCTTCTCCTTCTCCCACCCCTCATGCATTCATCATGTTTTGTGGGTGGATGGCTTGGGTATCCCATGGTTGCTCTGTTAACTGAATAATAGCAGGGGTCACTTTGGGATGAGAGCAATCCTTGTGTCCAGAATAAACAATGCAGTTTCTTTAAGCAACAGACCTGCGGCTGATGGTCCAGGTTGCTCCTCTGACTCATTTTGCTTACCAAGGACTGAAACGCCTACTTAACTGGCAAGTAAGAGTACTCGGGGCATAAACAGCGTGGCTAAATAGCACAGGAGGCAGTGGTATTTTGGCTTAACTGCTGGGGCAAATTAACACAGCACTCTATTAAGAGTACAGAGTGAAGTTAGAAACGCGAAGACTTAAAAATCTGCTTTCCTTGGAGCAACATTAAGGAGCTTTTGAACTCCCATTCTGTATTTGCTTTAGCTCTCAGTTTTCACCCGAGTGCATGCACACACACCTGCAGACACACACAACACGTGCTCACACAACATCTACACACATACATTCACACACACACACACACTTGCTCGCACATCTATACACATACATACACACACACATTTGCTCACACAACATCTACACACATACATTCACACACACACACACTTGCTCGCACAGACCTCTGCACAAATACTCACATTCATGCACACACAGTTGAGTCCATTGTCAGACTCCAGATGTGACTCCAAAGCAGTGGTTTTTCCACTGTGGTCTGAGGAACCCTGTGGGTCTTAAGATTCTTTTAGGGATTCTGTAAAATCAGGCTATAATTCTTATAGCATTAAAATATTGCCTATCTTTCTGACTGTCATTTTTCCATAGTATATAGTGTTTTCCAGAACACACACAACAGGAGCAGGTATGAGGATCGGGCAGTTTTCTCTTAAACCAGACATTAAGCGGATTTGCAAAGATGTAAAACAATGCTGTTATTCTCAGTAAATTTTGTTTTATTCTGTAAAATGTAGCAATTTTACATAAATATGTTACCTATATAAATATGTAGTGGGTTTATTATTATTATTTTTAAATGAACCAGCAAATGTTTTACACATTGCTCAGTTTTAATTTCTAGTATGGTAAAATTCAATAGTCATAACTCATATAAACAAAAGTTCTTTAGAGTCTTGCATAATTTTTTTAAAGTGCAGAGGGGTCCTGAGGCCAAGCATTTAAAAATCACTTCTCAAAAGTGATGAGACTTTCTCTCTTTCAAACAGATGCTGTAGCATATATCAAGTGAGGGTTTCTCCTTTCAGAACAGCCACTTTGAAATCCTGTATTCCTGTTCAGTGATGTCATTGCTCAGTCAATTTTTAAATCTCCTATTTTAGAGCTGTCTTGTAGGCTAGTTTTTATCTTCAAACTTCATTTTTGATCCATCTTGCTTAATCTCCATCAATAAACTACATTGCTAATTAAACCAGGCTTCAGATGACTTTGGACTCTTTACAGCAGTAAAATCCATCACTCAAGGTACCAAGATATGTGTCAGAAGGATACGCCTGAGTTCAGAATACAGTTCCTCAAAAGGAGCTACAAAAATATTTTGATAATAATGAAAGGTTGTTGTTGAATCACGACGCGGGATTCTTGGCCCCAGGAGGAGAAGAATTCAATCCGGGGCCAGAGACGAGGCTGGATCGCTCAGAGCTTTTGTGTAATAAAGTTTTATTAAAGTATAAAGGAGACAGAGAAAGCTTCTGACATAGGCATCAGAAGGGGGGTAGAAAGAGTACCCGCTTGTTAATTTTAGCAATGAGTTTATATATTCTCCAACTAATCCAATGAAGGTCTGGAGGCTGTAAAGACCTCACCAGACCTACTCCCATAATTTACATTTTAAGATAACAGAATTAGCCAGAAGGTTTAATCCAGAGACTGTCCTCAGGCAGAATACATTGCTGTTATATAATCCTTATAAAGAGAAGGTTTAATCCAGAGACGGTCCTCAGGCAGAATACATTGTTGTTATATAATCCTAAGGAATGTAGAGAAATGTTTGTCCTTTCTTCCTCCTTGAGAGTTCCAGACCCCTCTCTCCTTGGGGACCCCTAGACTTCTTGTCAACCTGCCTAGGAAATGACTCTCTCAATAATAGTATCATAGGAATTTTATAGCTTTCAAGGATTCTGCTTTGAGAGAGATACCTTTGTTGAGAATGTTGAAGTCCTGCCATGTTTGTTAAAACTTGATTTCATTATTTTACTGTTTCATCTCAGAGCTCAAAAATACAGGACATACACCTAAACAGAGCTTGTATTTTCAAGCCAAGTGCATATTTCTATACTAAACTAAAATCTTCTAAGCTGTCATATACATTTTGGTTGAGTAATAACTGTATCTTATTTTCAGTGCTCTGTGATAATCTTCAGACAGCTAAGCACAAGTGAATGCCTCACCCCACTGATGTCTCATAGACCCTCCACTGCGCAGGCAGTCTGCTGATGCTACTCTTACTTTATTTCTTCTTGGCTGCACTGAGTGGCTTATGGGATCTTAGTTCCCTCAGACCAGAGACTTAACCTGAGCCAAGGCTGTGAGAGGACTGAGTCCTAAGCACTGGACTGCCAGGGAATTCCCCTGTTGGTGCTATTTTTAAAAGGATGCATTATGTTTTTGTTCAGGGGAGCCTTCCTGGTGTTATATTTTAGAACAGTTTGTACACATTCTAGGAAAGAAAAAGATGGAAGCACGCTTTGCAAATCTTTTAGAAAAGAGAAATCTCAGCATTTCTTGTTAGAGTCATCTTTCACCCGATTGTGTAGCATCATTTGCAGGTGAATTACCCAGGGAGTTTTGGTGGTGTCCAGGATAAGACTGAAGGGTTAAATGTGATCATTACTCTGAACAATGGAGGATAACCTATTGTGTCTTCTAGAGAGAGACATAGGATATTGATCCAGTTCTGCTGTGCAGCACTTTGCTTTGCTTATCAGTGAATTTTAAACAGAAAACATCTTGAAGATGCAGGAGCAGAGGCATTTTCAGAAACATCAGGGATAGGCGGGCTCTTGAGTTTACAGTGTAGGAGCCTGCACCTACATCACTGAATTATCTAATGCTAGAGGCTTTTTTTTTAAAATAGGAAACTACATGGGTTGATAGATTATAAACTGGTTCATCCATTTACATGCCTCTCTTCACTTTCCCTCTTCCCCCATCACAATCTCTGGCACATGCGATTTACTTAGAGGTACTTGTGTATAATGTGCTCAGTGAACATCCCTGAAAACAAAAGAGGAACAGCTTAACACTTCTTCCAATGTTTCTTTTCTTGAAAGTATTATGTACATTAGGACAATTATTTTGTGTGTCTATATATCATACATTTTGTAATCTTGTGTATATTACATTTTATTACTTCACAGTGAGCACAGAAGCTCAGGTCAAGTACTATGTTTATAACCGAAGACTGATGTCAGAGTTGAGATTCAAACAGAGTCTTTTGGCTCCAAAGCACAAACTCTTTGCAGTACATCAAACCAGTTTTCCCTTCCCCAGTAAAATAGTCAGCTGAGATGGAAGTTGTTTTTTTTTCTTTTAAAGTGAACTAGTTTAAGCATTATTCTGAAAATTGTATTATGATGAACTGTGATGGTATGTTATGTTTCCCCATAATATCCTGCTTAACGTCATGACTAGATGGATGATAACTGACTAAGGGGGTGGGGAACCCAGATATTCCCCTGGGGAAGGATCTCTGTTGGGCTGGAGAGGTGATGCAGTAGTTTAAGATTTGTTTTTAATTCATATATGTATCATATTAATTTCCTATTGCTGCTGCAACAGATTGCCACAAATTTAGTGGTGTAAAGCAACACAAATTTATTATTATCTTATGGTTCTGTAAATCAGAAATCTGACATGGTTCTCAGTGGGCTAAAGTTAAGGTGGCACAGAGCTGTGCTTCTTTCTGGAGGCTCTAGGGAATAATCTGTTTCCTTACCTTTTCCAGCTCCTAGAGGCTATATACATTCCTTGGCTTGTGGCCCCCCCTCCATCATTTTCAAAGCTAGCAATGTTGAATCTCTCAGCTCATCTGCTGTACTCACACCTTCCTCTCACTGACTAAGGAAAGGTCCTCTACTTCAAAGCATTTGTGATTAGACTGGTCCTACTTGCATAATCTAAGATTTATCTCAAGGCCCTTTAACCTTAATCACATCTGCAAAGTCCCTTTTGCCATGTAAGATGACATATTCATAGATCTAAGGGTTCAGGGAGTGGACATCTTTGAGGGCCCTCATTCTGCCTACCTCACGCTTGATATCTAGCTGAGCATGTTGAATGCCCAGGAGTAGAGTGCACTAAGCTGTTCTCACAGAGATGCCTGGTGTCAAATGACAAAGTGAAACAAGTTGAATGATGAATCAGTGACTTCATTCAGTAAGTATTTATTAAGCTTGTTCAGGACTCAACATTTGTTGAGATCAGTGTTTGCTTTTTTAAATTGATAGACATTTTTAGGGCAATTTTATGTTTATAGAAAAATTGAGGAAAAAGTACAGAGTTTCCATAGACTTTCTTTCCCCTTCCCCTCATGTTCCACTATTAGTGACATCTTATATTGGTGTGGTACATTTCTTATAATTGATGAACCAATACTAATATGTTATCTTTGAGTTAAAGCCTATAGTTCACTATTTATATTGTACAGTTCTATGGATTTTGCCAAATGCATGGTATCCACCATTTCAGTATTATATAGAATAGCTTTACCTCCCTGAGATCTGATTTCCACCTATTCATCCTGTCCCCTTGCCCTCTCAGTTCAATTCAGTTCAGTCGCTTAGTCGTGTCCGACTCTTTGTGACCCTGTGAATCGCAGCACGCTGTCCATCACCAACTCCTTTCATTCAGATTCACATCCATCGAGTCGGTGATGCCATCCAGCCATCTTATCCTCTGTCATCCCTTTCTCCTCCTACCCCCAATCCCTCTCAGCATCAGAGTCTTTTCCAATGAGTCAGCTCTTTACATGAGGTGGCCAAAGTACTGGAGGTTCAGCTTTAGCATCATTCCTTCCAAAGAGCACTCAGGGCTGATCTCCTTCAGAATGGACTGGTTGGATCCCTTGCAGTCCAAGGGACTCTCAAGAGTCTTCTCCAACACCATAATTCAAAAGCATCAATCCTTCGGTGCTCAGCCTTCTTCACAGTCCAACTCTCACATCCATACATGACCACAGGAAAAACCATAGCCTTGACTAGATGGACCTTAGTCGGCAAAGTAATGTCTCTGCTTTTGAATATGCTACCTAGGTTGGTCATAACTTTCCTTCCAAGGAGTAAGTGTCTTTTAATTTCATAGCTGCAATCACCATCTGCAGTGATTTTGGAGCTCCCAAAATAAAGCCAGACACTGTTTCCACTGTTTCCCCATCTATTTCCCATGAAGTGATGGGACCAGATGCCACGATCTTCGTTTTCTGAATGTTGAGCTTTAAGCCAACTTTTTCACTCTCCTCTTTCACTTTCATCAAGAGGCTTTTAGTTCCTCTTCACTTTCTGCCATAAGGGTGGTGTCATCTGCATATCTGAGGTTATTGATATTTCTCCCGGCAATCTTGATTCCAGCTTGTGTTTCTTTCAGTCCAGCATTTCTCATGATGTACTCTGCATAGAAGTTAAATAAACAGGGTGACAATATACAGCCTTGACGTACTCCTTTTCCCGCTTGGAGCCAGTCTGTTGTTCCATGTCCAGTTCTAACTGTTGCTTCCTGACCTGCATACAGATTTCTCAGGAGGCAGGTCAGGTGGTCTGATATTCCCATCTCTCTCAGAATTTTCCACAGTTTATTGTGATCCACACAGTCAAAGGCTTTGGCATAGTCAATAAAGCAGAAATAGATGTTTTTCTGGAACTCCTTGCTTTTTCCATGATCCAGCGGATGTTGGCAATTTGTTCTCTGGTTCCTCTGCCTTTTCTAAAACCAGCTTGAAGATCAGGAAGTTCACGGTTCATGTATTACTGAAGCCTGGCTTGGAGAATTTTGAGCATTACTTTACTAGCGTGTGAGATGAGTGCAATTGTGCGGTAGTTTGCGCATTCTTTGGCATTGCCCTGCCCTCTAGCCCCTGGCGATCAGTGATTTTTTTTTAAACTGTCTCCACAGTTTTGCCTTTTCCAGAATCATATAATTGGAATCATATAGTATGTAGCCTTTTCAGACTAGCTTCGCACTTACTATTGTGTATTTAAGGTTTCTCCATATCTTTTCATGACTTAATGGCCCATTTCTTTCTTATCACTGAATAATATACTCTTATATGGGGGTACCACGGTTTATTTACGCATTTACCTACTTAAGACATATTGATTTCTTCCAGTTGTTGACAATTATGAATAAATATACTATTAATATTTGCATGCAGGTTTTTGTGTTAACATATGTTTTCAACTCTCTCAGGCAAATGTCCAGGAGTGTGACTGCTTGATCATTAGGTAAGATTATATTGAGCTTTGTAAGAAATTGCTAAGAGATCAGTGTTTTTAGCTTAGAACTTCACAGTAACTGGGGAAAGTTGAGCTGGCAATGCTTTGCTCCCATTCGCAAAACTTCGGCAAGTTCTGATTTTATGAACCTTATATATTGAGGGTCTGAGTAAGATTGAATTTACAAAAGGATTCTGATGCTTAAAAAAACAGTTTGAAAAGTTTTGAAAACCTAATGTGCTATTACAAATGTCCTTTTCCCTCACCTTCTCCTCTACTCTTAATCTTGACTAGGAGTGCCTTAGGTGAACTGTATTGTAAAGGGGTAATTAGTGGGACTTTTGGATGTCATACTGCAGTGGGCCAAATACTGATCACACTGGTGAGAAGGCAGACCAACTTCTGGAGAATGATAGCATTACAGATAGAACAATGAATTGTCCTAACAATAACATATGAGAGTGTTCTGCTACAGAACATAACTCCCCTGGGGCTTATAACTATGTAGTCCCTTGTTTAGATAAATACACACACCACCCACCTGGATACACACCACTGATGACTGATATGCACAGCCTTAATTGACTCTCATGTTCCTTCAGACTGTGGCTTAGGGGCTGGGAGTGTAGCTGCAGAATGGGTTTAAATCCTAGTTTCACCACTGAGTTCTCATCTTACCTGGGGAAGTGACTGATCCTCCCTTAAGCCTCAGTTTCCTTACATAAAATGAGATAATGGTAGTATGTACTTGTAGGGTTGTTGTGAGGACATAATGAGAATATGTATATAAAGCAAAGCATTGCCAGCTCAACTTTCTCCAGTTACTCTGAAGTTCTAAGTTAAAAACACTGATCTCTTAGCAATTTCTTACAAAGTTCAAGTTCCTAGCACATAGTAAGTTCTCAGTAAATGCTAGGCATATAGAAAACTAACTTTCTTTTAAACTCTACCTTCTGGTCATTTTTCCCCAAATGATTTTCTGGAGGTAGGATAAAGTAGGTGGTGTTTAATAGCCTTCATTTTATCCAACTCAGCAATCCCTATCATTTTGGCAACTGCATTTATTTAACCCCCATCCTCCACTCTCTTCTAGCTCAGTCCCTCTGAGATTTCAGTTCCATCCCTGACTGCAGGCTGATGGTTTTAAGGAGTTCAAGGACATATTCTCATTGATCTACTTTGGTTGGTTTTCGCATCTGGTCTCATGTTGAGCCTGACAGTTTGGCTCTTCTGAGGCTGAGGCCCTGCCATGAGTACCTCTTCCTGAGAGATATTAGAAGAGTTGTTTTTTTGTTTTTTTCCACCTACTGTTCTGTTTCTGCTATTGTTCCTTGTCTCTAATCTCAAATTCTCCCTATGCAGTGTGTGCTAAGTTGCTTCAGTCACGTTCTATTCTGTGCAACCCTATGGACTATAGCCCACCAGGCTCCTCTGTACATGGGGTTCTCCAGGCAAGAATACTGGAGTGGGTTGCCATGCCCTCCTCCAGGGGATCTTCCTGACCCAGGGGTTGAACCCAAGTCTCCGATGTCTCCTGCACTGGCAGCCAGGTTCTTTTCCACTGGAGCCACCTGGGAAGCCCCCGTAGTGGAGTCATAAATCTGTTCATGTATACTCCCACCCACTCATTCCTTTAAATGTCTCTCATTTGGCTGTAAGCTGATCACCTGCCATGTCCTGCCCAGACTGGAATACGAGTTGCTACTTGTTCTAATAGTTCTTTGTTCCTTTCATCCTGGTTTAGACATGTCTTCAGCTTCACCTTGTATGTATCTTGCAATGTCTTTGGTGAATGCTGGTTCTAACTCTTCCATAATCTGACCTACTTGGATCCTTTACCAGAACATGAGCTACTGACCATGGACTCCAGTGTTCTCAAAAGGCATATCCTATAGATTTTTTTAGATTGATCAAAAGAGGCAAATTGTGACATAAGGGCTTTTGCAGGAAATAGATGGCACATTCAAGATGGATGATTGAGGAGAGATTAATAAATGGACTATTTACAAATGTATGGGTAGGATTTGAGAGAAAATCAACTAAACATAAT
Source organism: Nanger dama (assembly GCA_917880005.1). Lineage (NCBI taxonomy): Eukaryota > Metazoa > Chordata > Mammalia > Artiodactyla > Bovidae > Nanger > Nanger dama. Next base: position 20,867,608 of record CAKJTW010000010.1, read on the forward strand.
ATATAAACTGCTGGGTTAATTCCAGCACAGAGCTATTATACCTCTAGGTCTGATGGAGCAGGGGAATGAGTGCTATTGGAACCCAGAGAGAGACAGAATGTGTATAATAAGTAGAGGGTCACTTGACAAGTACTAAGGCCTTCCAGTAAAGCATGCAGCCAGCCCAAAGCCACCATGCTGGGAGGCAGTTAATAAAATAAATATCTTTATCTCCTTCTCTTCCTTCCCTGTGCTGATACTCCCAATGGCTGGGCACACCTGGATGCCGGAGAGCAAGAGAGCCCACTGATTCAGTTCACACAGGTTACCCAGAATAGTGAGAAGTGTAGCACGTGGGACCTGAAAAGGCAAACAGAAGCAATAAGCCCCCAGCTTTGCATGATGTCTGGCTACGGATGCTTCTACTCTTCATGAACACTGAGGGGAGTTATGTCAGTGTTAGTATTAAGGACATTCTGCACCTTCTTGGTGACCTTGTGGCTTATTCTGACTCTCTGTGACACAGACTACCATTGGGGCAGAATTATATGGTATCACAGATCCAGGACTTTAGCAATAATAACAATGTTGCTTTGACCCTAAACTTGTGATAGGTGAAAGGCAATAACATCTTGGAAATTATGCTTTGAAGATGGGTGGGTAGAGAATCTATTGTTTTATTTATGATTATTAAGTACGTTTCATGGGCTGAGTAATACTGTACTCCAAAAAAGCTTGTTTCATCAACTTTCATAATTCATCGTTTTATACTCTTATACAAGTGTAAACTCTATTCAAGGGTGTGCTACTTCAAAAGAATCAAATACCACTCTAATGGCAGAAAGTGAAGAGAAACAAAAGAACCTCTTGATGGAGTTGAAGGAGGAGAGTGAAACAGCCGGAGTTGAAGGAGTTGAAGGAGGAGAGTGAAACTAAGATCATGGCATCTGGCCCCATCACTTCATGGCAAATAGGAGAAAAGGTGGAAGTAGTGACAGATTTCCTCTTCTTGGGCTCCAAAATCACCGAGGATGGTGACTGCAGCCAAGAAATTTGAAGATGATTGCTTCTTGTCAGGAAAGCTGGGACAAACCTAGACAGTGTGTTAAAAAGCAAAGACATCACTTTACCAACAAAGGTCCATATAGTCAAGGCTATGGTCTTTCTAGTAGTCACGGATGATTGTGAGAGCTGAACCATAAAAAAGGCTGAGCACTGAAGAATTGATGCTTTCGAACTATGGTGCTGGAGAAGACTCCTGAGATTCCCTTGGTCAGCAAGGAGACCAAACCAGTCTTAAAGGAAACCAACCCTGAATGTTCATTGGAAGGACTGATGCTGAAGTTGAAGCTCCAATACTTTGGCCACCTGATTCAAAGAGCCGACTCATTGGAAAAGACCCTGAGGCTGGAAAAGATTGAAGTCAGGAGAACAGCATGACAGAGGATGAGTTGGCTGGATGGATCATCAATGCCATGGACATGAACTTGGGCAAACTCTGGGAGATGGTATGGGGACACAGAGGCCTGGTGTGCTGCAGGCCGTGGAGTCTTGGAGAATCAAAAACAACTGGGTGACTGAACAACAATAAGTGAAAACTCTGTCCAAGGGTGTGTTGCTTCAGAATCACATGGGTCCAAAAAGTCTGGTTTCAAGATAGGTAAATGAAGAGGTTATTCACAACAATAAATGTTGCTGGCTTCTCAAAGTGAGTATATGTTCCTTTAGAGTAGCAGAATCATAGAAATTTAATGTGAAACATGAATTGACTTATCAGAATGTAATTTTCAAGGCATATCTCTGAGTAAAAAAGATAGATTGATACTAATAGGATGTGAAGGAATGAATATTATTTAGGATTAGCAATAACTTTGTAGACTTTGTAGTTGGAAGAATCCTTGGAGTACATGGTGCACCTAGTCAGCTAATGCCAGGAAGAAGGGTCTTCCGTACCCCGAAAAGTTCATCCAAGCCCTGCTTGCTGTATTTTTTCAACAAGTAACAGTTGTCACGGTTCAGATAAACATAGTCTTAGTTTATCATAATAAAATGGCTCATTGCATTATAATTATCTATTAATGAGATAGAAATCAATCAGATTTGAGCAGCAAAAACCCTCATTTGCATCAAATAGTTTAATTGAAGGATGACAGAGTAGGGGACTGGTTGAATTGAGATGAAACTGATGAAAGAGACCTTGAGAGATGAAGGGCCTGACATCTCACTTTGGATAGGTAAGGACCTTGATGCCCAGTGTACAAATGCTATGCCCCCTCCTGGTAAGTAAAATGCACAAAGTCATAGAGTTGGTGGGTGGGAACTTGCACTCAGAGCACCCTCCACCAGGTCAGTGTTCCTTGGATGAACTTATAATGGGCAGGAAGGGTGAAGACAGAAGCTTCTCCTGTAGTGGAAGTGTCCTGCTACTTGGCATTACTATGACTCCTTTATTTCATAAGGGGGAAAATGGAGCTGATTATTACTCAGCATTGGTCTAGTATTGAAACATGTTAGATTGGGTTTAGAGATGGCCAGGGATCATTTTCATTTCCAGGGGGAAAGAGGAAAGGCCTTTATGTATACCTATAAATCCTGCCATTTGCAGTAGCCTAATGGAATGAAGTTAAAAGTAGCCAATTTCATTTTCTTACTGGATACAATTAGCTGATCAAATGCATCAATTTGGTAGATTCAGCTGATTGAATTGAAGTTAGTATTCTGTTTAGCAAAATATAAATGTGGCTAATCTAACTGATCCTTTTTTTTTCATTTTGTACTTATTATTATGACTCTTCTACATTTTCTGGTAATTAATCCCCTCAAGCTCCCATTCTAATTGGCCAAAGGCAGGCCTAGTTTTGGAGAAGGAGCTTAGGTAGCCGATCATGTGATAATTCCCTGAAGCCAGGCTAGTGATGATCCCTGGCCTGTTGCTGCTGCTGCTAAGCTGCTTCAGTCGTGTCCAACTCTGTGCGACCCCATAGATGGCAGCCCATCAGGCTCCCCCATCCCTGGGATTCTCCAGGCAAGTACACTGGAGTGGGTTGCCATTTCCTTCTCTAATGCATGAAAGTGAAAAGTGAAAGTGAAGTCGCTCAGTCGTGTCCGACTCTTAGCGACCCCATGGACTGCAGCCCACCAGGCCCCTCTGTCCATGGGATTTTCCAGGCAAGAGTATTGGAGTCGGGTGCCATTGCCTTCTCCCTGGCCTGGTTGCTTTAAAATTGCTGCAGTAGGTTGCCAGGCTGCCCTCTGGAGATCAGAGCCCTGGGAACAGACCAGCATTTTTAAGGATCTCCCCAGATAATTCTGAAACCTTGCTAGTTTGGGGGCTAATGATCAAAGGTTATGTTTCCAAGGATTGAAAATTCCAAATACAATTTTCTCCCCAGACTTTTTGTGTGTTAGTCACTCAGTTGTGTCTGACCTTGTGACACCATGGACTGTAGCCCACCAGGCTCCTCTGTTCATGGGATTTCCCAGGCAAGAATATTGGAGTGGGTTGCCACTTCCTTCTCCAGGGGATCTTCCCAACCCAGGAATAGAACCCAGGTCTCCTGCATTGCAGATGGATTCTTTACCATCTGAGCCTCCAGGGAAGCCCCAACATTTAAGAATCCTCTTTAAAAATGTAAATGTTCTGGCAAAGTTAATATGTACGTCTTTTTATCCTGTAGAGGAGAGCTATGGGGCTGTTGGATGGGGAAGTAGAGGGACAGCGGGGTAGGAGGAGGAAGAAGATGGTGGCAGGGAGGCCTGAGGAATGAGGACTCAGGAATCAAAAGGTCAGGGGGAGAATTTAAAAAAAAACAAAACTTGACCTATTTGACAAACATACTCAGGACCAGCTCTGGATAAGTGAACAAAGCTTGTAAACTTTGCTCTCCTATTTCCTTTGAGATGAAGTGATAATAGTAAGTAGGGGAGAGGGGTTGTTAGCTTTCAAGAATTTATATGGTGGTGTGATTTTTATTCTCCTCTCAACCTAAGAAGCAATACAAAATTGAACAGTTAAGCAAACTAATTAGCAAGTCTGAATGCCGAACACAGTTGGGGGGAACTTTTATTAGAGTTTATTAGACGTGAAAATATTCTGATTTCACCATGAGAAGTCCACTTCTGTAATTTGATGTTGTAAAGTTGAATCTTCCAGTTAGTGAATATTTTTCTTAATATTGAAGAATGTAAATTCACAATAACTGAGCATATTCTACAGTCCTAAAGAAAATAGGGTTCTTCTAGCATGCCTGGCAGAGAAGTCAATGGCACTCCACTCCAGTACTCTTGCCTGGAAAATTCCATGGACAGAGGAGCCTGGTGGGCTGCAGTCCGTGGGGTCACTAAGAGCCGGACAAGACTGAGCGGCTTCACTTTCATGCACTGGAGAAGGAAACGGCACCCCACTCCAGTGTTCTTGCCTGGAGAATCCCATGGACAGAGGAGCCTGGTAGGCTGCAGTCCATGGGGTCGCTAAGAGTCGGACACGACTGAGCGGCTTCACTTTCACTTTTCACTTTCACGCATTAGAGAAGGAAATGGCACCCTACTCCAGTGTTCTTGCCTGGAGAATCCCATGGACAGAGGAGCCTGGTAGGCTGCAGTCCATGGGGTCGCTAAGAGTCGGACACGACGGAGCGACTTCACTTTCACTTTTCACTTTTATGCATTGGAGAAGGAAATGGCAACCCACTCCAGTATTCTTGCCTGGAGAATCCCAGGGATGGGGGAGCCTGGTGGGCTGCCATCTATGGGGGTTGCAGAGTCGGACACAACTGAAGCTACTTAGCAGCAGCAGCATGCCTGGTGGGAAAAGTGGAGTGCTGGTGAAATTATGAAGTTCCTTGGTGCCAGGCTCTGGGTCCTGGGTTCCAGGCTGCACTGTGGAGGAGGCCAGAGCCAACAGTGAGACTGAAAGACTACCGTCATTAAAAAGGGCTCCTGATGCTTCTTGCTTAGGAATTGGAAAGAAAAAGACCTCATTTTCTCATGTGTTTGAACAGATTTTCAGTTATCCGAGATTTCTCCCTAAGCTTAAGGCATTCGCTTTCCCTTGAATTGTGCCTTGTCCGTTTTTCTTAAGGCCGTGACACATGAAACTGTGATTTACTCATCTCTGTAATTAGATGTAGTGATTAGAATCCCCTTTATTCTTACTCTGCATTTTCACTTTATGGGGAATTATGAAAGAATAATAGGTAAAAAGTTCAGAATGGGGGAAAGAATAAACAGAATGCTGAATGGTAAAAGGAGACAGAATGCTGAATGGATAATAAAATATTTAGTGCTTTTCAATTAACTGTTCTCACGATTAGTACACTAGTATATTATATCATAAAAATCATGTCTATTAATTTTTGGAGCCATTATCTTGACTGTGATTTACTCCCCTCAAATCATTAACAATGCCATTAAAAAGGAGGATGGAGATGAACATCCTGGAGAGAGTTCAGGGATGTAATAGGATTATTGTTCAGGGTCACAGAGAGATTGAAGACCAGTGAATGGAGGGCGGGGTTTTGAGAGTGTGATGCTGGGTGAAAGGAGAAAATAGAGCAAGGCACAGAGCCCCAGGGTTTGAGAGACAAGTCGGTTACTTGGTGCTGGAGCGTGGGGAGAGTGCTTTGGATGAGGCAATGCTGCCTTAATCTGTGGAAGATGTGGCTTATGGAAAGCCCAGTGACTAGGAAAGAATGGCTTTTCCTCACAGTGGAATTTCATACGCACAGGGAGAAGATAAATATGTGTGTGTGTAAAAGTCCCCAGGGTCCTATTGGAGGCAGTGAGCATTCCTATTCCAGGTTATGCTGGCGGCTTGAGGGCAGCATTTCCATCCAGCCAAAGAAAGGGCTGTGACTCTTCATAAATAGTTCTCTCCTTGGGAAAATGAGATAAGCTCTATCCCCAGAAAAATGTTAATCAAGTACACCAGCGAAATTCAGGCTCTGTAGAGTGGTCCTGCAGCCATGCATTTTGAATTTACTTGTGGAAATCTCTTTCCTTTGTATTGTTTACCTGAGTGTCTATCTTCAAGTACTCAGTTAATCAGTATTTAATTAATCAATCTGTTATTGGTTCTGCCTCATTAGAGCCTTGAAAATATCTTTTGGCTGTACTCAAACATAGGAATTAAATTAATATTAAAAACAATGCCTGGGAGATTTATTATTATTTTTTAAAGTTTCTTTTTTTTTTTCTTCTCACTGGTAACTGGGACAACCACAGGGCCTTAGTAAATACAGAATCTGTCTTAATTCAGAGTTTGAGATTTTTAGTTTTCTATCTGGGCTGCTAAGAGTGTACATTGGCAGTGGGCCGATTAATTCCCTTTATATTTATACTGTGCAAGTCAGTGTAGAAGCCAGAGTGAGAATCCTCTGCTTTTTAAATTTTAAGTAGGTCTTTTCCAAGTGGAGTTTGGCTGCAAGACCTATCCTCATCAAACAAGTTAATCTGTACAATTTCATAATCAGGAAACTGGGACTCACAAATCAGTGACAGCATGTTTAGCAGCTTAGTATACTTATGAGTTAATACCACTTTTAATCATAACATTTCTTTACTCTAATACCAGCCACAGAAGTCAGCACTGCTGCTCACAGCCTGTTCTTGAAAGACTAGACTGAAACCTCAAGGAATTTTTAAATAAAATTTAGATAACAGTGTTTTATAATCCAAAATTCAGGAGTTATGTTATTCTAGATTAGTCTTCCTAATTCCCATTATCAGGTTATATATATGTGTGTATTGTTTGTTGGGCTGTGCTCAGTTGCTCAGACATGGCCAACTTTTTGTGAGCCCATGGACAGTAGCCCGCCAGGCTTCTCTGTCCATGGGATTCCCCAGGCAAGAATACTGGAGTGGGTTGCCTATATATATATATATATATATATATATATATATATAATATAATTATATGTGATATATGGATATATATACTGTAACATTATATATTTGTATATGAATAATATAAAGCCTTCCCCGATGGCTCAGTGGTAAAGAATCCACCTGTAATGTAGGAGACTCAGGTTCAACTGCTGGGTTGGGAAGATCCTCTGGAGAAGAAGATGGAAACCCACTCCAGTATTCCTGGAGAATCCCATGGACAGAGAAGAACCTGGCTTACAGTTCATGCTGTTGCAAAGAGTCAGACAGGACTGAATGACTAAACAACAACAAAATGTAATCTACAAACACATTATTTATAACATATTTAAACAATATATATAACATAATTTATATTGTGTGTGCAATCATATATTAAAATAATATATAAAATAAAATAAAATATAATATATAGTTATATACATAAAACTATCCTGACAACCGTATAAATGGATATAAGGACAAGAGTCCAAACTACAGATTAATTCACTTTCATGATCACTTCTGAATGTCTCATGTGAACAAATCATGACCAACAGTGGTCTTTAGAATCTTTAGTCTTTAGAATCTATAATGAATGGCTTTGCTATGCAGCCCACAAGCCTTCCCTGAAGCCTTAGATGAAGACCCTTTTCCTAACAGGGCCTCTTGTGGTCACAAACTGTTCCACAAAGTTGGCAGCAGCTCCTCTGCTCTCATTTTCTCTGTGGGCATGCCAGACCAATGGTTCTCAACCTTGGCTGTGGATCAGGGTTTTCAAACCAGAAATTCTTAAGCCCTACCCATGGAAATTCTGATCCAGTCCCTTGGGGGTGAGACTTCACAGTTAGTACTTTTTAAAAGCTTCTCAAGTGGTGATTTCAGCTTCCAAGAACAGAGTTAAGACTCGTTGCCCTGGGCAGTTTGAAAGAAAGGTTAATACTGACTGACTTGCACACCCAACAGGTGACTTAAGATTTTTGAAGACTCACCAAGGAGTAGTATCTCCCCTTAGAATGTTAAATGCTCTGCTTTCAGCAGCCCGATTCATTTACAAATGAGGTGGATACACCTTCTGCCTAACTCTGGTGTCCTTCCCACTCCTTAACAATAAACACTGGTGTCTCTTCCCTAAGGAACTGTCCCCTTCTTCTAGCCCAGAGGGGTGCAGAGCATCCCGCTGCTCACTGGGTGAACTCTCACCACCACTGTCAGGAGCATTGCAGGGGACTGAATCCTGGCTGTTAATCCTGTGTCAGAGGAATGGGATGCTCAGCAGCTCCTAGGCATGTGGGTCTTGCCTTCGCTATGGCTGAGAGAGGTCAAGTTCCTGATCCATACTCTTACAAGTCATGGTCATATTTCTTTCAGTTATGTCTAACCTAGGACCAGTTGGTATACATTATCCTGAGACAGAGAATAACTCACTTGAATAATATACTAAATGTTACTTGATATCTCTAGAGAAGGGTTTCCGAAAGCAACACTATTAACATTTTAGAGAGGATAATTTTGTTGTTGTTGTTGTGAGTGCTGTCTTATGTATTGTAGGATGTTTAGCAATATCACTGGCCTCTGCATGCTAGATGCCAGTAGCACTCTTCCACCCAAGTCAGGACAATCACAAATGTCTCCAATCATTGCTACCCTGGGAGGAAATCATTCCCAGCTGAGAACCACTGCTCCAAGGGAGAGGCTTGCAAATTAATCATTATGAATCTGGCAGGGGTCAGTGTGAGCTAATGTTGCATTACATCCCTTTGTTCCTGCTTTTAGAATGATGCACCTTTTGTCAGATTGACTGAAGTTCTGCTTAGATGTTGTCTCAGAAACACACTCTGAGATGGAGATTAGCCCCTAGGAAGGTTTGTTGAGGGATATTCTTGGGACACCTGGGAATGAGGGAAGAGGTTTGGGTAGAAGCAAACACTGAACCCAAATTGAGGTGAAGTAATCAGAATCGCTGGATAGGAGCCCTGCAGCTGGGATGACCTTTCAGAATTGTCCCAAATTGAGGCAAAGTAATCAGACCTTTGAACCCTCTCTAGCAGCCAGTCATTGAATTTGGGCTCCCCCTCCGCCCCTGCCCCTAGGGATGGTGGCAAGGGATAGAGGTTAACCTCAGTGAGGCGGCTGTCTTTAGTCAAGGGCAGTTCCTGCAGAGGGACTTGGCTGTGATCTGGTCAGGGGTCAAAACTCCAGACATCAGAATGAATGAGTCTTCACCCTGAGAGGTGATCTGGGCAGGGCACCATAGGTTAAAAGAAAACAGTTTTAATTCATTTTACTGCTGCTTTGAGGCTGAGCATACGATAGCATAAGAAGTGTAGTCCATGAGTAAATGGACTGTGCTGCAGACCTGTTTGGGGTGAAACCTACCTAAGGCATACAGGTAAGGGCTTTCTTAATGCAAAATAAGTCTTTCTGATTTCCTGCACTGAATGATCTAGTCTCTGTCTTGATCTGTCTCAGAGCCAGAAATTACATTATCTCAAGAACATTTTGAAAGGTATTGAAAGAACATAATCCCCACAGAAAGGCAGATGGTGCAAAGGGGCGACCTATGATGGATGATCCCTGACATTATTTAGGCAAAATGTCACCTGTCACCATTATGGGTCAAGGGTGTGTAATACGAAGATTGCTTATCACATCAGACTGTGGGCAGCATTGCTGGGTAGGTTCCCACGGTTACTGCATATTTAATGTTTAGAAGTGGCATGCTAACAACAGCTCAACACTGCTTTGGAGCGTGTAGCTGCATGCATGCTTAGAAAGTGATATTGTCAGGTGATGGGTTAAATTTTGTACTGGCCATGCATCATTCAGTAATGCCAGGGAAGCTCAGAGGCTCACAATTAGCTCTTGAGATTAGTTTCCGGTACACCAGAGGGAAAAAGAAACAGGATAGAAGGGAAAAATGGTGAAGAGAATGAGAGAAAAAGGAGGGAGAAGAGATTAGGGAGGCAGTAATGTAGCTGTGACTGGAGTGAGCGCCTAGTTCTAGGAAAAAGCACTAGGTTTCACTATCATGAGTCTTATATAGCTAGAATATTTTATATTGTTTCATTTGACATGTTTTTATTATGTTTGTTCCTTTCTTTCTCACAACCATACAAATACACACACCTACTTTTTTTCATGACAATAACAACAAACACCACAAAATATTCTATTCTTTCATTTTGCTGTTCCATTATACTGTTTCTAGTAGCGTTTTTATTCTTCCAAAAGTGCTTAGTCACTCAGTAGTATCTGACTTTTTGTGACGCCATGGACTGTAGCCTGCCAGGCTCCTCTGTTCATGGAATTCTCCAGACAAGAATACTGGAGTGGGTAGCCATTTCCTTCTCTAGGGGATCTTCCTGACCCAGGGATCAAACCTGGGTCTTCTGCATTGCAGGCAGATTCTCTGTCATCTGAGCCACCAGGGAAGCCTCTTTTATTTATTTTATTTATCCAAACCATTTATTGGATGGCTTCTAATTTGTTATTTCAATCAACCCTATGCTTAGGGGTGGCGGCATCATTACTATAGAGCAGGGTCTTTGGTCCAATAGTTTGGCCACTTGATGTGAAGAGATGACTCATTAGAAAAGACCTTGATGCCGGGAAAGACCGAGGGCAAGAGAAGAGGGCGACAGAGGATGAGATGGTTGGATGGCCTCACCCACTCAATGGACGTGAATTTGAGCCAACTCCAGGAGACAGTGAAGGACAGGGAAGCCTGGCATGCTGCAGTCCATGGGGTCACAAAGAGTCGGACACAACTGAACTACAGCAAGGAACGCTTTGGAGTGGCAATCTGATTGGACAGAGGGAGGGGAAATGGGGAAATTGTCTTGAAGCAGCGTTTGCGTAGCAGGGGCACTATTATATGTACCTTTTGGGTCACGTGGGAGGAGGCTTCTGGAAATTACAGAGGACTCCTCAGCCCCGAGTCAGCCTGGAAATGGCCATGCCTGTGACATGGGAAGAGCAAGTGATACTATTTTATAGAAATTGGGAACTGAACCAAGCTTCTTATTACCAAGGCATCTTCAGTATACTCTTTATCAGAAACCACCAGTCCCTTCCAAGCCACCTGAGAGCACTTATCTGGAGCCTGTTTATGGCATAACGAGTCGTGGTGGTGGAATTACCACTACCACCTCTTCCATCATTACTGTGCTGTTCTGCCCTCCCGGGGACAAAGCCCTAGACTGACTGGCATCACCCTTGCCCTGAGAGGTTAGTGCTGTGGGGGCAGCTTTCCTGGCTTGTGAGATGAATCTTTCAGCCTGGTGAGGAAGGGGAGAGGAGGCATTGGAGCTGGCAGCTACCGATGGGTAGTCTGTGGGGAGCAGAGAACACTTTAGAAGTCAGGCAGCCTGGCTCTGCTGTGTGGGCTTTGGTGAGTACTTTTCATTTTACTGAACAGCGCTCTACCTCCATCTTCACAGCTTCCCACAGCCATCCTTCTGAGCAGTGTGGGAAGACAAAAACAGCTGTGCACGTTAGCGGCTTCAGCTGTTCCCACAGCAGCGCTACGCTGCAGTATCCCAGGAGTCATCAAATATTTAGGAGGAGGTTGCAGACCTTTGTATCATGGCCAGGCAAGCCATGTGCTCTGATTCAGATTCCACTGGGTTCTTGTTCATGTTAGCAGAAAACTGTGAGAAAAAGGAAATGGCTCTTTTACCAAATTGTGTGGTGCTATCAGATCAAGTGTGGCTTTATGCTCACTACAATTACAGCTTTAGTTTCTTATCAGGGATGATAACTAAACAAGAACAATCCTGAAACAAGAGCCTATCTGTTCTCGTTATAATCTATTCATTAAATGTTGTAGCCTGGCTTTCTGGGGAGAGTCACACATTACAAGCCATGCTGGAGACGAGGCTGTGTGTTTAGAGTCGGCCTTGGCTGATACATGTGGAGAACTACAGACTGCCTGAATATTCCCTGGTGACTCTGGATGCTAGAGAATGCATCTGGGGATGCTGAGAAGCATGTGGTATTACAGACAAGTGTGGTCTAAATTTCTACTAAATATTTCCTTTCAGATGTATGACTTTTTGTGGGGAGAGAAGTATAGCCCTTGTAATCAAAGGCTAGAATACTCAGTCCGGGTAAAATTTGTTCTCAATTTAAGTTGCTTTTTCTTTAACACAGCTAAAATACCATTCTTAATGCAACTAAAATGGTTTTAGAGTTTTGTCTTTTCTGGATTTCCAGTTGGAAAGCCAATCTGCACTGTAGCTTAATATGATGTCATTGATTCAGTTTCAGCCAATGAGAAGATTAAGTGGATTTCCATCATGGTCTTCTTTAGTCCAGCCCTTGTCAACATTTCCTTAATCACTGGGATGAAGGAATAGGAATCTGCTTGTGAATTTTGCCAATAAAAACAGCTGGGTGGGGTGCCTTGTGTCTTGGAGAATCAGTCTTGAACTGTATTTAAAAAAAAAAGAAATAGGTGATAAAAAATTATAGTTTAGAGTTATCATGTAATATTAGGGAGAACCATCAAACTGCACAGCACCAACCTTATTCTTAGGGCAGATATTACAGAAAATGACCCACAGATCCAACTGTAGCAAATGGAAAACTCAAGATGTGTGTCTTGGAATAACCAGGTCAGAGTCTGACTTCCCAGTGCTAGGTCTTTTGACTGTTGCCAGGTTATGAAACATTTACTCTGCATTGGAGATAGTGAAAACAGATCCCTTTACAATTCTGATGGGTTATGTTGACTTTAAGAAATTCAGATTGCAAAGAGCACTGGTGTAATAGTTTCAGTGGAACAAAGGACCTAACTAGGTATATGGATTTAGAGTAGGAAAAGTGTCAACACCCTCAATAGAATCAAAAGATGTGGATCCTTGTTCAGAGTTGAGTGACCTTGAACAAATCCTCCAGCATTTTGTGTCCTCCATTTCTTAACCTGGAAATAAGAGGTTGGGTTAGTATAGTGATTCTCAATCTGTGATCCTTAATGTGTTTGTTAGTTGCTCAGTCGTGTCTGACTCTTTGTGACCCCATGGACTGCAGCCTGCCAGGCTCCTCTGGCCATGGAGTGGGTTGCTATGCCCTTTTCCAGGGGATCTTCCCGACCCAGGGATTGAACCTGGGTTTCCTGTATTGCAAGCAGATTCTTTATCATCTGAGCCACCAGGGAAGCCCCTGTGGTCCTTAAGGAGTAATTTAAGTCTGTGAACTAGTTTTAGTGCTTTAAAAGACCTAAAGCAATATTAAGGAAGGCATGTAGACTTTTACTTAACAAATGCAAATGGTAGATGAAAAATTTTAAAACAGGATTACACATAGGAAAAATAATAAAACACTTCTTCTTGGTAATCAAATGATAGGAAGCATTTCAGTCTCAAAACTAAGGCTGATGAGGACCCTGACTGCCAGTAGAACTAAGAAGAAGAGACTGTATCTGTTCCACATAAAGAGGGACCTAGGGAAGCATTAGCAGTGGGCAGGTGCACTTCGATTGCAAGACTAGAAAGAAGACTGGAGGTATAACGAATATTAGCTATGTGCCAGCCACTCTTCTAAATGCATTAATTTATTTAAAGCGTGAAACCACATTGTAAGGTAGGGACTGTCAACATCCCACCTTGAAGCTGAGGAATCGGAACGGCAAAGTTGACACTTATTAACCTCATTATTAGCAACTATTACTAATGACCTGTTTCCCACTATGTGACCACGGATCCCACAGAAATGAGAGAAATCCATAAAGAGAGCAAAAATGGGGCTTCTCCTCTTCAGCCCCGTCTCAAGGCTGTAATTAAGGGCTCTGTGATGGAGAACTTGTGTTCCAGGTGAGCCTCTGGCTCTAAATACCTGTGTGACCTTGGGCGAGTCATCCTGCCTTTCTGAATCATAATCTTATCTGTAAAACAGGGTGCTAGCACTGCCCAGTTATACCGCCAGTTACTGGGAAACAGGAATTATCTGTAATTGCTTTGGAAGATGATATACACAGAGGAGAATGAGGGATGAGTTGCCTCCGTGGAGTTGCTCCCCCAGTGATGTCAGTCATTCATTTAACAAACATTCATGATGTGCTCATTATGTGAGAGTAGAAGGAAATGAAGGTCTTAGGGTTGAGATGAAAAAGTGGCCAGTGGCTCTACTGCTGTACTCTCTGCTCAGATGTTCTCGCTGTAGATAACGTCCTTAGATGATCACGTGTCCCCAGTTTGCTGTAAACTAGTCTCCTGCCTCTAGTTCAGGGTCTTCATTGGTAAGTATCTTCTTTTCCTTGCTTCTGCCCTGTTCCCTCCTGATGGTGTGTGTTGTCATTGCCTCTTAGCTCCAGGGTCAGTTTGTATTCTGTGATGTATTCTACTCCATTCTTGTATCTCACCCCTCCCTTCCAGAAGATTAGATCAAATATTTCAGTATCAGGACCAGCGAAGAGGTCTTGATGTCCTGTTTGGGAGGTAAGGTGGGCATGGCCATTTGCACATGGAGCTTCCTGTTTGTGCATAACCACCAGACAGGCACAGAGACATGAGTTCATCTAACTAGTTGGATGCTGTTTCCGGTTGTGTGATAAAAGTGGGTTAGGATGAAAAGGCAAGCGGTTTCTCATTCTTACACACTGAGAACATGGTCTCATTTCAAATGAAATGCCCTCAGCTTTCAGCTATGATAAATTATACTCATGATCGCTCAGGTCATAGGTAATATACTAATTAAGGCCATCTCAGCATTGGAAACTCTGTGTTGAGCTTGAAATCAAGAAGGCTCCTGGCTAGAAATATTAAAACCTCATTAAAGGCTCTTTTTTCTACACTAGGCCACGAATAACTGGTACAGTGCACCAGACTGGTACATTCAGGCTCAACTGGAGAGAGGGCCAGAGATGCTGGGATGTAAGGACAAGACGTATGCATTTTACCTGAGCAATAAAAGTGTAATTTTAAAAAGATGTCAAAATAGAGACCAAAAAGATCCAGGAGTTCAGAACACAGGTGCCTTTAAAATGAATATGAATGTTAAAATAAAATAAATACCATTCAGTGGTTTGAAAAGAGTACACTCTATCTAGATGGGCTGAGAAAGAGCTAACACACAATATGAGTATTTCTTGTATCTTAATCTTTGTGCTTATGATAGCACAGGTTGATTTTCTTTTAAATTGTATGTTATTGCAGATCTTAAGTACAGAGCATCTTCTTTCTTTGCCATTGCCTGTTATATTAATATCTATGGAACTTTGAGAAACAGTCCATGTTCTCTGCATCTTTGAATATTTATAGCATTAGGTATGTGTCCCCTTATGAAATTTTAAAAATTTCATAATTATTCCTATAGCTGCCATGTTAGTTAGGAGAAAATACATCTTTATGGGAAGTGTAAGGGTTGGATCTATTGAGAGACAAGATTTTGAGTCATGGTTTTGGCACTTGCTAGATATGGGATCTTGGGTGAGTTACTTGATTTTGCCAAGCCTCTGTCTCTTCTGATATAAAATGAGTAATAATATGCATCTCCAACACTTGGGAGAAATAAATAATATAGTAGCTGTAAAAGTTCCTGGCACTTGGGCCAGTAGATATTATTTCTAATTACATCTGTTTTTCTTAGTTTTTTGAGCCAAGTATTGTGTTTCCTTTAATTCATCATAGGATATTTATTGAATACTCAAAAATACTATTGAATAAGATCACCTATTCTGTGTTTATACTTCAGATGTAAAAATATAAGTTTCTTGTATTTTTGACTTACCTTTATTCTGGGGCTGTTGATTATTCATCCTTGATAATTTTGTCTCATAGCTTATATTTCTCTTCCAATGTGCAAAAGTAATATCTGGCAGGTTCTGGTATCACTGAGGAGTTTTTTTTTTAAAATACGAGTTTATACAGAAGTATTTGTTTTAACATTTAAAAGATGGAATCATGTGTTCATTCTGACAGCTTTGCCAGACTGGGCCACCCGATAAGTTACATGCACACAGGGGCTTGGAAAGTTACTGCACAACTTTTCAATGGATTGAGTTGTTACAAAGCAGCCACCTTCCTGGCAGCCAGGCTCAGAGTCCATGGGATGCCTTACTCAAAACAGGCTGCGGGGCAGCTGCACTTGAACCTTGCCTCTGGATTGATTAAAGAACCAGCGAAGCTATCAGCACAATTCTTGTGGCTACTCCCACTGCAGAGTGTTATGTCTGTGGGGGGTCCAGTTTGAACTTCATTTAAATTTACACTGACTTCTTATTGATACTCAAGCCAACTCCAAGCCGTGGAGAATGAACAATGCTGTATATACATCCTTCGGCAAAACTGTTCTTTATAACAATTACATTTTTGATGGGAAAACTGAGGTAAAAATGTCTACCCCACGAATGCCTAAGATTATACAAGTTCCTGTGAATGCCCTGGTCCATTTCCCCAGGCTTTCTTGTTCTCAACGGCCATCGTCTCTTGCTAGTAACAGTCTCTTTAAATGATATATGGGCACTGGGAGATAAAAGGAACAGGATGTGAAAATATTCTGAAGAATTTCTTTTAAAATATGTATTTATTTGGCTGTGCTGGATCCTATTTGCAGCCCATGGGATCTTTGATCTCCACTGTGGCATTCAGGATCTTTGTGCTGTGCTGTGCTTAGTCACTCAGCCATGTCCAACTCTGCGACTCCATGGACTGTAGCCAGCCAGGCTCCTCTGTCCGTGGAATTCTCCGGGCAAGAATGCTGGAGTGGGCTGCCATGAATATTACTCAGCCATAAAAAGGAACAAATTTGAGTCAGTTCTAGTGAGGTAGATGAAGATGGGCCTGTTATGCAGAGTAAAGTCAAGTCAGAAAGAGAAAAATAAATAGTGTATGATAACACATGTATATGTAATCTAGAAAATTGCTACTGATGAACCCATTTGCAGGGCAGGAACAGAGGCACCAACTTAGAGAGCAGACTTGTGGCATCTTTCTTAGTGGAAGTGTGCCAACTGTCAGTTGTGGCTTCTGGGGTCTACTTCCCTGACCTGGGATTGCACCTGGGCCTCCTGGACTGGGAACTTGGAGTCTTAGCCACTGGACCACCAGAGAAGTCCCTCTGAGGAAATTTTAGGAAAGAATTAGGCAGGACCAACAGGGAAAGCACTTGCATCAGGCTCTTGGAAGTTCTAAAGAAGAGATGGACACCAGTGATTCTCATGGACGCTAAGTGGGGGTGTTGGGGAGCTCCAAAAACCGTCTGGACAGTTAGACAGTTGCTTTGGGTTCCACTGCTAACTCAGCCAGAGCTTGGAAGAACATCTCTCCCTCCTGGGGACCTGCCTTCTTCTGGGTCACCTGTCATTTATCCTGCCCCAGGAGCAGGCTCTGATTGGATAGGCTTGCCAATACGCAGCACACAGCTTTTCTGCAAGGCACACACTTGTTTGGCCTTTTCAGTGTCTGCCGTACTCTTTGGCTTGGGAATCATCACTCCAGAAATACAAATAGAGAGTTGGGAGTCTGGCAGGTGGTTGGAACCAGGAGGAGGACATAGTATGAATAGAGGCACAGATTGCTGCATGGAGCATGTTTGGGGAACAGCAAACAGTTCACATTGGCTGGAGAAGTATTTCTCAGTTATGGGGTCTGTGAACTTCTAAGGGGCCATGAAGATGTTATTAGGGCAGCTGAGTTCTCTTTATGTATTATTATAATTTTAGTTTTATTTTAATAATAACCCTAAAATATGGAAGACACACATTTGGGGCCATCAGTGTGGCCATTTTCAATATAATATGTACTGAGAAGATTATATCATGTTTATGGTACAGTGAGTTTAATTAGAACATCATGAATGGACTTGACAAACTGATGTTATTTGAATTTTATTTGTCTTGTAAGCTTAGTTGTATCTCATTCATAAATAATTTTTTGATGTATGGTTGTTTAAGAGCCATGTGTATAAGAAGGTTTTTTGTTTTACCATGTTTTTGTTATTACAATAATATTGTGAATGAAATGTTTAATTCAACACTTTGTATCTGAAAGAATATGTCTCCTTTAAAAGGGCTCCACATTTTACTCAAATTGGAGAAACAACTGGCTAGGGTGGAAGTTGGCAAACTTTTTTTCATTAAGAGCCAGGTAGTAAATATTTTAGGATTTGTGGATCAAGAGGATATTATGTTGGAATTTATATATTAGAAGATAAAGCAAATTTTCATAATTTTTTCATGATAAAATAGTAATAATAATAATTGAGTACTTTTTTTGTAATATAGGCCTACTAAGGAGCAGAATGAAATTTATTTTTTGGGAGAGGGTAACATTTCATTTAACTGGGATTCAAAGTTAGAGTTCCTTAGCTTCTGAACATTCATCTATAAAACTCATTCTTAGCTTGCAGATTATGTAGAAGATTTAATCTGTGGGCCAAGTTTGTTGACATCAGAGTGAAGTGTAAGGTATGTGTTGGGAGTGGAGCAATTTATCCAACCTCTCTACACCTGTTTGTTTTCTGTATGCTCTTCTGTAAACTTGGGGGCGTTAAAAACATCAATGTCTTTGGGCTGTTGTCAAGATTAAGTGTGATAATTCATGACACGTACTTCACTCACTGTATCATCATTATTAAATTTCAGAGAATATGTTATACTGTGGAATGTAGCATAGGTCATTGCAGGGTTTGAACAGGACATAGCAGCCCTGGAGCTACACTTCAGGAGAGTCATCTGGCAACAGCACCGAGGGATGGATTGGAGCAGCGGGGAACCAGGAGGACATGGGTACAGTTAGGGGCTATTAAAGTAGCTTGCGATCTTATCATGGCTTGTTGGTAATTGTATCCATATTAGCACTATTCACTCTAAGTAGGGAGGACCAACTGTGGTAGGCAGGATAATGGCCCCAAAGACATTCACACCCTAATCTATAGAACCTGTGAATCCATTACCTTACATGGTGAAAGAGGCTTTACAGATGGGTAGACTAAGGTCAAGGACCAAGAGATGAAGGGATTATCCTGACTTATTGGGCTCAGTCTAATCACATGGGTTCTTAAATATGGAGAACATTTCCCCACTACAGAGAACTAGAGATATAGCAGTGTAAGAGAGCCCACCATTGCTTGGCCATGAGCCAAGGGATGAAAGCAGCTTTTGGATGCTGGAAAAGGCAGAGGAATGGGTTCTCTTAGAGACTCCAGAAAGAAATACAGTCCTGCCAACACCTTGATCTTAGCCCTGTGAGATTTGTGTTGAATTTCAGAACTACAGAACTGCAAGATTATAGATTTATGTTGTTTAAGCCACCAATTTTGTAGCAATTTGTTTTAGCAATAACAGAAAACTGATATACCAATACTGTCTAGTTATACATGATAATAAGAAAGAGGAATAAGACTTCCAGCTATGTCTAAATATTATATTTCAAGCATTTTCTTATTTTGAACTTTAGAGGATTGTTTATATTAATAGGCAGCTTTTCTTGACCCCACTGGATACTTGATAAGCCAATATTTAAAGAATAGTTATTTGAAAGGCACCAAACTACTGGTATACATGGGGTCTTTGCTCGGAAATATGGAGAGGTTTACCTAAGGTTGGTTCAACAAATAATTCTTGAGTAGTTTATTTCAGGGTGGCTTTCAAAAATGATTTTTATGGGTCCCTGATAACAAACTACTGATCCATACATGAAGATGAGTAGCCATATGAACGAGATATTTCAAGCTCTGAGCTCCTCAGGGTTCCTGGGAAATGGGAGTGGTGCCATAGCAGTTGATGTTCTTGGAGATGACCCTAGTTCCTGGTCTTGAAGGATAAGCAGTATGATCAGAGGAGATGAGAGCCAGAAGTACCCAGGGAACAATGTGATGAATGTGCTGAGTCCTCAGCAGTCCTGGAGAGCTCTGACACTCACCTGGACAGGCAGGGGTCTCCCACTCCACCTGCAGTGGAGGGGAGGAGAGATACAGTGGCAGGTCTTATTCCCTGAGTGTTGCATCATGCCGGAGAAGGCAATGGGACCCCACTCCAGTACTCTTGCCTGGAAAATCCCATGTACGGAGGAGCCTGGTGGGGTGCAGTCCATGGGGTCGCTAAGAGTCGGACACGACTGAGCGATTTCACTTTCACTTTTCACTTTCATGCATTAGAGAAGGAAATGGCAACCCACTCCAGCGTTCTTGCCTGGAGAATCCCAGGGATGGGGAGCCTGGTGGGCTGCCGTCTATGGGATCGCACAGAGTTGGACACGACTGAAGTGACTTAGCAGTAGCAGCAGCAGCGTTGCATCATGCCTTGACACACTGCTCCACCTAGCCCAGATTCTTTTCCTCCCACGTTGGTCTGTTCAATATTTGAAAAAATTGGGGAAAAAACCCTGTATAGAATACTAACAAGTGTTTTCTTCTGTTCTGTAGAGGAAAGGAATATTTAGTTAGTCTACCATGGGTTTAATTAATAACAGGAAGTTACCTCAGTACTGGGGATAATCATGGATAGAGTAAATGAAGTATATTTCTGAATGTTTTATAAATTGATTATTTCTGACTAACAGAGTGGGTCTAAGAGGATGGGAAGGTAAGATGGCACCTGGCATAGATGAGGAAATGAATGAGGACAGAGAGGTAAGGACAGGTCACCCTGGATCGGGGATGATGAGGACCTCAATTAACTTTGATGTCTTCTTCAAAGAATCATGTCCTGGAGACTCCTTTCCTGAGGTTGTGGACCCCAACTTTGAGCTGTGGAGAAATTGCCAAACATAATAACTTACTTACTATCACATATCCTAGCTGAATCAGTATCAGTTCAGTCAGTTCAGTTCAGTTGCTCAGTCGTGTCCCACTCTTTGTGACCCCATGAACTGCAGCACACCAGGCCTCCCTGTCCATCACCAGCTCCCGGAGTTCTCTCAGACTCGTGTTCATCGAGTCAGTGATGCCATCCAGCCATCTCATCCTCTGTCGTCCCCTTCTCCTCCTGCCCCCAATCCCTCCCAGCATCAGAGTCTTTTCCAGTGAGTCAACTCTTCACATGAGGTGGCCAAAGTACTGGAGTTTCAGCTTTAGCATCATTCCTTCCAAAGAACACCCAGGGCTGATCTCCTTTAGAATGGACTGGTTGGATCTCCTTGCAGTCCAAGGGACTCTCAAGAGTCTTCTCCAACACCACAGTTCAAAAGCATCAATTCTTCGGTGCTCAGCCTTCTTCACAGTCCAACTCTCACATCCATACATGACCACTGGAAAAACCATAGCCTTGACTAGATGGACCTTAGTCGGCAAAGTAATGTCTCTGCTTTTGAATATGCTATCTAGGTTGTAACTCGTAAAGCAGCCTCCTAGCTGACACTTATGTGAGACACTTACTTCATGAGATGACTTCCTGTACTTCCAGGTTCTTGAGCAAATCCTATGTTAGTGCCAACAAGCCCCCAAAAATCATCATCAGCAGCAGCAGCAGCAGCAACAATAACGAATAGCTGGCATTTCTCAAACAAAGTGCAGTTTACAAATACCTCCATATGCATTACATCGCTTTCTCTTGTCTGCTTCCTGTGGCCAGGTAGATTATGTAAGAATGTTATCAGGACACCCAGCCACTACCTGGTGTGGGTCAGCAAAACCGGTGTTGAGTTATGTACACCTTAAATGAGACCTACCCCAGGGGTTTCCTTCCTGGAGCTCATCTCACACAGGATGCTTGTGAGAGGAAGTCTGCTGGCCTAAGGCACAAGAAGAGCAAGGATTGAAATCAAGAAGTAAGGAAAAGAATTCGGCATGTATGCCTTGTGCTCCCAAGTTTCTCCAGGGATAGTGATTCACTTTATAAATAGGGATGAGATCACACATGCTAATCAGGATTTAAAGGAAACCCTGGGACAGCTCTGAGGGCAAGGTGCTCTGGGATGTTAGCTGTTGACTATAAGGAGAGAACGTCAGCATCTCCTCATGTGTCAGTAGTAACAGAGTGAAAGTCGGCGTGAACATGAGCGTGCCTCACCTGCTCTTTTTGACTTGTGTCTGGTGATCAGGGGAAATGTGGCTGCTAAGTACCTGTATTCTAGTGTGCACGAGGGTAGTTGTTGCTCGGTCTCTCAGTCGTGTCTGACTCTGTAACCTCATGGACTGCAGCAACCAGGCTTCTCTGTCCTTCACTATCTCCCAGAGGGTGATCAAACTCGTGTCCATTGAACTGAAGATGCCATCCAACCATCTCATTCTCTGTCCCCTCCTTCTCCTCCTGCCTTCAGTCTTTCCCAGCAGCAGGGTGTTTTATCAGTGAGTTGGCTTTTCACATCAGGTGGCCAAAATATTGGAGCTTCAGCTTCAGTCCTTCCAGTGAATATTCAGGGTTGATTTCCTTTAGAGTTGACTGGTTTGAGGGCAATTACTTCATAAGAATTTCCAGTTGGTGTAAAAAAATCCAAAGATAAAAGATGATAAGAAAGATGAACCAAATGAAGTAATTAGCTAAATATCTGTGACTAACAGAAGCCACAGGATGATTGTCCTGAATTTTTACTGTGAAATACTTATCTGCAATATTTAAAGGACTTAATAGAATTTTATTTTAAAGCCATGACATTAGCACAGTTAAGCCAATCAATGCATTTTAATAGCCTTTTAAAGGTGCCTTTTTAATTGTGCTCTGTGGGAGGGAAAGGTACATGAAGACTGGAAAACATCTAAAAATGGCTTAGTCAGGTCTTTCAAAAATATTTGCGAGTGCAAATTTCTGGCTTTGTTTGATTGCCATGCAAGCAGGGTTAGAGTGTGAGATCTGAAAGGCTTATTCCCCAGTGGAACAACAAAGGCTTAACTCTTGTGCAGATTCTTTCAGTTTGGCACACTAGCAAAATATTGGAATCTGCACCATTTTCCCTTCAGAGCAACAAGAGTGAGTGAGTGCTGTGGTTTCTCTTGAGGAGAACCAGCTCTACAAGGAAGCTTTCTTGCCTTCCTCAGGGCCCAGAAGGGCCAGAGAAGTTCGTGTTCTTTCCAGCAGTCCTCTGATCTGACTGTTTGCCAGTGATAGCTTCAGTTTTTGTGGAATATGCCTAACATCTGGCTGAATAGCAAAAGTGCTATTAACATTCCAACTTGCTTGTTGGCACAATGCCTATGTGATTGGCAGAACCTTCACAGTCCATCTCCCCTTCTTTATAACTTACTTTCATGTGACGCTTTGTTGTTTAAACAATGCTTTTGTATATATTCTATGGGGAGCCCCACAAGCCATGTGATACAAGGAAGTATGATTAGTTTCTCTTTTATAAATGTAGAAACTGAAGCCTGGAAATGTGGAGAAGTTTACCCAAGATTAGTTCAACAAATTCAGCCAACATTCACAAGTACTGTGGAGTGCTTTTTGTATCCCAGGGAGTTTTCAAAATGATTATTTTTTAGCTTCTGTTAACAAACCAGCGAGCCACATATCTACCATATCTTCTCACTTGTTCTGTCTCTATGTGTCCAGTGCTGTTTCCATGAAATCAGGTTGTCTCTTGCCTGTCATGTGGAATTATCTGAAGAATTTACCTCTTTAAAATTTTCCAATCCAAGTATCTAGTGGTTCAGAGTTGCATCATAAAGACAGAGTGTGGTAGAGATAACTTGGGGGGATGAATTAACCAATAGAAAAGAATATTTGGTATTGCTTTTTGTTTTGATTGGTTTCTGAAAGAGGAGCATGTAATTTGGGGAATGTGTTTTTCCAATCATTTCACTACGCTATTTCATCACAGTACAGTGTGCTGCCTTATGGGTCTGCTCTTCTCAGTTCCAGCCAGAGGCCATCAGTGTACACACACAATAGAACAAACTGAATGAGGTGTAGAGAGGGACTGGAGAAGAGGGCAAGTGCCTGGGTACTGGGCCACCATGGCCATCTGTGGCCAGCCAGGGACTACACCAGTTGATTTTAAGACCTTTATATTTGGCCCTATATTTGGCTAGTCCTATTAGCAAGTGATATGCTTGATAGGTTGTTGTTTTCCTTCATTTCCTAGAGAAAATGTCCTCTAAGCTTTTCCATGTGAAGCAAAAGGAATAGATTGTCCCCCTCTGTGTCTCAGTGAGGTTTGCCTGACCGTCCTCCATGACAAGTGAATAGGAACCAGAAAGTAGGAGTAGCCATCAGGAAGGGTATTGAAAGCAAGTGAGGATCTATCCTAGCAGAAGAGCATGTTGTCGTCTCAGAGAGCTGAGTTAGCGCGCAAGCTCTGCTGTGCAATCCTTAGACAACCTTTAAAGAGACTCTGCTTCCATATAGTAAAATTGATCTAATAATGCCAATTTTAATTGGCTGTTTTAAGGGTTACATGAGATAATATACACAAAGAGTTAAGTAGAGTGTGTGGTATACAGCAGGTACTCAATAATGGTCACAACTTCTGCCCCTGTTATTGGCACTTGGACTGCCACTAGTTGCAATTAGAACAGAGAGCAGAAACCAGGTGCAGTCTGCCGCATGTCCCATCCTCTTGGATCCTGTTCTTGAGGGTGGAACTGGCAAGACTTCTATCAACAAAAGCACAGTTAGAAACTCGTGCCTCAAATATTTCCACTAAAGAGGTAGGCACTCTAAGGATTTTACCAATAATATTTTAAAATTGGTTTTGCCTGGAGGCTACAACAGGCGCTACAATTTGAGATTCCAAATATGTTCTCGGGTGCAGTTCAAGTGTTCTACCACTGTGATGACGACCTTAGTGTTTTGAACTCCAGTTAGCCTTGTGCTAAATGGAAGTATGTCTCAATACAATCGAAATGGTAGAAATGTTTGAATGATACAGCCCAAATAATCAGTGGATGATTTCTTATCTGTTCCTTTCCCCCATCTCCATCATAAACACATCTCTCTTGTTCTCTTTGTAATAAATACTTTGGTTCAGGGAAGACACAACCAGGACTTTTTTCTGAGCATCTATTGTATGTCAAGCATTGACCCATTTAGGGAAATGCTTGGGTTCCCACAGGCATTGTAATGGAGAGCACATGAATCATGGATTCATATATGATCTGGCAGCATGAGAACTTTGTAAGTGGAAACTACACTAGTAAGCAAAGAGGTAAATCCATCTCTGTACAATGAGAAAGACTTAGTTTGGAATACTGCACCGTGGCCTGGGGACCGTGTTATTAGCAAGTTGGAAATGTACTGGAGAATGTTCAGAGAAAAGCAACAAAGGTGATTAGCGGGCAGAATGACTAATTTATGAAGACTTACACAATAAAACATGTATTCTTGGATCCATGAAGACTTCAGGAGAAATGTGATCACTATCAACAACTCTCTGAAGGTTATGAATACCCCAGAGGCAACTTGGAGGTGTTTAGCCTGATATTTGACATGGTAACAAGGAATCAGAGGATGGCAAATTCAACCTGTGGATCAGAGAAGTATGAGGCTAGCAAATCTATCTATGCCTATTGACAGAAAGTAGCTTCCAAGGGCAACATCTTTAACCTATTGTATTTCCTATATATTTTTAGGCAGTTGAATTATGTGTAATTATTTGCTGTCTCCTTATGTCCAGGGATTTTATGTCTGTTTCCTATTTACACACACCTTCCCTGAAGATGTCAAGGATGAAATACTCGTTTTTTGTTTTTACCTTCCACTTCAAAGGCTTGAAGATAAAAGCAGTTGAATCATGGGTGAATTATTTTTTTAAACCAAAGTTTGCATGCTTAACCTTTGTTGAAGGTCATTGTTGTACTACAGGATTTTGTTCCTATGGAAAGGCAGATGGGTGAATCTTTATAAAACTATCCATCAGTGACTTGAGCAACAGTTCTACATAATACAGGCACACACACACACACGATACAATATAAAATTTTCAAAAATATAAAATCAGTTTAGGGGTAGACTCCAATCCCTTGCAACTGTATTTATTCTAGGCTCCTGAAAGGGGCTATTTTAACTATAAGGTAAAAGTATAATTATCCAGTGGGACTGGGCCTAAAGTTTGGGCCACAGAAAACCCCAGAGGAGCCGGATCCTGTGGACTAACTGGGCTGTTTCCTCTCAGCATTGCTCACTGTAAATGCAGGTAACTGTCTCCAGTGCAAGACTGCCATTGACTCTATCAAAATGCTTGTTGGCTTCATAAACCTGACTTGTGTTAATGATCTGACTGTTCCCAGGCAGTGATTCCATGTCTGAGTTGAGGCTAGTTTGGGGGCATGGGTTAAGGGCACAATCCAGGCTAAGACTGTACGTTTGGTCCATCTCTCTGGCTATAGTTATTTATTGGCTTAGGGAGAAGTGTGTGACCTGAGCTGGGACTCAAAAGACATTTTCTGAGAATGCTGCCATCAGATCTTCTCTTTCTGGTTGGTGCAGCATGCAGATAAAAACTGGAACTGCTGGGGTAAATTTTGCTATCATGATGTGGGCTAGCCTGAGAGTGAGGCCTGTGTGTGGACAAATGGAAAGCCAGCCGAAAATCACAGGGCAGTGGGGCCAGAGGCCTCATGACAAAATCATATTTGGATCAAGTGCTACCATCTCTGTTGTTTTCAGTTATCAGAGATAATAAAAGCCCCTTATTCTTTAAGCAGTTCTGAGCTGGACTTATTCCCCTATTACACGAAAAGTGAAAGTGAAAGTCTGTCAGTTGTGTCTGACTCTTTGGACCCATGGACTATGCAGTCCATAGAATTCTCCAGACCAGAACACTGGAGTGGGTAGCCGTTCCCATCTCCAGGCGAGCTTCCCAACCCAGGGATTGAACCCAGGTCTCCTACATTGCAGATGGATTCTTTACCAACTGAGTCACAAGGGAAGCCCAAGAATACTGGAGTAGGTAGCCTATCCCTTCTCCAGCAGATCTTCCTGACTCAGGAACTGAACTGGGGTCTCCTGCATTGCAGGCAGATTTTTTTACCAACTGAGCTATCAGGGGAGCCCTTATGACATGAAGAATTGCTACTTGCCCGAGTACCAAGAATATCTGAGTTTCAGTCTCAGGTCTAGCTGTTCAAACTCGGTTAAGTCACTTATGTTCCGTGTGCCTTAGTTTCCTCCTGTGTAAAATAAGGATGAAGATGCCCAGCTCTCAGAATCAATATGAAAGTTAATGAATGTTCTGTATATCTGTGTCTCTTATGCTGTCTCGCATACAGGGTTATCATTACCATCTTTCTAAATTCCATATATATGTGTTAGTATTCTGTATTGGTGTTTTTCTTTCTGGCTTACTTCACTCTGTATAATTGGCTCCAGTTTCATTCACCTCCTTAGAACTGATTCAAATGTATTCTTTTTGACTCTGTGGGAAAGGGAGAGGGTGGGATGATTTGGGAGAATGGCATTGAAACATGTATAATTGCCGGGGTCCAGCCCCGGTGGATCCACAGTGATTCGAAGGTGAGGACGGAGTAGGCGTCCTG
Source organism: Nanger dama (assembly GCA_917880005.1). NCBI lineage: Eukaryota > Metazoa > Chordata > Mammalia > Artiodactyla > Bovidae > Nanger > Nanger dama. Next base: position 20,894,797 of record CAKJTW010000010.1, read on the forward strand.
GAAAAACTTATTTAATTACAGATATAGAGAGAGATTAGAAGCGGATAGTGTAGTAGGAAAATTAGTAGAGAAAAAGAGGCTGAATGACTGGTTTAAGTGGAATACTAATCACCACCTATGTAGGCCACAGGTGTCTTTCCGTTCTCCCGAAGGACAGGAGGCCTCCCCGGTCCGATCTTAGAAGCCCAGGCAGAGTTAGTAGGCTTGGTGCGTACCCCCATACCAGATGGGAATTCAGCCAGGAAAATGGGGAGCAAGAAAGAAACGACACAGGGGAATCAGTCTTTCCAGAAACTGATCCCATTTCTTTATTTTTCAGGTTTGTTTATATACCTTTTGTTATACACAGGGATGAATACAGAGTCATGCGGGGGTCAGCAGACCTGACCCTTGTCACAATCAGGTGCTTCATATAAAATTATACAAAGGTTTCTTATCTATTCATCTGCTGATGGACATCTAGGTTGTTTCCATGTCCTGGCTATTAAAAAGAAAAAATTTGAATCAGTTCTAATGAGATGGTTGAAACTGGAGCTGATTATACAGAGTGAAGTAAGCCAGAAAGAAAAATACCAATACAGTATACTGATACATATATATGGAATTTAGAAAGATAGTAATGATGACCCTGTATGTGAGACAACAAAAGAGACACAGAGGTATAGAATGGACTTTTGGCCTCTGAGGGAGAGGGAGAGGGTGGGATGATTTGGGAGTATGGCATTGAAACATGTATACTATCATGTAAGAAATGAAGCGCCAGTCTATGTTCAATACAGGATACAGGATGCTTGGGGCTGGAGCACGGGGATGATCCAGAGAGATGATATGGGGTGGGAGGTAGGAGGGGGCTTTGGCATTGGGAGATCGTGTACACCTGTGGCTGATTCATGTCAATGTATGGCAAAACCAATACAGTATTGTAACACAGAATAAAGTAAAACTAAAATTAAAAAAAAAATTATACAAAGGTCTTATGGGTTTTTATATCATCTTTTGGCCATGAGGTCTGCTGACATTTTATGGCCCTTTCTGATACTGGTCAGTTAACCAGAAAACTTATTTTTCCAGGGGTGATTTTTTCTTAAGTCTGGCGCCACCCTCCAAATAAAGTTGCATTCCTATAGGGTGAGGGTGTAGTAAGTTACAACTAGGAAAAGAATTTACTTAAGGTTTAACATGATTAATATTAAAGGTTAATACTTATTTTTCTTATATGCTTAAAGGTTAATACTTATTTCTCCTATATGCTAGTTATATTCATTATAAGGGCAGGGAATATGGAGATTTAGCAGCAAACATCAGCCCAACAAATGAAAACCCTTCACCAATGTTCCCTTTACGATCTAGTTAGTCTTAAGATAGTGATAAGGTTACATTTTTGCACAGCAAGGACACAGTACAAAGTACAGTGGTCTATAACAAAAGAGAAAATTCATTAACTCAAAAGTATAGTATTGCTAACATCAAAAACTACTATATTTTTCTTTTCTATATTCCAAATACATTGATTAATATATTCCCAGGTGCCTAAGGATATGGAAGCCTGGTGGCAATCAAATGAGAAAAGCCCTATGCTAATACTCCAAACTCTCTGTGCTGTTTATGGTTGAGAGGTTGTCACACAAGCTAGTCTGTCAGCAGAGAGGTTTGACCTGAGACACCCTTGTCATACCCAGGGCAGGGAATTAGCAGTAATTATTGACAGGACAAATGAAAAAACCCTTCACCAATATAATTCCTAATCAACCCACTAATACTATACTAATAATTTTCTAACTTCTCAAAAGAGTCTGTATTTAGAAAGTTTTAAAGCATCTTGTGTCTCTCACAGTTGGGGGGTTGTAAACAATCACATGCGGCCGGACGAACCTATACAGGCAGGCTAGATAACCTTCAGAGTTCCTAAGTTGAAACACTCTTGTCACGCCCAGGAATTTTTATTAACCGGAGCTGCAAGTTAACTCCTTCTCCGAGAGAAATGATTATGAGGGAGAGCTCCCGTAAAGTACTCTGGTTTTGGGGGTAGATGCTCAGGAACAGGGGGTTTCCTGAGGCTTGATCACACCTTTGCGTATGCCAAGCTTCTTTCCTCATGACCTTTGCCATGGGCGGAGTTCCTTATGCTGGTCCCCAGCAATAATATATAAGAAAGGAATCGCCAGTCTAGGTTCAATGCAGGACACAGGATGCCTGGGGCTTGTGCACTGGGATAACCCAGAGGGATGGTACAGGGAGAGAGGAGAGAGAGGGGTTCAGGAGTGGGAACTTATGTACACCTGTGGCAGATTCATGTTGATGTATGGCAAAACCAATACAGTATTGTAAAGTAAAACAAAAAATAAAATTGGAGAAAAAAAAAGAATTTCTACACTCAAAAAAAAAAAAGTTAATGAATGGAAAGTACTTTGTTAACTGTGAAGTGCCAGGTGAAAGTGCGACATTATTTTATTGAGGGTTTCAGGGAGGAAGTAATATGTACACTAGGGACAGGAGAAGAGGTTAAGTTTTTGTAGAGTTAGTGGGGAAGGATGAACTGAACAGATCAACTTGGTCTAAAGCTAAGAATGCAGCTGAGTATGAATCATTTGTGTAAAAGGAAAGCAACTGCCTTAGTAGTTCCTGATGAGAAGCTTTGGGGAATAAGGTGCATGATAGTTCCTTTGTATTTTGGGTTTGTTCATTTTTCATTTCATTTATCAAAGGAGAAATATACTCTCATAACTCCATTTAGTGTTATTCCTCCTGCCTAAATACTTGTATTCTATTGAAGTTACTCAATACATGTAGTGTCTCCAGCTTCCCTCTCCAAGATGACTTTCTTTCCCTCTTTGAAACTTTTATTCTTATCTCAGATACTATATGTTCTAATTTTTTAATTAAAATTAAAAACATTTTTAATTAAAATTTTTTTATTTCTTACTTTTGATTCTTTTCACCCACATCTCCTACCCTCACTTCCTATCTCCGGCAACCACCAAACCTACTCTTTCTAAGTATCTGTGATCTTTTTTTTTTTTGATTCCACATAAAAAGAGATCAGACAGTATTTGTCTTTCTCTGTCTCATTTATTTCACTGAGCCTAAGGCCTTCCAGGTCTATCCATGTTGTCGAAATAGCAAAACTTCATTTCTTTTTATGATTGAATAATAGTCCATTGTGAATATGTGCACAGTTTCTTTATTCATCCATTGAAGGACCCTAAACTTGTTTCCCTAGTTTGACTGTTGTAAACATTGCTGCAGTGAACATGGAGCTGCAGATATCTTTTAAGTGGAATTTCTGGATCATATGGTACTTCTATTTTAAATTATTGAGGAACCTCCATATTGTTTTCCATAGTGGCTGCACCAATATACATGCCCACCAACAGTGCACAAAGGCTCACTTTCTCTACACCCTCAATAATGCTTGTTATTTGTTGTCTTTTTGATTACAGAATTCTAACAGTTGTGAGATGACATCTCATTGTGGTTTTGATTTGCATTTGCCTGATGGTTGATGATATTGAGCATCTTTTCATGTATCTGTTGGCCATATGTCTATCTTCTTTGGAAAAATGACTATTCAGATATCCTGCCCATCTTTAAATCAGATTGCTTTTATTGAGTTATATGAGTTCTCTGTATACTTTGGATATTAACTGCTTATTACATACATGATTTGTAAATATCTTTTCCTATTCAGTAGATTGTATCTTTATTTTGTTGATGGTTTCCTTTGCTGTGTAGAAGCTTTTTAGTTTGATGTAGTCTCACTTGTTTATTTTTGCTTTTATTACTTTTACTTTTGGTGTCAGATTAAAAAAATATTGCCAAGACCTATATCAAGGAGCTTGCCACCTATGTTTTCTTCTAGTAATTTTATTAAATTAAAGCCTTTAGTCCATTTTTTAAATATTTGGAATTTTTTCTTTTTTATTGAAGCATAGTTTCTATAGAGTATTATATATTGACATATGTATGATGTAGTGATTCATAATTTTAAAGGTTATACTCCATTTATAGTTATTATAAAATATTGGCTATATTCCCCATGTTGTATGATATATCCTTGTACCTTACTCTATGTCTAATAATTTGGACCTCTTAATCACCTGCTCTTTTATTGCTCCTTCCCCTTCACTCTTCCCACTGGTAGCCACCAGTTTGTTCTCTGTATCTATGAGTCTGCTTCCTTTTTGTTATATTCACTGGTTTATTATATTTTTTAGATTCCACATATGAGTAATATCGTATAGTATTTCTCTTTCTCTGTCTGACTTCACTTAGCATAATCCCTTCCAAGTCCATCTGTGTTCCTGCAAATGGAAAAATTCATTTTCTATGGCTGAGGAATATTCCACTGTATACATATCTTCTTTATCCGTTCATCTGTTGATGGACACTTAGGTTGCCTCCATGGCAATTGCAAATAATTCTACTATCAATATTGGGGTGTGTGTATCTTTTTGAATTAATTTCTTTTTTTTTTTTAATGATATATTCCCAAGAGTGGAATTGCTGGGTCATATGGTAGTTCTACTTTTTGAGAAATCTGCATACTGTTTTCCACAATGGCTGCACCAATTTACATTTCTACCAACAGTGTTTGGAGGTTTCCTTGTCTTCACATTCTCACCATCATTTGTCATTTGTGTTGTTTTTGATGATAGCCATTCTGATAGGTGTGAGGTGATACTTCACTGTGGTTTTGATTTGAACTTCCCTGATGATTAGTCATGCTGAGCAGCTTTTCATATGCCTGTTGGCCATCTGCATTTCCTTTTTGGGAAAATGTCTATTTCATTTTTCTGACTATTTTTAGATTGGGTTTGTGTTCTTGATATTGAGTTATATGAGCTGTTTATATATGTTGGATATTATCAGCCATATCATTTGCAAATATTTTTTACCATTCAGTAGAGACAAACTTTTCCCTTGTTAAAGCTGACCTTCTTTGGGGGTATAATTAATTTTAATGCACTGACATACTCTCAAAGACTTTCTTTTTCCTCTCCTTTTCAGGAGAGGATGAAGAAGACCTATAAAGAAAGGAGAAAATGAAAAAAAATTCATTCTATCATATGTGGATTCCCAGTTCTCTAATTAAGGGGAAAGAAAAATCAAACTCTTAATTTTTCTTAATTTGGATGAGAAAGTATATTGGGCAACAGACCTAATATTAATCACTAATTTTATTTCTCTCCCTCCTGCCTTGTTTTAAATTTAATAATGCTTTATGCTAAGTAATGGATAAAAACACATTTTAGTATTTTTTGTGATGCAATGGCAAAAATATTGCATTAAGCAAATATGAAATACCTGTTTATAACCACCTCTGCTAACATTTTTACACTAGGCTAGACCTTGTTAATTTTACCTGTTCATTTTCACTAGGTGACCCAGGTGTTCAAATCAAATCATTTTTTAATTAAAATATCTATTGTGGGCAAATGGAACCATAAAAATCAAGAAGGTGTTCTTAGTCAAAGGATAGCTGAAAATAATCAAATTGATAAAGCTGCAGACTCTAGGGATTTGGCATATTCATTTACTCTAATTCTTAAAATTCCAACTGGAAATTTCAAAGGACCACAGAGTAAGAGATGGACAAATGCGATTAAGTCACAGAATCACAGTATGTGTTCTTGGCCAAGATTCTTCTTTTTCAGCCCATACCTTGATGTATTTCATGTTCTGGATATGCAATTCGTGGACAGCTCCTGTGTGGCATTTGGGTTAAATTTTTCTGTGTGTGGGAAACACCTCTATTACATCCTCTCTGTGGCACTTTGAATTGAGCATTCTTCCTGGAGGCCAGGGTTGCTCATATGGGCTCAGGGTTCTGTTTGGTCAAAGAGAGCCCAGTGTTAGAATTTGGTCAGCAATAAACCACCATGTGATAAACAAGGATAATGTGATGATTCTATTCACTCCTTGGTCTGCCAGACCTGGGGCAAATCTCACTAGTGCAGGCTTCCTGGAAGGCTTTCAGTGTTTCCTGCTTCTGGCTGGAAACTCAGAGGATGCCAGCAGTGAAAAATAACAGGGTGGAGAAACATGCTCTTTTAATGTGTACCGGTGAGGTTTGGGGAACGAGATTTCATTTGTGGGTGGGTTTTAGTTTTAAATTGACCATTAATCTTCCTTTATGATTTTTAGGAAAAAGATACATTTTCAATCATATTTCTATTCATGTGTGATTCATACCATAGTATTAATTTCCAAAGTGGAAGCTTTATTTTCAAGGACGTACTTTTTTTCCTACTTGCCAAACTGTGCCAGTATTAGTTCTTAGACTCCAGGAAAAGATGCTTGTAAAAGCAGAAAACTAGATCAGATGGAAAATAGAGTCTTTGAAAATCAACTTGAGTACAGAGTGAAATGCTTAGTTGATATTATTTATATTTCAGGAGAATCAAATGGGAAGTAACAAAGGCCAACATGACCAAAGTGATACATACAAGTTCAAAATGCAGGGAAGTGAAAGTGTAAGTCACTCAGTCGTGTCCAACTTTTGCAACCCATGTACAGTCCATGGAATTCTCCAGGCCAGAATACTGGAATGGGTAGCCTTTTCCTTCTCCAGGGAATCTTCCCAACTCATTGATCTAATCCAAGTCTCCGGCACTGCTGGCTGATTCTTTACCAGCTGAGCCACAAGGAAAGCCCAAGAATACTGGAGTGGGTAGCCTATCCCTTCTCCAGTGGATCTTTCTGAACCCAGGGTCTCCTGCATTGCAGGCAGATTCTTTACCAACTGAGCTATCAGGGAAGCCCTTCAAATTGCAGGAGTCTGAAGGAATGATGGCATAATAGGTGGGATTATGGGATTGTGGTGCTTTCATTCAGAGAAAAACCAATCAATCAATTTTTCAGGACTGATGTCTAAAAACATTGTATATATGCACTTTCGAGCATACTTTGACTTAGAGTCTGTACGAAGGTCTAAATCTGCCAAATGACCTATTCATCTATGAATCTTGAAATACTGTTTCATTTTTAGTTTTCCTGTTCTTTTCAACTTTTTCTCTCCAGTTTTATGACTGACCATACTTTGACCATCCTGTGGAATTCATGAGACTATCTTCATGAGCTCTTCATTCTTTTCTTTTCTTTTTCCAGCTTTATCAAGATAATAATCGACATACAACATTGAATAAGTTTAAGGTATGCAATGTATTGATTTGATACACTTATTTTGAAATGATGACCACCATAGTGATAGCTAATACTTTCATCATATTACATAATGACCATTTTTTTCTTTTCTGAGAACACTTAAGATCTACTTTCTTAGCAACTTTCAAGTATGTAATATAGTAGTATTAACTATCAAAATGCCGATCATTGAATCTCCAGAACTTACTCATTTTTTAACTGTAAGTTTGTACCTTTGACGAATATCTCCCTATTTTCCCCACCACTATGAACTTGGTAACCACTCCTATCCTCTCTGTTTCTTTGAGACTGGCTTTTTGGAGTCCACATGTAAGTGATATCATTCAGTATGTGTCTTTCTCTTTCTGATTTGTTTCACTTAGCATAATATCCTCAAGTTTTATTCATGTTATTACAAATGGCAGAATGGAATCCTTGTTCTTAAATGATTCTCTGAAAGTATCTGGTTTTCATAAACAGTATGAAAGATATGGCTTGAGAATTCTTGCTTGTGAATTCACATCTTAATGATACTACATATAATTCCACAGAAAGATCTTTCTATTCCAGAAATGAATGATCCCATTGAATATTAAGTTGTTTCCAACTGGTCAGTAATTCATAAGGGGAGAAGGTTTGGAGAACATAACTTTTGTCATGGAGAGGTAAGGAAATCCAACTCTAGATGGAGGTATATGGGAAAGAATTATTGGTTTATGTTAAGCATTTCTAAATAGCATGCTGCTGCTGCTAAGTCACTTCAGTCGTGTCCGACTCTGTGTGACCCCATAGATGGCAGCCCACCAGGCTCCACCATCCCTGGGATTCTACAGGCAAGAACACTGGAGTGGGTTGCCATTTCCTTCTCCAATGCATGAAAGTGAAAAGTGGAAGTGAAGTTGCTCAGTCGTGTCCGATTCCTAGCGACCCCGTGGACTGCAGCTCATCCCGTCTATGGGATTTTCCAGGCAAGAGTACTGGAGTGGGTTGCTGTTGCCTTCTCCATCTAAATAGCATAACTAGAGACTAATAAGTCAGAGTTGCTGGAAGGAGACTGTCCACACATCACACAGAGATTTTCTAACAGTTGAAAGTATTGAAAAAGAATGGGTCAAGAAACCAAAATTTAAAAAGACACTGTATTCCAATGTTCATCGCAGCATTGTTTACAGTAGCTAGGACATGGAAGCAATGTAGATATCCAATGACAGATGAATGGATCAAGAAGCTGTGGTACATATATGGAATGGAATGTTACTCAGCCATAAAAAGGAACACATTTGAATCAGTTCTAATGAGGTGGATGAACCTAGAGCCTATTATACAAAGTGAAGTAAGTCAGAAGGAGAAAAATAAATATTGTATACTAACACATATAAATGGAATCTAGAAAGATAGTACTGATAAAAATTATTTTCAGGACAGCAGTGGAGACATGGAAATAGAGAACAGAGTTTTGAACAGACTTATGGACTCAGTGGGTTGGGGGAAGGAAGGGTGGGACGTATGGAGAGAGTAACATGGAAACATACAACACATATGTAAAATAGATAGCCAATGAGAATTTGTTGTTGTGACTCAGGGAATTCAAACCAGGGCTCTGTAACAACCTAGAGGGCTGGGATGGAGAGGGAGGTTCAAGAGGGAGGAGACATATGTTTACCTATGGTTGATTCATGTTGATATTTGCCAGAAACCAACACAATACTGTAAAGCAATTATCTTTCAATTAAAAATAAATAAATTAAAAAAATTTAAAGGAATGGGTCACTTTCTGGTAATGTGGCCAATGGGGTCTAGAAAGACTGTTTGCCAGATAGGGCTCTTGTATGGAGGGGAGTGGATAATCATTAAAGAAATGGAGGAATGAACTTCAGAATGGGTTGTAAGAAGCTGGGCATATAGATGTTTTATCACTGAAGCTGGGAAAGATAATCTGGAAAAATGAGGCTGGTGCTAGGGGCATATGGGATAAAGGCCAGTCACTAATTAGTCTGTGAGGCCCGAGTAAATAATGGATATATATCATTTTTCCAAAATCTTGCCTTACTGCCTAATGAGTATATCTGACTTTTCTAACTCAAAGAATCTGTGAACAGAACACATATTCCTGGTGCACTTGAAAAACCACCCAAGCCCACCGGGCCTCTATTTTGTTCCTAAGACCTCTTTTTGGACGTCACCCTCTCAGTAAGGTTATTTGGAACTCTTTTGACCTCATTATTGGAACTTTTCCAAGTGTCTTTGATGTAGGGGGGGGGGGAAAACCAGATAATAATACCACCAAAACTAAAATCACAACAGCTCAATTTATTATAGGATGTATTTCTCACAAGAGACAAAAACAGCATCAGTGAAGAGCAATTACAGGAGGCTCACAGTTGTTGCAGAGCCAGTTCAACAATTCTTAGAGCTGGCTTCATGCAAACAGCTGAAGAATAGTAGTTAGATGATTTTCTTCATGTTCTTGTAGGGGAGGCTGTGTCTCATCTGATGTCGTTTGCACTAAAGGAGCACTGTTAATGACATCTATACCAAATATCAGGTCAATAAATTGCTTCCCTTCATTAATCTGAGTGTCGATGTCTACACTAATGATGTTTATACAGAAGAAGGTCTCCAAGAAAGATAATAAGGACCTGTTTGTAGTGGACATGTGATGGTGGCCCCATTAAAAAAAGCAAATAATAGGTGGTCTCTTGACTCTCGTGAATCAAAATCACTTCACTTATTCATTCTTTCACTCTGTATTTATTCTTTGAGTGACTTCTCTGAGCCCAGCACTGTACTAGGTCGTTACAAGCAATGAACAAAAACCTTCACAGAGCTTATTGTCAGCAGGGAAACAGAAATCATCACCCACATATATAATGGACTGTGAGGGCCATTAAAGAAAAATACAGATTTCTTTGGAAGAACTGAACAAGGGAAACAAGTTTAGATGGCATTTGACCGTTTTCTCCAGAAAGCTCTGAGCTTCAGGTTGGAAAAGCTTACAGTCTTATATGGGTGATGGTGGGTCACTTTGGGAGTCTTTGTTGTTTAGTCACTCAGTTCTGTCCAACTCTTTTGTGACCCCATGGACTATAGCTTGCCAGGCTCCTCTGTCCATGGGATTTTTCAGGTAAGAATGCTGGAGTGGATTGCCATTTCCTTCTCCAAGGGGTCTTCCCAACCCAGGTATCGAACCCATGGCTCCTGCCATGTCTCTGGCATTGCAGAAGGAGTCTTTGCTGCTGAGCCACTGGAGTCTAGGTAGGAATGAATGCTGTGCCTCCATAACCATCAAATCTGTGTATGATTCTCAAGAAAGTGAAAGTTTCCTTATCTCAACTATTAAATAATGGAGTTCTGGTGAGATGCTTGTGGATGACAACGACCATTTGTGTAATTAACAACAGGTTCACTGTGTGTCTCTAGGTAACTGTGTAATATTCAGACTCACCCCCTGCCACTCTCAAGCTTTAGGTGGATTTAAAAATGCCTTGTCCCCATGATGCCACACTGACTATCAGTGTACATTGCTTCATGTATAAGCTGGGGCTGCTTCTGGACAGAGTATTTTTTCTCTGAATTCTGCTGTCTGTGAAGTGACCCAGCTGATTCAGGTGTTCTCGAGCTTTCTGGACTCAGCCTGACAATGACATCAAAGACCCTGAGTCTGACTGGTTGTCAGGAGATGCAGATGTGAAGAGTACTCTGGTTTAGCACCACCTACAGTTACGCTAATTCAGGAGGAGCAAATGCATGTCCAAGAAAATGCTACTCCCTGCTGGAAACATACCAGCACCTGCAAAGCTCATAAAAATAGCATAAGAATAGACCTTCCATTTGTGCCTTTATCCTACTGAGTCAGGGAGCAGATACTAGGATGTGTCATCATCTGACTGAACTGTACCATCATTCCTGAAATGTTCATTACTGAAACGCATGCTTCCTTCTCCTCACTGATTACATTATTTGAAATCTTGTATGTCAGACACTTTTAAATTCTATCTATCATCTATTTTTTCCTTTAGGATCTTACTTAATTCTCACAACTGATCCCCAGAATGTATCTTCCAAACACAGGAATTTTCAAATTTAACCTCATTATAAGAGAAGATATTTTCCAGTTTCCAAAAGGAAAGAATTACTCGTTTCATAAGTTAGGTTTCCCCTCTCGTACTTGCCCAGCTGTGTCTTAGAATATTATTCAGAATTTGACTGCCGTGTGTTGGCTTCAAAGGTAGGAGGAAGCCAGCATTGTTTGGGGGAGTCTGTCACGTTCTTAAGTTCACAGGTGCTTAGTCACATAACAAACAGCGGTATATATGTGTTTCCCAACAAGGTTCCAGGGTTGAGAGTGACTGTTAGCTTCATGAGGACAAGGATTATAACCCGTTTTATAATACTGCTTTTTTATAATGCATTTACTACACTCACTGGAAAATGCCTGTTACATAGTAAGGACTCAATAAATGTTTATTGAGTAAAAAAAGATATTTTGTTGAATAAAAAGGAAAATCAGGGTTTTCTAATTGGAACTGCTTCTAAATTTAATATTTCTAATTTAGCCCTTGGTTTAGTTAGAAAGGAAATAGTGTTTGAAAGTCTCATAGAGCTGAGTAGGTAAGTGGTTGCTTAAGAACTAAATATTTTGCATTGATTCATTGAAGGTAAGTGAAACAAGCAAAAGTCACCAGGTGACCTTAATACTTCAGTTATGTGCTCATCTGTGTTTTGCTATCATGCATGTCACCTGAAAATTTATCTCCTCTGAATCTTCTTCTGCTTGGCATTCACGGTGGTGGTGAAGACAAGGGATGTCGTCAAGGCATTTGTGAACATACTTGATGTCTTTCAGCGTAGCCATTGTAGCCTGGAATCCTCAGTGCCAACAAGGTGTCATCAGCCCCCAGTATTTTATGAGCCTTTTAAAAGGGTGAGTATCCAGGGAAGATACTTGTGCTGTTTGTCAGGGCGCTGTGCAATAACTACTTTGAGGAGCTGCTTCTTGGACTGAAATCAAATTGCAATGGCTCCACACAGCAGATGGAGGTTTTAATATCAGTCCAGTCCCTCACCCACAGAAAACACTATTAATAACCAGGTAAAAGCCTTTGTGTATAAGCCGATTCCACTTACAGTTATATCATGTCAGGTGAATGTCAATGTTCGGTCTTGTGTTAGTCATAATGACGGCTAATATGATCCATACAGGAAAATAGATGGGGTGGGAAGGATTACAGAGTTAAAAATCAATCAGGGCTTTCTCATACATTTCTATGCTTTTGTGGCTGGTTATCAAAGTTTCAAGATTGATTTTTTTTGCTTTAGTAATCAATCCTTCACAGCCTTTTCCTCCTCCTCCTTCTCCTACCCTAATTTTTTTTTTAACATGTAGACAAGAGTTAAATTCTTTCTCTAGATAAATACAGAGAGGCATTCTTTGCCCCAGAGGGAATATTTATCACAGGAGAGATTTATCTAGTTTTGGAGCAGAGCTAGAAAGTTGTGCATGCTACTGTACCAGACAGGCAAGATATGGAGGTTGATAAGCATGAAGTAGTTTGTTCTTTTCAGAAATAAGTTCTTTATACTTGGATGTTTGGTATTTTATTTTCATCAGCAAAGCAGAGGCTCAGTTTATAATCTCCAAAGGAAATCCGGTGTTAACATTTATACAGCGAGACATGTCAGCATGAAACACCTGCATCTTCAAGCACTAAATGGAGCGACAGATCATGTATCTTTGACTTCGAGATATATGATATATATGTGTGTGTGCGCGCGCACGCATATTCACCAAGGTTCTAAGACACAAGATGAGAGTGCTAACTTGATACAGAACAGCTCGGTGGGGAAGCCATATATCTGCTACTCCTCAGAATTTAGATCTTTGTGGTTAAAAAACACTAAAAATGTAGGTAATCATCTCAGAATAGGTTGACAGTAGTTTGATGAGGGGTGAAAAGGAGAGAGAGTGGGACTTAGAGATGGTCAAGAAGTAGGACAGGAGGCCTGTGATGGGCGCGCCTGAGGAGCTGGGAGGGGCCCAGTGTGTCAGCCCAGCTTGTGCTGTGGAGGTACTGTTGCTTGCACAGCAGTGGGTGGCTAGGAGAGCTGACACGGAGTAACCGCGCTCCATAGGTGTGCAGAACATAGGAACCTGGAAGGGGAGATTCATTCATTCGCCAACCACAGTCTTACATTAAATAGACACTATACAAGTTATTGTAAACCCAGAACTTGGATGCAAGGAGATAAACCTCACAATTGATGGATGCAAAACACCTGGTACCTCTAAGCACGGAGGCAGACAGGAAGCTTTAGGGTTCAAGGTTGACACTCTGGGGAACAGGGTAATAAGAACAATCCAGGAGCTTTCTCCACAGTACCCCCCGACACATCCTGCACTTAATACCTTGTTTGCCCCTCTAGAATCACTCATTTTCTTTCACGCTGTATAGGACAATCACTGGACTTGCTTTCCCTCTGGCCAACAGTGAGTTCTGATAGGAGGTTGGAGAGAAGGATGGTGTTGGCATGTTTATTCCCATCAGTGGCCTTCTAAAGTGGTAACATAGCCTGGGACTGGCTATGCCCTCTGCCCAAAGGTCGGAGCTTCTCTTGAGGCAGCCAACTTGGCACACTTTCTCTTTCTGGGTTCCGGTAGCCTCACTTCCCATTTCCTTCGGGTTTCAGGTTAAAAGTCAGGCTACTGTCTATCCCTTACAGTTTCCTTATACTCAGTCCACCCACACATTTGTAAATTGTTCATGTTAATCTTCCCTCAGATTATCTTGATTTTGACACTGCCTCCTGCTACCACCCAGCCTGATACATATCCTAGTTCCATCGCAGATCTCTCTCCATCTCTTCTGCTACCACCCAGTCCTGTAAGGTTACTGCACCAGCCTCCTAACTCACTGCCTCATTTCACTTTTGTGTTCCTATAGCCTACTCATGGGGTTCTGTGGTGGTTCAGCGGTAAAGAATCCACCTGCCATGCAGGAGCTGCCCGTTCAACCCCTGGGTTGGGAAGATCCCCTGGAGAAGGAAATGGCAACCCACTCCAGTATTCTTGCCTGGGAAATTCCATGGACTGGGGTCACAAAGAGTCAGACACAACTGAAGAGACTGAACAAAGCCTACTATTACGTGGCAACCAAAACAATCTTTTAAAAAATGTAAATAGGATCATAACAATCTCCTGCTTAAAGCCCTTAAATGACTGCCCATCACTTTTATAAAATACAACGTTCTTATCCTGACTTGGGATACTTTTCATGGAAGAATCCCTTCTTTCTATTCTGGCCTCATTGATGACTACACTCCGCCTCAAAACTATGTTCCAACTACCCTGGCCTTCTCTGATCACCAAAATACTCCAATGATTTTCCTCTCTGAACATTAAATTAGCTGCTCTTACCAGCCAAATCTCGGAAAGGTCATTCATGACCCTCCAAGATAATGTGGCCAAGCAGTCATTTTTCCATGACATTATCTCTACTTACTACATAGCTTCCTGCCTAACTGCTTCTTTCTATCTATTCATCTATCCATCCTCCCATTAGAATCTAAGCTCTACTGGAGCGGGGAACTTGTCTTGTTCTGTACTCTATCTCTACCACACCACACAGTATCTGACATATAGTTGGCACTCATATGCTTATTGAATGAATGGATAAGTTCAGTTCAGTCACTCAGTCGTGTCCGACTCTTTGCAACCCCATGAACTGCAGCACACCAGGCCTCCCTGTCCATCACCAACTCCCGGAGTCTACCCAAACCCATGTCTATTGAGTCAGTGATGCCATCCAACCATCTCATCTTGTCATCCCCTTCTCCTCCTGCCCTCAATCTTTCCCAGCATCAGGGTCTTTTCAAATGAGTCAGCTCTTCACATCAGGTGGCCAAAGTATTGGAGTTTCAGCTTCAACATCAGTCCTTCCAATGAACACCCAGGACTGATCTCCTTTCAGATGGACTAGTTGGATCTCCTTGCAGTCCAAGGAGAATTAACACCACAGTTCAAAAACATCAATTCTTTGGTGCTCAGCTTTCTTCACAGTCCAACTCTCACATCCATACATGACCACTGGAAAAACCATAGCCTTGACGAAATGGACCTTGGTTGACAAAGTAATGTCTCTGCTTTTTAATATGCTGTCTAGGTTGGTCATAACCTTCCTTCCAAGGAGCAAGCATCTTTTAATTTCATGGCTGCAATCACCATCTGCAGTGATTTTGGAGCCCCCCAAAATAAAGTCAGCTACTGTTTCTGCTGTTTTCCAATCTGTTTGCCATGAAGTGATGCCATGAATGAATGGATAAATGAATGGGCAAATAAGAGGACCAGTCCTATAAGGAATAGAGAGTAAACCTAGTTTCTAAGACAGAAATTCAAGCAGGAAATATGCAAGGATTGGGCAACTAGAGCTGTAATACTCTTTAATAAGTGAAAGTTGCTCAGTCGTGTCCGACCCTTTGAGACTCCAGGGACTGTAGCCCCCCAGGCTCCTCTGTCCATGGGGATTCTCCAGTTAAGGATACTGGATGGGTTGCCATGCCCTCCTCCAGGGGATCTTCCCAACCCAGGGATCAAACCCAGTTCTCCTGCATTGCAGGCGGATTCTTTACCAACTGAGCCACCAGGGTAATACTCTTTAGGACCAGATAGAAACTGTTTTGTTTTGTTTGATGGAGGGTCTGGAGGTTATGTGGTAATGGTCAGATAAGAACTCTAGAGTCATGCTGGGATCAGAGTTCTTCATTTTTTGTGTGTGTGTGCCATAGACCCTTTGAAAGTTTGATGAAGTCAATAAATCCTTTCTCATAAAACTATGTTTAATGCATAAAATAAAATCTCTAGAATTATAAGAAAAATGAATCATATTGAAACACAGTTATAAAATGTTCTAAAATTATGGTTAGTATTACATTTGCTTTATTTAATAGATTAATAATAAAATAAATCTGATACATGTCTGGTAAACACCAGAATTTTGAAACAGTGATAAATATAAATGGTATTTAGAGATAATGGCATCAACATAATAGTAATATGAAAAAGAGTATATATGTATATGTAATTTCTGTAAGTTTCAGGTGTGCTCATTTTGCTCTGGCTTGTCTGCATTCACAGTTCAAGGAAATACCAAATTTTGTTAGAATGTAGTGAAAATAATTTTTCTCTCACTAAAGTTCACAGACATCCTTTATTCTATCCATGGGCCCTTAGAAGTCCCTTTAGAAACTTAATGGAGCTGGGCCTATGGATGGAAGCCCAGCAGCTCCTCCAAGAGCAGAGGGGACTGGCAGAGGCACACACTGCTGCCAAAACACTGCTCTATAAGAACACGGAAGTGACCCCAGGATGGCCAAGCCTGGAATCTCAAAAGAGCTGAGAATCTAAGGATGCTCTCTTGTACAGAGCCAAACCACTATCCTTTTGAAAACTGAGTTTCTCCACTGGAAATCGTGAGGGAGAATACTTTCTGATGTGATGTTTGGGGCTTGATACTTTCCAATAGTCAAAGAAACAGTTTAAGGAGGAGGATTCATGCAGTGTCTCTGTGTTTCTCTTGGTTCCCATACACATAAAATGAAACCCTGCAGTTCTGCAGGACATTCCACACATATTTGCTATAAAAAGAATGCCCTTCGAAGAGTGTTTCAAGCTCTACCATTGAATCTGAAATGCATAAGCACTTACAGATGGGGTTCCTTTGGTTCATTCATCACATTTATGATGCGTAGACTCTCCCCAAAGTAGTTTCCTCTTTAACCACATTGGTTTGGGATGTATGAAATACATCTGTAATTGATCAGAGTTGGAGATGCTCCCACTCACCCCATTTAGAAGACCAGTTCACTTGCAGATACCCCCTGCTCTTGGCTACAGGGAAACAGGCCCAGAGCAAGATAGCCTTTCAAAATGCAGAATTGTGGCTTATTATTTGCTTGGATGTCCTGGTCTTCATCAATCAGAGGACTTTAATGAAATGCAAATTATTCATATGAAATCTCTGAAAATAATGGAGGTCCTTTCCTATGTATTTTGTGGGACGGGTCTACAGGTTGGAAAGTTTCTCACAAATTTAGCCTGTAAGATTGTTTTGGTCCAATTAGAAGAAGAGAGGAATTTAAATCTAGGCATTGAGTAATTCAAGGGGCTATAGAACCTTGATATGTATTGAACCAGAGTCTGGTGTGCAAAGCTTGGAAATCCGTCAAGGTTTTCTTGCTGTGTGCCACCTATCAGTTCGTCTTATATAGGAAAGTTTTCCAGGGGTAACTAATCCTAATGCTTTGTGACAGATCTTGGCTTTGTGGCAAATTTTCAAGTGGATTTGAATGGCTTTGGGTCGCTGAAATAATTCAATACAATGTAGGTTGACATGTGACATCTTATTTTATTAAGCAAAGAAATTGGAATGGAAATCAAGAGCATGAAACATTCTTTGCTAAAATAAATCAGCAATAGTTCCCTATAGGGCTGGAGGAGAGGAAAGTCTGGCCTTATAAGCCTGCCCTTCTGACATCTGACAATCAAATTAAAGCCAGGTGTAAGCTGTATCACCAGAGTCTGTCCCTTCTAATCACTTCCTGGTTTTTGTAGCTACTATATGTGATTCTGATAAGTAGCACATGCTTTCTCGGTAGGGACTTATGAAAATACTCCATAGAAATCATGAAACCATGTAAAAGGGCAAAACCCCCCACTTTTTGGTTTGAGTTTATAGTGTGGAGTGCTAAGAGCTTGTTGCTCATGGGATGGATGATTTTTCAGCCTATCTGCTCTAACACAGCTGATTGTTGTTTGTGCCTGATGGCCTTCCAGGCCATAGTTCTCCAAGAGGGTCAGATTGAAACACATTAGTACTAACTAGAATTCAATCCCCTTGACAGGAAGTCACAGTTGAACCTGACTTAGGACTGTGGCCCAGGGTCTTCTCTGTTTCCACTCCCAGGTCAAAGGCTTATTATCCTTTAAGCCTAAACTTTTACAAGTAATTAACAGTTGAATCTTCTCTGAGCTCAATTCTCTTATCCATTTTCTAACCAAATTCCCATTGAAAACAACAACTAGGCTTATTGATTTAATTTAGACTAATTTAATTTTAATCGATGAATAGCAGTTGCCTTCATTGGAAGTTTAAATTAAGAAAGTCCCAATGAAGTAAACTAATGGATTTTGGTATTTCATAAATACTTATCTTGAAAATGCTATGTCTAGTTGTGCCTTTAAAAGGAGCAGAGTTCTTTAACTTTTGAAAAGCATAACAATCAAGTGAAGAAATGTTTTGTCAAAAATAATAGAACACTCATTGGGCTGAAAGCTCTGTCTAAAGTCCTGTTCTCCATATTGAGAAGTGACTGGTTTAAGAATAATGTTCCATAAGCCACTGTGTTGAATGCTCATTCACCTTGAAAGCCAAGTTAGAGTGAGGGGAACTTTGTCAAGAGAACAGAATCCTGACAGCACAAATCTCATTCTTTTCTAATTACTTAAAAAGAAAGTCTCCCTCCCCCCCTCTTCCTCCCACCACAGCATGTACAGAGAAATCTAGGCCTTGTTGCTATTTTAAGAAAAAAATGATTAATTTTTTTCTTGCTATGAAAAACTTTGGCTCATGCATCTTCCAGTGGTTTTTAGGACTTAGGAATAATTTGGAGACTGGACTTTGTATGCCGAAGCCTTAAATGCTTTGGTCAGAAGTGCCTAACATTAAGTTATGTTTTAAATTCTGTTTGGTTCCCTCCACTTCCATTCTGAGTTCTAATGTCTTTTCATCTTGGCCGGAAGCTGAAGCTATTTTTCTCTGTGTTTGACCTAGCCATTTATTCCACTTTCTTTTGGCAGAAGAATAGAAAACAACATTTGCAGCATCCCTAAATTAATTATACTTTTCTCAAGCTAAAGAGCTGTGACAGAACCACAAAACAGCAACTGAAAACTAATTCCTTAAAAGAATATGAAAAAGGAAGTTGTATAAGATAGGGTAATTAATCTTGCAATAAAAATAATTGTTTACAGTTAAAATTAATGTAACATGCATTCCTCAGCAGATAATAAATTATGGACTTTCTCATTAGCATTTGAATTGATTTCCTCTAATTTCTGAGGAGCACATGAGCATGTGACTAGATTAAGTTTAATTGGACTACAGCTGGTGCTGATTGTATGCACATGGGGTGGGCACTTTGCTGACTGATTGGCTGTCTCTGCATTTTGTTTCCATTGTCTTTCTCTTTCTCCACTGTTTTTTTCCTCCAGGTAGAAAGACTGAAAATACTAGGGTCTTGATATGGAATTAAACTAGAAAAAGGATGGTAGCTTTGGATAATGTTAAGCAATGAGTTCCCACCAAGAATGATTATGATATAATATATGATTATCATATACTTGTTATTAACCATCTTCTCATCATTACATAATTATTTTTTGTGGACAGCTATTTACTGAGCATTTTCCATGACACTCAGTACTTCACGTGTCATTTAATCTTTACAACAGTAGATGTTATTATTCTTCCCATTTTAGGAATGAGTAAATTAAAGTTCAGAGGGGGTAAATAATTTGTCCAAAGTGGCACAGATAAATATGTTAGAATTGAGATTGGAAAAGGTTTTGTTTTTTTTTTTTTGAATTCTAGGGATCATGCTGTTAACCGTTTTACTATTCTGGTTATTTGACATTTCAAGCAGTCTAATTACCCTGACAATGGGGAGTGAAAAATAAGTAGTCTGTGTTCCTAACTAAGCATCTGGGTGATCAGCAGTGCATCTACAGAAAGAGGAAATAGCTAAGAAGGGGTTAACTTGGAGCTGATGAAGGACTACATGGTCACCATGGAGATAGGCAAGGTTTCTCAGAGGCCCATAATTAGGAAAAAAACATGAGTCCAATTAATATGGGATTCCTAAGAAGTGGGAAGCAACCAGTATTTCACAAAAATTGAGAGGAAGAATTGGTAAAATGCAGGCCTAGTTCTACTAGGTTGTATCTGATTAGAGCTGAGAAAATTAAGAGCAAAAGAGTAATGGTTCTACAATGGATGTTTTCTCTTAGAACAAATTTCTCACTTACATGAAGTAGAAGAACTATTTAGAGCAATTTGAAAAATAAGCTCCTTCAGATTTTGGTGGTGTGATGCTTTGGTGTCTTTCTTTCTTGAGAGAGAACTTGGGTCCCATCCCAATAGGAATGGCTCAAGTCTGTTGCCTTATTGACTGGAGAAGGCAATGGCAGCCCACTCCAGTGTTCTTGCCTGGAGAATCCCAGGGACGGGGGAGCCTGGGGGGCTGTCATCTATGTGGTCGCACAGAGTCAGACACAACTGAAGCGACTTAGCAGCAGCAGCAGCAGCATTGCCTTATTGATATATGTATGTATACATAAAGGACAAGTTTGGGAGTAGGGGTTCTTTCAGCAGAAGATAAAATAATTTTAGGTGAATTTAGTGCCTTTTTCTTCAGATTGCCATTAGCACCTGCACCTATTCAGTGTCCTCATTTTATTCTGCCTTACCTCATAGTCAGCTGTTGACATGATGGTTTCCCAAACACTGGGCACTCTGTGCGGATGGGGCCTCTAGGTGTGACAAATACACCAAGGTGCAGGTATTAGCTACAAATATACATAAAAATTTCCTAATTCTAAATATAGCTAAATCTTGAAAACTTTTTCTTTTTCTCTTATTTGCCAAATATTTCTTACCACACAATATTGTATTCAGTAGGTTATTAATGAATTCAAATGTTGTGTGTAATTATATGGAGAAACAGGATTTGATCATGGTACCCAATATCAGTGAGGACAAAAAAAGAAGACTTTAGAAAACATATTTGAGGTTATACTTCTGAATATAAAACTTTGATCAAGGTAGAGACTTGCCAGAGTATTAAACAGGGGGACCCATATTTTTAAAATATACACACACAATTTAGGTTTCTCCTCCCTGCTTAAATATTAATCATGGGACAGAAATAAAAATTAGACACTTGGCTGATGTGCCTATGTTTTAGTTGAGCTGACATGTCCAATATAAATGCCAAGGAACCAGTCTGCTTGGAGCCTCCTTGGATCCTTTGACTTTTGGCATTTTTCACTAAGTTCCTAGATGGCTCCTCTCTTTTTCACTCTCCTCTTGTTTGGAGCTGTTAAAAATCTGTAATCCCTAGTCTTTGTTCCAGTTTTATCAGAAGTTGAAATACAGCCCCCACTTAAATTTTCCCAATAAACAAAGTGCCATGTTGTCGCAGCCTAGCCTTTCACCTCGTTACAGTGGTAGCAGAGTGTGATGTCACAGTTGACCCAATACCAGCCTGCCCATAAATGATACAGCCTGTTCCCCCTTTGCTTCCTGGCTCAAGCACCGGGAAGGAGCTTAGTATGAAATTCATGCCGTGTTGACAGATTTAAAAGTTGCTACAAACTCTAACAGACAGCAACTGCAGTTTGTAGACACACACAACATGCACCGTTCTCTTGTATTCTTAAGTGATGACATTCTTCGTTTAAAGAGTTACATTTATATAGCTCATTACTGTGGCCTGTCTATGAAATGAGGGTGGTGGAGAGAAGGGGAAAGAAGGCTAAATTGGATATGAAGACATTTACCAGAAGAATTTTCCAAATGTTAATGAGCAGCTTAAAGGGCTGCACACGTGTTGCAATGTAATTGGGTTTGCTGCCTTGTGGGGACTCTCAAGCTTTTCCACGCTTACCCATTGTACTTTGAGAGGTGGAATGCGCCCCTTAGATTTCTAACACTTTGGCTCGGAAGATCCACATGGTGCTAAATTGTAAATCTGCAGACAGCCAACAAACAGCGCCAAGCTCCAGTGACTCTTGTTTGGTTTGGGCTTTTCAAGCAATTAAATGAATGGCAGTCTCTAAATGTCCCAGGGGAGGTACAACGTGCTACGAGGAGAATTTACTGGAAAGGGGCAAGGGGGTTCCTTCCCTGTTATGGGGACTTTTCCTGGAAAAAAGAATAAGCAATTATATCAAAACGTGTCCTGAGAATCTTGCCAACCTGCTCCTGCTCCTTAGTGCCCATCACCTCCATAGTCTGAGTTCTCCATTGGGAAGGTTTGGATTTTTTCCATGTGAAGCAACTGCAGCTCAGATCGAGGTTATATTGCAGTTAAATACGTGTACATTTTGAAAGGTTTCTTTTGGTTACCAAAGGGGAAAGGGGTGGTGGGGGTTGCAAATTAGGGGTATAGGTTTAAGAGAGACAAACAACTGTGTATAGAATAGATAAGCAATAAGGATGTATTATGTAGCACAGGGAATTATAGCCATTATCTTGTAATAACATTTAATGGAGTATAATCTGTAAAAATACTGAATCACAATGCTTCATATCTGAGATTAATATAATACTGCAAATAAACTATACTTCAACAACAACAACAAAAAGATTCCCTTTTCATTTTGTAGACTTCACTTTCACTTTTCACTTTCATGCATTGGAGAAGGCAATGGCAACCCACTCCAGTGTTCTTGCCTGGAGAATCCCAGGGACGGGGGAGCCTGGTGGGCTGCCATCTGTGGGGTCGCACAGAGTCGGACATGACTGAAGCGACTTAGCAGCAGCACGCAGCAGCTATGTCTGGCTGTCAGAGAAGGAGCAAGATGCTCCTCGATCTTGGTCCAAGAAGACAGGTTGTCCCCATTGTAGCTTCTCTCCAGATTCCTGGCACAGGGGCAGGGTGTGGGGATAACCACACTGGGGAGTGGTGAGCTGCTGGGTGGGATTCACAGATGCCAGGGCTTCTTCCTTCTCTGAAATAATGCGTGGGGGCCACGGAGAACTTCTGGTTGCATATTGCCAGTCTGGGTGAACTTAGTTTTGACTTTTGTTATAATTCAGGAGAGAGTTTTATTGAACAGTGGAAAGTCTTGATTTAGGGGACCATAAATCACTCTTGCAGAAGTAGGGGGCTATTGACTAGCGCAGAGATTCTGTAAAGTGGTCTGACGCTTCTTAAGGCAAGAGTCATAGGTTTTCTGAAGTTGCATTTGCTTAGGTGTAAGTTTGGCCATGATGATGGCCTAACGAAATGAGTCCCTTCTGCCTCAATTATTTCTTTGGAGGCATATGCTTGTGATTCTTATTATTGTGAGGGTGCTAGTCACTGGCTTAGCATGCCAGCTGGACTGGGTTGACTCTTCATTAACCTTTTAATTTTCTGCCTGGGTTCCTATTTTGGCGATCTGTTGTATTACAAAATGCTCTCTTTTTGTTTTGATCTTAATTGTTCCATGGCAATTAAAATTGAAGAGCAATATGAAATTAATTGGATAGTATTTAGATATGAGTATTTTCAGCCTTTGTATTTGGATTTAAACTCACTATCAACAGAAATAAAAGAAGGAGGTCGTTCTGAGGTGACTCCCCATTTGCACGATTAGGTAAAGCTTAGAGGAACAATCTGAATGTTAGATGAGTCTCCAAATTCAGAAGAATCTTTAAACTACTAATGTCAACCATGAAGCATCAAAGATCATTAACCACCCTTCTCCTTTTCCCCTCAGTGTGACCAACTACGTATGTCTCAGGTATCAGGAAGCCATAAATAGGTTTGTCACATCCTCTGGTCCTATGTAGGGAGTTAAAGTAGACACACAAAGCAACAAAATTCTGTAAAGCAATTATCCTTCAGTTAAAAATAAATTAATTTAAAAATAAATAATAATTGGAGGTGGCTTGAAAGTACAGTGGTATAACATGCTCTGGGAATTTGGTAGGACAGCTCACTTTTTCCCATAATTGTCTCAGAAAAATCATCATAAAGCCTCTGTTAGATGCTTTCACACAGGAGAGAGATTAAATCATCTCATTTAATCTTTTCAACACCCTGGAAATGTAAGTATTATTATTTTCTTTACCTAATTAGGAACCTTAGGGTCCCAGAGATTAATTAACTTATTCAAGATCCCATAGACAGAATAATGTAGTTAAAATTTGAATCCAGGTCAGACTGTGTCAGATTGGGGCACTGTATCATAAGTAAGTAACGTCGCTCAGCAATATATGAACTGTGAACGTCCTGATGTTCAAGCTGGTTTTAGAAAAGGCAGAGGAACCAGAGAACAAATTGCCAATATCTGCTGGATCATGGAAAAAGCAAGAGAGTTCCAGAAAAACATCTATTTCTGCTTTACTGACTATGCCAAAGCCTTTGACTGTGTGGATCACAATAAACTGTGGAAAATTCTGAAAGAGATGGGACTACCAGACCACCTGACCTGTCTCTTGAGAAATCTGTATATAGGTCAGGAAGCAACAGTTAGAACTGGACATGGAACAATAGACTAGTTCCAAATAGGAAAAGGAGTACGTCAAGGCTATATTTAACTTATATGCAGAGTACATCATGAGAAACGCTGGGCTGGAAGAAAACACAAGCTGGAATCAAGATTGCCAGGAGAAATATCAATAACCTCAGATATGCAGAGGACACCACCCTTATGGCAGAACGTGAAGAGGAACTAAAAAGCCTCGTGATGAAAGTGAAAGAGGAGAGTGAAAAAGTTGGCTTAAAGCTCAACATTCAGAAAACGAACATCTTGGCATCTGGTCCTATCACTTCATGGCAAATAGATGGGGAAACAGTGGAAAGAGGGTAAGACTTTGGGCTCCAAAATCACTGCAGATGGTGATTGCAGCCATGAAATTAAAAGACGCTTACTCCTTGGAAGAAAAGTTATGACCAACCTAGATAGCATATTCAAAAGCAGAGACATTACTTTGCCGACTAAGGTCCGTCTAGTCAAGGCTATGGTTTTTCCAGTAGTCATGTATAGATGTGAGAGTTGGACTGTGAAGAAGGCTGAGCACCGAAGGATTGATGCTTTTGAACTGTGGTATTGGAGAAGACTCTTGAGAGTCCCTTGGACTGCAAGGAGATCCAACCAGTCCATTCTGAAGGAGATCAGCCCTGGGATTTCTTTGGAAGGAATGATGCTAAAGCTGAAACTCCAGTACTTTGGCCACCTCATGTGGAAAGTTGACTCATTGGAAAAGACTCTGATGCTGGGAGGGACTGGGGGCAGGAGGAGAAGGGGACGACTGAGGATGAGATGGCTGGATGGCATCACCGACTCGATGGACGTGAATCTGAGTGAACTCTGGGAGTTGGTGATGGACAGGGAGGCCTGGTGTGCAGCGGTTCATGGGGTCGCAAAGAGTCGGACATGACTGAGTGACTGAACTGAACTGAATGTCGCTCAGTCGTGTCTGACTCTTTGCCACCCCATGGACGGTAGCCTACCAGGCTCCTTTGTCCATAGTATTTTCCAGACAAGAGTACTGGAGTGGGTTGCCATTTCCTTCTCCAAGGGGATGGTGAAAGACTACATGTCAGGAGACAGTTCAGTTCAGTTGCTCAGTCGTGTCCGACTCTTTGTGACCCTGTGGACTGCAGCACGCCAGGCTTCCCTGTCCATCACCAACTCCCAGAGCTTACTCAAACTCATGCTCATCGAGTCAGTGATGCCGTCCAACCATCTCATCCTCTGTCGTCCCCTTCTCCCACCTTCAATCTTTCCCAGCATCAGGGTCTTTCCAATGAGTCAGTTCTTCGCATCAGGTGGCCAAAGGATTGGCGTTTCAGCTTCAGCATCAGTCCTTCCAAAGAATATTCAGGACTGATTTCCATTAGGATGGACTGGTTGGATCTCCTTGAAGTCCAAGGGACTCTCAAGAGTCTTTTCCAACACCACAGTTCGAAAGCATCAATTCTTCAGTGCTCAGCTTTCTTTATAGTCCAACTGTCACATCCATGGAGAAGGCAATGGCATCCCACTCCAGTACTCTTTCCTGGTAGGCTGCAGTCCATGGGGTCACTGAGTCAGACACGACTGAGCAACTTCACTTTCACTTTTCACTTTCATGCATTGGAGAAAGCAATGGCAACCCACTCCAGTGTTCTTGCCTGGAGAATCCCAGGGATGGCGGAGCCCAATGGGCTGCCGTCTGTGGGGTCGCACAGAGTCAGACACGACTGAAGTGACTTAGCAGCAGCAGCAGCAGTCACATCCATACATGACTACTGGAAAAACCATAGCCTAGACTAGATGGACCTTTGTTGGCAAAGTAATGTCTCTGTTTTTTAATATGCTGTCTAGGTTGGTCATAACTTCTTCCAAGGAGTGTCTTTTAATTTCATGGCTGCAGTCACCATCTGCAGTGATTTTGGAGCCCTCCCCAAATAAAGTCTATCACTGGTTCCATTGTTTCCCTGTCTATTTGCCATGAAGTGATGGGACCAGATGCCATGATCTTAGTTTTCTGAATGCTATGTTTTAAGCCAGCTTTTCCACTCTCCTCTTTCACTTTCATCAAGCGGTTTTTTAGTTCTTCACTTTCTGCGATAAGTATCATCTGCATATCTGAGGTTACTGATATTTCTCCTGGGCAATTTTGCTCCAGCTTGTGCTTCATCCAGCCTGGCAATGTACTCTGCATATAAGTTGAATAAGCACGGTGACAATATACAGCCTTGATGTACTCCTCTGCTGATTTGGAACCAGTCTATTGTTCCATGTCCAGTTCTAACTGTTGCTTCTTGACCTGAATACAGCTTTCTCAGGAGGCAGGTCAGGTGGTCTCTCTGGTATTTCCATCTCTTTCAGAATTTTCCACAGTTTGTTGTGATTCACACAGTCAAAGGCTTTGGCGTAGTCAATAAAGCAAAAGTAGATGTTTTTCTGGAATGCTCTTGCTTTTTCGATGACCCAACGGATATTGGTAATTTGATCTGTCATTCCTCTACCTTCTCTAAATCCAGCTTGAACACCTAGAAGTTCACAGTTTCTGGAGACAGAAACAACAACAAAACCAAACTCTAGGAATTTAAAGCTTAATGTGAAGTTCTACTGGTCTGTTTTGAAGTTCTGGTTGGTTTGGGGTAGTAATCAGGAAGTATAAGCCTTGGAAAGGATGGGAGTCTATTTTGGAGAACTTTGAATTGCTGGCTGTAGTCAAGGGAGCCCTGCAGTGACTGTCAGACTGTCTGTTAGGTTCACTGTGGGAGTTCCCAGCACTTAGTATTTGGTTAGCTAAAAAGTTTGGGTTTTTCCATATGAACTTTTTGGTCAACCTAATACCACACTTAGCATGTTGAAAAGCAGAGAGATTACTTTGCCAACAAAGGTCTGTCTAGTCAAGGCTATGGTTTTTCCAGTGGTCATGTATGGATATGAGAGTTGGACTATGAAGAAAGCTGAGCACTGAAGAATTGATGCTTTTACACTGTGGTGTTGGAGAAGACTCGTGAGAGTCCCTGGGACTGCAAGGAGATCCAACCAGTCCATTCTAAAGGAGATCAGTCCTGAGTGTTCTTTGGAAGGAATGATGCTAAAGCTGAAACTCCAGTACTTTGGCCACCTCATGCGAAAAGTTGACTCATTGGAAAAGACTTTGTTGCTGGGAGGGATGGGGGCAGGAGGAGAAGGGGACAACAGAGGATGAGATGGCTGGATGGCATCACTGACTTGATGGACGTGAGTTTGAGTGAACTCCAGGAGTTGGTGATGGACAGGGAGGCCTGGTGTGCTGTGATTCATGGGGTCACAAAGAGTCAGATACGACTGAGCGACTGAATTGAACTGAATACCACACTGAAGAGTTATAGGCACTCAATAGATAAGAAAAGAAGGGATGGAATAAGGAAAAAGTGGGGATGGAGGGGGTAAAGAAAGTAAGAAGGGAGAGAGGAAAAAGGGGTTATTAAACTTTATTCCCGTGGGGAGTGATATGCTAAGTGATTTTGGGGACTTCTAATCTTGATGTAGATATTTAGAAAGGCATGTGGAGCCTAAAGGCAAAGTTAAATGATTAAAATAACATCAAATTTAAACCACACATGTTCAAATTTGGATTTAGAAAATTTTTGACTCATGATCCATATATGGTTGCTGTTGGGCATTTTTTTTTTTTTTTTTTTGCTGCCTTAAAAATCTTATCTGAATTCATGCTTCCTAAAATGTTATATCTTGTTGGAACTCTGTCTCACTTGGATAAATAATGTGAAGTGACTGGAGATGAAGTGCTTAATTGCTTGCTTAATGTTTCCAATATATACACAGTTGGGACTGTCTTAATGCTACTCAGCCTTAAAATTCACTCTTTCAAACCTTTTGCCTAATATATGCCAGGTTATTTTGGTAATCAGGGATGAGTATTGTGATAATGACCAATTGTACATGAGTCGTTAGGCTGTCAGGGTTCATGGCTTTATGTGATCAGTCAGAAATTTGAAGAAAATAAATTTGAATTTCACTTTGGACCCTGTGGCCAAAAGAGTACCTGGGGCTCAGTAGATATTTTCCACGTGAATGAATGTGTGTAATAGTTGGTCAAATCACCTAAACTTGACCTGGGTGTTAGATGGGAATAGCTATGAATAGAAATCATTTAATGACTCAGTTTTCTTTAAATAATGTCTCTGTTTTTATTCCTATTCCTGCCTCCTAAATCTAAATCCTTATCATTTTATAATTGATATTCTGCAGTAGTTTAATAGCTGGTTTTCCTTTCTCCCACCATTTTTCTTCCAGTCCCCTGAAGTCCCCAAAAGTTCATGTCTAGATATAATAATGATATAATAAATACCTCAAAAAATTTTATCATTCGTTTTTATATTAGTTTAATCAGTCTAAAATTCCTTTTTCATGCCTCCCTGTGTAAAGTAATTATCCAAGTGTATTGGAAGAATATACAGTATTATAGCGGATAGTCTTTTGCCCACCCCTGGATTCTATAAGCAACTTTTATATTAAAAAAACCCAATCTTTCCATTTTTGAACGTGGAAGGTGGGGAGGTGGGGTAGCAATAGCCTGCGCATAGCTGGTGAAATTTCTCATTCCTCAAGGCTCTCTTTGCCTCTCCCTGTCTTATTCTCTCTCCCTTCCTTCTATGATGGAACACTTGTCTTCCTTTCACTAACAGAGTCTTTGATGGCTCCACAAGTGAGTCATGTTTTGTTCACATACCGTGCTCATTTCTGCCTTTCCGCTCTTATGGAACTGTTGCCTTCTTCCCTCCTTGAACATTTCTCCCACTTGTTCTTTATCCAGCTCAGTTTCGTTTTTCTCCACTGAACTGTCTTATGCCGCAGCCTCTGCTTACACATTCTTTCCTGAATCATGGGATTTAAATTCTTAGTTAAATCTATCATGTACTTATTTCCCATTTAAGTTTCTCCACTCCTCCTTATGGATGATGAGTCTTTGTATCAGTGATTCTATTTTTGTTTTTGTGGATGCCCTATATCCTTGGCCCAGAACCCCATTTCATCTAACAATCACTAACCAATAGGAGAGTGTTTCTTCATTAGGTAAGGGTACAGTTGTGAGAGTGTTGAATATGAGACTATCTGTTATTAATTAATTGATATTTTTATAGTACTTAATAGTAAAATACAAAGAATGAAAAGACAGCTAAAATTGTTTTATATTTTCAAGAGATCAAAATGAAGATTCATCTTACACAGCTGTTTTTGTTACAGGAAATGGTTTCTTTTGACTCGTGCTGCCCAAATGATTTCATTATTTTTGCTATTGTTAATTTTATCAGTTTTAAAAAGAGAAATTTGAATTGTCATTGGCTTTCATAAATCCATTATTTTATGACCTGCTTAGAAGAATTTTGTTGCAGAATTTAAAGGGAGCTGAACTGGCATTATGAAATCAGAAAAAAATTGGATCTTTTAAAGCCAGCTGTACTTTCTTGACCAGGGATCTGGATTAACAACAAATCAAAGGAAAGCCTACAGGGACCAAATGTGGTTTACTGAGCAAGTCCTCATCAAAGAATGGTGTGTGCATGTGTGGAGGTCCTGCCGCAGGCTGTCGCGTTATTGTCACTGTTCTTCATGAACTTTGGGGGTCCTACGTAGCATCTCCAGAAAAGCAAGGAGAAACTTTTTCTAGAATGCTTCACCTGCCAATGAGAGTGAATGATTTTCTGTTGTTTTACCCCATGTGTGGTCATTATGGAAACATTTCCAGTCAAGCCCTGGCTGGATCTCGCCTCACAGTTTGAAGCTGTGATACTTGCATCTGTATTCTGCATCAGCTTGTAAAATTGTTTCCTGACCAAATCAGAGTTTTCTATTGGGATCATGTTATTTCAGATAATAAATATGGAAGACTCAAAGTGTCACATACAAATTGGCACAGACAGGATTTTGAAAATATTGATTATTTTCCACCTTTATAAATATTGATAAGTGTGTTAACTTTAGTCATCATTAAACATTTTTTTAGAGATGTAAAGGATTGTATGTTAGTTACTCAGTTGTGTCTGACTCCGTGTGACCCTATGGGCTATAGCCAGCCAGGCTCCTCTGTCCATGGGATTCTCAAGACAAGAATACTGGATTGGGCAGCCATTCTCTTCCCCAGGGGATCTTCTCAACCCAGGGTTAAGGACTATAGTTGTGTAATAAATAGCCTAAATGATATTTTCAACAGTTCTAATTTGATTTCAGGTGACATTTTGTTGTTGACAAAATGAGAAATCCATCTTAAATCTTAGAAACTATATAACATACTAAAATTTTATGCCATCAAAACCAAGAGCATAAAAGAAAAAAACTAATAATTTGACTACATTAAAAACAAAACCATAATACAACAGAAGCACACCCTACATCAAAGGTAAAGATAAAGACAAACGTGGAAAAGACTTATACAGCATATGGCAAGGGGATTACATCTCTAATATACAAAGAGCTCCTACAAATTGATAAAAATGTGAACATGATAATAATACAAATAGCAAAAATATGTAAAAGAATACTAAAGCCCATGAATAATCAAAGAACTACAACTTCAAACAGCAATAGATATCTGCTGCTATGCAATGAATGAATATTGAAAGAACTTATTACTGATAGGAAAATAGGGAACCGTATGCTTTTATAAACTTTTGATAGTGATAAAAATTCATCTAACATATTCTGTTGGCAGCTCAGCATACTGTTGGAATGAAAGCTCTGTAAATTCCTTGGTTCAGGAATTCCACTTCTTCAAATGTGTTTGAAGAGAATCACTGGATGAACACATAAAACTGTACAGATGAAGGTATCCATCACAGCATTGTTTATAACAGAAACTGAAATCAGTCTAAATGACAGCCAATAGTGGTTGATTTAATAACTAATGGTTTGACCACAGATCACCTATAGGCATTAGAAATGATGATGTAAATATGTATTTATTAACATGGAAAAATATATCCCATGTATTGTTAAATGGAAAAAACGGCAGGCTAGATAACTGTATTTATGCTCCCACTTTTAAAAATAATAAAAACCTTTGTTTTGACATATGTAGAAAAGGTACAGATAGAGAAAATTTTAAAGGATGTAAACAAAAGATGGCAGTCATTAATCTTTGATCATTAGTTACTAATTTTGATAAAAGTAATGAATCTCTTTATTCTGGGGACAATGCCAAAACGTGGTTCTGTCCATAATCACAGATATTAATATAATCATCTTTTAAAGGTAACATTCTCTCATCTGCTTCTCAAGGTCACCCAAGGACGTGGTCACAGCCAGGCTGCTGGGGGATGCAGACATGTATGCAGGATAATGCATGGTTAATCAGTGAGACAAACATAGATTTAGATGTAGGGCTTCTAGGTGAATGTTATTTTGAATTTTCGAACAACAGTAATGTCTGAGAAGGTGAATACAAGTCACCAAAAACAAGGCAAGGAATGAGGAGTGTGTATGAAATAGAAGAGAGCCTGTTCCCCGCAAAGCATGCTCTATGCACTCCTGGAGGCATTTAACACATCCCGTAGTGACTTACAGTCATTTCCCATCAACTGGCAAACTGCTTCAGATGGGAAATGGAACCTATTTCTCACATGGTTCATTGATCATGTCCTATGTGCCAGGCATGGAATTAGGCACCAGGAATACAAAGATCAACACAGACGAACCTGTCCTCCAGGAGCACAAGGCAGGGGTGGCAGGCAGATTAAATAGGCAAGTGCTCTATGAGGGTTGAGGGCTGAGCTTAGTCTGTGCTAACCTGTTTTGTAGGGATGGGGGAATCTTCCTGGAGTGTATAGCTGAAGGGATATAGCTGGAGATGCAGGAGGAGACTTGTGGAAGAGTGTGTTCTAGGCATTCCTTTCTGTGCAGAGGCCTTGAGATGAGAGTGCATCGGGGCGTGGCAGCTTCCAGAGTGTAAAGGAGAGCAAAGAGCCAAGCGAGTGGGTGAGCTGGGATGTGAGGTTTTCAGTCCTGGCTAAACAGGAGCATCAGTGAGAGATTAAATAACTAAACTACAAGCAAGCAAATGCAAAACAAAGGCCCCGGCGAGTCTGATTTAATTGGCCTCTGTGTGGTGGGCGTGGTCTTTGAACCTGGCCTCTCACCCCTCACCTGGGGACACCCTCTCTGCTAGCTGCTTGTCAGTTCCCCCAAACTGGAGCTCTCCTTTTGTCTAACAGGCCTCTGGGTGATTGTCGGGTGCAGCTAAGATCAGAAAGGAGGCAAGAGTGTGAAGAGCCTGGTAAACAAGGCTAAGAAGTTTGAATTTGCCTTAAGGGCAAGGAAGTGCCTTTTGAATAAATGTATATACCGCCAGCCACCATTAATAATAACATTTAAACCAACTTCAGCGCTCAGATTTTTATGGTAAACACCTGGGTGTATAAATGTTTTGCATGAAGGGTTGGGGTATGAGACAGAACAAAAATAGATATGCTATAGAATGGGTTATAAATCTAAACTTCAGGACACTCACAAGATACATTTCTGAATAGGTGCATGTAAATGGAAAATGTGTAAAGCAAATCATAAAGCCACCTGGGGAAGCTGCTATTAACAAATCAGTGAAGTAAAACCCACTGAAATGTTAACAATAACTTCTAATTTATTTGTTCTGCATTATTTGGATTTCCATATACAGTATGAGTAAAAAGATGGTACACCCATGGAACATTTGCATGTTTACATAATAACAAAATGTGTTTTATTTCATCAGAAGGGAACATGTCAAGGCATTTGGGAATAAACATGTATTCAATTCTAGACTTAAGGTCGAAGTTTCTTAAGGATATGACTTTAAGAATTGTAGACGCCTTATGAATGCTTCTTGGAATTTGAATTCCTCCCACCTTTCCCAGATTCTGTTCCCAAAGCAGATAGTAGGGGCAAAATGGTTGATTGTTGCTAGATGTTTCTTCCTCAATAATGCCTTGGTATCTAACCAGAAACCCAAAGAATAATTCAGTGTTACCCATTCAAGCTCCCAAACTCAGTAAATCTGTTACATAATTCCAAGCAGTTAATTGGGAATGCGTTTTATAGCTCACGCCTGGGAAGTGACAGAATTCCCATGCTCTGGGTCAGAAGAAGCTAGGGAGTGTTTTTGAAACTATTCTATGGTTAGAGCGAATGACTAGCAACACCTGCTTTGAAAATTTTCCAAGCCCAAATGATTTCTGCTGTATGTCATGGAACCCTGGGGGCTGAGCAGAGCATTTTTCATGTACTGGAACTAACCCCAGGCTGCCCAAGGAGGACAGTGCTGGCTGTCTTACTGCGGGGTCCCTGCTGCTGCCCCCTCCTCTGTGTGGTGGGGTGGTTCCTCTAGCTTCCATACAGATGCTTGCCTGTGCCACTTCCATTCTTTATCTCTCTAATTAAACAATAGTTCTGGGGTCCCCTTAGGAGGATGATTTCAAACTTTACGCAGTCCAGCTTAATACCGGCCAATAGTTCTCCATCGCCTTTTCGAGTAGAATCTTGATCTTTTTGTATGGTGAGCAGACATCCTGTTTAGCCTGTGACAGTCCACAGTTTGTACGTATTGTTCCTGTGCCTATGTAATAAAGCACCCTCTTTCACTCTCAGGAATACTCTGATCTGGACACATAATGTGTAATCCTCCAAGGTCTCATGGAGTCCAAGCTTTGCCCCGTGTGACCTGACATCTGCCGGCCTCCCCAGCTCATTGCCCATGTTTGCTTTGCTCACTTGGGGCCAGCCATTCTGCCCTTCTCTTCCTCCTTTGAAGACATCGGACCTGTTACTGCCCCAAAGACATTTGTTCTTCACCAGCGGCTCAGCCCCCAGATCTTTGCATGGTTTCTTACTTCATGTCATTCAAGGCTCACAAGTCCTGAAAGTTACCTCATATACTGATCACCCCATTTAAAGTGGCCTACGCCTCCAGCATTACTGTTATTTCACCTAGTTTTATTGCCTTTGTCTTATATCAGAGTCTGAAATCGTTCTCTATTTATGTGTTTACTGCCTATCTCCTTCCTCTAAAATATAAGTTCCATGAGGACAGGACTCTTCTCTGCCATGTTTGCTGTTACATCCTGAACTCCTAGAACAGAGCCTGGTTGGCAAACATATGCTGGATCAGGGAATGAAAGCACAACTCCAGTTTGCCAAGAAGTGAGCGGAAGAGAAATGGTGAAAATGGGGGTTGTTCAGACATACAGATCATTCATTTTTAAAAAATGATGGCCTTATTGAGAGTTAATTTACATGCCACACAACTCACACATTTAAAGTGTATAGAGACTTTTAGTTTATTTATAGACTTGTGCTTCCATTGCCACTATCAACTTTAGAACATTTTCATTACCCCAGAGTGTTACCAGAGAAGGCAAGGGCACCCCATTCCAGTACTCTTGCCTGGAAAATCACATGGACGGAGGAGCCTGGTGGGCTGCAGTCCATGGGCTCGTGAACAGTTGGACACCACTGAGCGACTTCGCTTTCACTTTTCACTTTCATGTGTTGGAGAAGGAAATGGCAACCCACTCCAGTGTTCTTGCCTGGAGAATCCCACGGATGGGGGAGCCTGGTGGGCTGCCGTCTATATGGGGTTGCATAGAGTCAGACACGACTGAAGTGACTTAGCAGCAGCAGCAGCAGCAGCAGAATGTTACCTTGCATCCCTTAGCCATCACTCTGAGTCATCGATATATGCCAGCGCTAGACAACCACCAGTCTACTTTCTTTATTTTTTGGCAGCTCTGGGTCTTTGTTGTAGCATGCAGACTCCCTAGTTGTGGGGCACAGGCTTTTAAAAAAATTTATTTATTTTAATTGGAGGCTAATTACTTTACAATATTGAAGTGGTTTTTGCCATACATTGACATGAATCAGCCATGGGTGTACATGTGTTCCCCATACTGGACCCCTACTCCCCACTCCCTCCCCATCCCATCCCTCAGGGTCATCCCAGGGTGTACAGGCTTAATTGCCCCTCCTCAGGTGAGATCTTCATCCACGTGTCATTTACTTTTACAGATTTAGAAATTCTATCCCTAGGTCATGTTAGACCACCAGAAGGCTGCACCCTGGGATGGTGGTAGTTTATTTCAGAGGTTTTAAAATCATGGCTGCATATCAGAGCTCCCCTTGCCCCTCACTTTCCAGCTTGCAGCACGTTTAGAAAACCCAGAATATCTGACTCTACTCTAGAGTCTATGGAACGCAGCCTGAGCTGAGAAGCATTGGTATAGTTAATTACCCTTCACTGAGTTGTTATATAATGTTATGCCTTTGACTTTAATACGGCAAATAAAGTAAATATCTTGCTGCTGCAAGATATTGTCCCCTAAACAGGCTGCTGGGGAATCAGATCCTGCAAACTAGTCATTTCACACATATAGGTGCTACCCATAGAATATTACAAAAGCACAGAGGGAGGAGTGCTGCCATGCTTTGCTTTAGCCTCAAGTTTTCCTTTTTTTTCTGAAGGTAGGCAGGCTGTTTGACCTCTTAGCACTTCAGTTTCTTTTTAGGGCTGTAGGAAGCATTATAAGAAATAGTGTATGAAAAGTACACAAAAAACTACAAAATGTATAAAAGTATAATTTATCCTTATTGTTGTTAAAAATGTATTAATAGAATCATGGACATTTATATGTAGAATAGGATGAGAAGAAGTAGGGTAGGCTTAAAGTCAAAAGAATTGTTTCTGCTTTTGTGGTTCAAGAAAGGAGCAATGCCCTCACTTTTATTTCTCTTTCCCTGTTGCTATGGTACAGTTGAATCAGACGATAACTGAAGACCTTTCAAATGAAAAAAATATGTGAATCAGATATTCTTGGACCCATTATCCTGGACTCCTCTGATCCTTCAAATGACTTCCAGTAGTTTGGGCTGACTCTATACCTTGACATTTCTTATAACACAAGTGACTACTTCCATTTAGTTATTACTCAGAGCCTGTCGTCTTTCATAGAAATCTACCTTCCAATATTAACCACTTCCCAGTACATTATTGTTACAAAAAAATTTTACATGTATATAAAAGCAGAGAATACAGTTAACTTTGAACAATGTGGGTTTGAAATGTGTAGATCTACTTAGTGTGGATTTTTTTTTCCGATGATAAATACTGTAGTACTACAGACTCTGCAGTTGATTGAACTATTGGGTATGGAATCACAGATTTTTGTGTGTTCATCATTCAGTCGTGTCCGACTCTTTGCTACCCCATGAACTGTGGCCCACCAAGCTCCTCTGTCCTTGGAATTTTCTGGGCAAGAATGCTGGAGTGGGTTGCCATTTCCTTCTCCAGCAGATCTGTAGGGCTGACTATCAAATTCAGGGGGATTTTCAGCTGCCTGGAGGATCAGCACCCATAACAATTGAATTGTTCAAGGGTCAACTGTATAATGAACAACCATAAACTCATCCTACATAAAATTTACCATATTCTATCTTTTTGAGGGCTTCCTGGTAACTCAGATAGTAAAGCATCTAAGTAAAGCATCTGCCTGCAATGCAGGAGACCTGGGTTCGATCCCTGGGTTGGAAAGATCCCCTGGAGAAGGAAATGGCAACTGAAGAGAAATGAAAAGCCAAGGAGAAAAGGAAAGATATAAGCATCTGAATGCAGAGTTCCAAAGACTAGCAAGGAGAGATAAGAAAGCCTTCTTCAGCGATCAATGCAAAGAAATAGAGGAAAACAACAGAATGGGAAAGACTACAGATCTCTTCAAGAAAATTAGAGATACCAAGGGAACATTTCATGCAAAGATGGGCTCGATAAAGGACAGAAATGTTATGGACCTAACAGAAGCAGAAGATATTAAGAAGAGATGGCAAGAATACACAGAAGAATTGTACAAAAAGATCTTCATGACCCGGATAATCATGATAGTGTGATCACTCATCCAGAGCCAGACATCCTGGAATGTGAAGTCAAGTGGGCCTTAGAACGCATCGCTACGAACAAAGCTAGTGGAGGTGATGGAATTCCAGTAGAGCTATGTCAAATCCTGAAAGATGATGCTGTGAAAGTATTGCACTCAATATGCTAGCACATTTGGAAAACTCAGCAGTGGCCACAGGACTGGAAAAGGTCAGTTTTCATTCCAACCCCAAAGAAAGGCAATGCTAAAGAATACTCAAACTACCGCACAGTTGCACTCATCTCACATGCTAGTAAAGTAACGCTCAAAATTCTCAAAGCCAGGCTTCCGCAATACGTGAACTGTGAACTCCCTGATGTTCAAGCTGGTTTTAGAAAAGGCAGAGGAACCAGAGATCAAATTGCCAACATCCTCTCCATCATGGAAAAAGCAAGACAGTTCCAGAAAAATAACCATTACTGCTTTATTGACTATGCTGAAGCCTTTGACTGTGTAGATCACAATAAACTGTGGAAAATTCTGAGAGAGATGGGAATACCAGACCACCTGACCTGCCTCTTGAGAAATCTGTATGCAGGTCAGGAAGGAACAGTTAGAACTAGACATGGAACAACAGACTTTTCCTATTTTTCCAAATAGGAAAAGGAGTACGTCAGGGCTGTATATTGTCACTCTGCTTATTTAACTTCTATGCAGAGTACATCATGAGAAACGCTGGACTGGAAGAAACACAAGCTGGAATCAAGATTTCTGGGAGAAGTATCAATAACCTCAGATATGCAGATGACACCACCCTTATGGCAGAGAGTGAAGAG
The DNA here is from genome assembly GCA_917880005.1 of Nanger dama. Classification (NCBI taxonomy): domain Eukaryota; kingdom Metazoa; phylum Chordata; class Mammalia; order Artiodactyla; family Bovidae; genus Nanger; species Nanger dama. Next base: position 20,932,914 of record CAKJTW010000010.1, read on the forward strand.
GAACAAAAAGCCTCTTGATGAAAGTGGAAGAGGAGAGTGAAAAAGTTGGCTTAAAGCTCAACATTCAGAAGACTAAGATCATGGCATCCAGTCCCATTGCTTCATGGGAAATAGATGGAGAAACAGTAGAAACAGTGTCAGACTTTATTTTGGGGGCTCCAAAATCACTGCAGATGGTGATTGCAGCCATGAAATTAAAAGACACTTACTCCTTGGAAGAAAAGTTATGACCAAACTAGATAGCATATTCAAAAGCAGAGACATTACTTTGCTGACTAAGGTCCATCTAGTCAAGGCTATGGTTTTTCCAGTAGTCATGTATGGATGTGAGAGTTGGACTGTGAAGAAGGCTGAGCGCCAAAGAATTGATCTTTTGAACCGTGGTGTTGGAGAAGACTCTTGAGAGTCCCTTGGACTGCAAGGAGAGCCAACCAGTCCATTCTGAAGGAGATCAGCCCTGGGATTTCTTTGGAAGGAATGATGCTAAAGCTGAAACTCCAGTACTTTGGCCACCTCATGCAAAGTGTTGACTCATTGGAAAAGACTTTGATGCTGGGAGGAATTGGGGACAGGAGGAGAAGGGGACGACAGAGGATGAAATGGCTGGATGGCATCAGTGACTCGATGGACGCGAGTCTGAGTGAACTCTGGGAGATGGTGATGGACAGGGAGGCCTGGCTTGCTGCGGTTCATGGGGTCACAAAGTGTTGGACATGACTGAGCAACTGAATTGAACTGAACTGAACTCCAATATTCTTGCTTGAACTGTTTTTTGAAAAAAAGTTATTCATATATTTAACTTTATTCCAGAGTGTCTACATAAGGTGACATTTTCTTTCATAGCCACAACTGTATTATCATACCTAATAAAAGTAAAAATTCAATCATTTAACATTCAGCTCATATTCACATTTCCATGATTTTCTCAACATGTCTTTACAGCTACTTTGTTCAAATCAGAATGCATTGCAGTGTGTGAATTTATAATGTCTCTTAATCAGGAGCCGTCCCCCCACCCCCACCATGAAATTGACATGTTGAAGAGACTTGACTAGCTTTTCTATAGAACATTCTGCTTTCTGGATTTGTTTCCTAGTGGTGTCATTTAAGTTTTTCCTCTATCCTTTGTATTTCCTGTGTGCTGGGAATTGGATCTAAAGTTTGTTTAGAGTTAGGTTAAACAATTCTGGCAAGAATGCTTCATGACACCATGTGTTTTATTTGCATTCCTTTAGGGGACAGCATACCACCAGAGATGTAGAGGTCCCTCACTGATCACTGGAATTTTCCTTCATTGGTATTGGCTAATACAGCATGGAGATCTAACAAAGTAGAAGAAACGTTTTATTTGACTGGTTACTAGTAACATAAATGGTGTCAGTTTATGTTAACTATTTATATTCTTTCCGAGAGAATAGCACTATTATGATTATATATTTCAATAACTACTGTGCCTAAATCATTTTGTGATAAGTTCTATTTACTTAGACCAGAAAGCCTTACACATGTAATCTATAGAGATTGTTTCTGGGTAACACTGTGATCGCCTCAGTCCCTCCCCTAAACCTAGAGGAACATTGTAAAAATTTTCATTCTACAAAACACACACACCACACACACACACACACACACACACACACACACACACACACACACACACACACACACACATACACTCACACTTTGCACTTTGTCCTGGCATTATATGTGCCAGTTATAATAATAAAGATCAACAGAACATTAGAGATATATTAAACAAAACCAAAATTTAATTATTTATAATATCCAAAATTCTCTCTTATGTCCTCTTTGCCACAAATAAAGAGAAATAATGTAGGACTTCCCTGGTGGTGCAGTTGCTGAGACTCCATTCTCCCCTCACAGGGGCCCAGGTCTGGTCCCTGGTCAGAGAACTAGATCCCACATGCCACAGCTAAGAGTTTGAATGCTGTTACTAAAGACCCTGTATGACTCAGCTAAGCCCCAGTGCAGTCCAGTAAACAAACAAAAGAATAAATATTTTGAAAAAGAGGAATAACGTGAGAGTCTATTTAGGATTTACTGATAAATTTGTGATAAGGAAAATGAATGCCGGTGGGAAATCTTTGCATATTTTTGTCCCATCATTATTATTCAGTGTAGTTAGAGGAAGCCTCACATCTGTTTTCTAATTGTTTATTACACTTGGGAGTGTCTCTCCCCTCCATCTACTGCTCTGTGTGTGTGTCTGTGTCTGTGTCTGTGTGTGCTTAGACTCTTTTCGACCCCATGGACTATAGCACACCAGGCTCCTCTGTCCATGAGATTCTCTGGCAAGAATACTGGAGTGGGTAGCCATTCCCTTCTCCAGGGGATATTCCTGGTCCAGAGACTGAACCTAGGTCTCCTACATTGGCAGGTGGATTCTTTACCATCTAAGCCACCAGGGACACCCCTACTGCGCCTTATGATACCTATAAGAAAAATTCAGATATTGCCCCTGAGCTACCATCTTGTTTTCTTCTAGGTGATACTGTTAGTCATTTCACTTCTATTGGATTCTTATGTTACCTTTTTATTGTCCTGGGTTATTTTCCTTGATCACCAGAATGTTGTAGTGTTATCTACTTTCATATCATGCAGTCTTGATGCTTATATGATTATATTTGCAAGTTCCTCTCCTCCTTTCTTCACTTGCTGCCCCATCACTTCTCAGTATTTATACCTTTACATTGTTATGGAAAAGGCAGAATATATTCTACTATTTGCTCTGTATTTTAATTCTACTTTCTTTAATCTGGGGTCGATATGAATGTTTGGGGCCAGTTTCTCCTTCTGTTTTTTTCTCCTGCGGGATTTGTGTATAATTTTAAAAATGGATACTAGAAAGTCAGCTCTGTGCACAGTGAAGAAGAGTTTAAAGAACTCTACTTAAGCCTCTGTGTTTATCTCACTTGTTCTTATGGGCTTCCCAGGTGGTTCAGTGGTAAAGAATCCACCTGCCAACGCAGGAGACCCAGGTTCAATCTCTGGACCAGGAAGATCCCCTGAAGAAGAGAAAGGCTACCGGCTCCAGTATTCTTGCCTGGAGAATCCTACAGATAGAGGAACCTGGCAGGCTGCAGTTCCTGGAATCACAGAGTTGGACATGACTGAGCATGCACGCACACACTGCTTTTATCTCATTTGTTCTTATGGTCCTCTAAATGTATTTTATGACTTTTCAAATTTTGGTATTTCAGTAGACTTTTCTAGTTTTTGTTATGTTGTCTTTGTTATCTTCATCTCAAAATGCTTATGAGATGAATAAATTTAAAGTCAGCCCTGCTTGCAGAATTTGTCATTTGTGAAACTGTGTTATTAAGGAATTCTGGATTATTAGTACGGAAGGTAGTCATTTCAAGAAATATAAGACATATTTAGCTCAAGCTACTAAATCATTATGTTTGGGCTTTTATTATGTCACTAAACCCAAGATTTCCTGTGAAAATCAGCCAACGTCAAAATATACTAGCTTCTAAAATTTTCTAGTACAGATTCTAGAAAGAATTAATTTTTCAGTTTCCTCCTCTTCTACCCCCGCCCCATCTCACCTGGGATTAGTGGATAGTTAACTTGACTCTGTAAATTTACTGCCAGTAAAAACTAACAAGAGTATCTGCATTGAAATAGTTGTCTTGTGATATCACTTCTTAAATATAATAAATGAAATAGATATGATGCATAGCTTATGCATACTCTTTGCATAGAGGTGAACAAGAGATTTACCATTTGGCATAAGATATTTACATCTGTTCATCAAAATATGACTCCTTTTGTAGTCTTCTAAAGCCATGCCTATAATATACATTATTATGGTAATTTAAAAATGGAACATAGAGTAGGAAAAGAACATGATAAATGCATATCATCTTACTCTTTATAGCTCCAGTAAATTTTGTACCTTAGGCTAGACTGAATACATTTTGAGTTTCTCATGCAACAATCATTTTGGAAATGCGTCAGTCAACAGGCTTCCTTTACTCATTATTATTTAGCCTAAAGATCTGAGGATCTGTTTTTATTCTGTTATCAATCTATTTCTAAGAAATGTCCCTGCCTTTACCTTCTTGAATGAACATTCCTTTCTTCCCATGTATAACGACTGTAAAGCTAGACCCCTTTCCACACTCGTTTCACCAACTATTTTCAAGGGTTCCACATTTCTTTTTCCACAGGATGCATTCCTCTACAAATTAGTATAACAGATAGTTCTGAAACAGCAGCTGAGCCTCTATAAAAGTATTTTTCTCCTCTCTCAAAGTGTAGGGTAGAGAATATCTTTCAGTTTTTTTTTCTTTTATAATTTTCTAAGCATTAAATCCTTTAGTTCAAATCCTGGAAAAAATAACAGGGAAAGCATGTGTTGAATTACACAAAGGGCATTCAACCTGGTTTCGACCTCGGTAGGAACAGTTGCAGCTTAGCTGTCCGCTATCCTTCCCTGTAAAGGTGAAATGATTTAGAGGCCTAGAGAAACTTAATTTTTCTTGATCACCATGTGCAACCCGGAATTTTAATGGCAGGCATAATTAATTCTTCTGATGTTAATCATCAGGGCTGGGCTCCACAATTATCAGTCTGGTGCAGCTGGGGCATGGTGCAGACATGAAAAATTAGGAAAATGAATCAGTAATAGGGTGGCAGATTTAATCTGCATCATGAAAACAAAGTTAAAAAGAGGAAGATCGAGAGAATTTCAGCTGAAGCTTTTGTGCCAATGCGCAGTGACAGAACTGAAAAATGTTGCCGATGTCCAAAGTGATTGGTAATTACCAAGCCATTGAATTTTTTATTGTCAATTTATCATGCGCCAGAGGTTAAATTTAACATCTTCTTCTAAAGCCATCACTCTAAGAAGGCTCACTGCGTATCACGTGGCTCAGAGTCAGCGAAAGGTTAATCAGGTATTTCTTTAGTTTGCACGTGTCTCCAAACTCCCCTTCCTTCTGAGCTGTGCCTTGTCCACTGCCAAATGCCTGCCACAAAAGCTTTTCCACTATTTCTTACCTATGACTTTCAGCTAAATATCAGATTGTATCACTTACACACTCGCCTCTCTCTGTTGGCATTTACTAAGAACCTTGGTGCAGAAAAGAATTATTTCTCAAGTAAGAAAAATCCCATCATTTCAAGCCCTAGGGATACTTCAATTAAGATGCAGCTGAGACAAGGGGTGTTCATTCTCTTTTTCTCTCTCCCTAGCTCTTTCTCTGTTTTAAATGGTATTTAGTCAGGGACATTGGAAAAATTGATATTACCTCTTCTTAAAACAAAATTCCACAACAATTTTTATCTGATTCAGATTTAACTCTCTTCTTCATCTCTTTCTTTTTTTTTTTGCACAGGATATCCGTTTATTAACAGTTGAAAAGAAGCTTAGTTTAAAAGGAGATATTTATCTGTGTGAATACTTCAAATAACTGTTTCTTTAAACAGCTTGATGAAGTATTTGAACAGATCCAGAGCAGACTGAAAGTCCACAGGAAAAGGCTCTTCTTACTGATTTTTAAAAGTGACTTTAATTCAGTCCCTGCTCCAATCTTTAACATCACCTGCTTCTTTCATTTTCTGTTGTTTGCTTGATTGTGTCTCTTCTTCTATGTGTTTGGAAACAGAGAGTGGTCTCTTATTAAGGGAATGGTATATATTTTCTATAAATTAAAAATAGAAATAGCCTTTAGGGAGACTTGAAAAAAATCAATGTGTGCATTAATTACTGCAATTCATTACTCAAATAAATATGGGCTCAACATTATGTTGGATACAAATCCGGGGACTGAAGATGTTTGCAAAGACAAAGCCTATGGTCCTGATCATGTTAATCTGCAGATCAGAGACTCTGTGAATCCAAGCCTGGTGGAAGCTCCTCAGGGGATAGGCGAGCTGGGCTCCATCCCGGTAGCCGGCAGTGAGTTATTACTGCTGAATACAAAGCTGGTCACATGACTGTCACCTACAGCAGTGGCACAGTCCTTCTCCTGCCTGGGTTTCCTGAGACCTTGCTTTCCTGAGCCCTTGCTTTTCTATAATTAAATCCGAACCATAAAAGCCATACCTGTCAAATGCCCTCCAGCTGCCCTCATAAACAACACTGGGAATTTTGCTGGTGGCAACTCTTTGCTTTTGGAAAGAACATAGGAAAATATCCTATTTATCCTCCTGGAGACTTCCCTCCTCTATCTTTTATTTTTCCAATTCTTCCCACACTGAGCTTCCTCCTCCTTTTTGGAATTTGAATGGGGAACTGGAAAATATACAGCAAATAAAAATATAGTATAATTTATTGAAAAGATTCCGCTGTCTTCTCTTGAATTAGTAACCTGTCCTTTTAGGAAGAAGAGAGAGAAAGTGGAATGAAGGAATGTAATTTTTCTAACAGCATTTGGCTGCCTTTCTTTGATCATATTTTATGGCTAGAGGATAAATTACCATGTGAAGGTTTCTGTTTAAAACCTGAACATGTTTAGTAGGATTTGAATCCTGCCATATTCTGCAGAGCTGCCTTTTGCCTGAGCAAGTTTAATGCAAAGATCAGCAGCTCAGAGCATAACACATATTAGCTGGCTCTTTTCTGCTATTGGAATCCCCCACTATTTTAATTGGATTCTTTCCAAAACTGCAACTAATTAAGAATCAATTCAGGACCATTAGCTAGTGGGACAAGCTAGCCAGTGTTGCATATTTCAAAAGAGTTAGTTTTAATGAGAGGCGTTACTGGATGCGGGGGGAGGGGGTTGGGGTGGTGAGGGGGGTGGCGGAGGTTGGGGGAGAAACAGATTAAAGATAGTGTAGGGACCTTCTTCAGCTAAACTGAACGACTAATGGTACACGGAAAGATGCTGAACTTGTAGTCCTCTGTAATTGATCTACTTACTGTTCTTAAAGAAACTTTGAAAACATGAATGCAGGTATTTAGAGGTACATTAGAGGTTCAATAACAATTTATAAACATTACAAATTGTTGGCTTCTGTAGTGGAGTGCTCCTTTTATTGGAGAAACATATGCTGTCTGCTTTCAGACCCGTTAACCTCAGCATCGTCAAGCCATTTTCTCTTCCCTGGGCTTTGTACTGGCGCACATCTGCTTATCCAGACTTCAGTGTGTGCAGATGGTGCTTTTTAATTTGTTAAAGGGTTAGCAGTGCCATATTTTTGACAGCTGTTCTTGAGTTCCTTTACCACAAAGAAAAACTTTACTAGGACTTGGTGCTTAGGAGAGAAATCTGATGCTCATGTCCTCATTAATTTCTTCTTCTCTTTCTTGGATCTTAGTATCTAATTCTTTGTTATTGAGTTGTGTGCAGGCTGATGTTTTTCTCTAGAGGATGAAGGTGGAAACTTAGTATACAGTTAACCTGCTTTGAACATTATAGTATGAATATATGTGTGGTTTCAATGGGGACAGCCAAATATTTAATCATTAGAAAGGATAGGCAATAAATCAAATGTCTGAACTTGGATGCATTATCTGATATGCTTGATTTCAAACTTAACCGTCCTCATGGACTTCTGTCGTGAGAAATTACCTGGACTAAGTTTCTTCATTTGAAGCAATCATAACCCAATCACAGAGCCTTTATGATTGTAAGATAATACCAATAAAAAGAGATTTTTGGCTTCTAGCAGTGGACAAGGACAATAAAAATATATTACTCTATAGAAAAATAATTTTACTAAGTTTAGGTTTGATTACATGTTTGAGCTGGTGTTGGGTAGACATTGAAAAGGCAATTACAAGCATATTGAAGACTTGTGAATTTAAAGGATTCTTTAGAATGCATAGGACTAAGAAAAGTCTTACATCCTTACTGGAGTGGGTTTTTTTTTCTAGCCACAATTGTTATCAAAACAATAGAGTAGGCACTTTGTGCAATTACATTATGAGGAATCATTGTCTCCCTCTGCACTACCATCCACCCGGTCACCTGGCAGTCATCCTTAATTCCTCCCTCCCACTCGTTTTCCACATATAGTCAGTCACAAAAACCTTTTGATTTCCTCTCCTTCAGTTTTCAGTTCTGGCAACATTGTTCCACCTGCTTGCTTCTATCTTAGTCTGGACCTCCATTCTTTCTTCACTGGAACCCAAACCACCACTCTATATCTCCACACTACTGCAATGCGCACAGTAGGAGCTCAAGAAAAATGAAATGACAAATGAATTACCTCCTGCAAATATCAGGCCTTTCTTTGCACTGGGAATGGGACTCACCGAATCTGTGTCTTTATGGATTCAAACTTCCATACATGAACATGCAAATGAACAGTTGTCTGCTCTCAAAAGCTCACTAGCTTGGCTCCTGTGTGCAGTGTTTACACCGTGTTCTAGCACACAGCTGACTGTCAGAGCCACACACGGAGGAAATCGGAAATGATGAGACGTCTCCCACGTTAGTGTCAGTTTCACTTCACGTGTATTGTAGGGTAGATGTTTTAAAGAGGTTGAAGAATGAAGTCACTTTGGGTCAAGAGTGTACAGTAGATGGTTGGGTAATGGCCTCCAATTTGCTCATGGCTTCCTTGTACCCATGTCTCAGGACTGTCCCTTCTTGCATTGAGTCTGCTTGACCATGTGACTTGCTTTGGCTGGTGGTATAATAGCAAATGTGAGACAGTCAGAGATGTAAAAACTGCTTGCACACTGAGCCTTGCCCTCTTTTGTTGCCTATGAGGCTGTGGCTACCATCACCATCTGAAGAAGATATGCTGGTCTTTTGGATGATGAGAGACCCATGGATTGGTTTCTCACCATTCCAAACAACTGCAGACCATCCTGTTCTCACCTAACCAGTCAACTGACCACAGATGCATCAGCAAAGCCAGCCAAAAGCAACCAGTCTTGACCTAAATCACTCAAGTGACCAGACTTGCTAGCAATAATAAAGGCCTATTATTGGCAGCCATCAAATTTTGGGTGGTGTGTTACGTAACACAGGCTAAGCAATGTGGAGTGGCAACCATCTTTTCCATTCTAGTTATTTAGAATGGTGTTTGGGAGACTAGATATTTCACTGCAAGTCCCCAGCTAGATGAATTCTAGGTACAGGAAAAAGTTGTTTTATAAAAAGCAATTGATTTCAACCCAGAGGTGTTTGGCATTTTGGTCCTTTCGTGTAGTTCACTCACTTTCAGAGGACGGTAATGATGATGGTGAGTGATGGGTCTGTGTGATGGTGCAGTGGGAGGAGGGGTCGGGTGAAGTATGTTGGGACCGGGGCTCTGGAATATTAACTGAGCAAAGAACTAAGGAGCGTGGTGCCAGGGCAGAGAGAACATGCAGTTAAAGCCACCTCTCAAGCCTAACCCTCCAAATGTTCCCTGAAGGTCATGGTGCATTGTGGTTTGCAAGGTCATCTTTTGCAAAAAACATAGTTGAGACTTTATTCTCACTAATGTTCTGAGGTTGTTAAGAAGTAATACAGAAGCACCTCTTATCTTTAATTTCTGCCTTTTGGAGTCACAAAAAGTAGCTCAGATAGTAAAGCATCTGCCTGCAATGCAGGAGACCTGGGTTTAATCCCTGGGTTGGGAAGATCCCCTGGAGAAGGAAACGGCAACCCACTCCAGCACTCTTGCCTGGAAAATTTCATGGATGGGGGAGCCTGGTAGACTACAGTCCATGGCGTCGCAAAGAGTCGGACATGACTGAGCGGCTTCACTGGTGGTTTGGAGTCACAGCATTGAAGCTTTATTTCATTCATTTGTTTAACAAATATCGACTTATTTCTTATCGGTATCGAGTGATGTGATTTGTGAATGAGATATAGACTCTCTTTCCTCAAAGCACCCTCAGTCCAGGAGGGCTGACAGACAAGTGAACAGAGCAGATATTTACAGTAGGGTGGGCAATATGATAAAGGCAGGAACACCCTGTTTGAGACAGAGGAGAACCTAGCTCATTCTCACAGTGAAGGTAGACAAAGGGCTGGCTTGCTAAGAACAGGAGCTCTGAGGCCTCTCGTAATGTGTATGTGTACCCAGTTGCTCAGTCGTGGCTGACTCTTTGCGACCAGGCTCCTCTGCCCATGGGATTTTCCGGGCAAGAATACTGGAATGGGTTGCCATTTCTACTCCAGCAGATCTTCCTAACCCAGAGATCACAACTGCCTCTCATGCACTGGCAGGCGGATTCTTTACCACCTGGGAAGCCTCCTCATAATGTAGTATTCCTATATATTCAATATAGGATGATGACTTGAGAAATACTGAGGTACAAGTTTCCTCTTTACCGTCAACCTTATCTCTCACACTTGCTTTCTATTGAGTTCAAATATGTCCTTGCTGGAAGAAGCCCAGGTATTCCAAAATCAAGGCCCGAGGACCAGCCTGAGGACCCACCTGATGAGGTTACCTCTTCACCTGACAGCCAGAAGGACTAGGGCTTCCACAGCTTGGCTATTTGGCCACATTCTGGGCCTGTGAGTGTTTTCACTTTTTCTCTTGTGTATTTAGTTTAATGTCTGAATTTCAGAAAGACTTTCCATGTGTTTTACTGTTGATGTTTGAAATATTTATAAGTAGGTACAGATATGATCTCGTAAAAAAGAGACATACCTTTTAAAAATTTAGAGAAAATCCTTTGTTAAAGATGTGTGTCATTTTGGAGGAGCTGTCCAGCATTGGTACTCTCTGCCTAAGTATGGAGAATGTGCCAGCTTATGACACTTGCCACAGCCTCTCCCATTTAGAGAAGCCAAAAAAGCTAGATCACTTTCTCAGTTTTATCAGCTGGAGGGCAGGCACCTAGGGTTGGTCAATCAGGTGCATCCATTGAGGATGATGCCTATGGAACTACTAATGGAAAGGACCAGTGGTGTAGAGGGCTCCCTAGCCCAGCTGCCGACCCTTCCCGTGCCTTCGGTCAGCAGTGAGAGGTGCTGCTTTGTGGACTAACACTGGGCCATGCTTCCACCATCTGGCCTTCCTTTGTGCCTGTCTGTTTTCCAAGCCTGGATCTCTAGTCCTCCAGGCAATTCTAAGAGCTGCCTGACATTCTTCAGTGATTTTTTTTTTTTTCTTAAACAATGTAGTTACTAAAGGACACATATGCTTCATTATTATAATTTTAAAGAGAAACTGGGGCGGATTCTTCACAAAGCAGCTTCTAATCTCATTGGCTGAGGCTCAGTGCTGCAAACAGAATCCACCCTAGCTAGTCTTAGCAGGAAGGGATTTAAGGCAGGGAGTTAACTGACTTGTAATCATTCAGAGAGATGAAATAGATTTGGCTTGAACTTTATAAAACTCCTCCCATTCTTGACTTATTTTTTGGCTATTGTTCACTGTCCATCTCTTCCATTAGAAGGTAAGCTCACAGCAAGGCAGTGGTCTTTGTTTTATTCCCTTGTGTACTTCTAGACACCAAAACAGTCTGGTATACTGTAGGTTCTCAATAATACTTTAATCATAATGATAATACAAGGTATACAGGGGAACTCTGGAAAGAGAGAATCCAGAAAAAAAGGCCTCTTAGCCCATCCCCAAAGAAACCATGTTACGGGTGACTTTTCTGAGTTAGGAGAGATTCGGTCATAAATCAGAGAACTTGTAGGAATACAGCCAGACTGGTTCACTATAAGGAGCGATTTATTTATTTTTTGCCAAAAGGATGAATCAATTCATTTATATTTAATGTGTGTAATTTAGGCCATATGTCATGCAGAATCCTTCTAGTTTCTATTACTTGAAAATTTTGATTAGTGGTTTTATAAATAAATTCCAGAATTACGCAATTTGAGATAAAGCTAGGTTGACTTACAAACTGGAATCCTTTTGGGACTTCCTGGCAGTCCCGGGTTAAGACTTCATTTTCCAATGCAAGGGTGTAGGTTCAATCCCTGGTCAAAGAGTTAAGGTCCCACATGCCTTGGGGCCAAAACCCAAAGCATATAACAGAAATAATATTGTAAAAAATTCAATAAAGGCTGTGAAAATGATCCACATCAAAAATCATTTCTAAAAAGTTTATACAAAATTGGAATAATTTGAACTAGGTAAGACTCAGTAAGTGAAATACCAAAATTTATCTATGATGATGAATTTCTTCTCAGTTCTGGGGAAGAGTCTGAAAGGTTTTACAGGTAGACAAAACCAGAGGAGAAAAGGCATGGCAATCTGGGCTTTACGTAAGCCAATCTAAAAAGCTTGACTTCTGAATTACTTTTTTAATTTGGGGGTACTATAATTCTTGGTATGCTCTGTTATCTATCATAATTCTGATTATCAGTTTTTACAAGAGTGCATATACTGTTTGATCTGTTAGTATACTAGTAAAGTGATTAGCTTTGTGGGATCAGGAGGACCCAGGACTTTAACAGATTATATGTGCTTTATAAACTCACTGTCATTTTGGAAAGGTTGACAAAAGGAGATCAGGAATTTCAGCAACAGCAGTGGGCCAGTCAGGCTGTCTGCTCGCTTGTACCTCCCACCCTTCCTCCCTTCTTCCCTCCCTTGGAAATTTCTTTCCTTCCTCTGTCCCTCCATTGCTTCTCTCTCTCTCTCTCTTTCTTTCTAGTTCTATCCTTTATCTGTGTTTTAAAAAGCTGTATATGAGAATAGAGTAAGGCATCTCAATATTCAAGTAAATTAATTCATGAAAATTCCATTAAAAGAACAGTAGAAATCTACTGTAATTCAATAAGAGCCAGGGAACTTGGAACAAGTTTGACACTTCTGCTTTTAATCGCTAAATTTGTATTGATAGACCTTAAACAATAATCACTTATTTAGATAACCACATTTATTCTTCCAATAAATCCCACACCGCTGTCAGTTCTTCCCCATGTCCAAATAAAAAGGAAAATAAAAGCCTTGAAGCTCTCATCAGTTTCACAGGACATTGCTAAAATTATGCTAGAGTCCAAATATTTATAAAAATTAACTGTATAGTTCATTAATTGTACTCAAGTTAGTAAGCTGTCTACTTGCAATACAGCTTTAGTTTCAAAATGGACTATTTTTATTAGTAATATAGGCTCAGAAAAAGATGGATTTTCTTGTGTAGGCAAAACATTTTACCATAGCCAACTAGCTGGCAGAATCTGCTGGCCAATTGAGCCCTGGGCTTCTGATCAAGCAGGAAGATCAGAAACACCTAATCACTTGATGCTAACAAAACAAACACAAAACTATATGTGAACTTGCAAATGCTTGAGAATCAGAATTATAAAAGGCATTAGAGTCTACCAAGATATTAAAGAAACTGTGGGTTTCCATTAGGGCTTCCCAGGTGGCATGAGTGCCAGTGCAGGAGACATAAGAGAGTCAGGTTCCATCCCTGGGTTGGGGAGATCCCCTGGAGGAGGGCATGGCAACCCACTCCAGTATTCTTACCTGGAGAATACTGTAGACAGAGGAGCCTGGTGGGCTACAGTCCAAAGGGCTGCAAAGAGTCGGATACGACTGAAGTGACTTAGCACACACAGGTTTTAATTCAGATTTCTTGATTTCAACAAATTTATTGTTTTCAAGTTTGTAAGTTGTTCATTGTTTCACTCTCTTGACCATTTTGCTACTTGTTTGCAAATTCTTTTGAGGCAGAGGGAGTGAAATCACTGTACTTTTCACAAACGGTTGACAATTCTTGTAAAAATCTTTTCTCCCAAGAGGAGTTCTAAAATTTATTGGTTAAGGGGCTATTTGGGTGTTATCAATGATCTATCAAATTCTGACCTCAGGATAATCTTCTCCAACAAGCCTTTCTTCATTATTTGAGAGAGAAATTTCCATTTAAGCATGTATCTTCCTTAACTTCCCTTTAAAAAAATGAGATATCTGTTCTCAGTATCTATGAGTTTGGTTTTGTTTGTTTGTTTAGATCTCACATATAAGTGAGATCATATGGTGTTTATCTTTCTCATTCTGCCTTGTTTCACTTAGCATAATGCCCACAGGGTCCATACAGATTGTGGCAAATGGCAGAGTTTCCTTCTTTTTAAGGATGAATAACATTCCATTATATATATATATATAGTTTGTGTATATGTACATATATGGATATACAGATATCTGTCTATCTTTTCTTTATTCATCCATCCAGTGAGGGACACTTAGACTGTTTCTGTGTCTTAGCTATTGCAAACAATGCTACAATGAACTTGGGGGTGCAGATATCTTTTTGAGTTAGAGTTTTTATTTTCTTTGAATAAATACCCTTAATTTTCTTTTGTCTTACCTCTTATTAATTACTCTGAAACATTCCCTTCCTTTTTGCATATTGGTATATTTCAAATTCACAATAGCACTATGCTAGAGATACTGTGTGCATAAATACTTACTTGAATCAAATAAGACTTTAAGCGCACCTGGGAGATTATTGTTAGCAGAATATTTAGTGTCACTCAACTTGAGAGCATCTACTTTTGTTCAAAGTACCCTATGGGATTCAGCAAAGAAGGGTTTTCTTTTGTTAAACAATAGAAAGGACCAGCATCTGATTTGTCTTTTTGGAGGCTGCCCATTTTCACATACTTGGGCTTCCCTGGTGGCTCAGATGGTAAAGAATCTGCCTGCAATGTGAGAGACTGAGGTTGGATCCCTGGGTCAGGAAGATCCCCTAGAGAAGGGAGTGGCTACCCACTCCAGTACTGTTGCCTGGAGGATTCCATGGACAGAGGAGCCCAGCAGGACATAGTCCATGGGGTCGCAAAGAGGTGGACACAACTGAGTGACTAACACACACACACACACACACAAACTAAATCATGCTGAATAATACACTTAATTTTCATCTCAAGATTTCATTCTGCCTGGAAGAGAGTGAAAATATGTTGTTTGTCAATTTAGGGTGAAGTCTGTCAAATCAGGATGATTTTCAGTTAATTCAAGGTTTCTCATCTCTTTACCTCTTCTATTTGAAATCCTGGTTCATCTTGTATGGTCTCCAGCTGCCTCCACTACTGTGTCCTTCCTGTCCAGCTGGGCAGCCCCAGCAGCTCTGTGGTCTCATGTCTGCAGAGAGAACATGTTGTTACTTGGTGAGGTTGCTTCAAGACTTTTGTCCTAGACACCCCATTTGTACTCAAGGGCTCCAGCCTCCCTTGGGGTGTGACAGGACTCCTAGTTGCATTCCTGGGCCCACAGGATATGAAGCACTGGTCCTTTCTGTCTTTGTTTTCCTACAGTCATGAGGGGACACTCTGTTGCTTCACCCTCCACCCCTGGAATCAGCCTAGGGGTGATGGGATGGGGATTAGGACTTCTCAGGAACAGCCCTTGGAGTCTTAAATGCTCACATCCTTCCCCCAGCCTGACTCTTTTTCTCTTCAGGGTTCGGAAAAACTGGCCTTCTTATTGATCATGTACTCTTTAAACGTTTCTGTTTTAAACCTGGGATGTGGCGTTAAAACTTTGATTCCTTTATTCTAGGATTCTAGGCAACAGCCACCACCTGGTGCAGTTGCAAGAAGAAAAGATTGTAGGACAGAAATTTCAGAAAGCCTGTATCAAAATGTTTTCCTTCTTTACTGGGTTTTCTTAAGGCCCATCAAACCTACTCACTATTTTTTATATCTTCAATTTCATTTTCAACATTTTCCTTCTGTGTCTCTTTACTTTACAAGACCTGAATATCTGAAAGGTCTAAAGTTTTACCTGTAGGTGTGTTTTGTGACACCTGCCACAGTCTGTGTAGGAATTGCCACTTTCATTAAGGATGAATTTCCTTTCTAAATCATCCAATGATCTCAGCTAATCCTACCATTCTCTTCCTTCTCAAGCCTGGAAGTCATTTCTGGAGAACAGTGTTGCTATGAATATTTGTGGAAATATTAGCCATTAATGCAGTTTTCCCACTTAGCGTGAAATACTAGCCAGCGTAGTTCTAATGACAGAACTCAGTCTTGCTCGGTTATGGTCATAGAGAGAAAAATCTGAAGATAATTCATTTATAAATGAGAAGAGGTTATGCTGTGGTTCTGGGAGGAGCAGTGGTGGTGGCAGTGTGCAGAGGCTGGGTGAGTTGATGAGGAGTGGGGCTTTGATGGTGTTGATTTTTAGAATGCTCAGTAAATTTTGTGTAGAATTTTTACTTGGCTCTGAATTTTCTTTGATTGTCATCTTGGACACTAGCATTTGCCTCATTAAGGCAGGCAATGCTGTGGTAGACAAAACTGTCTACCTGGACCCCATCTGTTCATCTGGAATTTGTTATTTTGTACCTAGGGGAGTGTTCAGGCATAAGCCATGTAGGTTAACAAAATGCAAGCAAAAAACTAAGGCACAAGTGGAGAGATAACTGACCCATGTTATCGCTCATGTTTTCTTCAGAGAGATTGAATTAAGTGACAAAGTGGTAATATCAGAATTCCATGGCTTGAACTTTATCAAGAAAGGTTCTCAGAATGAATCAGGATTGCACTACTTCAGAGAGGCGTCTTACCAGCGAGCAGCTAGTTGAGTCACACAGATCTAACTGGATGAAGATCTGGTCCTAAGAGAGCCCTGTGTTGGCGTTTCCCCACTTCTGAACTCCAGCAGTCCACGATTGGATTTCACTGTGTGTCCCACACTGGAGCCCTCACTTAATTTTGTCTTTGGGCTGGCATCACCATCTCTCTCCAACTCCAGACCATTGGCAGTTAGTATTGTGTGTTTGTCCTCCTCCGTCAGAAGGAGTCCGCCACCAGCTTGGAGAGGAAAATCAGATCATCAGCAGCATCACAGAATGTACTTCTCCACCCAGCTCTCCTCCAACTTTATGTCTCCCCAGGGATGTCTTAAATATTCTGCAAACTTGATCACCAGGGAGACTGCCTCTGTTTTCCCTCCTGGCTAGGCCGGAACTGGGAAAACCTCTAGCTGCTAATAATGGCCAGACCTCTAGCTGTGTTCCCACTCTGCCTGCTCATTTGCTGAAGACCTGAGCCCTGTCCCTGGAGCGTCTGCTGTAATCCTTGAGAACTCAGACGGCCACTGCCTTCTTCTCTCTGATGCTAGGTATTGTGCTCACGCTGGTGTGCCTCACTGTCCAGATGCATCTTTTCCCAGGAGGTTCCAGCCCCTCCACCAAATCTCTGAATGTTCTCCAACAAAAGCAGATCCTTAAACTCAAGCTGGAACCTTGGAAAATCTAAACACTTGCAGTCATAGAATCCTGTTTCCATATATTTTTTAATTTAATGACTTCCCAGAAGCACTTTTGTGATCATGTTTCCTGAAACGATCTCTCCTGCTTTTCCCTTGCGCCTACTCTTCGAGCCTCTCTTCAATCTTGAGGGACTTACTGGACTCCAAGAATTGCTTTGTTACTCCAAGCTCAACAAGCTGCAGCCTAAACTGCGAGGCTGGTGACTGAGTTCTGATCTGTCTGCTTTGGTCTTGCTTATGTATCAATAGGGTTAATTTCAGTGACTACCTTATACAAGTAGTGTGTGGTTGGTGAGCTAGATTTGGAATTAGAGTGCCTAGGTTTGAATCTGATCTCTACAGTTAACTAGTTTTCTCTAGGTAGCTCACTCTAAGCCTCAGTATTCTCACCTGTAAAATGAGTCAATGGTATAATGATAACCTTGTGGGTTACTGTAAATATTCACTACGACAACATATGCAAAGAACATTGCACAGTGCTGGGTACTTTATAAATATATATAATGTTGTTATAATTATAAATGTAATTTATAATTATAATTATGAATAAATGATTGGGATACTGGATATGATTCAAGACTGCTGTTCAGAAAATTCTAATCCTTGTGTTCTGCATACTGCTAATATTTTTTTTATTACTGTGTTCTTAAATTACGGTGTGATTTAGGAGGAAAAAACATGGCCTCTTTGTAGAGGAGTGGAAACTTACAAATCTAGAGTAAAAAAACAGTTTAATTTTTTTGAAACTCTTTAATAACTGTCTCCTGTGTGGGTAATGTAATTACCAGTGGAAAAATGAATAAAAGCTAAAACTCCATAAATTACATTTTCACTGACTTTGTTTGCTTATTTTCTAAGGGGCTGATTTTGAATTTTGGAACATTTTTTTGCCACTTTATTTTTTATGCACGAAGACATGACATAGTGGGCATTTTAATATATTCATTCATGTCCAGTTTCAACAAAACTGGGTGGGAATTAGTACCCCATAACTCATGTGCTAGGATGTCTTATTACAATTATAAAATTTTATTATAAAATGTTTTTTTAATATTTATATTGTTAATTAAATGATGATGAAGAATCATAAATTCTGAACAGAGTGTTATATTCCATTAGTCCCTGCTCAGACTTCTTATCAGCCAATCAGAATATTTGATTTCTCCATCTAACATATTCAGTTGTTTGAAGGTTAAACTTGCTGATGATGCTTGTTCCTTTCTGTACCTCTGGAGACTCTGAAGGAAGAGAGGTCTCAAAGTAGTTTATAATAACCCTTTTGAGGTTATCACAAGGTGGTCATTTTCTTAGGGGCATTTTTAGAGTGCTTTGTAATCATTTGAAAAAACAAACTCCTTTTGAGCTTTAGTTTCCAAGGTGTTTTCTATACTAGGGGTGGAAATATATGGTAACTATAAAAACATCAGTCATATCCTGATGTAAGGATTTCTGTCCCCCTTCACACACACGTACACGTAGTCACTACAGCTATTGTGATTGGACATTAAATGATGATGCAATGACCACCCAGGCATGAGTAAAAGGTAGGGAGCCAAGAAACCCTCAGGAGAAAGATCTAGACTTACACTTTCCAAAAATGTAGCCAGTAGCTACACATGTGGCTATTAAGTACTTAAATGTCAGTAGTGAGACTGAAGAAACACATTGAGAAATTTTTTTACTTTTAATTATTTAAGATTTAAATTTAAACAGCCAATGAATTTTTAAAAATCAGTTTTTCAGCCATATAGTTAAATTTCGGGTGTGTGTGTGTGTGTGTGTGTGTGTGTGTGTGTGTTTTGATTGTTGCCCCCCCCCCCTTTTTTTTTGGCTGCATCGCACAGTTTGCTTAGTTCCTTGACCATGGATTGAACTGGGCCATGGCAGTGAAAGTGCTGAGTCCTAGCCACTGGACTGCCAGGGAATTCCCAACACTAGTTATGTTTCAGTTGCTCAGTAGTCATATGTGGCAAATGGCTCTCAGTCTGATATAGAAGAGATCCATCATCCCAGAAAGTTCTATTGGGTAGCAGTAATTTAAACAGCATATTAAAAAAAACAGAGACATCATTTTGCCGAAAGGTCCAACAAATCAAAGCTATGGTTTTTCCTGTAGTCAGGTACAGATGTGAGAGCTGGACCATAAAGAAGGCTGAGCACTGAAGAACTGATGCTTTCTAACTGTAGGGCTGGAGAAGACTCTTGAGAGGCCCTTGGACATCAGGAAGATCAAACCAGTCAAACCTAAAGGAAATCAACCCTGAATGTTCATTAGAAGGACTGATGCTGAAGCTGATGCTCTAATACTTTGGCCATCTGTTGTGAAGAGCTCACTCAATGGAAAAGATCCTGATGCTGGGAAAACTGAGGGCAAGAGGAGAAGGGGATGACAGAGGATGAAGTGGTTGGAAGGTATCACTGACTCAAAGGACATGAGTTTGAGCAAACTCAGGGAGATAGTGTGAAGGACAGGGAAGCCTGGAGTACTGCAGTTCATGGGGTTGCAAAGAGTCGGACATGACTTAGTAACTGAACAACAACAATCTTCAGGGTCAAGGGGGATGCCGTGAAGATGTAGGAGTCTTTCTTCCTTTTGTTCCACTGTGTTATGTGTCCAGGCACTCTCAACACTGTAAAAATGCAGGATTCAGAAGGAAGGAGAGATGATAGATAGTATCAAACTTGAGCCTTGTGGTGGAGAGCATTGCAGTCAACATGCTGGAAGCAAAGCTGAGTTTTCTATTGCAAGAGGGCTACTATACCTTCCAGGTGCCCAGATGTGCTGACCGTCAGGATGAATTTAGTGAAAGACTACAAAGGTAGTAGAGTTGAAGACAAATGTTGAAAATGTTTTAACAGAGCCAGAGATGTAAGCATTGTCTTCTCCCCACCCTACTTTTTGTGTGGGAAGAACAATCCTGGAACCCAAACATCATCTTATTTACATTTCTTCTTAGACTGTAATATTCATGTGAATCACCCAGGAAACTTGTTAAAATGCAGATTCTTTATTCAGTAGGTCTGCACTGCAGTCTGTTCTTCTCCATTTACGACAAGCAACTGGATAATGCAAATGGTCAAGGACTACACTTAGGATTGCAAGGATCCAGAATGTATAGAAAGTGTTTGCACTTCAGACCTTCTGTATAAACACTGTCCTAATTGCTGCTTTAAAAAAGTAGAAGATTGCACCTCTCCAGAAATCAATATGTCTTCAGTTTTAAACTCAGACTCGGGAAGCAAGGAGTCTGTTGGTTTTGGTCCATTACTTGGAATCCCAAGACTGGTGTAAACTGGTTCCAGTGTTTTTGTTTTTTAAATAATTGCACAGCACTTTATATTTTCTTCAATCAGAAAAATAAGTCCCATGTTTCTAGGAGGGAGACCAGGTATCTGCAGGCCCTGCTCTGGGGTGTCAGGACCCCAGAGGATCAGGGTCCTCATGAATAAGCAGGGAGGAAGGCTTGGACCTGGAAACCGGAATGAGGTGGGGGTGTGTCTGTGGCCTCCATGAACCAGGTCAGTACTAGAGGTGACTGTCATAGCCGGGTGAGATAGGCATACAAAGCCCTGGGTGGGAGCCTGGCCAGGGCACACCTGCTGGCCCACGTGGCTCTTCCACCGGTGCCAAGACTCCGGGGGCAAGGGGTGGGGACCCTTGAGTGCAGGTGTGGGTCCATTCCAATGTTTTCATGGAGAATTATGGTATACTTAAACTTTGAGGAGCACTGACCTACAAAAATTCAAATATCTTACATAAATGAAAAGAAAGTTACATGTTTCATTTTAGTATTGTGATTATTTTTCTAATACTAAGCCTTTGAACAAAAGGCAGTTTCTATCTGATACTATAATTCAGAGATAGTTGAAAAAGAAATTGATTTTAAGTAGAGACCAGCTATTGATCAGAAATGGGAATGGGAAACAAACATTTCTCAAATAAGGAGAAGTTCAGAATTAGAAGGCAGAGGAATTGCTATTTGGAAAAATGCAATTAGGAATTTTCACAATATTTAGATGCACTATAGGACTCCCCTATAGTGGAGAGGCTGGGAGTAGCTAAGGAGCAGGGGACTCAGAAGGAATGAGGTCTGTCTCTGTTTCTTGATTAAGTCTCGCATGACAAGCAGGATTGGCTGAGCAAGTGCAGCTGCGTGAAAGGATTGTTGGGCTGCCTGGAGTCTAAGGCATCGGTGTGAGTATACCAGGAAGATTCAGACCCCCAGCTAAAGATAAAGTTCCATTACTTCTATTCATATTAAGGCAGGAGATAGATGGACCCCAGCATTGGAGAAGGAAATGGCAACCCACTCCAGTGTTCTTGCCTGGAGAATCCCAGGGACGGGGGAGCCTGGTGGGCTGCCGTCTATGGGGTTGCACAGAGTTGGACACAACTGAAGCGACTTAGCAGCAGTAGGAGCAGCAGATGGACCCCAGACTGAGCAGCTGTAGTTCATCCCCTGTGGACAGATACTCCATAACTGAACCCTGCCCAGATAAAAAATAGAGACCACACATTTCTCATTTTCAAAGTCAAGGAGAGCTTCCCAACTATACAGTTCCTTGAAGGTCAAAGGGAGAGGGCACCACCAGAGTAGGTGGTGTCAACCTGCGTGTAGGTTTCTTCACTGGAATTCCATCTTGGCTAAGATGCACGTGCACACACGGGAGGACCCTGAGATATTCCAAAAACAGACTCAGGACCAATCAAAGCAAAATGACTGGCCAGAGGAAACCTGGAAGAAACGCCCCATATAAGTGATTTCAACTATCAATACCATGAAGGGGCACATACATCCCCTCCCTCTTGATCTCCCTCCCACTTCCCACCCCATCTCACCCCTCTGGATTGTCACAGAGCACTGGTTTGAGCTGTGCTGGGTCTCTGCTGCTGTGTGCAGGCTTTCTCTGGTTGCAGCAAGTGGGGGCTGCTGTCTCATTTCTATGCATGCGCTTCTCATTGCAGAGGCTTCACTTGTTGCAGAGCACAGGTTCTAGGGCGTGTAGGCTCGGCAGTTGTGGCACACAGGCTTAGTTGCTCCACGGTATGTGGGATCTTCCCGGACCAGGGATTGAACCTGTGTGTCCTTCACTGGCAGGTGGATTCTTTACTGCTGAGTCACCAGGGAAGCCTTCATTATACTGATTTTTAAAAAATTCTTTATAGGTGGCAAATTAGCTCCACCTTTGCAAATCTATTTCATCCTCATTTTCTCTCCACCTTTCTCAGCATCTTCTTTTGTACTTTCAGGTCTCAATTTATGGGTTATTTCTTCCAAAGCTTTTCTTTGACTTCACAGACTAAACTAGGGTCTCCTGCCTCATGCTCTTGCCATATGGTTGTCCCAAGTGATATTTTTATCACCCGTTTTGTAACTATCTGACTCCCTTACAAGACTAAACTTTGAGCAGGAATCAAGTCCACCATTATTATTGTTGTGTGTTCTACGTACAGTATGTACTATGCCAAGGACATAATAGGCACTCAGCACATATGTGTTGAATGAATGAAGGAATAATTATTTGTTTTGAGGTTGGTTTTATCAAAAGTATTACAAGCACTTTGAAAGCAAAGATGGGATATTTTCACTTCTGTATCTCTTAACAGGCAGAGTAAGTGTGCATAATAGATGCTTGATAAATATCTATTGAATAAAAATAGTCTACAACCATTTGGTTTTAATGTCAAATAGTTTATGGCTTTAATGATAGGCAAAGTAGTGGTTGATTATGACATTGAGTTATAAGATTCTTATAAAAATTCTTTGCAAAATAAAATATTTTCAAAATAGGGTCAAACTACTTTTATAAAACAGATTGGAAATATTTCCAGGATGCCAGACTATGAGCAGAAAAGTGCCAGACATTCCCCAGGCCCCTTGGGCAAGTGTTTGCACACCTCAAGGACAACCCTACTTTTCTTCAAAGTACAGCTACTGAGTTAAAATCATGCAGCAATTAGCAGATGAAAACCATGCTTTATTAAAAGAAAGGAAGTGAAAGGTGAAGCAGGCTGGCCGGTGCTTTATGAATGCTTACTGTTTCCCTATTGTGTTTTTAAAATGTTACATTTCAAGGGACAGGTTTTTTTTTTTTCAATTTGGTTTCATTTTCTGAGGCAACACTGCAAATAAAAATCACTCAGAGGACCCAGATTCTTGCCAACTCTTGCTGACGCTACAGAGCCATGCTTGAGTGTCTGAGTTCAACTGTTGTGAAAGATTGTTATGAAAGAGAGATCAGGCGGAGCTGAGCTGCACCACGAGCAAAAGCTGTTCTGTTTTCACAGTGGGGGATCACTGCACACCCAGCAAGTGGGAAGAAATGAGAATACCTGCCGTGGAGATCTGAGAGGGAGAAATTGATTGTACACATTTAAATAGATTGGGCTAAGAGTTTTTCCTGACAGTAAAATTCCAGAATTCTAAGAAGGGAAATTTAAGAGCAAATGCTTTGAGGTGGACACTGAGAAGTGTGAACTCTCTTTATCCTCCTAAATCCTTCCTGGATGCAAGCCAGAACACTTCTCAAGTCACTGGCATAGGTGTAAGTCTGTGGTCAGAGTGTGCTGAGTCCTTGCTGAGTCCCATGCAGGCTTGGGAACCCTGCTTGCTGTTTGCTGCAGAGATGTCTCTTGCAGAGGGAACTCATCTGGAAGGCTGTGTAATCTTGGCTCCGGCCCAACTCATTTACTGGTCAGAAAAGGTGATGGAAAACGTGCTTTGGGAAAACACAGATGGGTATGTGAACCAGCAACCTTGCGCTTAACCCTTGATAGCCTGAGGGACTGGATCTCACAATGTGGTCCTGGAACTAGAAGCATCAGCACCAGCTGGTAGGGACTTATGAGGAATGCCCATTCTGAGGCTGGGGTCGACTGTAGACCAACTGAATCAGAAACTCTGGAGGTAGGGCTCAGAAATACGTGTTTTAAGAAGCCCTCCAGGTAGTTCTTCTGGCCACATCAAAACCTGACAACTCCTTGCCTGAGATGCTCAGAAAACCTGGAAAGTTTGTGTACCAAAAAAGAATACAATGACGATGACTCAGAATCAATGTATTATACATGCTAATAAAAGTAGGGAAAGACCAGACAGTCACAAATATCTTGAGGTGTGGCAATTTCAACATAATTATCAGTACCAGTTAGTGTTAGGGAAGATCAATGAAGTAATTAGCTATTGCCATGAAACTGTTGTGCAGCAAACAAGCACCGCAACTCCGGGGTATACGAAGGTAGCCCTTTTCTTCCTCCTGCATGTGCAGAGCTCCTTTGATCTCAGCTGGGCTCGCTTTTTGTGTCTGAGGGTTTGTTAGATCTAGTTTGGGTTGTTTGGGGGTGACTTGGCTTTGCTCTACATGTCCGTCATCCTTCTCCTGAGATTCCCAGATAACACAGGCATGCCCTTTGTCCTGGCAATGGCAGAAGTGAGAAACAAGCAGAAACACGCAGGTTTCTTGAAGTCTAGGCTTAGTACTAGCACACTTGTCAGTTTCATCTCATTCTGTTGGCCAAAGCAAGTCCCACGTCCAAGACCAGATTCAAGAGATGAGAAAACAGATTTGTCTTTTAAATGAGAGGAACTATAAACTCACAGGGCAAAGGCCTAGATACAAGGAGGAGTGACGGTCTGAGGCTATTCATGTGATCATTCACAATCAACTGTAAATAAGCTTCTCTTTGAGCTCATTAGCAGCACTTGTGTAAACAAATCACAAATGTGAATTTGACCTAGAAAAAAATGTATCTTTCCTTTTTGAAAAAAAATGTATTCTTTCCAAAAGAATACTGATTTTACTGATTTCAGTTGATTAACTGTATGATTCTCAATGAAGACATGGTAAGTCAGATTAACTATGTGAAGAATTAGAGAAGGAATAAAAGGAAAGTAATTGTATTTTAAAACTCTAAATATATTGATCATGTTTAAGTCATTTTGTTTCACAATGGATATCAAACCCAGTCCTTAAAGAAAAATTTTCTAATCTACCCTGGACTCTTGTTCTTTAGTAAACTCCTGGCATTCTGTATTTAAAAGGAGTCATCTTATGTACACCTCTGTCTCAAACAGACTTTGTAAACTAGATTCCACCACAGCTTTTTGGGCTGGTTTAATGATTGTGTTCATACTGTATTTCTAATTAGCTGCTGACTCGGAGGTGTAGGGGGTAAGTGAGCTTGCCCACAGCTGCCAGGTGTGATCATTCATGAGCAGAGATTCAAAGAAGGGGGAAATCAGCATTGTGGGAAATGTGCTGCAAACACCCAGAGGCAGGGAGATTCTTGCCTTTTCCCTGCCAGGATCTTCAAAGTGTGGACTCAATAGAAGAAGTAGCAGATAGCTATGGTCAAAACTATCTTTAA
This sequence comes from Nanger dama, assembly GCA_917880005.1. Classification (NCBI taxonomy): domain Eukaryota; kingdom Metazoa; phylum Chordata; class Mammalia; order Artiodactyla; family Bovidae; genus Nanger; species Nanger dama. Next base: position 20,958,388 of record CAKJTW010000010.1, read on the forward strand.
CGTCTGAAAATGAGCATTTCCCCATGTAGGTGGCCAAGCCTTTTTTTTTTTTTTTTTTTTTGCATGTAACAAAACAAAATGACTTTTTACTCACTGCCCTGAGTATTAAAGTTGTTTATGAACTGAAAGAAACCTCAGATCATTTTTGAAAACATTAATTTTTTGGTGAAAAGACAATCCCTAAAGCAATGACAGAACTTACTAGAAGTCATTTGATTGGTTAAGAAAGACCAACCGGTCAGAAAGAGAAAAAGAAATATCGTATGTATGTGAAATCTAGAAAAATGGTACAGATGATCTTATTTGCAAAGCAGAAATAGAGACACAGATGAAGAGAACAGATGTATGGATGCTGCTGCTGCTGAGTCGCTTCAGTCGCGTCCAACTCTGTGCGACCCCATAGACGGCAGCCCGCCAGGCTCCCCCGTCCCTGGGATTCTCCAGGCAAGAACACTGGAGTGGGTTGCCATTTCCTTCTCCAATGCACAAAAGTGAAAAGTGAAAGGGAAGTCGCTCAGTCGTGTCCGACTCTTCACGACCCCATGGACTGCAGCCCACCAGGCTGCTCCATCCATGGGATTTTCCAGGCAAGAGTACTGGAGTGGGGGTGCCATTGCCTTCTCCCAAATGTATGGATACCAAGGGGGCAAAGGAGGGGTGGTATAAATTGGGAGATTGGGATTGTCACATATACGGCAGCCCACCAGGCTTCCCCGTCCTGGGACTCTCCAGGCAAGAATACTGGAGTGGGTTGCCATTTCCTTCTCCATGTCATATATACACTACTATGTATAAAATAGATAACTAATGAGAAACTGGGGCTTCCCAGGCTGTTCAGCAATAAAGAATCCACCCATAGTGCAGGAGCCACAGGAGATGAGGGTTCAATCCCTGGGTCGGGACAATCTCCTGGAGGAGGGCATGGTAACCCACTCCAGTATTCTTGCCTGGAGAATCCCATGGATAGAGGAGCCTGGTGGGCTACAGTTCGTAGAGTTGCAAAGAATCAGACATGTCTGAAGGGACTGCTGTGCTTAGGCACTCAGTTTTGTCCAACTCTTTGTGACCCCATGGACTGTAGCCCACCAGGCTCCTCTATCCATGGGATTCTCCAGGCAAGAATACTGGAGTGGGTTACCATGCCCTCCTCCAGGGGATCTTCCCAATCCAGGGATTGAACCCAGGTCTCCTGCATTGCAGGTAGATTCTTTACCATTTTAGACACCAGGGAAGCCTGACTGTATAGCACAGGGAACTCCTTGCTCTGTGGTGACCTAAATAGGAAGGAAATCCAAAAAGAGGGGATATATGTATTCGTATGGCTGATTCACTTTGTTTTGGAGCAAAAAAATGACACAGCAGTGTAAAGCAACTATACTCAAATGAAAAAAGAAAGGCCAACTAGAGAAGCTAGTTTGCTCATTATACTACACTTTTCCTTTTGGAAGGGAGTACACATGGTTTGATGAATTAAACACAAAATAGGTCCTGGACATTAACAGAATTCAATTTTCCTATTTATGAACTGGAGATAAATAGGCTTGTTAGGTGCATAGAATGTCTCGAGTCAGGAACAAGTTCTTTTCTTTTAAAAATGAGTAACTGTCATTTAGCAATTTTGAAAAAAAGCACCACTGGCTAATCATTTTGAATAAGTTCACTTGGTCAACAGTGAGCTCCAGTACTGAGATGAGATACGCTAGGCATAAAGTGAGTGGTGGAGTTCAATGTCTTTTCCCACAACTGGAGTTATTTGCTTAAGATGTTTATTTTAAAAAGACCTTTGAGGTACAATGTGAGCAGGGAGTGGGGCATGAGGACAGCTGCAACACCTGCCACTAAGTGCTCTCAGGGCACTCCTCCTGGCCCCCTTGAATGAGGGACTGCCAGAAGCAATGTCTAAAATTTGCTTGGAATTCATTTCTTCCCTTTCTTTTTTTATGATGCTGAAGCAGGGGATAAAAAGATAAACGATTACATAGCCTGGCACGTGAATGCTTCCCACTGCGTGCCGCTTTGTGGGGAGCAAGTAGCAGCCGCCAACCGCTGTTTTATTAATAATGAGGTATTCACATAAATTCCATGCAAAATTGATTTTTGACTGTTATATAAGAATCAAATACCAGGCTTTAAAAAGTAATTGAGAAATCTATTTGTAATTTACTTTGCCTATAAGAACCTGCTGTCCTGCCATAAACAATTTTACAGTATTTTCCCCCTGTTAAACAGCTATTTTTACACATCTGTTTGGCCTCTCTTGGATGACATGCAGTCAGGAGGTGTAATGAATACAGGTTTGAAACAACATGTGGCCACAATTTCTTTCAATTTCATCTTCAAGGGGATCTCTTGCACGTTGTGATATTATTTTCATCACAGTACAGGTGAAGTATGTTAATGGCTAATTATCTGACCCTGGATGTTGACTGATGAATCATAAAAACACTTTATGACAATAAGAAAGCATGATGAGCTGGCTAAGCACTGCCAAAAAACAAAACAAAACAAAACACAAAAAAACACTACACCCTGGAAACCAAAAATAAAAAACAAAACCTCTCAAACACCCAAAACTAACAAACTGAAGCATTCTGTTTCTCACTGTCTTCAAATGCCTTAAGAAGCCATGGTCCAGTGAAAAAAATCTCCTATAATGAAGATTTTTCCTGGGAATCTATTTAAGTAGTTTTGTATATATTTAAACATACAAGTAGTTTTGTATATATTAAAGTCAGCCAAAATTATTTAAGATGTAGCTTATTTATTTCTAATTTTTATTCAGATGGAGATTAGAGGAAAAAAATTTAAAAACAGCTTCAAAAAGTCAATCTTTTGCATATGTTGTATAACTTTTATGTGTATTTCTTTGGTATTATTTTGCAGAAGTGTACATACTCAGTTCTAATGCTAAAATTTTTTTCTTTCTTTTTTAGGGATTGTGAAGCCCTAGTATTTAAAAGAACTATTTGCCTCGGTTTTATTGAGGTATACGTTACATAGGATAAAATTCTAAGTGTACAGTTTAATAAATTTAGGTAACTGTATGTGGTTGTCTAACCATTTCCATGATCAAGAAAGAACATTTCCATCACCCTAAAAAGTTCCCTTGTGCCCCTTTTCCATCAATCCACCTCCCCAGCTCCTGCCTTCAAGGCAACTGCTGATTTACAGTCACTCCAGTTTTGCCTTCTCTTGGATTTCATATAATTGAATCATAGTATGTAGTCCTTTGTGTTTAACTTTTTTCACTTAATGTTTTTGACATTCATCTATATTGTTGCATGTATTAATACATATAAATACAGTGTATTTGTTTCTGTGTTGAGTAGTATCCCATGGTATGTATATACCAAATTTGTTTTTCCATTCACTAATCAGTACTTGGGTTGTTTCCAGTTTTTGACTATTATAAATAATACTACTATAAACATTCATGTAAAAGTGTTTGCGTAGACATATTTCTTTGGGGTAAATATCTAGGAGTGAGAGTTCGGTGTCATATGAGGCTTCCCAGTGGTATGTTAATAAATGTATAATATTGATGAACTGATGAACAGCGCTGCCTGCAAATGCAGGAGACATAAGAGACTGGGTTCGATCCCTGGGTCGGGAAGATCCTCTGGAGGATGGCATGGGAACCCACTCCAGTATTCTTGCCTGGATAATTCCAGGGACAGAGATGTCTGGTGGGCTGCAGTCCACACGGTCGCAAAGAGCCAGACACAACTGAAGTGACTTAGCATGCATGCACATGTGACAAATAGTTCATGTGGTTTTAATTGGCATTTTTCTCATAAGTTGTGATATTTGACATCTTTTCATATCCTAATTGGCATTTATATACCTTCTTTTGTGAAATGTTCAAATCTTTTCCCTATTTTTATAGTGTCGTTTCCTTCTTATTGGGGCTTCCTTGGTGGTTCAGACAGTAAAGAATCCACCTGCAAGGCAGGAGACCCAGGTTCAATCCTGGGTTGGGAAGATCCCCTGGAGAAGGGAATGGCTACCAATGCCAGTATTCTTGCCTGGAGGATTCCATGGACAGAGGAGCCTAAAGGGCTCCATGGGGTCACAAAGAGTTGGACATGACTGAGAGACTAAGCACACCCTCTTATTGAGTTGTATAACTTTGTTATATATTCTGGATACATTTGTTAGATATATGTTTTGCATATTACAGTATTTTGCTTGCCTCCCCTCCCCCACCTTTAGTTTTATTGAGGTATAATTGACATACAGCAGTCTGTAAGTGTTAAATATACAACATAATGACTTGATTTATATATATTGTACTGTGAAATCATAACTTTGTCTTTTTTATCTTTTTTTTAAAAGCAAAAGCTTTTAATTTTGGAAGTTAATTTAGTGAATATTTTCTTTTATGATTTGTGCCTTTATGCTTTTTCTAACTGGTTATCACAAACATTTTCTCCTGTAGGTCTTGTGTTTAAATCTATGATCTATTTTGAGTTCATTTTTGTATGTGATATAAGATATGGGTAGAGGCTAAAATTTTCTGTTACAGATACCCAGTTGTTTTAGCTGGATATCCCATTTGCTGATTTTTTAATTTAATTATCTTAACATCTTTGGTGAAAAACCAGTTCACCATGTAAGTCTGGTTCTGCTTCTGGACTCTATTCTGTTTAACCAATCTGTAAGTCTATCTTTGCTCTAACTCTCTTGATTTGAGTAGCTTTCTTATAAGTCTTAGAATCAAGTAGGGTAAATCCTCCAACTTTATTATTCTTTTTCAAAATGGTTTTGGCTAGTCCAGGTCTTTTGCATTTTCATTTTCTTTTTTTTTTTTTAATTAAATTTATTTATTTTTTTAATTACAATACTGTATTTGTTTTGCCATACATTGACATGAAAAATTTTAGTGTCTGCTTGTCAGTTTCTTCAAAGGTGACGGGGTTTTAATTAGGGTTAAATTTAATGTTTAGATCAATTTGGGAGAATTCATTCTGAAATATTAAATACACTTTAAACTATTACTAAAATTATAATAAGTACAACATGTACACTAAAATGTCACATGTAACAGTTTTTAACATACTGGCAAAAATGAATATCAGTTTCTGCAACCAGCTTAGCAACTTTTTTGCAGACATAATAAGCTCTTTCTGTCACATCTGTTTAGTCAAGATATGACTTGAGATCACAAACCACTACTGAGACTATTAAAACTATTATTAAAAGACATTTGTACCTACTGAACCATGATTTTCTCAATTCTATGCACTCTAAATAAGAGGCCTAGCTAGAATGCCCATTGCAGCTGTGTTTATCAAGGCAGTTTCATTATTTCAATAATTGAATTTATAATAAATATATTATCAGCATATTTAGAAATTAGAATTTTCACAAATTTATACTAATATAAATGACCTCAAAATGTTTCATACAATTTAACTGCAGGCAAGATTTTGATTGCAATTCTAATAGATAGAATAGAGGTACTGCATTTTATCAGAGAGAAAGGATTTGAAACAAGAGAGACCTGAGTTTAAACAACAGCTCTATCCCCAAGTGACTTGAGCAATTTATTCATATTTATGAGCCCAATTTGTCCTTCTGTAAAAAGGGGATAATAATGCCTAACTCACAGGTGTGATGCAATGAAATATATGTAAAACACCTATAGATGATATATATAAGGGAATGGTGTTATAAGAGTGGGAGAAAAATGTAGGTCTTGGAATCTGTTGAAAATGGGGGGGGGTGGGGGGGGGAGGCTGATGGGTGTTGAAATGGATTGAAATGCCAAACTAGGCAGCTTGTTCTCTGAATGGTTTACACCTGGCAGTGTGTTCTTTGCCTCCAGGTCCCTAATAGCAACTTACCTACTCAGAGCTCAGCGTCAAGACCATCCCACCACTCAGCAACGTTCCAGGGGGAAGTCTGGGACTGGATGAATAGTGCTAAGTTTAAGTGACCCTCCACAATCTGTTTGGAAACCCTCATTCCTTAAAAACTTTCCGTAAGTGCTAATGAGTGTTCTTCGTGTATTGGTCTTCAGTAGACTCGTATATTTTTCACTGGTTCCGTTGACTCTCCCTTTCCTCCTGCTTCACCCTTTCCTTTCCTCATACTCAGCACAGGCATGTCAGGGAGTAGTCATCCTGTGGCCGCTGTAAGCAGCTGCAAGGCGTCGGTACTTGGCCTCAGCTGCTCATTCTTCACTGTCCCAGTGCCCCCGGAGGTGGAGTGGTGCAGTGAGACCGTGTGATGACCACGGCCTGGGAGACAGGAGCCTCAGGGTCCGTCACTTGACAATCCGAACTTGGCCAGTTTCCAGATCTCAGTTTCTTCCTTGGTGAAATGCCTGAGTTATTCAAGGGCCTGTCGTGGGGACCTGAATGAGAAACTGCATGGAGAAATGCTGGGTAAACTGGAGAGGGCTATGTAAGCCTCCGAGGCTGGGGTCATACGCTGCTACCGACAGCTTCTCCATTTCCTCCTGCCCCCAGAGCCACGGGGAGTTTCATCCTGTCTAAACTCCTCGGCCTGAATGAAGCAGAGTGGAGGGAGGAGAAGGTGGACTGGGGTGGAGTGGCGAAGACCGCGGTGGCTACACACGCGAACAGGGAACCGGAGTCATAGGCGCCTGGGACTGCATAAGAGCACACAGGGCATCTCTTTAAGGAGAAATATTCTCTCCATTTATGTATGGAGAAAATAGGCACAGGTTCAAGAGCCCCAGGCTGGGGTTGGGCGGGGGAGCGGGGATTAGGCTTCCCATTGGCATCTTACCTGAGTATCAGAGATGCAAGTATTTTGTAGTTAATGACTGAAGGAATCTAGACTGAAAGATCTGTAAGTGAGTTGAAGGACAAACAATTCTGGAAACAATTGAAATATTCTTGATGTCTGGTAAATAAACAGAAAACAAACAAGAAATGATTCCAACAAAAGGTGAAAAACTATTTCTAATTTTTTACAAATAAAGTAAAAACGTTTTGGAGGAACTAGATGAGCTGAATTTTACTGATTTGTTTTTGGTTACTGGTCATTTTATTCAGTCATTTTTCTGGTTTACTGAATGTTACTGAGTTACTTGCTATTTGTTTTAGTTGGTTAAACTGCCAAGTGGCTGTGTCCAGAAATCTAATATATAAGTGATAAATGAATTTTGAAATGTGGTATATCCATATAATGCAGTATTATTTAGCCATAAAAAGGAATGAAGAGCTGACACACGCTACAACGTGAATGACTGTTAAAAACATTGTGCTAACTGAAGGAAGTCAGATATAGGAGGCCACATATTGGATGATTCTGTATATAGGAAATGTTCACAACAGGCAAATAGAAACATAGGAACAGAAAAGAGATGAGTGATTTCCAGGGCCTTGTGGGAGAAAGGAATAGGGAGGGAATGCTGATGGACATGGTTGGTTTTTGTTTTGTTTTTTTTAAGGGAGGGAACATTGGAAATATTTTGAAATTAGATGGTGGTGATAGTTTTACAACCTTGTTAATATACTAAAAAAAAAATCACTAAATTGTATACTTTAAAAGGGTGAGGTTTATGGTATGTTAATCATATCTCAACAGCAACAACAAAAAATATATGTATATTTTAAAAATCTATCATGAGAAACATTCTCAAGCATTAGGAACAAAATTTTCCTGTCTCTTGTCTATACCATGGATGATGGCAGTGATGGTGTAATTGAAAGGAACGATCATCTTGGCGAGCAGTATGATACTGGGGAAGGCATTGCACTTCTCTTAGCCTCAGTTGCCTAATCTATAAAATGAAGATAGTAAGTCCTGCCCTACCTATGCCACCAAGTAAGTGTGAAATGACACTAACAGCATGCATTTATAAACTCTCATTATCTACTAGGCAACTATTGCTGGTATTCTACATGTATGATTTCAATTTTCTTAGGAAATATGAAGTATTCTTACCCTGATTTTACAGGTTAAGAAAATAAAATAATGTGTTTATAACTGCTATGCAAATGAAAAGTATGAATATATTGTCAATACTTAATTTCACAAAACCACTAAAAATAATGCTTAATTTTTCAGTTTATGAAAGAGAGGTATCTATGGAGAAACTCAGAAAATATAAAAAGCTATAGGGAAGAAACTTAAAACCAATTCATAAACCCAAAGAAAACAAACACATATTATTGTATCTTCAGCTTTTTAAAAGTATTAATATATGTATATAAACATCCACATCAATATGTATATATATATATATTGGTTTTACATGATAAAAACAATATGGTATTCTGCTCAAAATTCTCCAAGCTAGGCTTCAACAATATGTGAACCGAGAACTTCAAGATTTTCAAGCTGGATTTATAAAAGGTGGAGGAACCAGAGATCAAATTGCCAACATCAGTTGGATCGTATAAAAAGCAACGAATTCTAGAAAAACATCTATTTCTGCTTTATTGACTATGCTAAAGCCTTTGACTGTGTAGATCACAATAAACTGTGGAAAATTCTCCAAGAGATGGGAATACCGGACCACCTGACTTGCCTCTTGAGAAATCTGTATGCAGGTCAGGAAGCAACAGTTAGAACGGGACATGGAACAACAGACTGGTTCCAAATTGCGAAAGGAGTATGTCATGGCTGTTTATTGTCACCCTGCTTATTTAACTTATATGCAGAGTACATCATGCGAAATGCCAGGCTGGATGAAGCACAAGCTGGAATCAAGATTGATGGGAGAAATATCAATAACATCAGATATGCAGATGATACCACCCTAATGGCAAAAGCAAAGAGGAACTAAAGAGCCTCTTGATGAAGGTGAAAGAGGAAAGTGAAAAGCCTGGGCTTAAAACTCAGCATGCAAAAACTAAGATCATGGTATCTGGTCCCATCACTTTACAGCAAATAGATGGAGAAACAATGGAAACAGTGACAGACTTTATTTTCTTTGGCTCCAAAATCACTGCAGACGTTGACTACAGCTATGAAATTAAAAGATGCTTATACCTTGGAAGGAAAGTTATGACCAACTTAGATAGCATATTCAAAAGCAGAGACATTACTTTGCCAACAAAGGTCCGTCTAGTCAAAGCTATGGTTTTTCCAGTAGTCATGTATGGATGTGAGAGTTGGACTAAAGAAAGCTGAGCGCCAAAGAATTGATGCTTTTGAACTGTGGTGTTGGAGAAGACTCTTGAGAGTCCCTTGGACTGCAAGGAGATCCAACCAATCAATCCTAAAGGAAATCAGCCTTGAATGTTCATTGTTAGGACTGATCATGAATATTCATTGGAAGGACTGATGGTGAAGCTGAAGTTCCAATACTTTGGCCACCTGATGAGAAAAGCTGATTCATTAGAAAAGATCCTGATGCTGGGAAAGACTGGGCGCAGGAGGAGAAAGGGATGACAGAGGGTGAGATGATTGGGTGGCATCACTGACTCAAGGGACATGAGTTTGAGCAAGCTCTGTGAGACAGTGAAGGACAGGGTAGCCTGGCGTGTTGCAGCCCGTGGGGTTGCAAAGAATCAGACACGACTGAATGACTAAACAACAGCAACAATTCTGCTTTAGGAAATATAATTATTATATTATAATATAATATATATTATTATTTGGAGAATATGTAATAGCATATGATTATTTGAAAACTGAATATAATATAATTTAAGGTCTTTTTATCAGTTTCATGGCCTTGGGCAACCACTTTATTTCTCTGGACCTCAGTTTGTAAAATAAGAATAATCAGTTCTTTTCCACCTTTCCGGATGTTTTGAGAATTAAAATACATACCTAAAAGATTTCAGAAAGTTTAAGAGCTAGAAAACCATAACTAAAAGCCTGTGGCAGATACTCTCCATTGTCTGTTCAACTGTAATTCTCCCCCATGCCATTTATGTACTGAACCCAGTTGTACCCAATAAGGCCATGGACTGAAGGGGTGTCTGGGTCTGTCCTCAGTCCAAGGAATGGATCTTTAGCTGTCCTAGGGCAATTGGTTCTACTCTTCTTGGCTGGAATGGGTTTAAGAACAGGCACATGAATCTGTTCTGGCCAGGAGACTTGAGGGAGCCTGTCTGAAGCACTCTTGAGAAAGGGGAAAGGACAGAAGTCAGAGACATGTGGAGGCTGTGCTGTGAGGATGTGATCCAAAAGTCTTTGTTGTTTAAGAACATTTACTTATGTTGTTGGTTAACAGTAACTGGAAACATTCTTTAAAAAAAATTTTTTTATTAGAGTATAGTTGATTTACAATATTGTGTTAGGTCTGCTGTACAACAAAGTGAATCGGATATACATATACATATAAACATTCACTTTTAGATTTTCTCACATGTCATTACAGAGTATTGAGTAGATGTCTGTGTGCTATATAGTAGGTCCTTATTATCTATTTTATGTAAGTAATACATGAAGCATTCTAGTTGGTAAATAATTACTAGTTCAGAGAATTTCCTCAGCCGTATTTACTTATCCCTCAAAGCCTATTTTGCTGAACCAAAGTGAAAGTTTGAATTATTATCCAACAGATTCAGATAATGTAGAGTACATCTAAATAATTAGGGCTCAAAGTTTTTCAGCAATAACAATGTGAGTGGGGAAAAAAGGAGGGTCCTGAAGTTTCTTTTCCTTTGACTGTATAGATAAGTTGAGAATGTTATTAAAAAATTAAATTCAGAAGTAAATACAGTGTGTACTTTCCTTCCCAAAGTTGTTACTATTATAATACCATAACAAGGAGAAGAAATTAAAACCTCACAGCCACCAATGCACATGAACTGTTTTAAATAGTGAGGGCTGATGCAGACAAATTGGCCTTTCTTCTAAAAGTTCAGAATTTCCAAATATAAACAGTTTAACTTCATTGCATTCTAATCTTGAGAAGAGCGTTCTAAATTTATGAGATGTTATCTGGCATATATAATTTAAACTGTTAAGTTTATAGTTTGGTTTCAAAGAGACAACTTTGTTTAGGCTGTCATTGTAAAACCCTTGGGATCTGAAATTATAATCTTTTTCATGAAAGAAATTAACTAGACACTCATTAATTAACAGAACTCTTATGGAAATGGGTCCAACCTAGAAAACCAAAGCTTTTCTGGAGTTTTAGCCAAAGTTTTAGCATTAGTTCAGTCAGAGGTAACACTCTCTAAAAATTATGATATTTAACTTCATGATACAATACATTTAAACACGAAGCTTCAAATGATGTGATATGTTGCTTTCTCAATATTGTACATTAGTTAAAAATGGTATATGCTGATGTGGATGATTCTGATATCTGTAAGATCCTTCTGGATCAGAAAAGTTAGAATAATCCTTATCAAATGCAAAAATAATAATAATAATTTTAGTAACTGGTTATGGATGTACCCTTTTAGTCTGTGCACTCAGACTGGTGAAGAATCCGCCTGTAATGTGGCAGACCTGGGTTTGATCCTTATGTTTGGAATATCCTCTGGAGAAGGGAAAGGCTACCCACTCCAGTATTCTGGCCTAGAGAATTCCATGGACTGTATAGTCTGTGGGGTTGCAAAGAGCTGACGGAGAAACTTTCACGTTCACTTTCTTTCAGGCTAGTGGTTGGTTAGTAATTGAAAAATTTGGTTTAAAGTGAGTGAGGCAGACACTGCTGTCATCTCTGCTAAAACACTTCCCCCTAAGACATATTCATGTCTTAGCTGAAATGACTCTGATTTTGTTCAGATGTGTAGAAAGAACTTGTTCAGAGAAGGTGCATATTCTCTAGGCTGGGAGGATAAACTTGGATATCTATGTAAACCCCAACAATGAGCTGCCTATGATTGTTCTAGGCCAGTCCCGATGGTCTCATTCATTTTGCCAGTGAATAGTCTAGGGGTTACTATGTGATCCAGTTCTACCAGACAGACATAAGGGGAAGTCTGCTAAGGGCTTTTGTTAAAGGGTTTCCTCCTGCTAAGGAGAGAGAAGCATAGTGCAAAGCTTTGCCATCTCCAGTCTCCAGCTCTCCTGCCATCAGCTCCCTGGAGCTGTGGTTGTCATCTTGTGAACACGGGAGCGGGGAAGCTAAGACCCCTCAGGGATGCCAACTCAGAGCCCTGCTGTGTTCTAGTCGCTGCATTAATCAACCTTGGAACCACATACTTTCAGACTCCTATGTGAAATAATGAGTGCTTAACTAACTGTGGCCCAAACTGAAATAGCTGGTGGGAGCAGTAAAATAAATGATGTGGAATTATTCTTAAAATGCACATGCTTCTTTTTCCCCACTTTGTTATTTATTTTTCTTCCAGTTTTACTGAGATAAAATTGACATACAACTCAGTAGAAGTACAGCATAATAATTTGACTTACATGTATCACAAAATGATTAACATGTTCAGTTCAGTTCAGTCGCTCAGTCGTGTCCGACTCTTCGTGACCCCATGAATCGCAGCACGTCAGGCCTCCCTGTCCATCACCATCTCCCGGAGTTCACTCAGACTCACATTCATCGAGTCAGTGATGCCATCCAGCCATCTCATCCTCTGTCGTCCCCTTTCCCTCCCAGCATCAGAGTCTTCTCCAGTGATTAACATGTTAAAGTTTAGTAAACATGCTTCATTTCATATAGATACAAAACAAAAGACAAATATTTTTCCTGTGATGAGAATTCTTAGTATTTATTCTCTTAACAACTTTCATATATAACTTACAGCAGTGTTTGCAATATTTATCATGTTGTACATTAAATCCTTAGTACTTACTTATCTTATAACTGGAAGTTTGTACCTTTTCACTACCTTCATCCAACTCCCCCACCTCTCCCAGCCCTGCCTCTGGTAACCACAAATCTGATCTCTTTTTCTAATGAGTTTGTTTGTATATGAAGTATAATTGACCTATAACACTAAGGTGTTTTTATCTCCCTCACTCTCATCTGATTATGAGTATTCAGCAAAGTTTTCTAGAGGCTACATGACTTGATACACCACAGTAGATTGAAAACCGAAGCAATGTGAATAGCCAACCGCCTTCAATTATGCCAGGTATTAGAAATTTACAACAGTCTCACCACTCTAAATATTTCTGGAAATGTACTTACTTATTACAAAATTGTGTTATTTATTTAACATGTAATGGATTTATTATTGGCTTCCCTGATAGCTCACTTGGTAAAGAGTCCACCAGCAATGCAGGAGACCCTGGTTCGATTCCTGGGTCAGGAAGATGCACAGGCAAAGGAAAGCGCTACCCTCTCCAGTATTCTTGGGCTTCCCTTGTGGCTCAGCTGGTGAAAAATCCACCTGCAATGCAGGAGACCTGGGTTCAATCCCTGGGTTGGGAAAATCCCCTGGAGAAGGGAAAGGCTACCTACTCCAGTATTCTGGCCTGGAGAATTCCATGTATTGTATAGTTGCAAAGAGTCGGACACAACTAAGCGACTTTCACTTTCAGTGGATTTATTATTGTTATTTCTTTAAAATGAATTAAAAGTTAATAATTTATTAATTTTTAATATGGCAAATGTCCATAGATATTTCCCACATGAAGAGAAGCTATTTAACATTCTCAATCATTTTTAACAGTGTAGTTCAGTTCAGTTCAGTAGCTCAGTTGTGTCTGACTCTTTGCGACCCCATGGACTGCAGCATCCCAGGCCTCCTGTCCATCACCAACTCCTGGAGTTTACTCAAGCTCATGTTCACTGAGTCTGTGAGGCCATCCAACCATCTTATCCTCTGTTGTCCCCTTTTCCTCCGGCCTTCAGTCTTTCCCAGCATCAAGGTCTTTTCCAGTGAGTCAGTTCATCACATCAGGTGGCCAAAGTATTGGAGTTTCAGCTTTAGCATCAGTCCGTCCAGTGAATATTCGGGACTGATTTCCTTTGGATGGACTGGTTGGATCTCCTTGCTGTCCAAGGGACTCTCAAGAGTCTTCTCCAACACCACAGTTCAAAAGCATCAGTTCTTCAGTGCTCAGCTTTCTTTATAGTCCAACTCTCACATCTATATTAGTACTACTGGAAAAACCTTAGCTTTGACTAGACGGACCTTTGTCTGCTTTCTTTTTTTTTTAAATATAAATTTATTTATTTTAATTGGAGGCTAATTACTTTACAATATTTTATTGGTTTTGCCATATATCAACATGAATCTGCCATGGATGTACACGTGTTCCCCGTCCTGAACCCCCCTCCCACCTCCCTCCCCATCCCATCCCTCTGGGTCATCCCAGTGCACCAGCCCCAAGCATCCTGAATCATGCGTCGAACCTGGACTGGTGATTCGTTTCACATATGATATTATACATGTTTCAATGCCATTCTCCCAAATCATCCCACCCTCTCCCTCTCCCACAGAGTCCAAAAGACTGTTCTATACATCTATGTCTCTTTTTGCTATCTTGCATACAAGGTTCACTTTCACTTTTCACTTTTCTGCTTTGGAGAAGGAAATGGCAACCCACTTCAGTGTTCTTGCCTGGAGAATCCCAGGGACAGGGGAGCCTGGTGGGCTGCCGTCTATGCGGTCACACAGTCGGACACAACTGAAGTGACTTAGTAGTAGAAGTATACAGGGTTATCATTACCATCTTTCTAAATTCCATATATATGTGTTAGTATACTGTATTGGTGTTTTTCTTTCTGGCTTACTTCACCCTGTATAATAGGCTCCAGTTTCATCCACCTCATTAGAACTGATTCAAGTGTATTCTTTTTAAGGGCTGAGTAATACTCCATTGTGTATATGTACCACAGCTTTCTTATCCATTCGTCTGCTGATGGACATCTAGGTTGCTTCCATGTCCTGGCTGTTATAAACAGTGCTTTGATGAACATTGGGGTACACGTGTCTCTTTCAATTCTGGTTTCCTTGGTGTGTATGCCCAGCAGTGGGATTGCTGGGTCATAAGGCAGTTCTATTTCCAGTTTTTTAAGGAATCTCCTGTTCTCCATAGTAGCTGTACTAGTTTGCATTCCCAGCAACAGTGTAAGAGGGTTCCCTTTTCTCCACACTCTCTCCAGCATTTATTGCTTGTAGACTTTTGAATAGCAGCCATTCTGATGTCCCTGCTTTTTAATATGCTGTCTAGGTTTTTCATTGCTTTTCTTCCAAGGAGGAAGCCTCTTTTAATTTCATGGCTGCAGTCAATGTCTTCAGTGATTTTGGAGCCCAAGAAAACAAAGTCTGTCACTGTTTCCCTATCTATTTGCCATGCAGTGATGGGACCGGATGCCATGACCTTAGTTTTCTGAATGTTGAGTTTTAAGCCAACTTTTTCACTCTCCTCTTTCACTTTCATCAAGAGGTTTTTTAGTTCCTCTTCACTTTCTGCCATAAGGGTGATGTTATCTGCATATCTGAGGTTATTGATATTTCTCCCAGAAATCTTGATTCCAGCTTGTGTTTCTTCCAGTCCAGCATTTCTCATGATGTACTCTGCATACATAGAAATTAAATAAGCAGGGTGACAATATACAGCCTTGACGTACTCCTTTTCCTATTTGGAACCAGTCTGGTGTTCCATGTCCAGTTCTAACTGTTGTTTCCTGGCCTGCATATAGGTTTCTCAAGAGGCAGATCAGGTGATCTGGTATTCCCATCTCTTTCAGAATTTTCCAGTTTGTGGTCATCCACACAGTCAAAGGCTTTGGCATAGTCAATAAAGCAGTAGATGTTTTTCTGGAATTCTCTTGCTTTTTATATGATCCAACTGATGTTAGCAATTTGATCTCTGGTTCCTCTGCCTTTTAAAATCCAGTTTGAACATCTGGATGTTCGTGGTTCATGTATTGCTGAAGTTATTGGTTTTGCTTATTTATGATTTTTTGTTTAAATATGTGATAATAGTTTTTGTTTTGATTGTATCATGGTTAGAAAAATGTAGAATTTCTGCTTTGGGAATTAATTGTTGTTTTTATGGTCTGATATATGGGCATCAGTTATTAACTCTTGCTCTGCTGTTTGATGCATAAAAATTTTGTATTTTCAAATCTGCCATGTTTTAGGGCCATCAAAGTTTGTTGTGGTTAAGAAAATCCATAAGATTAAAAATTTTAAGTGCACAGTACAGTATTATTAACTGTATGCACACTGTTGTAACACAGATCTGTATAACTTTTTCATCTCACATGACTGAAACTCTCTACCTATTGACCAACTCCTTGTTTTTCACTCCCCCAACCCCCTGGCAACCACCATTCTACTTTCTCCTTCTAAAAGTGTGATTACTTTAGACATTCAGGTAAGCAGAACCATTCCGTATTTGTCTTTTTGTGATTGACTTATTTCACTCATTAACATCCTCAAGCTTCATCCATTTTGTAGTATTTGATAAGATTTCCTTCATTTTAAGACTGCATAGTATTCCAGTATACACATACACCGCATGTTATTTGTTTGTCTGTCAATTGACATTTGGGTTGCCTCCACCTCTTGGCTACTGCGAATAGTGCTGCTGTGAACATGGGTATACAAATATTTCTTCAAGATCCTATTTTAAGTTCTTCTATATATATAACCAGTATTGAGATTTTTAGGTCATATGGTAGTTTCATTTTTAATTTTTTGAGGACCCTCCATACTGTTTTCCATAGTGGCTATATTATTTTATATTCCTACCAACAGTGTGTAAATGTTCCAGTCTCTCCGAATCCTCACTAACACTAGTCATTTAATGCTTTTTTGATTGAGGCCATCCTAAAGGATATGAGGTGATATTGCAGTGAGGTTTTGATTTGCCTTCCCTGATGATTAGTGTTATATATATAGAAGAACTTAAAATAGGATCTTGAAGAAATATTTGTATACCCATGTTCACAGCAGCACTATTTGCAGTAGCCAAGAGGTGGAGGCAACCCAAATGTCCGTTGACAGACAAATAGATAAACAAAATGTGATGTATATGTATATTGGAATACTATACATATTGAACATCATTTCATATGCTTCTTGGCCAACTGTATATCTTTTCTGGAGAAATGTCTATTCAAGTTCTTTGTTTTTTTATTTTGTTGTTGTTGTTATTGAGTTTTAAGAGTTCTTTTAAAAATTATTAATTATTTTAATTGAGGTATAATTGATTTAAAATAATAGCAATCCTTTTATTTACACATGTTCTTTACATCTTGTATTGCTGTCTCTTTCTTGTGACCTCATCTCTTCTCATGGATATCTACTGTCTCATAAAGGGCATTACTTCTTGAATTATACTGAAGATGAACTTTCTCTGAAAATTTCTTTCAATTCCTGTGATAAATTGTTTTCAGAGGTTTGTGTTCCCTCTAAGTTTTAGGATGATAGTCTCTATCGCTATCTGTTTGTTATTTATCAAAATACATGTGTTAGTTATTCTTCTTGTCGTTTTTCTCAACACAAAAGATCTATCCAGACTTGGTGTTTCACTCAAAATGAGTTCAATTCCCTTTCCAAAACTCTATCCAGAGTGCAAGTTGATAGCTCGATTTCTGGTGTTTGACTTGCTTTTATTCCATTAATACCCACCCAGTGTTAGCTCTTGTCATACTTCCGTGGCATTTCTGTATGATGTGAAGTCTGTAATATTCAGTATGAATGGCAGCCAGAGATTTTTTTTGTTCTCTCTTCTCTCATATGTACTTTCTTCATGGGGACACCTTCCTGGTTTGAATGAGTCCCTCCTCCCATTTCCTCTTGCTGACCAGTTCTTTCTGGTTCACTGCCTTCACTGTTTTATTGACCAGAGCTGTGGCTGAGGGGTTGGATATGGAAAGAAAATAACACTCCAGCTTTTAGAGCTCTTGCATAGTAGGAGGATAGTTGTCTGATTTAATGAGCCAGGTGGCAGACAGTGGGGAAGGTATAATGGGCCTTTCTCATTCAGACAGGTGGGCTTTCTCTAAATCTGGTAGCAAGCGCAGGTGGGCCACTAATTGCCTTTAAATATCCAGGTTCATTGACCTTACAGTTAGTGGTAAGGAGTTGACTGTCAATCTCAATTTTTGGTGGCAACGTAAATATTTGTCTTTTAGTGAATATGTGTGTGTGTGTGTGTGTGTGTGTGTGTATGTGTGTGTGTGTGTAAAAGACTATATCAAGGCTATTAGCCAGATGTCATTTTAAATTGAATTTCCTTGGTGTCTTTTTATTTTAAAAATTAATTGCCAGGTTGCTTTTACTCTCCATCTGTCCCCTGATGTCCATGACTTCTCTTTATTATCACTTCTTGCTTCCTCTTCTTCCTAAGCCTGGATTAAAACCTTATTTTACAGCCATTCCCTTAAGTCTACTTAATACAGACATTATGTTCATTCTGTTGTTGCCTCCCCAAGGTTTTATTCATCAAGATCTTGGTAGATCCTGATGATCATGTTCTCAATCATTCAGATGCAGTATATGCTGGGTGAACTTGCCCTTTCCTCCCACTCTTTAGGGAGGATCGGTGTGTCAGCTGGTTCCTTGGTTGGGAGGCCTTTACAGGTAACAGGTGGAGGAATGACAGCCTTGCTTTCCAGTAGCTTGCAGATTCAAGAGTGACCCCACTTTGGCGCACAGGTACGGCGTGTTTCAAGGGCAGAGGATTTGGAACTGGGCATCCTGCCTGTTCCCACAGGGGTGATTGCTGCCACGATGTCTACCCTGGTGGCATAGCCTAGGCTCCCATTTTGTGGGAAGCTGAAAAAGGAAACCAAGGACCAGTTCCTACTTGTTGCATGTCAGATCAAGATGGATAACCTGACATCACAAATGTCAAATGGTTTCAATCCTGTTGGTTAAACTGACAAATTTCTATGATTGTACAAGTTGAGTATATATGTAAAACACCTTTAAAACACCAAAAATTAAAATCTTGGAAGAGAAGACACAGGTCACCATTACAATTCCCTTAATAATCCTGATATTGAGGGTCTAGATTGTTATCATATTTCAAGTATGTTAACGGTTTAATGTACCAGGGCTTATAGATAAATCCCATATTTAATCTCTCTTCTTTTACATTTCCATATTTTTATAGCTGTTGCTAGCATGAATATCATCCTCTATAAAAGCAGAGTAATTTCAAGAAAGATCATAAAGCCTGTATACTTCAACCATACTTTACCTTTTATTGGGTTGTTTTGTTATACCTGGTAAAAATGCACTTGTACAGTGAAAACAGGAAGCAATGAAGGTGAGTATTTCAGAATATCAAATACTTTTCTCAAATAATCTTTCACCTTTCATTGTCTTTAAAGAAGGGATCAGAACACTAAATTCTAAGTATTTAAACCATATGTTGTTACTTGAATAATACTTTCTCTTTTTTAAAAAAAGGTTGTGTCATTCATCTTGTGTGTCCCAGTGCCTTGTACACAGTCATGCTAAATAATTATTTGATAAATAAATGAATATTTGGTGTGTTGTTACTATAACTTAGATGACCTCTGGCATCTAACACCTAACAGCATGAGGCTGGAAAGGAAAGAATGATCATATTTATGGTTTGCAGGTACAGGAGTAAGTTTAGACCATAAGAAGTTAAGAAATCAAATCGTGAAATTTTTAACTGTGATACATTTAAAATCATGAAATTTTAAACTGTGAGAGTGAAAGTGTCTTGGTCGTGTCCGACTCTTTGCGACCCCATGGACTATACAGTCAGTCCATGGAACTCTCCAGGCAGAATACTGGAGTGGATAGCCATTCCTTTTCCAGGGGTTCTTCCCAACCCAGGGTCGAACCCAGGTCTCTTCATTGCAGGTGTATTCTTTAGCATCTGAGCTTCCAAGGAAGCAGCGATGCATTTGGCTTTTCCTGAAACTGACAGCCTTGTCTAGGCATGGGCTAGGAACCTTGTTCTGTATCTGTGCTGAGGCTCCTCTGTGCCCAGGCTGGAGGAGGTTTTTGTCCCCAAGGGAGGCACCCTGTGACATCCCCGGGGCTCATGGAGCTTTCTAGTTCTCTTAAGATTCTCGTTTAAGTGAGTGTACAGGTGTAACCAATCAAGCAAGAGTTGATCAACTGGCTATTTAAAACTATGTGTTGCTTGTTTTAAACAAAATGACAGGTTATAGCTGGCAGACATTTTACATTTTTATTTTGGTTGTTCTGATGTTATAGAAGTAAACACCCAGAAGCCTGGGCTATGAACTTAGGGAGGCCAAGGTGCTGTGATCATGCAACACGAACCAGTTGTTGGGAATTCAGAGGATCCAGAGTTCCCCATTTTCTGCTCTGAGCCTGTGAGATGCTAGACTGGTGCCCCGTCGGCCTCAAAGGGGCGAAAATAAGCTGTTTGAGTGATAAAGTAAGGACAACATAATTCTCAAATCAAGTAATATTTACTGAGTAACAATAAATTGTACATGTGTAAAACACCTTCAAAGTATTTATTTGATCTTCACAGCGGTGGGATGTTGGCAGGGAGTGCCAACAGAAATGCCAAAATCAGCATTTCTGATTTTTCCGAGTGAAAGATTTGAGGTTCGGATAATTTAATTGACTATGAAAGTCACAAAACTACTCTTTGATAGAAGTGGAATGAGGTTTCAGTTTTACTCATTTCTAGCACTGTATTTTTCCTTTTGCCCTAATGGAATATTGATAATACTAATAAAATATGTTATCCGACAATGATTGAATCAGTCATAATTTCCTCCTCACAGTCTCCCTTTCTCTTCACAATAGGTCTGTAAAGTAAGTAGAATCATTATCTCCCATTCTACAAATGAAAAAACTAAGGTACAGAGCCTACTAGAGCAACTTACCAGGGTCTTGTGGGAACACTCTGGAGTGAACGACACAAAGCTTTCTCTGAAGGAATTTATAATCAAATCAGAACAGTAAACTGTGCATATCTAAAAGATACTAGCAATAATTTGGAAAATACTTTGATAGCAGAAGAGTGGTATCACAAAGCAGTACTTGATTATAAAATGGATTGCTGTGGAGAAGTTGAGAACGATGAGGGGATTCCTTGGGGCTGAGTTAGTTTTGAGGAGTGAAGAGCATGGGTGGAGGCGGAGCTGCGTGGGAGAAGGGCTGGTGCAAGGTACTGGGGGGCCCTTCCAGGCAGTGAAACTGTGGGTGCGTCACAAAGGCGTGTGCCCCTGGCACGTTCTGAGTCTCACTCCTCCTTCTACACTTTTTCTTTCTCTGTGGAAGTTCTTTCACCATTTCATAACTTAAGATAAAAAATAAGTGAAGAACATTTTCTGAGAATTCAGTACTTAACGATTAATCAGCATATAAGCACAGCATATTTTTTTAAAATTGAAGTATAATTGATTTACAATATTGTATTAGTTTTTGGTTTACAGCAAAATGATTCAGTCATATTTTTGTTGTTTAGTCACTAAGTTGTGTGTTGACTCTTTGCAGTTTCATGGACTGTAGCCCACTAGGCCCTTTTGTCCATGGGATTTCCCAAGAATACTGGAATGGGTTGCCATTTCCTCTTTGTGACTTTCAGAGTCATAAAGAAAGGGGATCCTCCTGACCCAGGGATCGAACCTGTGTCTCCTGCATTGGCAGGCAGATTCTTTACTGCTGAGCAATCTGGGAAGCCCTTCAGTTGTATACATATAGTGTGTGTGTGTGTGTGTGTGTGTGTGTGTGTAGATTTTAGATTCTTTTCCATTATAGGTTATTGTAAGATATTGAATATAGTTCCCTGTGCTGTACAATAGGGCCTTGTTGTTCATCTATTGTATAGAGAGTGTATCTGTTAAAGCCAGACTCTTAATTTACACTCCCCTTTCCGCTTTGGTAACCATGAATTTGTTTGCTATGTCTGTGAGTCTACTTCTACCTTTTAAATAAGTTTATTTGTGTTATTTTTTTAGACTCCACACATAAGTGACATCATATGGTATATTTTTTCTGACTTATTGGGTTCGCAAATATTCGGACATGACTGAGCGACTGAACTGAATATTTACATACATGTTCTTGCAAATTGCATTATTTCATTCTTTTTTATGGCTGAGGAATATTCCATTGTTTATATATACCACATCTTCTTTATACGTTTATCTGTCAATGGACACATAGGTTGCTTTCATGTCTTGGCAGTTGTGAATAATGCTGCTATGAACGTTGGAGTGTGTGTATCTTTCAGAATTGGAGTTTTCTCCAGATATATGCCTGGGAATGGGATTGATGGATCATATGGCAACTCTATTTTTAGTTTTTTAAGGAACCTCTATACTATTTTCCATAGTGACCACACCGATTTATATTTCCACTAACAGTGTAGGGAAGCCTTTTCTCGACACCCTCTCCAGCATTTATTATTAACACAGGTATACTTTCAACCTGAGATAGTTTTGCTTAAGCAAATAAAATCTGAAAGACTTCTGAACTCCTTCTGCCGTGGATGGTCCTGGTGATAAGTAAGGCCCTTTAGTGAGTCCTGTTTCTGTGTTAAGGGTTACAGGTCCCCTCATTAGGTGATGTGCTGCCTAATCCCACCACCTAACTCGATGCTTTTGGCAAGTGTTACTCCTCTGTGAACCAGGGAAAGATGTTTTGGAGCTCACAGATCTCTGAGCTCCTAGTTTTCTCTTCCCAACCAAATTTGCCTTTGTTTTGCAAACTTGACTTCCAGTGGGAAGTGAAAAGCTGTCTGCAGAGAGGATATGAAATTGTAGGTTTCTCCTGC
Organism: Nanger dama; assembly: GCA_917880005.1. Taxonomy (NCBI): domain Eukaryota; kingdom Metazoa; phylum Chordata; class Mammalia; order Artiodactyla; family Bovidae; genus Nanger; species Nanger dama. Next base: position 20,980,936 of record CAKJTW010000010.1, read on the forward strand.
CAGGCTGTGATGAAGCCCTTTCCTTAGAGTGTGCAAATTTAAAATGAGCAATGTTTGTAAATTTTGGGCTAAAGTTCTAGTGGCAAACATTAATTGCCAGCCTTCTACTTGCCTCAGTAGAACTAGCCTAAAACTTTTAGATATGGAAGGGGCTGGAAATCTAACCTCCAACGCATTTGTTGTGCATGGGGGTGGAAGAGCCTGAGGCAACAGAGGAATCCAATAACAGGTACAAGGTTACCTAGTCAGGGAATGTCAGTGTTCAGAGAAGAACTCCAGCATTTGACTGTTAGTTCATGCAAATAGTGTCTCTGAAGTGTTTGCCAGAAAACTTAAAGTTCTAAGAATAGAGCATTATGATTATTATTTTTTTTGTAAGTAGGGGTTAGCCTGGAGACCTTGGACCTGGCTGGTGGTGGCAGTCAGAGCATGGGGGCGGGGGGGTCCCATGTGTAATCGCTGATTACACCCACACAATGCTCTACCCCTAGTGAAGCTTCAATCCATGTGTTCTGGGATCTGCACGTACTTGACTCTATGGGATGTGGACATCTTCTCACTTTGTCTGCACCCCTGGCTCCTATTTCCGTCTGTTTTGTTCTTTACTCACCAACCACGTTCAGCCTTGGCTTCTCTATGCTTTCTTTCTATGGAAGAAACTAGGGGCACTGATTTCAGTCATTTGCCTTTTTCTACCAAGTTCCAGCCAGTGACGAAAACTCGATTGTCTTAAGAGTGTCACGTAGAGGAAGAAAGCAGGAGTGCCATTTTGTTAATGTCAGATATAAATATTTTTATGAACCTTATATGTCTGGATTCATTAGCCATTTAATGAATTTGATGCACAGATGTTCAGGAAATTAAGAGCAACTGACTTCGTTGGGAAATTATAGTGAGCATAGTGCCATCCAAGATATCAAAAACATGCTGTTCCCACAATCTGCCAAGAAACCAGGTATAGTAATGATCTCTGTGTTATATATAAGCTCACTATTAACACTCAATAAATGTTAATTGTGTAATAATAAAGAACATTGAGCGTGACTCCCCAGTGAAAATCAGGCTGTGGACATAAAGGGACGCCCTCTGTGTTGAGAATATATCTTTCCTTGGATTTGTGCTATAGTCATCTGATGGAAAGAAAGCTGAGAAAGAACTAATCAATGCCTTAGGCTGAGGTTATTAACTTTGAGTCCAGGAACTAAATTTGGCTGACAGAACTTTTCATTGAAACAGCGGTACCAAATGTCTCTATTTGCTCTGCCAATCCCCTTGTGGTTTACAGGTGAGGTGGGGGAAGAAAGTAGTTGGAGGGAACTGGTAGAATCAGGTCTGACTGGGCACTGATGCTGAGACTGTGTAGGGACACATGTGGTCTAGAGATTGGCACCATTTTTCAGGGTATTAGTCCTGCTTTGTTGCTAACTTTGTCACGTTACATGTTTGGGAGACAATATGGAGAGGAAGAAAGGGCCAAATAATTCTATGGTGCTTGGAAATGTTCTTCCTTGGCTGAAATATGTTGGTAAATGTTTAAAAAGTCATGCTCTCATTCTCTTAAAAAAGCCCTTATTTGTTCGGTTTGCCTACTTCCATTATACAAATACTCCCTCTGTGGCCAATTTTAAGCCACCAACATGACAATAACCAGCTCACAGACTTCTTGAAAATTTAACAGTTAGCTTTTCCAAGGTGACGCAAGTGGCTCCAGCAAACCCCTGATCCCCAGTGTACAATCATCACGGTGAAAGACATGAGGAGTGATTGAAGCAGCTCCAGAGTGAGTGATACCCTAGGGTAAATTCTAGCTCTGCTGCTTCCTAGCTCTGTGATTTCTAGCTAGCTATTTAACCTCTCTGATCCTCAGTCTCCTCCGTGGCAAGATGGAAATAATATCTATCATAAAGTTGATAGGTTGTACAAGGGAGATAATAAAGTACACAGCAAGGATGTTGGCTTATAAGTTACCAAAAAGGGTGATTGTTATTTTTATTATTATATCTTTAGATTACATATAGCAGTCTCTAAATCTTTATGAAATATTTTGATTATCATGTAATGTGGAATATTATACATATCAATTTGTCCTGGCATTTGGGTTATGGGAAATACACATCTTAATATTGGCCAGATATTAATTATGGCTTGTGTACCTAGATGGGAAATTGCCTCACAAATAACCTTGAAAAGGAAAAACATATGTGCTTGATTTCTGAGAAAGACAAAGAACCATCCATGCTGTATTATTTTAAAGACGCTACCTTCAACGTGGATAATGTGTGTTGCGTCTTCCTTCTTGGTGAGGTGTTAGCAGGTTTTATCTTTAAAAACTTTTTGAAATAAGGTGGGCATAAACAATAATGGCAGGTGCAAAACTATCCAAATGTGTGCTTCTCCCAAGCTTGAAAGATCCAGGTTCCTTACTCAGCTCAGAGAAACACTGAGCATCTCTAGGTGCCCCCCTTCACCCCTCCACCCCAACCCCACCCCCACTTCATGGAGCCCATCCCCACCCCTTCAAGCACAGATCAACTCGAAGGAAAGTTCAGAGAAAACAGGTCTTCTTCCCCAAGAGAACCATGGAAATCTTATATCTCTCTTTCTCAGCCTCTTAAAATGATAATCAATCTGGCTTTTGCACTCTCTGAATCAGTTCATTGTGTTGGAATTATTTGAATAACAATTGATGAGGAAGTCAAACGTGTAACACTTGGTAAAATAGTAATTTTAGGTAAAGAAAGGAGACTTTAAGCATCGCCATTAAGCATACCTTAATCTTGTCATACACCATTAAGCATCCCAAATAACTCCTTGGCTTTCCCCTTCCCACTCTTTTCTGGAAAAGCTTGTCTGCTGTTACCAAAATCTAACATAAACTGCTCAGGGCCCCATATTTTTCCATTGCTGTTTACTATCATACCGCTAATTCTAATTTGATTCGGATTTAGCTAGCTCTTTCTCTTCATAGCACGAAAGCATTTTGGCAGCCATTAGCCCCACGAGCAGGGATCATGAGCAATCACACACACAAAGAAACTGCAAATTAGAGCTTGTATTCCTTATATCTTCACATGGCTGACTGAAGGAAGACAACTCCACAAACAATGCATTTTAAAGAACATCTGCAGGGTGAATACATTACAAATATGGCTAGGAAGTGGGCTGCAGTATATCTTCAAAAGTGACTGATTTAAACCCAAACTTAATGTATTTTGGAGGCCAGCAATAATTTGACTTGCTGAGTGGATGGAATTTATGAGTATAATGCAGTGCAAATAAAAACATCCTCTTTCAGTCATAAAGGTGTATGCTGTGTCCATGCTGGGAAATATAGCTTTCCTTACCCCGGACTTCTGGAGAGAACTCAGGGGAATAGCTAAGTCAGGCCCAATGCTTTTTCTTTGTGGCCTTATGGAAATATCAAGTTTTATTTTGGGGTTTAAGGAGGTTTTAGTGCCATCCCTGGATCCGGGCTTTTGTGTTTGAGAACTAAATAAATTAGAGAAACTCAGGAATGCACTACTGAGCTGTAAGTTGTTTTCTTCATGAGGTGACCCAGACCAGAGTGAAGGAAAAGCCAAGGGTAGCACTAGGATTTGGGACACAGGGTGTTCCCATGCACCTCTCAAAGGGATGAGCCAAGGGGAAGACCGAGGATTAGAAGAAGCTCACTGTCAAGGGCTTCTGACTTGGGGGCGTCCTGTTTCTGGCCTGTGTGCTTATGATGTGTAGCCCTGACAAGAAACCTCTCATGGATCAAACCCAGGTCTCCTGCATTGCATGGTCAACTCTTTCCCATCTGAGCCATCAGGGAAGCCACATGTCTGAGCCACATGGTACATATGTGGCAAAAGGTCCATTGTGTGCTGAGTTTGAGGTTGGAATACAGGAAGTGATGAATATCTGTGGGTGGAACTGTCATGAAGCGAAACAGGCTGCAGGCTCCCTCCGCCACAGCCTCAGCATTTGAGAGAATCCCCTGCTCTGCCCTTCAGCTCTCAGCCTGATCCCTACCCATCCCCTGTGCTAGCCCCTTCCCCAGTACTGCACTCGTTGTGCACCCAGCCCAATGATTCCAGTTCTCTGTGGACGTCCCCAGGAGAAAGAACAAGATCAGGTCAGGAAGGCAGGTCATGGGCACTGGAGTAGGTCATCCTTCCTACTGTAGCTGCTCTTCATTCATGAAGGACCTATAAATTCCAGGGAGGCGGCTCTACCTACTTGTCTGCTAAACTTAGGATGTGATAGAGTGCAAAATTGACAGAGGCTATGGAGAAGGCAATGGCACCCCACTCCAGTACTCTTGCCTGGCAAACCCCATGGATGGAGGAGCCTGGTAGGTTGCAGTCCATGGGGTTGCTAAGAGTCAGACGCAACTGAGCGACTTCATTTTCACTTTTCACTTTCATGCATTGGAAAAGGAAATGGCAACCTACTCCGGTGTTCTTGCCTGGAGAATCCCAGGGATGGGGGAGCCTGGTGGGCTGCCATCTATGGGGTCACACAGAGTCGGTTACAACTGAAACAACTTAGCAGCAGCAGGAAGATTCATAGAACATCAGCAACTCATTGTTTACATGCCTGCAATGAAGGCAGAAAATTATACAATGATATACTCTCAAGGACTTTGTATTTCCAGAGATAGTTTCAATATAAATTGCAGTTTTTGGAGAAGGCATCTTCCCAGCCCAATCCAATAACTTCACCAGTTTCCTAAGAAAAAAACGTAGAGGTCTTTCAAGTCATTATTTGTTTCAGAAGCCTGGAACAAATAAATGTTATGGTATATATGACCACCTTCCTCTTACTTCAAAGTTCAAGATTGGTCATGTTGACCTTCCTGATGGGGACAGTTAGAGGGTGGGAAAAGATATTGGGAAATGTGTAAAATAATTGTGAAATCAAGGCATATGGAATAGCCATAAAACATTAATATTAGGTATCCAATTGAAAAGTTCAGCTAGTCTAAATTTCCACTGAGGTCTTTGCTTAAAGAAATTTTCTATTGTGTAATAGTATATTATTATATGTTATATATATAAATATATAATTTCCTTAGTTAATTAATAAATCAGCCAGAATTGATAGAACCTCCTCACTAAGTTCATTGTGAATTTCTAGGGCACATCTTAGCAATAGTTTTTTCAAAGGAGAGTGGGAACTTTTAAGTCTATAGGAAGTACTGGAGAGATGGGGAAATGGAGCTGGTTTCAGATGGAGTGCTTATAGCTGTGACTATTTTCCGACTGTCAGGCTAGGGGAGCTCATGACCTAAGGTGCATAGTGACAGCCCTTTGTGTTTGAGCATCTGGGTTCTCTGGTTCTGTGGGATGTTTTCAAAGAGGTCCACTTCTTTCTTGCCCCATCCAGAACGCTGGGCTGCGCTGCTCAGGGGAGCAGGAAGGACTGGAAGAACAGCAGCGAGCTCTGTCAGAGGGCATCAGAGGACACCAAGCCTACTAACCACTTCACAGACTCCAACAAGAAGCCTGTCCATGAGCTTCTGGGGATCCCTTCAACTGGCCCACGGGGATCCCCTTAACTGGCCCACGGGCCACCCCTTAGTACTCTGGGCATGACACCATCACCCTCCACCTCCACCCTGTGACTAACTCCCTGAGCCCGACCCCGAAGGCAGCAAGGGCGAGCCTCTGTAGATGACTAGTGAGCACGTGCAGAAGGCCAGCCTGAGTGAGAGGGATTGGGAGAGAGCATGCAAATTTGAGTTTTCAACACTGCCCTGGCGGGGAGGAAACAGAAGGCTGGCAGTATCTGGTCAGGACTCAGACAGAGCTGCAAAGGCTCCCCTCTGGCAACTGCCTGTTTATTTTCTGTGTCTAAGGGTCTGCTTTCATTTTATTTTGTGTGTTTTCTTTTTTAGATTCCATGTATGAGATCATAAAGTGTTTGTCTTTTTCTGTCTGACTTATTTTCCTTAGCATAATAACCTTTCAATTTATTCATGCTATCACAGTGACAAGGTTTCATTTTTATTTATAGCTAAGTGATATTCCACTGGGGCTTCCCTGATGGCTCAGAGGTAAAGAACCCGCCTGCCAGTGCAGGAGATGCAGGAGATGTGGGTTCGATCCCTGGGTCAGGAAGATCCCCTGGAAGAAGAAATGGCAACTTACTCCTGTATTCCTGCCTGGAAAATCCCACGGACAGAGGAGCCTGGCAGGCTATAGTCCCTCGGGTTGCAAAGAGTCGGACATGACTGAGCAACTGAGCCTACATTCCATTGTGTGTGTATATATACGTATATATGTATACATACATATGTATATACACATATATATCACATATTCTTTATTCATTAATCTAGTAATGGACATTATTTAAATTGCTTCCATATTTTGGCTAATATAAATAATGCTACCAAAAGCATTGGTATGTATATATCTTTTTGAATTAGGATTTTTGTTTTCTTTGGATAAATACCCAGAAGTGAAATTGCTGGATCATGAGGCAGTTCCATTTTTAATTTTTTGAGGAAACTGCAAATGGCTTTCCAGAAGGGCTAGATGAATTTAGAGTCCCACCAACAGTACATGAAGATTCCCTCTTCTTCTTATTCTTATTAATGTTTGTTATTTTCCATCTTTTTGATGATTCTTATGGGTATGAGATGATATGTCACTGTGGTTTTGGTTTTCATTTCCTTGGTGATTAGTGATGTTGAACATCTTTTCACGTATCTGTTGGCCATCTGTCTATTCAGGTCTTCTGCCTATTTTAAAATCAGGCTTTTGTTTTTTTAAGTTGAGTTTTATGAATTCTTTGTATATTTTGGATATTAACCTCTGATCAGGTACACTGGTTGTAAGTGAAAGTCAGTTTTCGATGACACCTAAGAAACTCATTATTCCCTATGTAACTACTTTGGACTTTGTAACTCTCAAGCTGCCTTGACTGTGGGTTCTTCTGGATTACAGACTTGTAAATGTGTAAGTCAAATGCAAGCCAGTTTCCTTTTTGAAAAGTTACAAAGAGCATGAGGAGGAAGGGGGCTTAAATGCTATTCCTCTGCAACCTCTGATATGACTTTCACTGCTCCACAGATTGATCCGTTAGATTCGTGGTGGAATTTTGCTGAGCCCCCTGCTCCACAGATTGATCCATTAGATTCGTGGTGGAATTTTGCTGAGCCCTTCTCTTGCTTTTCCTCTATGTAAAGTGAAGTTGCTCAGTCGTGTCCAACTCTTTGCGACCCCATGGACTGTAGCCCATCAGGCTCCTCCATCCATGGGATTCTCCAGGCAAGGATACTGGAGTGGGTTGCCATTTCCTTCTTCAGGGGATCTTCCTGACCCAGGGATCAAACCCAGGTCCCCCTCATTGCAGGCAGGTGCTTTAACCTCTGAGCCACCAGGGAAGCCCATGTATGGTTTAAGCAACATGAATCAATGTAGGGCCTTTTGATGACTCTATGGAGATAGAGCAGCCTTGTCCACCACTGGACTAGCTACATCCAGGATTATTTCATAGAATTCTTTCTCTCCTTTTCCTTATCTTCCTCCTTGTCCTTTGTCCTTGTCATCCTCTTCCTCCCTCTTCCTCTCTCTCTCTCTTCCTCCTTCGCCTCCTTCTTCTTCAATACAGATGATCTAGTTTGGATAAGCTAGGAATGGTCCAAGTCAAAACTGTTTGAGATCCATAGACTAAAACCAGAATTAGCATTTTGATAAAAGCTCTTCTACATTATCTCACTTACAGAGTAAACATTACAGATACACACAACTGATATAGACAGAGGGACTGAAGAGTAAGCCAACTCATCTCTTTGTTAATATTTAGGTGTAAATATTGGTACCTGTTTGACTTTCAGGGTAGTCTAGGAAGGTACATTATTCAAAATTAAGTATTATATAGATGGTGTACTAATAGTATCATTTTTTTCTATTGACTCTTCAATATGTTGAAAGAAAGCAGCATTTCAGAAAAGGCATTATCTGGTTCTCCTGCAGGATTGTGTTTATTGAATTGCACTTTGGTGTATGTTCATGGACTTTGGAAAGCTGTACACTTCTAGCCCTACAAAACACAGTGGTATATTTTTGGGAATTGTGTTAAACAAGATGTTGTTTCACATTGTCAAGGTTTGGTTTCTAAGGACCTGAGATAATTCTCTCCGGTCTCAACACAAAGTGTTGTTGTACATTTTTGCACACATGCTTTTTTGTTTTGCTTAGTTTTGTTTTAATTTTTCAGATGTAGAATCACATGGCTGGTTATGTGTTTTGTTTTTTTGTGTGTGCTGGCTGCTGGGAAGCTCACAATAACATTTATGGTCCACCTCAAATCCTTTCTATAGCAAAGCAGAATATAAATATATAAGCAGGCAAAAATGGTGCTAAAATATGGTAAAAGAGACAAAGGGAGAACATTTAGTAAGGGATCAGAGACCACATCTTTCCTATTCCTTACTCTACGTGACTAAGGACTCTTAGCACTTACTACTGAGAACTAGCCTTATTCAGCCCCATATCTTCATGTTCAGACCAGTATCTGACATCCAGTGAGTGCTCAATAAATATTTTCTGTATGAACAAGGAAATCTCATATCCTAAAACAGACAGTAATTATTACTAAGAATACTCAAAGTCTTAGTGATTAAAAAATGTGTGATGAGATCCAGACTGATTGAACTACTATTTTATACTTGACTTAGACTGATTTTTTAAACTGATTTTTATTTTCAAGTTATCCATATAGGATTTTAAAAAACAATAGCTAGCTAGGAGAATATTCTTTTCCCTTATTTAAGGAGGAGCTTCTTTCAAGAAGGTGGATGAATTTGTTATTACCTGACAAGAATCATTCCCCAAGCCATAATTTTTCAGTTATGGTAATAAAAAGTTAGTGGTTCTATCTAGGTATTGAAACAGATTTCATTCATAGATACCTGCCCTACTTTGGCATGTAGCCATGTTATTCAAGTGCTTTCTGAAGTTTTATAACTTCAGCTGCAAAAATTAATTTTCACAATCTGTGCTGTGGTCAGTTCAGTTCAGTTCAGTCACTCAGTTGTGTCCGACTCTTTGTGACCCTGTGAATATCAGCACGCCAGGCCTCCCTGTCCATCACCAACTCCCGGAGTTCACTCAGACTCGTGTTCATCGAGTCAGTGATGCCATCCAGCCATCTCATCCTCTGTCATCCCCTTCTCTTGCCCCCAATCCCTCCCAGCATCAGGGTCTTTTCCAATGAGTCTACTCTTCGCATGAGGTGGCCCAAGTACTGGAGTTTCAGCTTTAGCATCATTCCTTCCAAAGAAATCCCAGGGTTGATCTCCTTCAGAATGAACTGGTTGGATCTCCTTGCAGTCCCAGGGACTCTCAAGAGTCTTCTCCAACACCACAGTTCAAAAGCATCAATTCTTCGGTGTTCAGCTTTGTTTATAGTCCAACTCTCACATCCATACGTGACTACCAGAGAAACCATAACCTTGACTAGATGGACCTTAGTCGGCAAAGTAATGTCTCTGCTTTTTGAATATGCTATCTAGGTTGGTCATAACTTTTCTTCCAAGGAGTGTCTTTTAATTTCATGTCTGCAATCACCATCTGCAGTGATTTTGGAGCCCCAAAAAATAAAGTCTGACATTGTTTCCACTGTTTCTCCATCTATTTCCCATGGAGTGATGGGACTGGATGCCATGATCTTTGTTTCTGAATGTTGAGCTTTAAGCCAACTTTTTCACTCTCCTCTTTTACTTTCATCAAGAGGCTTTTAGTTCCTCTTCACTTTCTGTAGTAAGAGTGGTATCATCTGCATATTTGAGGTGATTGATATTTCTCCTGGCAATCTTGATTCCAGCTTGTGTTTCTTCCAGTCCAGTGTTTCTCATGATGTACTCTGCATATAAGTTAAATAACCAGGGTGACAATATCTAGCCTTGATGTACTCTTTTTCCTATTTGGAACCAGTCTGTTGTTCCAATGTCACAGCAATAAAGTGGTTGGCTATTTGCCTCAAATTCTGTTGGAATAAGGAAGGATCCAGAGCCAGACATCCTGGAATGTGATGTCAAGTGGGCCTTAGAAAGCATTACTATGAACAAAGCTAGTGGAGGTGATGGAATTCCAGTTGAGCTATTTCAAAGCGTAAACAATGATGCTATTAAAATGCTGCACTCAATAGCCAGCAGATTTGGAAAATTCAGCAGTGGCCACAGGACTGGAAAAGGTGGGTTTTCATTCCAATCCCAAAGAAAGGCAATGCCAAAGAATGCTCAAACTACTGCACAATTGCACTCATCTCACATGCTAGTAAAGTAATGCTCAAAATTCTCCAAGTCAGGCTTTAGCAATACGTGAACCATGAACTTCCAGATGTTCAAGCTGGTTTTAGAAAAGGCAGGGGAACCAGAGATCAAATTGCCAACATCCGCTGGATCATGGGAAAAGCAAGAGAGTTCCAGAAAAACATCTATTTCTGCTTTATTGACTATGCCAAAGCCTTTGACTGTGTGGATTACCATAAACTGTGGAAAATTCTGAAAGAGATGGAAATATCAGACCACCTGACCTGCCTCTTGAGAAACCTATATGCAGGTCAGGAAGCAACAGTTAGAACTGGACATGGAACAACAGACTGGTTCCAAATAGGAAAAGGAGTACGTCAAGGCTGTATATTGTCACCCTGCTTATTTAACTTATATGCAGGGTACATCATGAGAAACGCTGGGCTGGAAGAAACACAAGCTGGAATCAAGATTGCTGGGAGAAATCAATAACCTCAGATATGCAGATGACACCACCCTTATGGCAGAAAGTGAAGAGGAACTAAAAAGCCTCTTGATGAAGGTGAAAGAGGAGAGTGAAAAAGTTGGCTTAAAGCTCAACATTCAGAAAATGAAGATCATGGCATCTGGTCCCATCACTTCATGGGAAATAGATGGAGTAACAGTGGAAACAGTGTCAGACTTTATTTTTGGGGCTTCAAAATCACTGCAGATGGTGACTGCAGCCATGAAATTAAAAGACACTTACTCCTTGGAAGAAAAGTTATGACCAACCTCGATAGCATATTCAAAACAGAGACGTTACTTTGCCGACAAAGGTCCGTCTAGTCAAGGCTATGGTTTTTCCAGTGGTCATGTATGGATGTGAGAGTTGGACTGTGAAGAAGGCAGAGCGCCGAAGAATTGATGCTTTTGAACTGTCGTATTGGAGAAGACTCTTGAGAGTCTCATGGACTGCAAGGAGATCCAACCAGACCATTCTGAAGGAGATCAGCCCTGGGATTTCTTTGGAAGGAATGATGCTAAAGCTGAAACTCCAATACTTTGGCCACCTCATGCGAAGAGTTGACTCATCGGAAAAGAGTCTGATGCTGGGAGGGATTGGGGGCAGAAGGAGAAGGGGACAACAGAGGATGAGATGGCTGGATGGCATCACTGACTTGATGGACGTGAGTCTGAGTGAACTCCAGGAGTTGGTGATGGACAGGGAGGCCTGGCGTGCTGCGATTCATAGGGTTGCAAAGAGTTGGACACGACTGAGCGCTGAATTAAACTGAAGAAAGGATCAGTCAGTCAGTTCAGTTGCTCAGTTGTGTCTGACTCTGCAACCCCATGCACTGTAGCACTTCAGGCTTCCCTGTCCGCACCATTCCAGGAGCTTATTCAAACTCATGCCCATCGAGTTGATGATACCGTCCAACCATGACATCCTCTGTTGTCCCCTTCTCCTCCTGCCTTCAATCTTTCCCAGATCAATGTCTGTTCCAATGAGTCAGTTCTTCACATTAGGTGACCAAAGTGTTGGAATTTCGGCTTCAGCATCAGTCCTTCCAATGAATATTCAGGGTTGATTTTCTCTAGGATTTACTAGCCTTATCTCCTTTGCAGTCCAACGGACTCTCAAGACTCTTCAACACCACAGTTCAAAAGCATCAATTCTTCAGTGCTCAGCTTTGTTTATAGTCTAACTCTCACATCCATACATAACTCCTGGAAAAGCCATAGCTCTAACTAGATGGACCTTTGTGGGCAAAGTAATGTCTCTGCTTTCTAATATGCCGTCTAGGTTGGTCATAGCTTTTCTTCCAAGGAGCAAGCATCTTTAAATCATGGCTAAAGTCACCATCTGCAGTGATTTTGGAGCCAAAGAAAATAAAGTCAGCCACTGTTTCCAGTTTTTCCCATCTATTTGCCATGAAATTATGGGACTGGATGCCCTGTTCTTAGTTTTGTGAATGTTGAGTTTTAAGCCAATTTTTTCACTCTCCACTTTCACTCTCATCAAGAGGCTCTTTAGTTCTTCTTTGCTTTCTGCCATAAGCGTATTGTCATTCTCCCAGCAATCTTGATTCCAGCCCGGCATTTCACATGATGCACTCTGTATAGAAGTTAAATAAGCAGGGTGACAATATACAGCCTTGACGTACTCCTTTCCTGATTTGGAACCAGTCTGTGGTTCCATGTATAGTTCTAACTGTTGCTTCTTGACTTGCATACAGATTTCTCAGGAGGCAGATCAGGTGGTCTGGTACTCCCATCATTGAAGAATTATCCTCAGCTTGTTGTGATCCACATAGTCAAAGGTTTTGCCATAGCCAATAAAACAGAAGTAGATGTTTTTCTGGAACTCTCTTGCTTTTTCCATGATCCAGGGGATGTTAGCAATTTGATCTCTGGTTCCTCCGCCTTTCCTAAATCCAGCTTGAAGGAAGTTCATGGTTCACATACTGTTGAAACCTGGCTTGGAGAATTTTGAGCATGACTTTACTAGTGTGTGAGATGAGTGCGATTGTGTGGTAGTTTGAACATTCTTTGGCATTGCCTTTTTGGGATTGCAATGAAAACTGACCTTTTCTAGGATAAGGAAGGATAGAAATAAATAATTTTATAGAATTAGTTGAATGAGATTCTGATAAATCAATCTAAGAGTAGAGATAATTGGCATGTATTTTCATTCAAATGAATAAATCATGAATTTTTTTCAACATAAAATATCACATATATTTGAAAGGAGAACGTTTATCTTATGAAAGACACCAGAGAGGCCATGTCACCTTGTTTTCTTATCTGTAAAGGACGAGGGTTGGATGAGACCATCATGAAGGTTATTTCCAAAGCAGATTGAATGAAATATCCACAGACAAAGGGAAACTGCACAGAACAAAAGCCTTGCAGAAGGATTTGGCACGACATGGTTTTTATTTTCACTACTCCTTCAACTGTGCTGGAAGAATCCATTCTTTAACAAAGATAGGGGTTCACACTTAGCTGTTCTTTATGGAAATTATACCTATGTTATTCTTTACTTTTGCATCTTCAGTTGTTTGAGGATGACCATCTTATCAGCTGGGCCAATAAGATCATTAATGGAAAACAGTGTTGTGCACCAGTAGGTCTTTACTCCTTGATCAATAGTTATTTACTTCTGAGGGGTCACAGCTTGGTTAATATAGCCAAATAATTTTATTGATACATAACATAACAATGAAAAATAAAGTTTAAAATAGGAGATGAATGAATATAGCACTTTCTTCAGGCATGAATATTATTATTTGAAAACTGTAATTGCTGTTGAAATTTGGAAGGGCAGACAACAAAAGCATTGAATAATTGTCCTAGGACTATAATCAGACTTCCATTATTGACCTCTGTTAATATTCTACTGTAACTGTCTGCTAAATTGGTTCCTTGGGGCTTGAAATATACAGTGATGTTATGAGTTCCTATCGTAAATTGCCACACAGTAAAGTAGCAAGTTTCTGAAATAGTGTTGGTCCTAGTTTGATCAATACTCAATTCAAAGCAGGGCAATAGGCAACTGTTTCCATAGAAACATTGATGTCACAGAGGTTGAACAGCGGCTGTTACAACAAATCATTTCCTTTGAGCAGTTGTAATTGACTATATGTACAGTTCGCTGTCACTTGAGACCATTTACATCAAGCAAGTAACAGAACCGCATTAGTTATTCCAGGAGTAAGAGGGTTAGCTCTTCCTTTTGTGACCTTACAAATACCTAGGAGGATATTGCCATAGCAACCAGCAGAATAACAGGATGAACATTAAGGTAGCTAGCTTTAATGCAGTAGCATTCTTTTGGAAGCTGAAAGGTAGTTTCAATAAAGTTTACCTAGTTGTAACGTTAACGCAAATCCTTTGCACCTCACAATGATGACTTGGTTCCTATCTCACAGACTTCACCAATAACAAAGATGTTACAATTTCATCTGCACTTCATTTCCTCTTCCTTACCTTTGATTTACCCTTGACATCTAGTTGCTGAGGCAGCACACATGCACACTTGGCCAAATCTTGTTTACTGACTACTGAGTTTGGCCCTGGAGAAGCACTGAAGTCTGAAATGCTTCATACTTGAAAAGTGAGATAATGAGAGGGAGGAATCTGATAAAAAGTTAAATTTTTACTTTGGCTAAGTATTCTCTGGATTGTAAGGACATGAAACAAAACAGATGTGAGCATGACTTACTCTCATTGTGTTCCCTTAGGCTAAAATCACCACCAGAATTGAGTTTCATATTCTAGATTTTTTTCACAGTATTGCAGTTCCTTACCACAGTTTTCCTGGGGTGACTGTGTCCAGTGGCACATTTTGGAATATTCCATTTAATTCTGGGGAAAGTTAAGAGGTTTGTGTATTCTTTGGTAGGTATACAGGCAGAAAATTCTATCAATGTGTCATCAAACTGCATGCCAAATCAAAGAGCATAGGCTAATAGGAATATTTCTAGAACCATGAGAGTTAAATATGCCGACAGAATATCTAGTCTCCTGAAAATCTTGCCAGCTTCTATCTGAACTTTACATTGCAAGTGAAATAACCAAGAATGAGAAGCTTAATGAGTGTTAACATCGTGTTCACTGCCACTTGCAATGATGTCAGGGATAGAGGGCGTTTATGGGGTGTGTCAGGGTCTAAACAAGCATCTGCAGCCACAACCTAGAGATCAGGTTTTGTGTGCAAGCAGGCTGGAAAGAACACGCACTGCTGTCTCAGCCATAATTGCAGGTGTGATTAGCAATACTGTCATCTTGGCATCTCTAGGAAAGGAAAAATATATATGGTCATTGATGAAGAGAGAAGGCAAAAATCCTTATAAGAGGTGTTTACTTGCAAAGGATTTTCTAATGTAGACCCACAATGATCAGCCTATAGATTTTTGACCAGTCTGCCCTATTCCTCAGGGTGAATCCTCAGAGGTAATAAAATTGAATTGCAATCAGTATTCTTTGATACCAGCCTGCCACTGACTGTTATTCACCTTGAACTAGAGAGCAACTATTTATAAGATTGTTTAGAGACACAATCCAGTAAATTACTCTGTTTGGCCTTAAAAGAATGTTTGACTTGAAGCATAGAAATGACTATAAATCTTACAGGAATAATTTGTAAGACAACATAGTGAGCAGTGATCCTCTGGTCACAATGCGTAAAGAAAGACAGTTTGAAAGGGAAAAGTGTTCCCTGTCCCTCCCTACATCCCTGTCTGAGGCCAGGGAACTTTCCAGGGCCCCACATACAGGAAGTTTAGTAATGGCACCTGGATGTCCTGAGAGAGAAAGGAAACAGCTGCCCTTAGCACACATGCCTTTTCCTGGAGCGATTCTTTTCTCATAGCTGGCCATCTTTCCTCTGACTACATGGCTTGGCCAGTGGAAAAGGAGAATGAGTCAGCTGTTACTGGGTACCCAGAGGGATCTGTCAGTCAACAGTCAGTCAACAGCTCAATAACCTTTCACAAGGCATCCTAGTCAGAACGGCTGACTGGGAGAGAGAGAGAGAGAGAGAGAGAGAATATGAGAGGCACCATGCATTCTAGCTGAATATGATAATTCCTAACCACGTATAGAAACATCTGGGCATTGGGGTCAATATTAATATATGCAACATTTCATTGATTAACATATTAGAGTAACATATCTTAATTTTTCTAGTAAGAGTCTACCACTAATTTAGAGAGTTTATGGATGGGAAAACAATAGAGTGAAATAAAATATAAAAGAAAGGATATTGGGCAAAATGAGTGATAAACTTGGCCTCTCTATATACCGGTTTAATATCATCTCCTATTTTCCTAATAACTTGTCAGCAAAATAGTCAAATGGGACAGATATTTCAGTAGAACCCCTTCACCCAAGTTAGAGACTTAAAATCCTATTAAATGTTATTTTTAAGCCTAGGGAATACAAGGAAACTTCCCAAACATACTGCTTTTTAAATTTTTTTCATTTCATATCTCAATAATTTAAAAATAGTTACAGAAAGGAATGGAATATTTCAAAAGTGTTTCCTCCAGAACACATGAGGCTGTTCTCTTCATAAGTGATTTAATTTTTGATTTCTGGAAACTCACAGGAGCACCAAGACTCTCTATAATATTGCCAAAATAAATTCACTGTGAGTCTCTACAACTAATAGTTACTCTACTTGAGTTTGATTAATGCTAACGAGGTAATATCTACCTCTTAGGGTTGTTGACAAGATTAAGTGGAACAGAACTTTTAAAGGATAAGATTTTGTTAAGTAAAGTATATGAGCATAAGTAGTTCTTCAGTGATTGGGATCTTTTATTTCAGGGTTATTATCCCAAACATCTGTTCTTGTATGGCTGGAAGAAGCATGAGAGTTTTGAGTTGAATCTGTACAGATTCTATATTTCTTTGTTGAATAAATCTCTAAAATGTGTAGTATTTAAAAAAAATAACTTTCCTCCCTGTTTTAGAAGTGGAGGACAGGTGGATAAAATCTGGGTCATTAAAGCTCCAGAGAGCTGGTCAATACATTGCTTCCATTACTGTCACCAGGCATAGTAGCGCTCCTCTGGGACAGTGTGAAGTGCCCACACTATGCCTTTTTTGGTGGTGGTGAGAGGAGAGTGACATTGATGAATGGTCTTTTAAAGTATTTTCTATATAATATTGACTTAATTTTTCTCAGTTTAGCAACTTCAATATCTGTGACTCCCTGGGACTAGCTGTAGCCACTTTGTCTCTGGCCTGCTATTGCTGTTGGGTTTCGCCTCCTCCCCGGCAGGTTCTGGCCACCCTAGCTGGCCAGTGTTTGCTTCCTCATCCTGTGCCAGCCTGAGATGGGTGAGCCCAGGCCTCCACTGCCTCTCGGGTGCGGACTCTCCTCCCATTCCATCTTTCTCCGCCCGCGGCACTGATTGTCCAGCCTCCATCCTTAAACGCTTTCTCTCCACCTTCACCTTTCTGATATTTCCCTTGGTTCCTCCGTGCTGTCTCTAGTTCCTCTTTTCTGCCCCTGCCTCTTATATCTTGTGTTCTCTAGGAATCACTCTTTGGCTTTGTTCCTACTCTACCCTCTTTCTCGGAGGGTTCCATTCTCAGGCAATGATTCCCAGACCCAGATCCCATTCTGCCTGCCTCCCTGTGTGTGTTGGATTCTGAAACATTTGAATAAAATCGGTGAAGGAGCTAACCCAAGGTGGAAGGCAGTGTGAGAGACTTCACCAGGACTTGTGGAGCTCACAGGGGCTCCTTGGGATAGGGCGGGTATCCGTGTAGGAGAGCGTGCTTGAGGGCAGCTGCAGAGCACGCAGGGGATGTCTGGTTTGCGGTACCTTAGGAGAAGTCTTCAAAGTGTTATCCACTATCATTACTACTAGTAGTGGAGTACTAGTCCTAATATCACTACTACTACTGGAGTAGTAGTAACGCCTATAGAAATATAAATATCCTTTAAAGTCTTCCCCAATAGCTCAGTTCGTAAGGAGCCTGCCTGCAATGCAGGAGACTCAGGAGACGTGGGTTTGATCCCTGGCTAGGGAAGATCCCCTGGAGGAGGAAGTGGTAACCCACTCCAATACTGACTTCCATTTAAAAAATATCTTATTTGGGGGCTTCCCTGGTGGTAAAGAATCTGCCTCGATGCAGGAGACCTGGATTCGATGCCTGGGTCTTGGAAAGGGGAATGGCAACTCCCTTCAGTATTCTTGCCTGGAGAATCCCGTGGACAGAGGAGACACGCAGAGTCAGACACGCCGGAACGACTAACAGCTAAAGTAACACTTAGAGGTATTTATAGGGACTCCCCTAAAAGGGGTGAACTCACCACTTTCTGTGACTGATTGCCTGGAGAGTGTGTGAGAAACTGGTACCCAGAGAGTGCTGGAGGTCGCACCAGGGGAAGGGGCTCAGAAAGTGAAGGAGCAACTTGCCAGCCACCCTGAGGCAAGGACAGCATCCTCTCATGTGACGGGCTGTGCCCTCCGCCTGTCCCCCAGCCTGGCCTTGTCTGGGCGGTCAGCTGCTGACGCCAGGGCCACTTTCCTGTGATATCAGCAGGACTCCAGTCATTGACACTGTTTCCTGCAGGAAGTGATCCTTTGGCACTGAATCCTAACCACTAGACCACCAGGCAACTCCCCAGGCAGGAAGTGATTCTTCCAACAAGGTGACATTATTCTGGCTGCTGCTGGCAACAGTGCAGGCCCCTAGACTGGGTTTTCCAGTCTCCTTCATGCTATTTGCAAACCTGTTGAGGAGAGACCAGAAAGAGGACTTTGAATATTCTTTACTCGCGTCTTGTCCAGCCCAGACAAGGGGGCTGAGTCAACCCCAGATTCTCAGGAGAGGAGATATGATTGGTCCAACTTGGGCCAGTGTAAAACTTTGATTTTGAAGGAGGTTGATATAGCTATAAACATAGCTGCCAAGGATTTACCCTGGAGGGTGAGGCAGGCAGCTCTCAGACAAGCTTGGTCAGTGGAGTCAGAGCAGATATTTCAAAAACCTTTTCTATACTTAAGCAAATAAAAAAAAATGAGTAATATATTTCTATGTTCTTAATTAAATAGCCCCAATGTTTAGTACATTATCAGTTGGCTCAAAATGTCATTTTTTCCAAGAATGGAAATGGATAGTGTTGCTTAAAGTGTTTGTAAGGGAGCAGACACACAGAACTAAGCTTCCACTATCTGTGAGGCTTGGGCAAGTCTTCTGAATTTATAATTACTCTGATTCTAATGGTTCTTGAGCAAGGCCCAGCAACACCAGCTGAATTCAGTCAGGCTGGGGACAGTGGTGCCCATCTGTAACCATGTGAAAGGGCAGGGTAAATGATTCAAATAAAGGTGGAATTCTGAATTTTGCTTAAGGCTGATGAATCATTACTTCTGGTTAATGGAGGTTAACCTACGGCTTTTCTGGGCTGAGGGGAGGGTATGGATCTTGCTTCTATTATATCACAATAAATTTATAATACAGATTCCTATATGAGGACTATATGCCTATATGTGATGGGAAGCAAGATTTTACAGATCAAGGTTTTTAATAACCAGTTTTGTTTGGTGTATGGATGTTTTAAAAGCACAGCTTATAATCATGACTATATAGTAATATTTCCCATATGAAACTAACTAAAAATGAAGAATGACCTGACAATTTGATTTAGATATGAGAAATTTTTATAGCTTGGCCATAAGAATGAGATGTTTTTCCTTCCTCAAGACTTGTATGCAATGTCTCTTTGGAAATAGCCAGGTAATCTTCCTCAGGCAAAATGAACCTTCTCAGGCTCTATGTCATCTTTGTGATCTTGCCATAAAAAAATGGAAACAGGGCAATGGAAATATGTAATTTCAGCTGAAAGAAATTTTGGTTTTGGATACTCAGGATAATGGAAATAAAGACATTACAGGAAGATGGCAGAGAGGACAGACCCTAATTTTGTCTGGGGTTTGCTGAACTAGTTTGGACCTAGTTCCATTATTTCTAATTTAGTGAGATGCCTTAAGAGTGACTTCTGTCTTTAATATTTCAATTTCTGGGTTTTCTGAGACTTTAATACTTATGCAGAAGACATGAAACTAACCTGTACTGTTTATGACAGACCAGTGTTTACAGATGCTTCAGTTCAGTTCCATTCAGTTCACTCACTCAGTCATGTCCGACTCTTTGTGACCCCGTGAATTGCAGCACGCCAGGCCTCCCTGTCCATCACCAACTCCCGGAGTTCACCCAGACTCACGTTCATTGAGTCGGTGATGCCATCCAGCCATCTCATCCTCTGTTGTCCCCTTCTCCTCCTGCCCCCAATCCCTCCCAGCATCAGAGTCTTTTCCAGTCAGTCAACTTTTCGCATGAGGTGGCCCAAGTACTGGAGTTTCAGCTTTAGCATCAGTCCTTCCAATAAATACCCAGGACTGATCTCCTTCAGAATGGACTGGTTGGATCTCCTTGCAGTCCAAGGGACTCTCAAGAGTCTTCTCCAACACCACAGTTCAAAAGCATCAATTCTTTGGCACTCAGCTTTCTTCCCAGTCCAACTCTCACATCCATACATGACCACAGGAAAAACCATAGCCTTGACTAGACGGACCTTTGTTGGCAAAGTAATGTCTCTGCTTAGGAATGATTAATTAATAAATGACAAGCAGTATTCTAATACTTTGAAAGCATTTCTTATTTAATCCTCAAACCATGGTAGGTATTGTTTTTATCCCCATATTACCGATAAAGAAACCACTAAGAGGTTAATTAATTGTTTGAGTTTGCACTGGTGGCAAGAATTAGGGCCAGGATTAACAGTCCAACAATCTAGCATCAGAGCCAAAGCGTTTTGCCACCATGCTCAACACCAGGAACCATTTTGGCTCTGAGAAAGTTGTTTAATCTTTGGGTCTAATTCCTTTGTCTTTAAAGGCCTGTTACAGCACTTCCTGACTCCTCAGTTCAGAGAAGTGTTCTGAGATTAATAGCAGTGTGTGTCCATTTCAGCCTGTGTGGGTTCTCTCTTACGCACCAAGCCTCTTTGAAGTCGGTGAAAGCCCTAAGTGTGTGTGAAGGGAAGCAGGGCCCTTGGTGGGTGAGGGGGATGTGTAAATATTGAGGAAACATATATAAATCATTTCTTCTTTCTTGGAAAATGATCTATATAAACATCAAATAGTGTGAAACGCTTTATTTTGAATGTTTGCAGGTAACGTTCTTCCATAAGCAAGATCCGCATTTTGAAGTCACAAGCCCTGAAAAGTACCCACAGGGAATAAATTTATGTTTCTCAGATTTGCTCCTCAGGTAACTCACAAGCTTCAAAGGGGCAAGGACCAGGTCTGATTCCTTTTTATGGTACAAGTTTCCCTATCTTCCCCTTTCTACTCCCTTTTAGCATCTGCTTTGGTACTTGGTACAAAATAGGTGCTAAGCAAACCCATGCTGAGGAAATGGAAGTTGAGAGAGTCAGAGATTTTTTTTGTAGTGATTTCTCAGTTAGTTTTTATTCCTAATGAGGGAGACTACCTGGAAAGGTAAGAACTGTTCTGGCAGAATTTTGACAAGAGCAATTAAGAAATGCCAATTACAAGAGAAGAGAGTGGGAGGAATTGAGCTAGATGTTAGGAAGAGTCTCTTGACAAAGATGACTGTGAAAACCTGAAAATTGTCTTTAGGACAAGGTTCCCGCCTTTCTTTACAGATTTTGAATATTGGGTAATTTGGATTAGAGTCAGTTCTCACTGGAAGTAGGGTTGTTGAGGGAGGAAGAGGTGGTCCCCCATCTGGGCTCAGATCCCACAGCTGGAGAGTGAAAGCAATGAAGAAACCACTTACCATGGATGGAGTGCAAAAGCATATTGGCAGACACTGTGCCACAGGAAATTTTTACTATTTTAGTTATTCCAGTTAAACATTTTCAGACAGAGTGATATCTCCTAAGCAGATCTCCCACAGCAGATCTCTTTTTCAGATGTTAACCTATCCAATTCACTTTAGCATATATCAAGTCAAGAGACATAAAAATCTACTTTAAAGCCAGTAACTACCGTCTCCCAGAAACTGAGACATATTACCGAGAAGAATTTCATCTCTGGCATTCATCATTCCTGGACCTCATCAGTTTGAGTCTTGTTTCCTTCATAATCCTAAGGAAAAGTAAGTCATCATGACAATTTCAGTTACTATTAATAGAGAAGATCAGTGAATTTGATTTTCATTTTCTAATTGATTAGCCAGTAAATCAATCAGTATTTTTGTATCTGTTCTGTGAAAGTCATCATGCTACAATCAAATCAAATATTAAAAAAATAACTTAAGGCTAAGGAGGCTTCAGGAATAACAATATGTCAACATTAAAAGATTTGTTAAAAAATAAAGGGAAAACAGTATAAATCTCATAAGGCAGAAAAACATTTGATAAAATCAATATTCAATCAATAAAATCCTTTAGCTATATGAGATTATAATGAAATGAATCTAAAATAATAAAAAGTATTTATCTAAAGGCAAAAGCTATATAAATTTGCATAAAGAGAAAAAAAAGACAATCATGTTGTTTTTATCATTATTATTCAATATTGTTTGCCATTCATAGCCCATGCAATCAGACAAGGCAAGGAAAAAGAGCTATAAAAATTGGAGATAAAGTAAAAGCATATTTATTTGTAGATAAGAGCCAAATAAGGTCTATTAGAATTAGTAAGAAAGCCAGAAAGCTGGGTTATAAGTATGTAAACAAAACAAAACAATAGCCTTTCAAATCAACTCTTTTGTAGATTTAAATAAAATTTCCAATTGATTAAAATCAAAAATTTCACTAACAATAGAATATAGAAACAACAGAATAGAAAATTTGTAGAAATAAGCAATAAGAAAAGTGTAAGACATAAATTTAAAAATTTATATGTATATGTTATATATATATAATTTAACTGCAAGAATAAAAGAGGACTTGAATACATTGAGATATAATTATAAGCATATAGCTATAGATATAAAGTACCATGTTCTTGGAAGGATTCAGTATTGTGAGGAGGCAAAAGTTTAATACAAATGCAATCAAAATCCTAATGGGATTTTATTTTGAAACATGACAAAAATGATTATGTAATTCATACAAAAATAGCTCAGAAAGATTTAAAAGAGAATTGAAAGAGCTATTTTTAAAGGAGATAAAAATGTATTTTAAAGATTCACTTATTAGAACACTGTGATACTGGTCTTTAAAGATAGAGATAAATCAATGGACCATAACAGAAATCCAGGGAACACATCCAAATATTCATCAGGATTATTATAAAGGTAAAGTATGATGGTTTATTCAAATAAAAGGTATTATGACAACATTTTAACATTTGGGAGGAAAAGATTAGGTCTTTATCTCACTGTTGTTGTTGTTTAGCTGCTAAGTTGTGCCCTACTCTTTTGCGACCCCATGGACTATAGCCTGCCAGGCTCCTCTCTCTATGGGGTTTTCCAGGCAAGAATACTGGAGTGGGTTGCTATTTCCTTCTGAAACTGTTAGGTGTTGTTTCTAGGGCCCCAAAGAGCTCTGGCACCACAGTCCTTTATACCTCAGTGCAGAAAGGAATTCAGCAAGAGGCAAAGTGACAGATGAAAAATGATTTATTAGGATATTTAAAAGGTTCACAAGTGGTTAGGCAAGCATTGCACTGCCCTGGTACTCAGTGGGTTACATTTTTATAATCAGAGGAAGATAGGGGAGAGGGAGAAGATCTTTTTCTTTCTTGAGTAGATGTCAGGTTTCCATCATCAGTTCCTCTCCCAGGTAGAGTGGGGAAATTTTCTTGTCCCTATATGGTCAGGCCCAGGACTGACATAAAACTTTGAAAGAATATTTTCAGGTTGGAAGAATATTTTCAGGTCTCAGGACAATGAAGGTCTTCATTTTGAAAAGTCAACCTTTCCATGAATGATTGTTTTTTTGTATGCACAGAGCATGCTTTGGGGGTCATTAACTTGATGACACCACTCGGCAGGTTGTAGGCCTTATTTTCTATTATTGCTTTATTGTTTTGGAGGCATTGTGCCAAGAACATGTGCCTGAGGAGCCAAAGAGCATGTCTTGGGGTTTATTGACTTACTGAGCTCACTGGGAAGGATGTAGGTCTCATGCCACGAGTGTTTTATTGTTCCTGGGACATGCCCCATGCTTCTTTTTTTTTTTTTTTAATTTTTATTTTTATTTATTTATTTATTTATTTATTTAAATTACAATACTGTATTTGTTTTGCCATACATTGACACGAATCAGCCATAGGTGAACACAATCTCCCAATGCCAAAGCCCCTCCCACCTCCCACCCCACATCCTCTACTTGAATCATTGCATGGTTTTGTTGCTAAGCAAGTTAGCTGGATTTTCTGGTTAAGCAAGCCAGTCTGACTTTGATACTAAGTGACTTGTTTTGCTTTATGAGTGAAGCAGGCCCACATTGTTTCAGAATTTTCCCTTTACTTTCTTCAGTGATCATTAGTCTTATTGTGATCTCCCACAGCCCCCTAAAGTTCCCTCTCTATCTCTCTAATGGGGTTTCTAAGCCAACTATTTGATCATTCTGTTCTAGGCCTATCAATTCTCCAGGGGATCTTCCCGATCCAGGGATGAAACCCATGTCTCTTGCATTGGCAGGAAGGTTCTTTACCACTGAGCCACCTGGGGAGTCATACTTTATGTGTATATGAATTTCAGATAAAGATTTTTTGTTTTGTTTTATTTTATTATGGACAGCTGAAGATGCTGGTGTAAAATATGAATGTTTTTATAATCCTCTAATAAGCAAAAACTTTCCTAATATAATACTAAAGGCAAAACTCACAAAGTTTTGATAGCTCTAACTATACAAGAATTTAAAATTTTAATATGAAAAAAACTTCAGCTAATTAAGATTACCAAGGTCCGGGTGTGTGCTTGCATCATCCATCTCTTATCAGACCTGATGGTTAAATTATTAGGAATTTGCAAGCTGATTGTTAAACAGTGTGTGCATGCTTAGTCTCGCAGTAGGGTCTGACTCTTTGCAACCCTTTGGACTGTAGTCTGCCAGGCTCCTCTGTCCATGGGGTTTTTGAGGCAAGAATACTGGAGTTGGTTGCCATCTTCCTGACCCGGGACTGAACCCGAGTCTCCTGCACTGCAGGCAGATTCTTTACCTGGTGAGCCATCAGTGAACCCATTGCTAAACAAAACCATTCATTAAAAATTAAATTATATACACTTGCAGTTAAATAAATTGTATTAAGAACAAGGTAATAAATATATAAAACAACTTATCTCTTCACAATTATTTTATTTCAGTGGAAATATAATCAGATTACAGGGAGGAAGACAACTGGATCCCGTGACTGGGATGTTACCAGCATCTTCTATTTGCATTCCTTATCCTGCTCTGCTGTTTTCTGAATGTCAGTATCTTCCTCTTTGACCAAAAACCAGTTTCTTTTACATGATTTTGACCTATTAACCTGTATCTAGTAGACATATACCTTTCATTTCAGTCCCAGAGAGGCAAAGAGGCACTAAGACTTGTCCTTATCTCAAGGTAAAAATAGCCCAGAAAGAACTCTGATTGATTTGTTTGGATTAAGTGCCATTCCCTGGACCAATAGTGACCAGAGAGCTTTGCTTAATGATCGGCTTAGATTTAGTGGGATGGCTGGTCCTAAACCCACATTATGTGGGACATAAGATCTATTGGAAAACAGCCACTCCTCTATGAAGCACATATTAGAAGGAGCATTTCCTAAAGAAGCATCTTATTCTGGGCAAACAAAAAAAAAAAAACTAAAGTCAAAGTCCAGAACTCTGAACTTCTACCTCAGTTTTATCCAGTGTTTGGAGAGTTCCTTCCCTGAATTATAGAAACTTGTGAATCACAAGAAATTAGGGTCATGCTTAAGTCCAAAGCCTACATCATTATAAAAGTGATTCTGAAGATTTTGAGGTACCAAAATGATTTTGTTTTCTCCTCTAAACTGATATTCCTCTACTAATCTTCTTTGCCATAGCCAATTGAATTCATAGCCTCTGAAATTTTTTTTTAAACTAACATTATAATTTAATATCTTAGAAAACATAAAAAATTAAAACCATAATTTTTCTATTTAGTATCCCAAACAGCTATCATAGACAAGAATTTAGAAAACATTTGTTGTATTAGAAAACATTCTTGTATCTTGAATGATGGTATTTATTATGTTTCACATGAATATCTTAGTTTGGGGAAGTAAAAAGTATCTGTTGACTGTAGTATTTTATCCAGCTATGGAAGGAGTTAAAGGAATGTGTTGGTGGGGTATGGTGGGAGGTGGCACTCAAGGTGAAAAATTCTAATTTTATGGACATGATGGGAGTCTCAGGGACCTGAACAGCTTTGGCAAGCCCATTCCAGGCTGATACATTCTAGCCAGTTTTCATGAGCCACTGTAGTGGAGCAGGATCTGGGCCTCTTCCTCTGACTTTGAAAACGGAGACTGCTCGAGGCCAGAGATGTCAGTGTCTATAGTTAGCTGTTATGGATCTTACAATAAAAATTTGTTGAAGGTCATTAAACACTCATCTCTCTGTGTTTATTACTTTAGTCTTTTATTTGTTGGTAGACATGGATCGTTTGATGTCAATTACCACCACACTTGGCATTTTATGCAGTAAAGGTCCTTATGGTTCTTGATGGGTAAATAAACAAGCTAGTGAAAAGCTATAGTGGCAGCGGTTCTTACATTTCTGTTCACTTGACAGCCTGAAGCGAGAGGAGACGGTCTCTCTGTAGTGTCTTTTGTGGATGGTGCTTTGTACCTGCATTGCATAGCAGCCCTGCCCTGCTCCCTTCTACACCCCAGAGGCTTCCCTCACCAAAATTCACAGTGACCTTGGCAATTCTAGGTGAATTTGGGACTGGGCATTTCCTTTCTTAGTTTCCTTTTTTTTTTTAAAGACTAATTTCAAAACACTTGTTTATGTGGACTGTTGCTTTCTTTAATAATATATTAAAGTAATATTCTCTTCCCTTTAGAGAAATTTATCCTTTTGCTCAGAGCAACCATTGTTTTTTTAATTATTTTAGGCTTGAGATGAGCATTTCATTTCTTCCTCTCTCTTTCCTTCCTTTCTTTAATAATTCAGAGTGACCCTTCTTGTGTTGAGCCTTTTGGAGAATATTTTTTTCTCAGCTTTTCCCTGACTACATGCCTTCTCCGTAATTACATGTGCTTCCCACAATAGTCAGTAAACTCAAAATAATATATTAGTTACTCTCTTAGAGTGTATATCTTGTGCCTATTTTTGTGCTAAATGCTCTGCTATATGATCTGGTACCTTCATGACAACCCTATAGGATAGGTACTGATGTAATCCTGTTTTACAGATGAAGAAACTGAAGCAATCACTTGTTAATACAAAGCAGGACTGGAATTCCAAATCAAGTCTATCACACTTAACAGATGTGTCCTTGACCAACTGCTCATACTTTATTACTTCCATGCCTGTTGAATCAATTGTTCTGAAAAATAACATTGATGTATATATTCAATACTCAGACACTTTTCAAATTATGATAAAATATGCTAACTCTAAAATGGTACCTCCCATAATATATTGCTTTAATGTTTTATAAGATTCTGCAGAAAATCAAAACTACAATGAATATCACCTCACAGCAGTCTGGCCATCCTCAAAAAGTCTACAAATAATAAATGCTGAAGAGGGTGTGGAGAAAAGGGAACCCTCCTACACTCTTGGTGGGAATGTAAATTGGTGCAATCACTGTGGAGAACAGTATGGAGATTCCTTTGAAAACTAAAAATAGACTTACTGTATGATTCAGCGATCCCATTCCTGGGCATATATCTGGAAAAAGATGAAAACTATAATTTGAAAAGATGCATGCACCCCAGTGTTAATAGCAGCACTATTTACAACAGCCAAGATATGGAAACAACTTAAATGTGGCATATATATATACAGTGCCCCTTCATGGCTCACAGCCTTGTCATGGTGAAGGGACTTGCATAACTCAGTGAAGCTATGAGCCACGCCATTCAAGATGGACAGGTCAGAGTGAAGACTTCTGACAAAATGTGGGTCCATTGGAGGAGGAAATGGCAAACCACTCCAGTATTCTTGCTGTGAGAACCCTGTAAACAGTATGAAAAGATACTGTTCCAGATAAAAGATATGACACTGGAAGACCCCCCCGCCAGCCCAGGTTGCAAGGTGTCTAATATACTACTGGGGAAGAGTGGTGGGCAATTACTAATAGCTCCAGAAAGAATGAAGTGGCTGGGCTAAAGCGGAAATGACTGTCAGTTGTGGATGTGCCTGGTGGTGAAAGTTAAAGTCCAATGCTGTAAAGAACAATATTGCATAGGAACCTGGAATGTTAGGTCCATGAATCAAGGTAAATTGGATGTGGCCAAGTAGGAGATGTCAGGGTTGAGGTACAGTTGTGCTCATTTCACATGCTAGCAAGGTAGTGCTCAAAATCCTTCAACGAGGCTTCAGCAGTACATGAACCAAGAACTT
Organism: Nanger dama; assembly: GCA_917880005.1. NCBI lineage: Eukaryota > Metazoa > Chordata > Mammalia > Artiodactyla > Bovidae > Nanger > Nanger dama. The sequence continues at coordinate 21,009,197 of CAKJTW010000010.1, forward strand.
TTAGATGTACAAGCTGGGTTTGTACAACTTGAGGCAGAGGAACCAGAGGTCAAATTGCCAATATCTGTTGGATCATGGAGAAATCAGGGAGTCCCAGAAAAATATCTACTTCTGTTTCATTGACTATGCTAAAGCTATTGACTGTGTGGATCCCAACAAACTATGGAAAATTCTTAAAGAGATGAGAATACCAGACCACCTTACCTGTCTCCTGAGAAATCTGTATGTGGGCCAAGAAGCAAGTTAGAATTGGACACGAAACACTGTACTGGTTCAAAATTGGGATAGGAGTACGTCAAGGCTGTATATTGTCACCCTACTTATTTGTATACAGAGTACATCATGCAAAATGCCAGTTTGGATGAATCCCCGCTAGAATCAAGATTGCCAGGAGAAATATCAACAACCCCAGGTATGCAGATGATGCCACTCTAATGGCAGAAAGTAAAGGGGAACTAAGGAACCTCTTAATGAGAGTGAAAGAGGGAAGTGAAAAAGCTAGCTTAAAACTCAACATTCAAAAAACTAAGATCATGGCATCCAGGCCCATTCAGTTCAGTTCAGTTCAGTTCAGTTGCTCAGTCGTGTCCGACTCTTTGCAACCCCATGAATCGCAGCACACCAGGCCTCCCTGTCCATCACCAACTCCCGGAGTTCACCCAGACTCACATCCATTAAGTCAGTGATGCCATCCAGCCATCTCATCCTCTGTCATCCTCTTCTCCTCCTACACCCAATCCTCCCAGCATCAGAGTCTTTTCCAATGAGTCAACTCTTCGCATGAGGTGGCCCAAGTACTGGAGTTTCAGCTTTAGCATCATTTCTTCCAAAGAAATCCCAGGGCTGATCTCCTTCAAAATGGACTGGTTGGATCTCCTTGCAGTCCCAGGGACTCTCAAGAGTCTTCTCCAACACCACAGTTCAAAAGCATCAATTCTTTGGCGCTCTGCCTTCTTCACAGTCCAACTCTCACATCCATACATGACCACAGGAAAAACCATAGCCTTGACTAGACAGACCTTAGTCAGCAAAGTAATGTCTCTGCTTTTGAATATACTATCTTGGTTGGTCATAACTTTTCTTCCAAGGAGTAAGCGTCTTTTAATTTCATAGCTGCAGTCACCATCTGCAGTGATTTTGGAGCCCCCAAAATAAAGTCTGATACTGTTTCCAGTTTCCCCATCTATTCCCCATGTAGTGATGGGACCGAATGCCATGATCTTCATGGCAAATAGAAGGGGAAAATGTGGAAGCTGTGACAATTTTATTTTCCTGGGTTTCCAAATCACAGCAGACGGTGACTGCAGCCTTGATTAAAAACACTTGCCCCTTGGAAGGAAAGCTATAACAAACCTAGATAGCACATTAAAAGGCAGAGATATCACTTTGTTGACAAATGTCCATATAGTCAAAGCTATAGTTTTTCCAGTAGTCGTGTATGGATATGAGAGTTGGATCATAAAGAAGGCTGAGCACTAAGGAATTGATACTTCAAATTGTGGTGTTGGAAAGACTCTTGAGAGTCCTTTGGGCAGCAAGGAGATCAAACCAGTCAATCCTAAAGGAAATCAGTCCTAAATATTCACTGGAAGGACTGATGCTGAAGCTCCCATACTTTGGCCACCTGATGGGAAGAGCTGACTCATTGTAAAAGACCCTGATGATGGAAAAGATTAAAGGCAGAAGGAGAAGGGGGCAGCAGAGGATGAGATGGTTCGATAGTATCACCTACCTAATGAATATGAATTTGAGCAAGTTTGGGGTGATATCGGAAGATAGAGGAGCCTGGTGTGCCACAGTCCATGGAGTTGCAAAGAGTTGGACACACTTAGCAACTGAACAACAAGGAAAAATACAACGGAATATTACTCAGCCATATAAAGAATGAAATAATGCCATTTGCAGCAGCATGGATGCACCTAGAGATTATCTTACTAAGTGAAGTGGGCTTCCTGGTGGCTCAGACAGTAAAGCATCTGCCTGCAATGGAGAAGACCTGGGTTCAATTCCTGGTTGGGAAGACCCCCTGGAGAAGGAAATGGCAACCCACTCCAGTACTCTTGCCTGGAAAATTTCATGGATGGAGGAGCCTGGTAGGTAGTCCATGGGATTGTAAAGAGTTGAACACAACTGAGCAACTTCACGGTAAGTGAAGTTAGACAGAGAAAGACAAATATCATATGATATCACTTAGATGTGGAATCTTTAAAAATGATACAAATGAGCTATTTACAAAACAGAGATAGACTCACAGACATAGAAAACAAACTTTTGGTTACCTAAGGAGGGAAGGATCAGGGAGGAAAAATTAGGAGGTTGGAATTGGCAAGTGTCCGACTCTTTGAGACTCCATGGACTGCAGCACACCAGGCTTCGCTGTCCTGGAGCTTGCTCAAACTCATGTCCATCGAGTTGGTGATGCCGTTGGGTCACGGACACTTAGTGTGGCAATGCATGCATAGGACCTTTTGAAAGAGGTGGCTATTATCCTCATTACCCCCACTATAGTTTGGTCTCAAGTCAAACAGCAGGGAGGGAACACAGCCCCACCCATCGACAGAAAATTGGATTAAAGATTTACTGAGCATGGCCCCGCCCATCAGAACAAGACCCAGTTTCCCCTACAGTCAGTCTCTCCCATCAAGAAGCTTCCATAAGCCTCTTACCTGCCCAAAGGCAAACAGATGAAAACCACAGTCACTGAAAACTAATCAAACTGATCACATGGACCACAGCCTTGTCTAACTCAATGAAACTGTGAGCCATGCCAGGTAGGGCCACCCAAGACAGACGGGTCATGGTGGAGAGTTCTGACAAAAAGTGGTCCACTGGAGAAGGCAATGGCAAACCACTTCGGTATCTTGCCTTGAGAACCCCATGGATAGTATGAAAAGGCATATGTATAGTACCATATTTAAAATAGATTAACAATAAGAACTAGATAGCACAGGGAATTATATTCAGTATCTTGTAATAACATAAAATAGAAAAGAATTTGAAAAGATTCCCTGATATCCATCAGTCATCTATCTTATCTATATCTGAATTATTATGCTGTACATTTGAATCCATGTAAATCAACTATCCTTCAATTCCAAAAGAAAAAAATTTTTTTAATTCTGAAAAATCTTACTACACTTTATGATTATTGTTATGAAAAACCAATTATCCTGTCTTGTGGATATAATAGGGTGCTGGGTAGTAGAAATTTTTCTTTTAAAAAATCCAGATAAATCCTAGAAAACTTTGTATATTATAAACTTTTAAATAATTTAATTCTGTGAAGCTGAAGAGAGAAAAGATGAGTTGTCCCATCTTTTTAAAGTTCTTCCAGTGAAGAATTTTAAAAGAAAATGTAATGAGCTTAACATCAAAGAATAGGTCACCTGCTCACATAAAAACACGGCTTAATCCCCCCCTCCCCGCTTTTTTAATCCATTTCACAGTGACAGTTTGTTGGGCACATAATGTCAACAGTGTATGGCAACTCCTTGGTTTGAAAAAGAAAAATAGCCCAGGAACAAGTTTTATTGGTTTGTTTATTAGATATAAGGCAATGGCACCCCACTCCAGTACGCTTGCTTGGAAAATCCCATGGACAGAGGACTCCTGGTAGGCTACAGTCCATGGGGGTCGCTAAGTCGGACATGACTGAGCAACTTCACTTTTACTTTTCACTTTCATGCATTGGAGAAGGAAATGGCAACCCACTCCAGTGTTCTTGCCTGGAGAATCCCAGGGACGGGGGGAGCCTGGTGGGCTGCCGTCTATGGGGTCGCACAGAGTCGGACACGACTGGGGCGATTTAGCAGCAATAGCAGCAGCTAAAAGCAACTAATAATCAAAAGTCTCTCAAATATAGAGATGTTTGAAGTTATATCTAATTTTATTTTTTAAATAAATGTATTATTTTAAAGTTTGTATTTATTTATTTTACTTAGCTGTAAAACAGGTCTTTGTTGCTGTGCATGGGCTTTCTCTAATTGCAAGGGGTTCTCGTTGAGGTGGCTTCTCTTGCTGCAAAGTACGAGCGTCAGTAGTTGTGGCTCTCCAGCTCTTAGCTGCCCTGCAGCACGTGGAATCTTCTGGGACCAGGGATCAGATCCATGTCCCCTGCATTTGCAGGCAGATTCTTAACCAATGGACCACCAGGGAAGTCACTCCTAATTTGTAAAACATAAACTTGCTCTTAAAAGGAAAAATGCCACTGACTAAAGAAACCCTTTATCCCAGCCTGTGATAAAGCCTGAGAATTTAGGGCTTTACCCAGGAACACATGTTTCGTGATGTCCTCCTGAAAATTAATTGCAGCATCAGGAAAGCAAAACAGGTGAGGCGAGCCACGCATGTGCCTTTGTCTTCAGACCTGGAACGTCTCCCCCTTAAGTTAGCTGTAGCTCTTTCTCCTGTCACTGTGTTATTACCCTTCTCTTTTGCACTCACAGCACTTTGAGTAGATTGAATTCAGAGGGTTTATAACGTGCTGCCTAACATTATCACCTTTAATTTACAAGCACATTTGGCATATTTATTAGAACTGGCCATTTCACGAAAAATATTTTTCCTCTAACATTACGTATAAAATGCTATTTGTCAACAGGTGATGAATTAATTGTCATATTTAAATTCCTTTTGTGCATTTAGGCATATTAACATGTCTAATGCAGTTCTATTTGAAGTGTGTAAATCTTTACATGCAATATTCCATTACCCAACATAATTCTGTTAAACTTTTTACATACATAAAAAGCTCACATTCATATTAAACAATTCTTTTCCAAAATAAAAAATGAGGACCTAGCATAACAATGAAAAATGTGCATTCCTATCAAAAGGGAGAACTGTCCATGTAATATAGCTACTTACTGTATTTAGATCGATAAGTAGATTTAAATCCAGCTAAAGTGGATGAATATCACCTGGGCTTGTTCAGTACAGTGTACAAATGATTGCAGCTGTGCCTTTAATCTGTCTTCTCTTTATCTCCTGAATCTGTGTAGGTCCACTCACTTGCTCTTACCTGAAATGCTATAGAAATGTGTCCCCCAGTTTCCAAGCCTCCAGGTTCATTTGGACCAATCTGTTCTCCAGAGAATTGCCAGAGAGGCCTTTCTATATCTGACCTCGCCAAGCCCCTGCTTGTTGGATCAACTCCTTCCCAGAGGCATAAGGCCTTTCATGGTCAGTTTCTGCCTTTTCCCCCAGCAACCTCTCCCTCCTTTGTCCCACATATGTCCCAGCCATATAGAACAACTTCAACCCTTTCTGCATCCCTTTTCACTCTTCTTGGTTAACTCCAGCTCACATTTTGAGATCCAACTCTCTGAAGCCTTTGCTGATTCCCAATCAAGTATTTACATTTCTTCTCTGAGTGGTGGTGGCTCAGCTGGTAAAGAATCTACCTGCTATGCGGAAGACCTGGGTTCGATCCCTGTGTTGAGAAGATCCCCTGGAGAAGGGATCAGCTACCCACTCCAGTATTCTGGCCTGGAGAATTACATGGACTGTATAGTCCATGGGGTGCGTAAAGTGTTGGACACGACTGAGCAACTTTCACTTTCGAGGTTCTGGAGCAACCCATGTCTTCCTCTGCTGGGACCCTTACTGCAGTGTATTATGACCATCTGTCCTTTAATTAGTCCTTTAGTCATTTGTCCTTTAATTAGTCTGTGGGGATCTCAAGAGCAGGGACTACAATTTCATCCCATATCCCCAGCCCCCTAGCATGTAGCAGGAACTCAGGAACTTAATGAAATCTAACTAAGCTGGGCTTCTGAGATGGCTCAGAGGCTAAAGCATCTGCCTGCAATGAAGGAGACCTGGGTTCAATTCCTGGGTCAGGAAGATCCCCTGGAGAAGGAAATGGCAACCCACTCTAGTACTCTTGCCTGGAGAATCCCATGGATGGAAGAGCCTGGTGGGCTACAGTCCATGGGGTCACAAAAAGAGTCCAGACACGACTGAACGACTTCACCCAGAACCTTTTTGGAAGTAGACAAAGTACAAATGAACAAATGTAAATAAAAGATGGCCCTATCAATGCTTTGTATGAACAGAAAATAATTTATTAGGAATAACCGTGACTATAAGTATGACCAAAACAATAGATTCCCCTGTGTGGAAGGGCATGGGAAAGCTGCTGTTTCTCGATTTATGGGGTTTGGGGGAAAAGGATACAAGAAGGAGCAGCTGGAACTAGAGAGCAGGAGTCAGAGCCCCACCCCTCGGTGAAAAGCAAAGTTGAGGCTCAGGATTTCAGACAGTGGTTCCTTTCTCCCGAGTGTGAGAGTCTGGATACATGCTCACAGCCTACCATGGAGACCAACCTATGGAAACAGCTAAACCTTGACTTTCTGAGTGGAACTCATGTTAGGAGGAAACCCTGAAAAGAGAACATGAACCTTGTTTCTTAATAATGATTTCTCCAGGTTGAGGAGAAGAGATGAAAAGGATGTGGAGCGGTCATGCCTGAAAGTGAAAACTGCTCAGTCTCATCCAAATCTTTGCAACCCCATGGACTATACAGTCCATGCAATTCTCCAGATCAGAATGTTGGAATGGATAGGCTTTCCCTTCTCCAGGGGATCTTCACAACCTAGGGATAGAACCCAGGTCTCCCGCATTGCAGGCAGATGCTTTACCAGCTGAGCCACCAGGGAAGTCCAAGAATACTGGAGTAGGTAGCCTATCCCCTTCTCCAGGGGATCTTCCCAACCCAGGAATCAAACCAGGGTCTCCTGCATTGTAGGTGGATTCTTTACCAACTGAGCTATCACGGGGCAAACCACACCTCATCTATCTGCCCCACAGGTGGGTCTTCTCTCTAAATGGACAGATTGTTAAAACTGTTTCTTTTTCTAATTTGGAACCGAAGTTTTTAAAATTAATTTTTGATTTACATGCAGGAATATTCATTATTTGGTCTACTTTTATGTAAGTTTTGCCAAATGCATACAGTCATGTCACCACCGTAATCAAGTTACCAAATGGTTTCCATGCCCCCTGTTCCCTAAAATTACCTTGTGCTACCCATTTCTGGTTATACTCTTCCTCACCTTTGACCTCTTGCAACTGCTGATCTTCTGTTCATACTTTTAGTTTTGCTTTTCCAGAATATCACTGAATGGAATTACACACTATATAGCCTTGTGAGACTGGCGTCTTTCACTCTGTATATGCATTTAAGAGTGATGTATAAAGTTGCATGAAACAATGTGTTGAAGCGGAAGTATTTTCCCACATCAATTTCCTTTACTGAAATCCTAACCCCCAGCACCTCAGAATGTGATGTGGGATAGAATCCATTCTTTGACTTCTACCCAAAGGAAAAAAACTCAAGACACATTCAATACACTTTCTTTGAGGCTTTTGGGGACACAGAAGGGACTTACATCATATTATTAAGTGAATACATCAAGTTGAATTTATTCATTTTCTTCTTAAGAGTCTCCCCATACCCTCCCTACCACAGGGGATTATTTCTCACTAGTTTCGTCTTCTCTGCCTGCCCTGCCTCAGGCCGTCCTCCTGGCTTCTCTGTCTTCCTTTTGTTTTCTTTTCTTCTTTCTCCTTCATCACCTGAAGAGCAACTTTAAGTCTCCTTTTCTACCTTAGCTCCTGGGTCCTCTGGGTTTCATCATCTCCCCCTCACAGCTTATTGAGGTATTTTCCCCAGCAGATAGTTTACTCCTGAAGAATTCTGATGTTAGCTGTTCAGATTATCTTTTCAGTCCCCTTCTCAAAATGTGATAATCACAAAATGCTTTGAGATTCTTAGAAGTCTCCGTACTCTTAACAAAATGATAAGACGTATTTTGACTGATGGCGTATATGTCTCATAGGATGCATATTTGTTTAAATTGCCATGCAAAGTCTGCACTATTTTAAAGGCTTTATAAAGATTTCACTGACCAGATCATCTCTGGCAGAGTGAAGTGGAAAAAATATGAAAATTTAATCCAGTATCTAGAACACTAAAGAGGAAAAAAATTACATTTTTATGTCAGAGAAAAATTCACCTCTCTTTGTGTTCCATAATCCACATCCCTAGTATCACACATGGTGTGTTGTGGACTCTTAACCAGTTTCACAGTCTGCAAGGGGGAAGGGAGGGTATCAGATCCTGATCTGCCAATCAGCATTGCAGTGATGGTTAGGCTCCTTCTGGAGTCAGAGTCGTTATGGGTGTTGGCACAGGCCCCCATGGGCATCATTATTTGGCCATTTCTTTTGGTGTCCTGAACACTTCTCACCTCTCCTTTCCTCATGGGTTCTCAGTGCTCCCCATTTGATCCCAGGCAATAGCTTGTTTACAAGGTCAAGGAGAGAAGAGAAACAGAAATATGGTAGAGACATGGAACAGCTGTTTCTAGGAAGGGGGTTCTCAAGAAGGACAAGTTAACAGAGGAAAGGAGAAGGCACGTTATGTCTTGTTCAAGGGCAGATGGAGCGGGGATGATTAATATCTGTAAAGATGATGATTTGCTCAGGCCGACTTCCTTTACTGCATGAGGAAGAGGTTTCTTGAATTTGTGAAGAGAAATGGAATGGAATGGAAAATTATCTGGCTGGGAAGGAGAGACTGCGGCGGCAGCACAGGCCTGACTGTGGGGCCTGCCTGGTGAGGCGCCCAAGACACTGCTCAGTCTCCCTTGCGAAGGGCCTAACCCTGCTCTGGGGCAGCTCCCTGACATGCCACACCTCTGGCTTTCAGAGAGGCTGCTTTTGCCTTCGTATACACAGTATATTCTCTCCCTGCTGGAAATTTCTCTTGGAGGTCATCTGTTTGAATAAAAGCCCAATAACTTTATTTGATTTGGGTCAGCATGAAAACTTTTGCACAAGAAAATGTCATTTTGTATCTACTTCCATGTTCCATTTTGTATCTACTTCCATTTCAGTTCAGTTCAGTCGCTCAGTCGTGTCCGACTCTTTGCGACCCCATGATCGCAGCACGCCAGGCCTCCCTGTTCATCACCATCTCCCATTTAAGAACCACATAAATTTAAAGTCACTAAACCGCATGTTCAGAGGCTCAGTCTTGTCTGACTCTTTGCAACTCCCTGGACTGTAACCCTTCAAGCTCCTCTGTCCATGTGTTTTCCCAGTCAAGAAAACTGGAATGGGTTGCCATTTCCTCTTCTGGGGATCTTCCTGACCCAGGGATCCAACTTGCATCTCTTGCATCTCCAGTACTGGCAGGCAGGTTCTTCACCACTGAGCCACCTTTTGCTTGCAATAAGTGTCCTTGTTGAACACCAAACCCAGTACTGTCTGCTTCCAGCCCTGATGAGCCCCAGAGTGTGTGAGTATGAGAGAAGGGAGGATTGCTCTCCTGTGACATCTCACTGTGTCCTGCTTATGTTTCCATCTTCCTGTTATAACTTTTGTTGTAACATCCTCCCTATAACCTCTTCTCATAATTTTCAAGAGCAGTATTTTCTATGTTGTCTTTAGTATTATATTTTCACGGTAGGAATGATAAAGAGGACCTTTTATGTGACCTCTTCAATTTAGCTGAGAAAATGGACACCCATATTAACATTTTAAAAATTAGAAACTGCCGTTTAAGAATTCAGTTAGATTATTTTATCACCTGTTTCTCTCCAGCTGCCGATTTTACTGTCAGACTATGCAAGCACCCTTGGAGCTCTCTCTGTTTTGAATAATCCATGGTGTGTGCTTTCATTTCATTTTGTTGATTGTGTTTAAAGAGTTAGTTCAAGAGAATCCCAGGCTTCCTGTGCACCCACACGTTCAACTCTTTTCAACTTCTTAAATTTCCATTCCCGTCATTTTTGAACATAAATATGGAACACTTGGGCTTCCTCGGTGGCTCAGACGGTAAAGAATCTGCCTGCAGTGCAGGAAACCTGGGTTCAGTCCCTAGTCTGAAAGATCCCCTAGAGGAGGGCATGACAACCCTCTCCAATATTCTTGCCTGGAGAATCCCATAGACAGAGTAGCCTGGCGGGCTATAGTCCATGGCGTTGCAGATAGTTGGACACGACTGAGCAACTAACACATGAGCCATTTAAAATGGGAATAAAACCACCATATGACCCAGAAATCCCATTCCTAGTCATATATCCTGAGGAAACCAAAAGTGAAAAGGACGTTTATCCCATTGTTCAATGCAGCACTACTTACAATAGCTAGAACATGGAAGCAACCTAGATGTCCATCAACAGATGAATGGATAAAGAAGTCATGGTATATATACACAATGGAATATTAATCATAAAAAGGAACGCATCTGAGTCAGTTCTAATGAGGGAGATGAACCTAAAACCTATTATACAGAGTGAAATAAGTCAGAAAAGAGAGATAAATATTATATTCTAATGCATATATACAGAATCTGGAAAAATGGTACTGAAGACTTTCTTTACAGGGCATCAGTGGAGAAACATAGAGAATAGATTTATGGACATGGGGAAAGGGGAGGGGAGGGGTGAGATGTACGGAAAGAGTAACATGGAAACTTACATTATCATATGTAAAATAGATAGCCAATGGGAATTTCCTGTATGGCTCAGGAGACTCAAACAGGGGCTCTGTATCAAGCTGGAGGGGTGGGATGGGGAGGGAGATGGGAGGGAGGTTCAAAAGGGAGGGGATATATGTATACCTATGGCTGATTCATGTTGAGGTTTGCCAGAAAACAACAAAATCCTGTAAAGCAATTATCCTTCAATAAAAAATAAATAAATTTAAAAATAAATAAAAACCCTTTCAAAATCTATGACACACAGTCCATAGAAACTCTAAGAATATAGCAAGACTACTATGCAGTGTAGAGGCTAGAGCAATAGCTCATTTTCAACAATCACATAGACAAATACAATTTGCAATGTTATTGTAATAACAATATAGCTAACTTCAACCAACTCACTTACCCCATAGGTGCTCTCAACTCACAGAAGACCTGCTACTGCTCAGGCCATCTGGATAGTCAAGTGGCTCTGGCCTGCAGTAGAGGAAAGTGCTTATCTCCCTTTTCTTCCTTTATGGCAATTAATGCATCTCAATTAAGTATTGCATCCTTGGAGAAGGATTGGACAACAAAGACTAAAGTGAAACCTTGTGAAATATTTGCTGAGGGATCTCAAATTGCTAGATGTATGCCAACCACAGAAAGCAATGATATTAAACAATACAACTAAAACAAGAGTTTGAGCTCTGGGCTTTCTTGACTGTGAGAGAGCCATTTGGAACAGTCTTCATTTAGAAACAGATTACCAAATTCTGTTACTGTTGTCCGGTCGCTAAGTCATGTCTGACTCTTTGCAACCCCATGGACCACAGCACACCAGGCCTCCTTGTCCCTCACCATCTCCTGGAGTTCACCCATGTTCATGTCCATGGAATCGGTGATGCCTTCTCCTTTTACCTTCAACCTTTCCCAGCAACAGGATCTTTTCCAATGAGTTGACTATTTGCATCAGGTGGACAAAGTATTGGAACTTCAGCATCAGTCCTTCCAATGAGTATTCAGGGTTGATTTCCCTTAGGGTTGACTGGTTTGATCTCCTTGTTGTCCAAGGGACTCTCAAGAATCTTCTCCAGCACAGTTAAAAGCATCATTTTCTTAGTGTTCAGCCTTCCTTATGGTCCAACTCTCACATCTGTTCATGCTGCTGCTGCTGCTGTTGCTGCTAAGTCGCTTCAGTCATGTCCGACTCTGCGAGACCCCACAGACGGCAGCCCACCAGGCTGTGCTGTCCCTGGGATTCTCCAGGCAAGAACACTGGAGTGGGTTGCCATTTCCTTCTCCAATACATGAAAGTGAAAAGTGAAAGTGAAGTCGCTCAGTCGTGTCTGACTCTTGGTGACCCCACTGACTGTGCCCTACCCGGCTCCTCCATCCATGAGATTTTCCAGGCAAGAGTACTGGAGTGGGTTGCCATTCCCTTCTCCACATCTGTATATGACTATTGGAAAAACCATAGCTCTGACTGTATGGACCTCTGTCGGCAAAGTGATGTCTTTGCTTTCTACAAGCTTTACATTTTAAAATTTACAATTTTATCAAATTCTCCCTTACTATAAAAACTAGAGCTGGAAGAGGCCTGAAAAACCATTTATTCCAGAAGTCATTATCCTTATCTGGATTATGCTCTTTTTTGAGAATCTCATAAGAGCTATAAAAGCCAAATCTAGAAATATATGTATATGTGAAAACAACCATTTGGTCCGTGATTTCAAAGGATTCATGGGTACAGTCAAGCCCATCAGAGGACCCCCTAGGGGATACTGGAAACCCAGATTAAGAACCTCCGATCTGCTCCAGGACCAAAGGTGTCAATTGAAGCCCCAAAGTGTAAGTGGCCTGCCTTGGGTTGTCCAGTTGCATATATTTTTCTGTTATCCTCTTCCTTTCTTTTTATGTATATGTCTATTTTTGATTTGATGCTAAATTGATAGGTGTGTAGAAAATTTATTTTCCTGAAAATATCTTCCCAAATGATAAGTGATAGGAAGTCTTACTGTCTCTTTTAATTGATAAAGCACCATAAACTCTATGAAAGGGCCTTTTAATTGATGTAGTGCCATAAACTCTGTGAAAGGGCTAATACAATAGATTTACTTTATTACAATTGTAGTCGGCCATGGTGTTAAAAATTACCAACATCTCTGCAGATGCAATAATCACAGAAAATCACAAAAAGTCCTGAGGGTCGTGTGGGGCAAAGGTCAGGCCAAGCTCTACTCTGTTGCCTTACTGGGCAGTTAGAATCTAGGAATACTTACGCCAAGTTTGCTCTGAAGTGGTTTGGCACTTGATTTGGAAACTTCTGGCACACCAAACCCCTTATTACTGTAAATTCTTCTATAAACATGTAATGTTGGGAAATTACACATTTTTATCAAAAAGCTTCCTTGTCCTTCTCCTTCCCAGTAATGAGTACCAATATAAATAGCACTTTAGCAATCCCTGGATGTTAATGCCAAACAACCCAGGAAACGAAATGCATATGTGAGCATTCTAGATGCTGCTGAAAGAACTTCTACAGCCCAAGGAAAAAACTTGGAGAATTCTTCACCGTACTCCTTTTGCTCTTTAGAAATTTAGTATAATGGTATGTCCTTGTAATCTTGATGTGTGAAAACTATGCTTTTTCTAAAAATTATCTGATAATTCAGATCAGATTCTTTAGGGCCACCTAAGATGTAGCCACAAGGCAATGTTACCCAGTCAGCTTTTTGCCCTCATGGCTTTCTTTGTCAATTCATTCCTGGTCCTCAGAAAAATCTTCCTACAAAAATAAACAGCATGTTGTTTGTGTGTTAGTAAAAAGCTTCTAAGTAAATAATGATTGTTCTGACTCAGATCCTTTTTGACCCCAAATTGATGTTTGAAAAAGGAGGGGATTAGATTAAGGTCTCGTGAGATATGTATATATGATAACCCAAAGAAGGAATTCTAACTTAAGGATGGCTTAATGGTTGTGCGTTGACAGTAAAGCATCCATCTTCAAAGGTTTCTCTTTTAAAATATAGTGAAAATCAAAAGCAATCACTTAAGAAGTCTGGGTAAATAATCTGGCATTTGTGAGCAATAGCTGCAAAATGTTACGACTGTGAGGACTATCTTCCCTGAAAAAGCTTCTAACCATTTAAATCACCATCGGAGTGTTATTACCTGAATCACCTCTGGGTGCCAGATACACACCTGTGATCTGCTGGCAATTCAGGGAAGGAAGCAGCCCTGCCATGTCCTGGTGTATTAAATGGTATAGTCCAATTTTGGATCTGGAAAGAAGATGTGGTAGAAGCTGAGGTTACTGCTCCTCGATTAACACCCAGCCGACAAAGCTAATAGCGGGAAGAGCATGGTGGTTTAGCACCTCAATATGGTGTACTTAGAGATGCAAGTCCAGGCGTGCAGACAATAGATACCAGTAGTACATGGAAGGCAATTCAGCAAATCAGCTTAAAAATGAGAGTAAATGATGCATGTTTGGAAGAGCAAAAAATGGTAGCTGTCTTGTTTAAACTAAATGTTTAAGCCACGACATGGCCATTGCAATAAGAATCTCCTGGAAAGCAATATTTAAATGTATCCATCATCATTTAGGTTTTAGACACACAGTTAAATATTATTGATCATTTGCAATCGTGTGCATCCATGTGTATATATATTAAAGTGAAAAGTAACAGTAGCATGGAAAGTGTAGAAGATGAAGTGTAAAAATAGTACTTGAGTTTCTAATTACCAGTTTTTAATTAAGAAAGCCACAAGCAAATTATAAGCATCCAGTTTATAGCATTGCAATCTTAGAGGCTTACACTCATGAATATGGTAATTTTTTATTTTATGCCCTCTTGAGATGTCTTGTTAAAAACATTTTATTGGTGATCCTAAAATTCAGTAAATTTGAAGCCCTTGGCACCTTGTAGATAGTTAAAGTTCTTCAAAAAAAATGTCAGCAATAAATATTTGGCAAATATAAAGAATATGCACATTTTCCCAAGTGGGTGGTTTTTTTTTGCAGTTCTTATATTCAAGTGATGACACTGCAGTTCAGAATGTGAATGCATATTGATATTTTCTTCCAGAAACTGCATGGGTTGCTGGGAGATACTGCTCCCCCAGAGTTATTTTTATGCGGGCACCTGGAAGTGGAGGCATACTTGCTCCAGCTTGCAGAGTTGTTTTGGACAATCAGGTGTACATATGAGCAAGTGGTCTTTATTTAGAGCAATTAAAATTCTCACATTCTCCTCTCTTGACATGCAATTACTAGGGTTCTGCTGTTCCCACTAATTGCTCTTGCTGGGGACATTGGTGAGAAGCCAGTGATTCTGATGGGTAGCGGATTATCATTTTTACTTTGCTACCTGAGGAAAAAAAATCATTTGCAAAATCCCATGTGTAATTAGCAAGACTCATGATTAATTGTCCTGCAAAATTAGCTTCACTGTTGCTTTTATTTTACTGCTTCAAATATTAATTAATGTTAACTCCTTTCCTTCAGTTCCAGCTTTTGAATATTCAACATGGCTTTGAAAAATTATCAAGGTTTATACTTGCATTAGCATGCCAGAGCTTTGATTTCAGGAATAAGTATTCTGATTTAAAAGATCACACTTGGGTCATAAATAATTTTATAGGAGGACAAACAAAGCATCGGAGCATCATGGGAAGGCATTCATGCACTAACTGAAAGTAAATTGTTTCAATAATGATTCATTCCCGCGTGCTTTTGGGGGAAACATCAGCAAATATGCAAACCACTGCATTGTGTGGGGGTAAAAACCATTCCCCAGTGACAAGCAACCTACACCAGCATTTTTCTACCTGTCATTATGTGGTGGGTGAGGCTCAGAGACTTGGCAAGAAATCATAGCTTCTCAGGATGAAAGGAATCACCAAAGTTATCCTGTCCAAAGGTTCCCAGTCCCAGGAGCACTGAAATAGCTGTGACTTTTATGAAAATTATAGATTCCTTAAGTTCCACTCCAGAACTAATGAATCTGACCATATGGCACTGAGCTCGGCAATATGTATTTTTTCAAAGTTCTCCAAGAGACTGTGGTGAACGTCTGGGTTTGGAAGCTGTTGATCTCCCTGAACCATCTAGATGCCTGAATTCCCTTTGAAACATATGGGCCAAGTGATGCTTGAATACTTTTAGTGTCAAGGAACTCGCTTTGCCACCCTTGAAAAAAGCCTGTGTCTTCTTTTTAGTGTTGATGCCTTCTGTTCTGTTAACTGCAGGTGGTTAATTTTGTGGTGCAAGATTGCAAATGCCCCTTGCCTATATTGCAAGAGCAGTTCTCCATCAAAATGCTTGGAGTTTGACTGGTGGTATCTATCACACTGTCATGGTCAAGGTTACACATGATATCTAGACTCCTAGGAAAGAAACCAAGGCTTGCTCTTTCCTCGTTAAATCCTCCGAGCCATCGGGTAGGCAGGGAGGGCACTCTGAGCCAGAGCATCCAGGCACTGGAGTGCCGAGGTGGGTGTGAGCCAGACTGCCCCCTTCTACCTCTTCCCTACATTGAAGCAGGGGTTCTTGCAGATCTTCTGGAGGTTTTGCCTGGCCTCTTTTAAGACTTTTATAATTAGATTTTCTTTTCCCCCGAG
Source organism: Nanger dama (assembly GCA_917880005.1). Taxonomy (NCBI): domain Eukaryota; kingdom Metazoa; phylum Chordata; class Mammalia; order Artiodactyla; family Bovidae; genus Nanger; species Nanger dama. Next base: position 21,025,293 of record CAKJTW010000010.1, read on the forward strand.
ATTTCTTGGGCACAAGATTCTCCTGCAAGTCTAGGGGAGTGGACTCTGCTCTGGTCCTTCCACCCCTGGTTTCAGGGCCTGAAGGGATTTGCACTGATGCTCTCCTGCTCTTCCTGGCATGGAGCAGATTTTCTGTGGGCACAGGGTTCAGGTGGGGGTATTTCCAGCAGGTAGCAGAGAATGGAGTGCCTTGGGGGATGAGGATGAGCTGTTCAGACTGTCATTCTCAGAGAGCTTCCCTGACAGACAGGTGTCCAGACAGATTACAAAAGATTGTGTGGAAGTTACTACTCTCACCTGCTGTGTGACCCTGTGGCTGTTGCTTAACCTTTCAGTGCTGAGTGTCCTTATCAGTAAGCGGGGTCAATATAGCACCTCTCTCATAGGGCTCCAGTGAGGCTTTAATGGGTTAAAACTAGTGGTGTTTAACAAATAAATACATTCAAAATCCCCCAATACCACTTTCCAGTGACTATGAGGAAGGCAGCTTATAAAGAAATTGGTAACTGGATGCAAGACTTAACAAAGTCCAGTCTTTGCTTATATTCTAAGGAGGCACAAGTTCACATTTAGGTCTCCTTTTTAACCATGACAACCTCCCTCTAGGAATATAGGCAGAAATCATATCTGGGCCTGAAAGACTACATGTTCCTTTACACCAAAGTGGTTTGAAAGTTTTCTTTGCCTCCTTTAAAGTTGACCTTTACAGAGCGAAGCTGGTCTCTGTGTAGCTGGCCTGAGAAGCTTCATCTTCATAGTTGTTATAGTTTTTATTCTCATTTTCCACACACTCACCATCCCTCAGTAATGAATTGTCCCTTGACTTAGAAGCTGAGTGAGAGCAAGGCCCTGGCTCCTACAGGAGTAAGGACAGGTGTGTTGACCTGGTCAGGGAAAGCAAAGGTGGGTCAACAGAGTGACCGGATAATGGGTGACAGGCCACTAGCACAGCTGCATAGGAATCACCCATCAAAATGGCAAGAGACACTGTGAGACATTTTCTGCTCTAGAAATTTCCTCCTTAGCTATTATCCACTTCTGTAAGGTCTGGCGGATTTTTTTCCCTATGTATATCACTAGCCAGTGCTTCAGAGAGATGAAGATAATAAGCACAATGCAGCATTCAAAAGTAACTCAGAATTTCTGAGAAGCAGCATTTGTGTACAGTGCCTTAAAGAAGTGGATTTGGCCCAGGTTGGGGGTGGTCGGTGCCTGTGCGGGGCGATCTGAAGGAGGCACGCATCCATGCTTCATGTGCATGTGGGCCCGCAGCTGCTTTGACTTACCTGCCGGGCACCCCAGTAATTGCGATAAGACATAAAACAGAGGTCTTGACTCTGCAGGGTCATTAAGAAGCGGAGGCCCCTCTCTCCCACCCTGGAGGGAGTGTTAGCACAGGCGCTCTGGTTAAGGCGCCCTGAATGAGCTGCCTCCTGCAGGTCAAATACAGCCCCCCTGTCCCCCCCACTACCTGGCTGCTAGTGTCTCCTCTGGTCCTCTATCCTGTCCCCAGGGCTGTGTCCAGCTGCCACCAGGTCTGGAAGGAGGACTGAGGTTGATATTGGATCAACAGAGCCTTTTTTAAATTTAAACAGTGAGAAAATGTCTTCTTTAGTTTTCTAGATTTGATTGAACTTTGACAAATTTACCTTAACTTGATTTCTTTATTTCTACACTATTGATAAAGCCGGTGGGGTGACTATTGGCTCTTGGCAAATGTTTGCAATGCCAGGATAAAGAAGACAGGGTCATGAAAATCAGGTGACTCACATTTCTGCCTGGGGTTACCTTTGGTAGATGAATTTGAATTGAAGATACCATAGTATACCAACGAAGGTCCATCTAGTCAAAGCTGTGGTTTTTCCAGTAGTCATGTATGGATATGAGAGTTGGACTAGAAAGAAAGCTGAGCACTGAAGAATTGATGCTTTTGAACTCTGGTGTTGGAGAAGACTCTTGAGAGTCTCTTGGACTACAAGATCAGGCCGGTCTATCCTAAAGGAAATCAGTCCTGAATGTTCATTGGAAGTACTGATGCGAAGCTGAAGCTCCAATTCTTTGGCCATCTGATGCGAAGAACTGACTCACTGGAAAAGACCCTGGTGCTGGGAAAGATTGAAGGCAGGAGGAGAAGGGGATGACAGAGGATGAGATTGGATGGCATCACTGACTCAATGGACATGAGTTTGAGCAAATTCCAGGAGTTGGTGATAGACATGGAGGCCTGGCGTGCTTCAGTCCATGGGGTCACAAAAAGTGGGACACGACTAAGCGACTGCACTGAATTGATACCATTGTATGGCTGGAGTTTTTACTGCAGATGATAAGATGGAGGAGAAGAGGAAAAAAAAGAGAGAGGGAATATCTTCTGATTGCTTATTCCACCCACTTTTCAACTAAAAAAAACCCTGAGACTAGCAGATTAAAAGAATTAAAAGACAAAAAACACCTGGACAATAAGTCTAAAGCTTATTTTGGCCTTTCTGTAGATTTTTATACCTTTCTGAGGCCAAGTTGGACCATGGAAATATTTATTATTGGCATTTCTAATGAAGAATAACCCCTTGCAGACACCAATTACCAACAGTAACTTAGTGATGAAGCGGCAACATGGACTTCTTCCCCAAGAGCTAGTTTGGGGTCAAGGTTACCTCTGGTTGGGGATAGCTGGCGAATGACATATTTGCAGGTAAGCTGTTTAGTTTTTAAATGGCTTTGACATCATATTTACTGCTAGGTGAAAGAACTATAGACCAGTTGTTAGTATGAGAAATACAGCTGGGAGACAGCTCTAACACAACACTAACGGGAAGTTAAGGCCTGCAGGAACACTGCATAAATAGTGGTCCTGCTGTATTATGTTAATTCTTAGAATAACCTCACAGCAACATTTCATCCTGACATTCGCATCTCTACAGCCTCGTGTAGTCTTAGGTTGATTCTTCAAGCACAGAAATATGTTCTTCTTGCCTGTGCCTGCCAAAGTAAATAGAAATCAATGGAAGGCAGCAGAAATGCTGAAGTCATTCCAATAAGAGAAGCGCTTGTTAATTTAAATTTTGCACTTGACATTGGTAAGGACTAATAGCAGAAAATCATGTCCTATGCTGACTTCTAAAGTCATTTTGATCATCACTTACCCCACACTTTTTTGTTGTTGCAAAAATAGTGTTATAAATAAGAAACACAGCTAATTGTGATAGATCATTCAAATAAGGGGGAAAGTTTTGTTATCTGAGTGATATTAAATCCTTGGAAAACTTTGGTATAAAAGGGATTATACCATGTTGTCGGTGGATGGAATGACCTCTGGGTGTGTGCACGCATGCAAATGCATACATCCATGTGTATGCATTCCAGAAACTTCAAAAAGCACCTCCTGCTGCTTTCAAAACCAGGCAAATATGTTTGAGGCCTGGTGGTAATTTAAAATAGGAAGATATATACAGAACTGAAGGTGGCTACACAGGAAATGAGAAAAGTTGTGGACCTCTGAGCAACATGAATGTGCCATTGTATCACTCAATAATTGGAAGGGTGGGTCTGTGTTGTTGATGCTAAGCAGGTGTCCATAAATCAGAATTGATGTTTGTAATTAATTGTTATTAGTGTTAATAACAAATGGTTTTAAGTACACTAACTTGCTTTTCCTCAGTTCAATCGTTTATTTACCATTTGTCATTTCAATCCTAGATGGCTTGAGATGCTAAAGTATTCTTGAAGATTTTGTGCTAGATCAGTAGAATATGATAATCTAGCATCTATTATCTTCTCTTTTCCCTCAACAGAGATCCTAACTTTAGACAAAAATTAGATTCCTGGTCTGAGCTAAGGAGTCCCACTTGCTGTTGGAATATCCACTTCAAAGGAGAAGCTTTTTAAAAAGGAAACACCCAGTTTGTCCATCCTTGGGGGAAGTTTTGGGTCACGTTGTTATGTCATGTCTGCCTGCTGCTCTGTTTGTCCTTCTGGCTCCACACCTGATTCAGTGAAATAACTGTTAGGTGGACTCAGAACATCTGTTCTCTCTGCAAGCTCTTTCCCTCCAAAGACAGCTGTTAAAAGAACAGCAGAACACTCTAGATTCATTTCTCAGATTTCTGGGTAAGTCTGAGTCAGGCACTTTACACCCCTCCTCCCTCACACACCTCCCCAAGCCCTCTGATGAGGAGTGTTATTGTTTAATCTGTATACATTTCTGTGAAGCAGAATCCTGGAGGAAAAGATGGGCTACACATTCGCCAAAGGACAGGGAAGAGAGATTACAGAGAATAAATAGCTTAGCGTTTAACCTACGGCTGTAACCTGGAGCAGGAAGACAAGGGGAAGGAGGAGTCTTGAATCATGTGCTGATGAAACCGAGATATAGAATTTGTGGAGAGACTGCTTCATAAGTGAATATCTAAGGCTAATTGCCACAGATGGAGTTCAGAGATCTAGCAAATGCAAGGAGGCACTGATTCTAACTCAGCAAAGTTGTAGCAAATTATTTTTGAGAATAGGGTAGCAGTCAGAAAATGTTTCATTAGCTGGCCTGGATCAACGCCATGAGGTGGGCCTGATGGGTTGAAAGGAAGCAGATTATATACTTTGTTTTCTATTGTGCTCTGTTTTGTTGTTGTTGTTGTTGTTCTTGGTTGTTTGTTTTGTTTTGTTTTGTTTTAATGTGCTCCTGAGTACCATAGTTATCAGTCATCTGGAGGAAGATGCTGTGTAGACCACACGACTGTTAGATGGGTGTTCAACCAGCTAACAGAATATAACCAGAGTGGTGATCCCAAGACCAGGTCAATATGACCCAGAGGCAGAAAAAGGCAAGGTTTATGAGTATTGGGCTGAGTCCATTCTTGCTTAAATGCTTCAGGAATGATTTTCATGATGGAAAATAGAGATAGGAGAGGAAACTCATTTAACTTGCCAAACATGAGATGTAGCTGGGCTGGCTGCATGCAAGCAGGGCAGAAAAACATTTAGGGATTGCAATGCACTTAAAAATGAGCTAGCAGCATAGCCCTAATGTGAAGGAAACGTGATCTGTTAAAATATTGAAAAGACTTTTACTGGGAAAGAAAATAAGGTTTAAGCTAGTAGCTTTAAGCTCATGCCCACGAGTTGTATGGGTTAACAGAACATAAAGGGCATGCAGAGAGGACCCCTGTTTCTCTACTCCTGATCTGATTTCACCAAGTTTATGTCAGAATGTTCTGAAGCTTCCTTCTCAGAACATTCTGATGGGCCAATTAGGCACTGGCCATCTCCCTCAGCCTGGGTCAGGGTGGCTCAGTGTTGCTTTGTACTGAAGATATTCCTGCAATAAAAGTTACCTTTCTGGAAACATTTGGAAGAGTGAAATGCCGCATCTCCAATTTCTAGCAATATATTCGCCTGCCATCATTCTGCCTGGAAGCTTAAATAGGAAGACCACTTAGAGCCAGACTTCAGCGTGATCTGTCTCTAAGGAATGACTTTCATATTGGACTGTTTAGCTTCGCAATTCTTGTTAAGCTACTGTGAATTCTCAGCATTAATCTGCAGAAAGACTTTATTGTCTACATCAAACCCTTATAAGGCTCTGTTTCTGCTCTTATTTCAGAATCTCCTTTCCAAAAGCTAGATGCAGACAGAGGCAAACCGAAAAGTCCAGACAGTGTACCAATGGGTTAAATCCTATGTCAAGGGTGCAACCATAACGTTTTATAAGCTTTTCATCACATAATACATCACTCAGGAAAAAAAAAATATTTGGAGCCGCTTCTCTTATTCATCTTCCTGGTGTGAAATGAACACATCTCTGGTATTTGTGTCTTTCTGCTTCAATTAAAGTGGTCATGCTTACTCCTTTGGGAAGCTATTAAGGATTTTTTTTTTTTAACCTTGTTGTTTCACTGCTAATATTCACTTTCTCTTCTTGATCTCCCCTTTGCAATACATCTTTAAATTTTTAAAAGTTCTCTATTTAGTTTTGTTTCTCAGCACAAAATATAGTTTAAACTGCTCTTTGATGAGATGGCTGCTGATAAGATATAACTTGTTTAATGAACATCCACAAATGTTTATTACCTCCTGTGTGCTAGATACATTGGGTCGGTGGGAGTGGGCAAAAGAAATGAGGTAGCTCATGTTCCTCGTGGGGCTTCTTAGGTGGCTCAGCAGTAAAGAATCTGCCTGCCAATGAAGAAGACGAAAGAGATGTAGGTTTGACCCCTGGGTCAGGAAGATTCCCTGGTGAAGGAAATGGCAACCCATTCCAGTATTCTTGCCTGGAAAATTCTATGGACAGAGGAACCTTGGTGGGCTATAGTTCATGGGGTCGCAAAGATTTGGACACAACTGAGCAACTATGCTTGCATGCATGCTCACATGCATATATATTCATAGTAGGAAGAGAAGATGTCAATACTCCAAACGGCTAGGAAATAATTCACATCACTACAGAGCCAGACACTGATTTCTGTCTGGCCAAGTAATCAAGAAGTCTAAAATTAGCAAAGCAGCCCTCTTAGTTAAGAAAGTCTTTCTAGAGGGGTGTATAAAATATTTCTTAGCAGAAAAGAAGGGAAAGAATTTAGGGTTAAAAAAATGGCCTGAGCATAGAGGAAGGGTCAAGAAACATGGGTGGAAATGTAGATGGAGCCCATCTGACAAAAGGGAGGGACTTCTTTGCTGGGAAAGTCAGCTTCCGTCACTTAGCCATGGGGTCCCTGGACTGCAGAGCTGAAGGGCACATATTTTAGGCAAGGAAGCTGGAATTTCTCTAATGGAGAAAAGTGCAAATGGAAGGAAGAATATGTGCCTTTATCCCGCAGTAGTGTGCAGGACTCCCTGGAAGAAGAGACAGCAGGGGAACAGATGTCCATTAGCATTCTTTTCAATCCAGCCTGGAGAAAACAATTATTTGATTCTATGGTAAGAGAGGTAGAGAGACATACCTAACTTGAGGTATATGTAAAGGTGTCATAGAAGAGATGTCATTTAAGTTGGTTTCATGGACATGGTAGAGGAGACAATTCAGGCAGCAAGAATGGCATAAACAAAAGCATGGAGGGATTGGAAAGCGTGGGGCCATGTGGAGAACAGCTAGAAGTTCAGCTGATGTTCACCCTGCAGGAAGTGAGGCCGGTTTCTGGGTCTGGGGCTCTCCATGTTCTTTCCCTGTTGCAAGAACACTTCTTTCTCATCTGAGAGCTGATCAGTACATTCACTGCCCCACCCCTCCCGCATCTTCAAAATTGCTCAAGCACGAAGTATCTGATGAATTGATCATTGGCTCTCTGAGGCACTGGAATCTTCTATGTTTAGTAGTTGTCAGGACAGTAAATAACAAGAGTCCTATGACTTGGGGCTTGACCTTCTCCCACTTCTGGGACCTCTTATTCTTAGTTTATAAACCAAAGGCTTGCATGTTTACCTTCACGTGCCTCCTGAATTCATGAGCTCCTCTCCCTTTCTCTCTATCGATGTGTGTGGATAAGGATGGAGGAGAAGAGGAAGAAAGGGTAAAATCCTCTGTGATCTGAGAAGACGTTGTGAAAGTACTGTACTTGTGGAAGAACTACCTGAAACCTTTACAAACAAAGTAAATCTAGCTTTTAAATGTCATCTTTCAGCACAACATGGATTCCTACCTCAATTCTAACAGCCTGTAAAATGTCACTATCCCCCTAAACCAAAATCCATCATTTTTTTTTAATATGAAGGATCTGATTAGTCTCATTTTATTGTACATTAAAAAATTTGAAACCAGATTTGTCCTAACAATGGCCTGTCATATTACAAAGCTATAGTCATTAAATAGTGAGATACTGGAGTCAAATCAGATAAATAGATCAATCAAAAAGACGGAGTCTATAGTCCAAGGCACGCTTTGCATTGGAGGGTGCTGTGCTTAACCACTCAGTTGTGTCCGACTCTTTGTGACTACATGGACTGCAGTCTGCCAGGCTCTTCTGTCCATGGGGATTCTCCAGGCAAGAACACTGGAGTGGGTTGCCATGCCCTCCTCCAGCAGATCTTCCCAACCCAGGGATTGAGCCCAGGTCTCCCGCATTGCAGACGGATTCTTCACCATCTTAGCCACCAGGGAAGTCTATTGTATTGGAGATAACATTGCAAATCAATGAAGAAAGGGTACAGAGTGGACCCACTCCATGAGGGAAAAAAAAATGAGATCTCTACTTTATACCATATGCATAATTTGCATATGGTGTAAAGTACAAGGTTAAGGGCTTAAAATGTAAATCACATACCTTTAAGCCTATGTGGAAAACAATTTTTTTTCTTGGATTAGGAAAGACTTTCTTTAACAAGATACAAAAACACACACTATAGAGAAAAACGTACTTAAATTTGATTATAGAAAAATTTCATATAAAATAGTTTTATATGGCAGCAAATAAAACCCACTATAAATAAAGTTAAAATACAATTGAACAGAACAAATGACACTTTTTATTGAGATATAATTAATGTATTAATATAACATTATATTAGTTTCAGGTGTTCAACCTTTTAAGCTTGTGTATAAACAATCATCATAATAAGTCTAGTTAGCATCCATTAGCACATTTAGTTACAATTTTTTTTTCTTGAGATGGGAATTTTAAGATCTACTGTATCAGCACCTTTCAGATACACCATACAGTATTGTTAACTATAGTCACCATGCTATATGTTATAGCAGTATGACTTATTTGTTTTATAACTAGAAGTTTGTAACTTTTGACCACCTTGACACTTTTTTCTTTAATAAATAAATGGTGAGAAAACAAGAGGGAGAAGGGCTGTTAGAAACTAAGAGATATAAGAGATGTAGCAACCAAATGAAATGTGTGGACCTTGTTTGAATTCTGATTCAAAGAAACCAAATGTATTATAGAAAGATGTTAGTGGGTTGGTTGGGGGAAACTGTATCCTGACTGGTGATTAAATGATCATAAAAATTATTATAAATGTTTATGGCGTGATAATGATGCTGTGGTTACTTTTTTAAAAATCCATATATCTTAGAGATGCTATTGAAATATTTATGAATGAAATGATACAGTGCTGGTATTCACTTTAAAATAATCCAACAGGTATGAGAAAGAGAAACGGGGTGGGTGTATAGATAAAAAGATTTGCCATATGTTCTTTTCTTATAGTTTTATTGAGATGTAATTGACATATAGCACTGTGGATATGTTCTTAATTACTAAAGCTGGATGAAGGGTATATGAGAGCTCATTACATTCTTTTCTTTTATTCACATTTGACATTTTCCATAAAGATTTCTTAAAAATACAAGCAATGGATTTGGAACCATGCCTAGCCTATAATAAACACTCAGTAAGTGTTATTATTCTAATAATCTTTAAACAAGACGAATCACACATTGCTGGTAGAAGTGTGATTTGGCATGGCCTCTACAGAGGATAATTTGGTAATACCTATTAAAAATTTTAAAACACTTAGCTTTAAATAATGCTTTCACTTCTGACAATTTGTACACGTGCATGCTCAGTTTCTCAGTCATGTCTACCTCTGCGACCTCATGAACTGTAGCCCACCACTCTCCTCTGTCCATGGAATTTTCCAGGCAAGATACTAGGGTGGGTTGCCATTTCCTACTCCAGAGGATCTTCCCAACCCAGGAAGGAACCCACATCTCCTGTGTCTCCTACATTGGCAGGCAGATTCTTTACCACTGTTCCATCTATCTGTACATATATGAAATAATATACATATATAAGAGTAGCAATTGAAACACAATTTTTAATAATAAAAATGAGAAGCAACCTGAAGGTCAATCAGTAGGAAACTAGTTAAATAAATTTTGGTCCATCAATAAAATAAAAGACTGCAGCCAAAAATAAATAAATAGGAAAGAGAAGAAATATAAACTGGTTTAGGATGATCTCTAAGATAGCTTTAAGTGAAAAAAGCAAGATACAGAATGAATGTATAGTATACTAATTTATGAATTTATAAAAAGTAATTGTAGAGGAAACTATAAACTATTATTTTTGCATATGCATAGAACTCTTTGGAAGGGTACACTAGAACATAACTTTTCTTCAAGAAAGTAAAATGAATGGAGAGAGGGTAATAGACCTAGAAAAATGGTTTTCATTATATACGCTTGTAACTCTTTAGGTTTTACCATGTATATACATTACCCATTCAAAAATAAGAAATGAAGATTTTTTAACAGATGTGTATAATTTGCAAAAAATTACTATCCAAGGTGCATGTGAACCCTTACAAACTATTAATAATAATAAAAATACAATAATCTAATAAAAATAAGTAAAGAATATGATAAAGGAAAACTGCTATTGCCAATAAACCTGTGAAAAGATAATTTAATTTACTAGTAGTCATGGAAATGAGAAATAAAACCAATACTTAGCCATTATTTTTTAATCATTCAATTGGAAAAATATTAAATGTCCTATAATATTATGTATTGTCCAGTATGTATTGGTCCAATCATCTTCTGCTGGTGGAAATAAATGTAAATCAGTGGTCTCTTTTGGAGTCTTTTGGCAGAATCTAAGTAAAATAGAAATCATGCATATACTAGGCCCAGAGATTCTGCTACTGAGTATATTTCCCACGAAAACTGTTGTTTGTGTACAAAGGGACTTGCACAAGAATCTTTGTTGCAGCCTGGCAGAAAATAGTGAAAAACTGGAAAGAATTTAAATATCCATCAATGGTGAACTAGAAATGTGATATATACATGATGGAAAGAGTGAAACAGGTCTACATACCTCAACATGGATAGATGGCCAAAAACCTAATGCTAAATAGTAGGGCAGGAGTGGGAAGCAAGTTGCAGATCTAAACCTAAGACCAGAAACTATAAAACTCCTAGAGGAGAACATAGGCAAAACACTCTCTGACATAAATCACAGCAGGATCCTCTATGATCCACCTCCCAGTATACTGGAAATAAAAGCAAAAATAAACAAATAGGATCTAATTAAAATTAAAAGCTTCTGCACAACAAAGGAAACTATAAGTAAGGTGAAAAGACAGCCTTTTGAATGGGAGAAAACAATAGCAAATGAAGCAACTGACAAACAACTAATCTCAAAAATATACAAGCAACTTATGCAGCTCAACTCCAGAAAAATAAATAATCCAATCAAAAAATGGGCCAAAGAACTAAATAGGCATTTCTCCAAAGAAGACATACGGATGGCTAACAAACACATGAGAAGATGCTCAACATCACTCATTATCAGAGAAATGCAAATCAAGACCACAATGAGGTACCATTTCACACCAGTTAGAATGGCTGCGATCCAAAAGTCTACAAGCAATAAATGCTGGAGAGGATGTGGAGAAAAGGGAACCCTCTTACACTGTTGCTGGGAATGCAAACTAGTACAGCCATTATGTAAAATAATGTGGAGATTCCTTAAAACATTGCAAATAGAACTGCCTTATGACCCAGCAATCCCACTGCTGGGCATACACACCAAGGAAACCAAAATTGAAAGAGACACATGTAGCCCAATGTTCATTGCAGCACTGTTCATAATAGCCAGGACATGGAAACAACCTAGATGTCTATCAGCAGATGAATGGATAAGAAAGCTGTGGTACATATACACAATGGAGTATTACTCAGCCATTAAAAAGAATAAATTTGACTCAGTTCTAATGAGATGGATGAAACTGGAGCCGATTATACAGAGTGAAGTAAGCCAGAAAGAAAAACACCAATACAGTATACTGACACATATATATGGAATTTAGAAAGATAGTAATGATGACCCTCTATGTGAGATAACAAAAGAGACACAGAGGTATAGAACAAACTTTTGGCCTCTGAGGGAGAGGGGGAGGGTGGGATGATTTGGGAGAATGGCATCAAAACATGTATACTATCATATAAGAAATGAAGTGCCAGTTTATGTTCAATACAGGATACAGGATGCTTGGGGCTGGCGCACGGGATGATCCAGAGAGATGATATGGGGTGGGAGGTGGGAGGGGCTTTGGCATTGGGAGATTGTGTACACCTGTGGCTGATTCATGTCAATGTATGGCAAAACCAATACAGTATTGTAACATAGAATAAAGTATTAAAAATAAATAAATAAATAAATAAAACAACCACTCTGCCATGAGAGAGATGAAATGTGAAAAAAAAAAAATGTATCAGTTCAGTTCAGTTAAGTCACTCAGTTGTGTCCAACTCTTTGCAACCCCAGGGATTGTAACACCCAGACTTCCCTGTCCATCACCAACACCCGGAGCTTGCTCAGACTCATGTCGATAGAGTTGGTGATGCCATCCAACCATCTCATCCTCTGTCATACCCTTCTCCTCCTGCCTTCAATCATTCCCAGCATAAGGGTCTTTTCCAGTGAGTCAGTTCTTCATATCAGGCGGCCAAAGGATTGGAATTTCAACTGTAACATCAGTCCTTCCAATGAATATTCAGGACTGATTTCCTTTAAGACGGACTGGTTGGATCTCCTTGCAGTCCAAGGGACTCTCAAGAGTCTTCTCCACACCACAGTTCAAAAGCATCAATTCTTTGGTACTCAGCTGTCTTTATAGTCCAACTCTCACATCCATACAAGACTACTGGAAAAACCATAGCTTTGACTAGATGACCTTTGTCAGCAAAGTAATGTCTCTGCTTTTTAATATACTGTCTAAGTTGGTCATAGCTTTCCTTCCAAGGAGCAAGCATCTTTTAATTTCATGGCTGCAGTCACCATCTGCAGTGATTTTGGAGCCCCCTCAAAAATAAAGTCTGATACTGTTTCCACTGTTTCCCCATCTATTTCCCATGAAGTGATGGGACTAGATGCCATGATCTTCGTTTTCTGAATGTTGAGCTTTAAGCCAGCTTTTTCACTCTCCTCTTTTACTTTCATCAAGAAGTTTTTAGTTCCTCTTCACTTTCTGCCATAAGGGTGGTGTCATCTGCATATCTGAGGTTATTGATATTTCTCCCAGCAATCTTGATTTCAGCTTGCGGTTCATCCAGTCCAGCATCATGACGCACTCTGCATATAAGTTAAATAAGCAGGGTGAAATATACAGCCTTGACATACTCCTTTCCAAATGTGGAACCAGTCTGTTGTTGCATGTCCATTTCTAACTATTGTTTCTTGGCTTGCATATAGATTTCTCAGGAGGCAGGTCAGGTGGTCTGGGATTCCCATCTCTCTCAGAATTGCCCACAGTTTGTGATCATCCACACAGTCAAAGGCTTTGGTATAATCAATAAAACAGAAGTAGATATTTTTCTGGAACTCTTTTGCTTTTTCTATGATCCAACAGATGTTGGCAATTTGATCCCTGGGTCCTCTGACTCTTCTAAATCCACTTTGAACATCTGGAAGTTCATAGTTTACATACTATTGAAGCCTGGCTGGAGAATTTTGAACATTATTTTGCTAGTGTGTGAGATGAGTGCAATTGTGCAGTAGTTTGAGCATTCTTTGGCATTGACCTTTTGGGGATTGATATGAAAACTGACCTTTTCCAGTCCTGTGGCCACTGCTGAGTTTTCCAGATTTGCTGGCATATTGAGGGCAGCACTTTCACAGCATCATCTTTCAGGATCTGAAATAGCTCGATTGGAATTCCATCACCCCCACTAGGTTTGTTCATAGTGATGCTTCCTAAAGCCTATTTGACTGCATTCCAGGATGTTGGGCTTCCCTAATAGCTCAGTTGGTAAAGAATCCACCTGCAAGGCAGGACACCCTGGTTTGATTTCTGGGTTGGGAAGGTCTCCTAGAGAAGGGATAGGCTACCCACTTCAGTATTCTGGTCTGGAGAATTCCATGGACTGTTTAGTCCATGGGGTCACAGAGTCAGACATGACTGAGCGACTTTCACTTTTCACTTCACTTTCCAGGATGTCAGGCTCTAAGTGAGTGATCACACCATCGTGGTTATCTAGGTCATGAAGATCTTTTTGTATAGTCCTTCTGTGTATTATTGATACCTCTTCTTAATATCGTCTGCTTCTGTTAGGTTCATGTCATTTCTGTCCTTTATGAGCCCATCATGCATGAAATGTTCCCTTGATATCTCTAATTTTCCTGAAGAGATATCTAGCCTTTCCCATTCTATTGTTTTCCTCTGTTTTTGCAATGATCCCTGAGGAAGATTTTCTTATCTCTCCTTGCTATTCTTTGGAACTCTGTATTCAAATGGGTATATCTTTCCTTTTCTCCTTTGCCTTTAGCTTCTCTTCTTTTCTCAGCTATTTGTAAAGCCTCCTCAGACAACCATTTTGCCATTTTGCATTTCTTTTTCTTGGAGATGGTCTTGATCACTGCCTTCTGAAATGTCACAGACCTCCATCCATACTTCTTTAGGTACTCTGTCCATCAGATATAATCCACTGAATCTATTTCTCACTTCCACTGTATAATCGTAAGGGATTTGATTTGGGTCATACCCTAATGGTCTAGTGGTTTTTCCTACTTTGTTCAATTTAAGTCTGAATTTGGTGATAAGGAGTTCATGATCTGAGCCATAGTCAGCTCCTGGTCTGGTTTTTGCTGACTGTATAGAGCTTCTTCATCTTTGTCTGCAGAGAATATAATCAATTCGATTTTGGTATTGGCCATCTAGTGATGTCCATGTGTAGAGTCTTCTCTTGTGTTGTTGGAAAGAGGGTGTTTGCTATGATCAGTGAATTCTCTTGGCACAACTCTGTTAGCCTTTGCCTTGCTTAATTTTGCACTCTAAGGCCAAAAAGGAAAGATACAAGCATCTGAATGCAGAGTTCCAAAGAATAGCAAGAAGAGATAAGAAAGCCTTCTTCAGCGATCAATGCAAAGAAATAGAGGAAAAGAACAGAATGGGAAAGACTAGAGATCTCTTCAAGAAAATTAGAGATATCAGGGGAACATTTCATGCAAAGATGGGCTCGATAAAGGACAGAAATGGTCTGGACCTAACAAAATCAGAAGATATTAAGAAGAGGTGGCAAGAATACACGGAAGAACTGTACAATAAAGATCTTCACAACCCAGATAATCATGATGATGTGTTCACTAATCTAGAGCCAGACATCTTGGAATGTGAAGTCAAGTGGGCCTTAGAAAGCATCACTACGAACAAAGCTAGTGGAGGCAATGGAATTCCAGTTGAGCTGTTTCAAATCCTGAAAGATGATGCTGTGAAAGTGCTGCACTCAATATGCCAGCAGATTTGGAAAACTCAGCAGTGGCCACAGGACTAGAAAAGGTCAATTTTCATTCCAATTCCAAAGAAAAGCAATACCAAAGAATGCTCCAACTACCGCACAATTGCACTCATCTCACATGCTAGTAAAGTAATTCTCAAAATTCTCCAAGCCAGGCTTCAGCAAATACATGAACCATGAACTCCCTGATGTTCAAGCTGATTTTAGAAAAGGCAGAGGAACCAGAGATCAAATTGCCAGCATCCGCTGGATCATGGAAAAAGCAAGAGAGTTCCAGAAAAACATCTATTTCTGCTTTATTGACTATGCCAAAGCCTTTGACTGTGTGGATCACAATAAACTGCGGAAAATTCTGAAAGAGATGGGAATACCAGACCACCTGACCTGCCTCTTGAGAAATCTGTATATAGGTCAGGAAGCAACAGTTAGAACTGGACATGGAACAACAGACTGGTTCCAAATAGGAAAAGGAGTACGTCAAGGCTGTATATTGTCACCTTGCTTATTTAACTTCTATGCAGAGTACATCATGAGAAATGCTGGACTGGAAGAAGCACAAGCTGGAATCAAGGTTGCTGGGAGAAGTATCAGTAACCTCAGATATGCAGATGACACCACCCTTATGGCAGAAAGTGAAGAGGAACTAAAAGCCTCGTGATGAAGGTGAAAACGTTGGCTTAAAGCTCAACATTCAGAAAACGAAGATCATGGCATCTGGCCCCATCACTTCATGGGAAATAGATGGGGAAACAGTGGAAACAGTGGCTGACTTTATTTTTGGGGGCTCCAAAATCACTGCAGATGGTGACTGCAGCCATGAAATTAGAAGACGCTTACTCCTTGGAAGAAAAGTTGTGACCAACCTAGATAGCATATTCAAAAGCAGAGACATTACTTTGCCGACAAAGGTCCGTCTAGTCAAGGCTATGGTTTTCCCTGTGGTCATGTATGGATGTGAGAGTTGGACTGTGAAGAAGGCTGAGCGCTGAAGAATTGATGCTTTTGAACTGTGGTGTTGGAGAAGACTCTTGAGAGTCCCTTGGACTGCAAGGAGATCCAACCAATCCATTCTGAAGGAGATCAGCCCTGGGATTTCTTCGGAAGGAATGATGCTAAAGCTGAAACTCCAGTACTTGGGCCACCTCATGCGAAAACTTGACTCATTGGAAAAGACTCTGATGCTGGGAGGGATTGGGGGCAGAAGGAGAAGGGGACGACAGAGGATGAGATGGCTGGATGGCATCACGGACTCAATGGACGTGAGTCTGAGTGAACTCTAGGAGATAGTGATGGACAGGGAGGCCTGGCGTGCTGCGATTCATGGGCTTACAAACGGTTGGACATGACTGAGTGACTGAACTGAACTGAACTGAAGGCCAAGTTTGCCTGTTACTCCAGGTATCTCTTAACTTCCTACTTTTGCTTTCCAGCTGCCTGTGGTGAAAAAGACATCTCTTTTGGATGTTAATTCTAGAAAGTCTTGTAGGTCTTCATGCTGCTAAGTTACTTCAGTCACATCCGACTCTGTATGACCCCATAGATGGCAGCACACAAGTCTTCCCCGTCCCTGGGATTCTCCAAGCAAGAACACTGAAGTGGGTTGCCACTTCCTTCTCCAATGCATGAAAGTAAAAACTGAAAGTGAAGTCACTCAGTCGTGTCTGACTCTTAGCGACCCCATGGACTGCAGCTTACCAGGCTCCTCTGTCCATGGGATTTTCCAGGCAAGAGTACTGGAGTGGAGTGCCATTGCCTTCTCCTAAGAGAAGTTTTCATAGAACCATTCAATTTCAGCTTCTTCAGCATTATTGAAAGGGGACCTTTGTTGGCAAAGTAATGTCTCTGCTTTTGAATATGCTATCTAGGTTGGTCATAACTTTTCTTCCAGGGAGTGTCTTTTAATTTCATGGCTGCAGTCACCATCTGCAGTGATTTTGAATAGGGGCATAGACTTGGGCTATTGTGATATATATTGAATAGTCCTTGGAAACGAACAGAGATCATTCTGTCATTTTTGAGACTTCACCCAAGTACTGCATTCAGACTCTTTTGTTGACCATGATGGCTACTCCATTTCTTCTAAGGGATTCTTTCCCTACCATAATAGATAAAACAGTTATCTGAATTAAATTCACCCATTCCAGTCCATTAAAGTTCACTGATTCCTAAAATGTCTATGTTTAGTCTTGCCATCTCTGGTTTGACCACTTCTTTTTCATTATTTTTTTTTTTCACTTTACAATATTGTATTGGTTTTGCCATACATCAACATGAATCCACCACAGGTGTGCACATGTTCCCAATCCTGAACCCCTCTCCCTCCTCCCTCCCTGTACCATCCCTCTGGGTCATCCCAGTGCACCAACCCCAAGCATCCTGTATCCTTCATCAAACCTAGACTGGCAATTTGTTTCTTCTATGATATTATACATGTTTCAATGCCATTCTCCCATATTATCCCACCTTCTCACTCTCCCACAGAGTCCAAAAGACTGTTCTATACATCTGCATCTCTTTTGCTATCTTGCATACAGGGTTATCATTACAATCTTTCTAAATTCCATATATATGTGTTGGTATACTGTATTGGTATTTTTCTTTCTGGCTTACTTCACTCTATATAATCGGCTCCAGTTTCATCCACCTCATTAGAATTGATTCAAATGTATTCTTTTTAATGGCTGAGTAATACTCCATTGTGTATACGTACCACATGTACCACAGCTTTCTTATCCATTCATCTGCTGATGGACATCTAGGTTGCTTCCATGTCCTGGCTATTATAAACAGTGCTGTGATGAACATTGGGGTACACGTGTCTCTTTCAATTCTGGTTTCCTCGGTGTGTATGCCCAGCAGTGGGATGCTGGGTCATAAGGCAATCCTATTTCCAGTTTTTAAGGAATCTCCACACTGTTCTCCATAGTGGCTGTACTAGTTTGCATTCCCACCAACAGTGTAAGAGGGTTCCCTTTTCTTCACACCCTCTCCAGCATTTATTGCTTGTAGACTTTTGGATCGCAGCCATTCTGACTGGCGTGAAATAGTACCTCATTGTGGTTTTGATTTGCATTTCTCTGATAATGAGTGATGTTGAGCATCTTTTAACTTCTAATTTACCTTGATTCATGGACCTAACATTCCAGGTTCCTATGCAATATTGTTCTTTACAGCATCAGAATTTACTTCCATCACCAGTCACATCCACAACTGGGTGTTGTTTTCACTTTGTCTCCATCCCTTCATTCTTTCTGGAGTAATTTCTCCATTGATCTCCAGTAGCATACTGGGCACCTACCAACCTGGGGAGTTTATTTTTCAGTGTCATATCTTTTTGCCTTTTCATACTGTTCATGGGGTTATCAAGGCAAGAGTACTGAAGTGGTTTGCCATTCCCTTCTTCAGTGGATCACATTTTGTCAGAACTCTCCACCATGACCCGTCCGTCTTGGGTGGCCCCACACGACCTGGCTCATAGTTTCATTGAGTGCGGCAAGGCTGTGGTCCATGTGATCAGTTTGATTAGTTTTCTGTGGTTGTGGTTTTCATTCTGTCAGCCCTCTGATGGATGAGGATGTATATGTTTTATATATATAAAACATATTTTTAATAGACTGTAAAGATCCACACCCAACTCATGAAAGTGGTTTTGTTTCTATGGATGCGGGTATGGGAGGAGTATACTGGCTAAAGAGGATGGAATTTGGAATCTGAAACATATTATTTCTTTAAAAAAAAACCTGGAGAAAAGTATGACCAGATGTTAACAGTTGTTAACTCTGGAAAAGGTGAGTGTGAGAGTTTAACTTTTCTGTGTCTTTTAAATTTCCCAAGAAAAGGCTGGGGTGGGAGAAAAGTCTGTCAGGGGGAAAGAATTGTATAGATTTCCCTTTGAGCTTTGGCAGACTGTAGTAATATGCACTTCCCTTTGTGAAAGGAAGAAAAACTGAGTGGATGCTGGACTTTCCCTGGAAAAAGCTCTTTCCGATGACAGGCTGTTTCCCTTCTCTTGACTTCTCACCGCACCCTGCACCACAGAGCACTCCTCAGAGACAGGCAGCTACTTTTAACACGGAGAGGTGAAGGCTGTTTGCCCACATAGAATAGTGTTTGTGAAGAACAAGTAATTTCCATGAACATGATTTGTAGGTTTTAAATTCAACTCACCAACTCTGTTGTGTATATTATCATTTAACATATAGTACTGGAAAACTCACTGTGTTATGGGAAATAAATAACAGAAAATGGCTGAAGATGTGAAATCCAAATCCCCAAAGATCATATACATTTTAAGTGAGGTTCTGAGAGAGTGAGAAATTGTCCCAAATTTTCCAAAACAAAAATTGCCTAAGATTATTCAGAAATTTTTCATAAAAGAAGACATTTCTGACAATGTGACATTGACAGATCGGTAGACATAGTTGATGTTGAAAGGTCTTCTGTTTACACGGGTTCCTCTATTGTACCTCTAAATAGGGCTGACTTTGAACAGGGGAAAATGACACCCCCAGCAATGTGGATGGGGAGTGGGTACAATTTGGGTGTCAGGGTAGAAAGGCTATTGTCTGGACCTATCACTGATGTTATGCTTGAGCCCAGGTGTGAACATGAAAAGTATAGAGCCTTCTTGAAAGAGGATATTTTGAGGTTAGTAGGCAACAAATAACACCTTTTAAAAAAAAGATTTTAATAAAAATAGTAGTTGTTTATTGCACCCGTTGGTGGCCACTATACCCTGCTATGCTCTCCCCAGTTGGCCCAGTGTTAAAGAATCCACCTACCAAAGCAGGAGACACAGGTTCGATCCCTGAGTTGGGAAGATCTCCTGGAGAAGGAAATGGCAACCCACTCCAGTATTCCTGCCTGGGAAATTCCATGGACAGAGGAGCCTAGGAGACTGCAGCTCATGGGACAGCAAAGAGTCGGACACAACTGAGCAAGCACATGCGCAATACTGTGTTGTCCTTCAGTCAATGACAGTGGCAGAGCTGCGCTCCAATCCAGTAGGCAGGAATGACACGGACTTGTTTTGACACCATTGTTCCTGTGAAAGAGAAAGGAACCAGACTGGCGAAGATAGTCATCAGTTGGCAGACTTGGTTGAAAATAACGGCAGCCCCAGTGTGGCTCATTCGGGAGAGGTGAAAACTTGACCAAGCACTGGGACTCATCAGGAAATGTTAGCCCAGCTCTCCCTTTAGCTTGGACAACATCTGGTCTCATTTCCACGCCTTCTGTGTATCCAGTTGAAGGGAAACTCACTCCCGTCCACAAATCACTTAACCTCTTACGATGTCTGATACTAAAAAAATAGTATGTTAGCAACCATAGGGATTCTAACTTGTGGAGATAAGTATTTGTTTTTTACTTAAGCCCTGATTTATTGTCTTTGGTTGTTTAGGGTAGGGGGTGGCTGATTTTTAACAGGAAGATAAACTTGCAGATGGAAATTCTTTTAAGCCATAAATACCACTAACTTGCCTGGTCCAGGGAAGTTCAAATAAAGACACTGGGATTTAGCAGCTCCTGAAATGTTTTTCTTCTTTTCTCGTTGGCCAAGAGAAAGACATGTCCCACCATCAGCAGTATAGGCGCCAGACCCTGACCCAGGCCTGGATACTAAACCATTCACAGCTCCTCTTGCTAAGAATGGAGGCAGAAAGTGACAAATTAGTCTATGTCAGTTAACCTCCAAAGGGGAAGCATAACTTTACATAGCAGTCTCTGATGGTTTCTTTATCTGCTTTCTTTAGTATAAACACTGTCCTTCTTGAGTCCCCCCCACCTCCCATTCTCCTAGCAGGCTCTAGGGTTTGATTCTGAGTCATTAGCTAAATTCACCTCCTTTGCTCTGCTCCCTAATTCTGTTTCTATCTTCCCCTTGGTCTTTTGCAGATCCTGGAAGATATCCACTCCTCGGGCAGGTGCAGTGTCTTATTCATTCCTGGCGTCGACCACTATGTGGAGCAGAGTCCCTACCACGGAGTAGGTAAGCAGCAGACGCTTGTCCATTGGCCAATTCTGTAGTCTTAGTGCTGTGTACACACCGAACCCCTGGGGGAGCTACAAACAACAAACAGGAAATGCTGCTCTGGCCTCACAGACCAACTCAATTCTGATCTCTGGGTGTGCAGTCCCATCACTGGCACATTTGGGAGGCTCCACGGGTGACTCTGCTGTCTGAAGAAGGTTGACAATGACTGAGTTAATTAACTTGGCTTCACTCGGTATGCTTTGTTTGCTTCCAAGTTTGAAGAAACCTGCTTGAATGCATTCAAGGAAGAAAGGGGGCTACTCGTTACTGCACAGGCTTCTCCCTGCAGTGGCTTCTCTTGTTGCAGAGCACTGGCTCGAGGCACTCAGGCCTTAGTATGCTGTGGCATGGAGGCTCAGTAGTTATGGTCCATGAACTTAGTTGCTCAGTGGCGTGTGGGAACGTTCCAGGTCCAGGGATCGAACCCGTGTCCCCTGCTTTGGCACAAAGATTCTTAACCACTGGATCACCAGAGAAGTCTCAATGTTAATATGTTATTATTGAAAGTTACCAGCAACTCTGCAGCCATCCTAAGTGTAGCAATATGGAAATCCTTATTATTTCCAGAGCACCTCCCTAGATCAGGCCTCTGCTCCCTTCCCTTCACCTTTGGAATGCTTGTTACCTGTCTCCAGGTGTCTGAATCCTATCAGTCCCAAAGGGCTATCTCCAGAAGCACTTCCTCTCTGACGTAGCATAAAAATCTCCCTTTAAGGCAGGAGCTCTCAAACTTTAGCAGATATCTCATTCATCTGGAGGACTTCTTAAAATACTGATTCCTGGGCCCAGCCCTAAAGATCCTAATTCAGTAGATCTAGGGTAGGAGTCAAGAATTTATACTTCCAACCAGTTCCGAGGTATTATTGATGTCACTTTGCACACGTTAAGTGGTGCTGTTTTAGGGCCCTGAACATCTTACAACTTCTATTGTAGTCATTTGAGTATAAATTTCTTTTCAAGGGAACCAAGTTCTCAGTGGAAAGGCCAACATCTATTAATACTTTCCCTTTTATCCAGAGGAGGAGCCCTTGGACTGGGCCTTGAAGGAGCTCAGGATTGGGAGCCCTAAAGCAAGGAACCTGGGATCAGGAACAGAAGGTGGCATGGTTGTGAGACAGCGAGTGGATGGGACCCAAAGGCACAGGGGGAGCCTTTAGTGATGTGTTAGGTCGCATTTTGAGAGGTGGGTATGAGGGAGATCCTTGAAAAGCAGGCAGAGGACTGTTCATTTGAGCCTCTTACCTGCAAGAGCCAGGGGCTGAACTGCATGGTGTCATGACAAGATACCATCCCGTTACCAGAGCTGAATGGGGCTCTGACTTACTCTTGGCATTCCCGACTGTAGGTGCATATTCTAGATGTGCCGTAGACATTTTGCTCTTCTAGCTCCCAGAGTCTGTTGTTCTGCGGGTGACTCTTGTCCACGAGAACCCGACTGTAGCTCTGGGTATGTGAGCTGATCCTGGAATCTGGACCGAACCAGAGCCTTGAGGTCACTGAGCCTGGTGCCTCCTACCACAAATTCTGGTTCATTCCTTCTCTGAACACCACTTGTGCTGCTGTTTGAAAGTGGCTTGACCAAGAAGCCAGAAGCATCATTGCCTCTAGATATTGTCTTTTTTTTTTCCTTTTCACTTTCAGCATACGCTTGGTTTAAGGAGATAATCATGAGAGACAGGAGGAGCTGGAAGCCTGGAGGCAACAGGTCTGGTCTCAGTGAGAAGTCCTTGGTGCTATTCTGCAAGCCTACTCTGCCTGCTTCACAGAGTTACTGATGAGGTTAAAAATTAATGTCTGTGGATGTACTTTGTGTAGCTTTAAAGCACTTCAGGAATATAATTAATTATGTTTATAATTGCAGGTAATGTAATTATAATTATAATTACTTTGTGGTAGAAGTGGAATAGGTCTATCCCATACCTATTCTTTAGTAAAATATCCTTGGTGGATATCCTTGGTGAGGTCATCTAGTTGTAGATTTGAGCTTGACTCACTCCCTCTGACTGTATTTTCAATATTGGGGATATATGTAAGACCTTGGCTCAAGGACTCTTTGCTGTGCTTTAGAAAATGGGAACAAATGCATGGAGTGAAGCTGGGAGACCTAGTATATTGCTAGTAATATTCTTTGGCACTTATCTATCAGGTAGATAAGGTTAAGGCAAATTATTTATGAATTTACATACTTATATGTGTATGTGAAGTAAAAGTCACTAAGTCATGTCCGATTCTTTGTGACCCCATGGACTGTAGCCTGCCAGGCTTCTCTGTCATGGAATTCTCCAGGCCAGAATACTGGAGTGGGTAGCTGTTCCCTTCTCTAGGGTATCTTCCCAACTCAGGGATCGAACCCAGGTCTCCTGCATTGCAGGTGATTCTTTACCATCTGAGCCACGAGGGAAGTCATTGTGTATATAGATATAGATATATAAAATGATGCTCACCAGGATCCTATAGCTAAAAATAAAAATACACATGTAATTTGTATGACTGATATACATCAATAATTACTCTAAGTGGCAGTTATTTCCAGAAATGCACTAGAATCCAATACAATCTAAAATGATCCCACTACTGCTAAATTGTAAGTCTGCTCTATCAAGCAATGTTTATCAATACTAAGCTGAAAAATGTCCTGTTATAGTATTTTTTTTTGTTCAGCAAAACCAGTATGCTTGATAGAAGTGCCAAGTAAATTACTTCCTTCTGTTAACATCATAATCTTAAAAAATAATGGTGTTTGAGCCCATGTTCTGGAGCAATAGGTGTATTTGTGCCCCAGAGATATATACCAAAGCTAGGAATTCTCAGAGTTTACTAGAGAAATCTGTACTGTTACAAGTGAGACTACTAGAGCTATTGTCTGACTTTTCCCCATTTGAAAGATCAGTATAATGGCAACATATTTAACATGGAAGATGCTTCTGTTTCATGAGAAGTGTGTCACTTCTTGACATGGCAAAAATTCTACCCAGGAATCTAAATTGTATTTCTTTGGAGTCTCTGACCTTCTGCCTTTGTTCCTATGCACTGTTAATTGTTGTTAATTTCCAACACCTCATTAATTATTTCCATTAAAGATGTGGGAGAGGGAGATGCCCTTCATTAATGGATGGTCACACAACTAAACCATTAATAATTTTTTAAAGTGTGTTACTTTAAAAGTGAAGAGTGAATTTGAGGCATTTGTGTTAGAGCTGGTGTGCTTCTGATGGCTGGACAATAACACTCTTAAATTCTGCTGCTGGCTGTGTGGGTGGAGACACCAAAAGGACGCAGTTCTGGCTGAAGAAGACACCGAGTCTCCTTTCGCTTCCGTAATGACTGTAACATTTAGCTTCTAGTGCAGAACGTACTTTTCAGAGAACGCTTTACAACTTTTTTCTTGCTTTGCGAAAGAAGCCTAGAGGTGAAACAGTTTCCTCCAATGTCATGGCCCAAGTCAGTCACACAATTAGTACTTAATGTGGAATTGCTGACTCCCACTCCTCCTCAGCCCACCAGACCATGCCGGGAGGTCGGCGCTGGGGCTGTGATGACCTCCACTCCCACTTGAGGCTTTTCCAGAGATGGAGCCAAGGCCATTTCACTGACCTTGGGCTGCCAATCTTAGAAAAACTCCTGGGACTGACATTTAGTGTTGAGATTTTTATTTAGCACCTATCTTGAAAGCCTGGACAGAAGATCCTTCCCACTCCCAATAGTTTTTAGGAATGTTAAGAATCAAACATTATAATGGAAAAGAAGGATTGAATATGGTCTGTAGGTTTGACCAACCAGTGGAAAATTGTAGGGCATGGACAAAAGATTTGGGAAAGTGGATAAAACACTGTCTTATAGGTGGAGATTTCAACAGTGAAATCTGGGCAGCTGGATTTTATAGCTAAAAGTAGATTCACTGCAGGGATAATATTTTGAACTTAAAGGTGGATATAATTCTTCTAGCTGAACCCTTTGTTTTGCTAATAAGACAATGGAGATGTGGAGAGGACCTGGAAACCCCTTACTGTGAATGAGGGAAATGTGAGAACAGGTTACTTAGGGGTTTTTATGGCTTCCAATTTTGATTCTGCTTTTCATCTGGATGGTGATCTCAAGAGCAAGGGGAGACAGCTTTCTCCTCTTTTTCCTTCCCTCTCCCTCTCTCTTCTTCTTCTGTGCTAGCATACTGGGGAGATAGGAGGGAACAACTTTCTGCTTCCTGGAATAGACTGAAAACTCTACCAGACAACATAGGGTGTCAGACGACACCATGGACCAAAGGTGAGGTTGGAAGTCTAAACAACAGGCTGTTCTCTAAATGAGAAACCACTTAACTTCAGGCCCTTCTTCCTTCTCATCTGTAAAATGAGGCACTTAGATCTCAAGTCTTAAGGTTTATCGGGCAACTGGATTCTAAGGGCTGTTGCCGTTCAGTTGCCCAGTCATGTCTGGACTCTTTGCAGCTCCTTGGACTGCAGGACACCAGACCTCCCTGCCCCCTCACCATCTCCCGGAGTTTGCCCAAGTTCATGTCCATTGCATCGGTGATGCCATCCAGCCACCTCATCCTCTAACACCTTCTACTCCTTCTGCCCTCACTTATATTTCAAGTCTTAAAGCTTATCAGGCAGTTGGATTCTAAGGTCTAAATTCCCCTATCATTTTCTTCCTATTGTTCAGACAGTATCTTTTAATTGCTCTACAATAGTCTATGGATGCCACAAAATCCCACATTTAATTTAACCCTTCTGTAAATGGTCATGTAAGTTATGAGAAAATATTTTTTTCTCTTTAGAAGTCATGCTGCGATAAACATTTTTGTACAAATATCTTTACAGATATATAAAAAAATTTCTCCACAGTTTCAATTTTTTTCAAATGCTTCCAAATTAACCTCCAAAGTAACTATTATAATCTTCCAGTTTCACTCCTCCTACCTCTATTCCCAAAAACAATTACATGGGTTTTTACCATCTTACCATCTGCAGTCAGCTGACAGGATCCAAGTTCTTATTCTAAGGGATGTAGGTCCCCTCATCTCTGTTCCGTCAAAATCTTTGCTTCTCTTTGCTTTCCTCCAAATCTTCCTCCTCCACCAATTGTGGTGGTCTCTCTTTTGGTAAGAGGTGAAGAGGAAGAGCCTAGCTTATACTCATGTTTGCGCCCTACTCTTTGGCCTCTGCTCTAATAATAATGTCTTTATCCCCTTAAGAGAGTGAATTTTTGAAATATGCAAGTTGGGAAGAAAATGCTTCTTCTCTTTAATTCTGTTTCAGTCCTTCCTTGAGCTAAAGAGCAAGAGACATGGCCAACTGCTTGAATAGGAGGAAGGTCAAAGGGAGAAAAAGAAGTGCAAAAATAATCACATAATATTTAAATTTTCTTTTCTTTCATCGTGTATGTGCCTTTAACAAATTGCCTTTATTGAAAATAATAAAACTACATGAAATCTGAATTATCTGGGAAATCTATAACAGTCACCATAACACTCACCGTTTCTGTTTTGGATTATGAGACAGTATTTCATTATTGGCATGTGGGTCTTATATTTAGAATAGGAAGTGAGATGATCCAGAATTAGGTAGACCAGCTAGGTATGTGCCCAGGCAGGGAGAGGAAAAGAGGCAATCCAAGAAACATTTTAAAGGGGAAGAGACTGAATGAAGGGAAGAGCGAGGAGAAGAAGCTCATGATTTTGAGCCAAGGAAAGAAAACTGCTTGTCCCTTTGATAAGAAATGGGAGACAAGTGTAGCGCGAGATGGCAGGTAGAAGTTGATGAATTAGAATTTGGGTATACAGAATGTGTTCATATCCAGAAGAAATTTCATCCCAACAGAGCTTCCTTTTCTTTAAGCTGCAGCCAACATGCTAACAGCCCTTGGGTTGCGTTTTCCACTTGATTCACAGGGATACCCTTTTACTGTGCGGAATGTTCTCTTGCCCACGCCAGTCATCCTCCTGGAGCCTGCCGTCTAGCAGCTTTCTGCTTATTCGGGCGCTTTCCATTCCTATCACAATTCCTAGACCTCTGAACTGCGTATGAGTGTGTGAGCCTGTGTGCATGCACAGCACATACAACATGCACACTCATGCACACAGATAAGCCCACAGACTAGAGACACTGGATTCATACTCCCCCAGAGGAAGGACTGACTTCCTTTCATGTCCTCCAGAAAGGGCTTCCTTGAATTTACCAGAGAACATCCTTGAATGGGGGCAGCCCTGCCACAGTCCTTCCGTGCATCTCTGGAAAGCAAATTACTCCCAATTAGGTGAATATTCTACTGGAGGTTCCCACTTGGCGGTCAAATGTCTCCCAGATCCACTTTCTTATTAACCCTCTGGTAATATTGCTATTCCTTGTCCCCTTTGATGTTTTCTCAAAAATATTCAGCAAATTTTATTCCATTTCCCTCCCGTCACCTTCCTTCCATAACATCAAGGCCATAGATACCTCAGTGCTGACTGTACTCTCAGTTCAGCTCAGCCAGAGGCAAGCAAAACAAGGACATTTCTACCCAGTTTATTTGAAACACTTTGTGAAACAGACTGTTCTGAGTCATCAGTGATGTCCTGTTTCTAGGACAAAGAATAATTGCTCTGACCTCATAGCTGCTCTTTTCAAGGACTCAGGTTTAAAGGTTAGAAAGAGCTATTCAAACTCAATTATTTCTAGTTCCTCTCTCACATTTTCCACTGCCTTTCAATCTATGATGGGAGGCTCATTCATAGTCATAGACCAGTTTAAGTAATACATGCGCCCAAGATTATAAAATGAAAATTCATTCACTCCTTTATTTATGATTTCAACCAAAGGACCCTGACATGCTAGGCATATACACGAGGTACCAAAGGTCAAAGATATCCTGCAAGATACATTCTGGAGCGGAACACAACTACAGCAACCGACTATAGCTAAGCTGAAATAAACTGCCCATCTTTTGTGTTGTTGTCTTCTCTACTTTTCTTTTTTGTCTTTTCTATATTTCTTTACTTTTCATTCTTTATCTCTCTAGTTCTCTTTTTCTCTATTTCCCCTTCCTTTTCACCATCTCATTCTGCCATGTTCTTTTCAAAAGGTGATCTTGTGTTCTGTCTCCCCCACTTGTTTCACAGTACCAATATTTATCAGTGGATGAAAGACAAACCACCATTCTTCCCAAATAAGGTCATTTGGCAATCTTTGTCATCTGAGATTTTGCCAAAAGGATGGGAAAAATGTGTAAACCACTGAATCAGTGGATAAAGCTATTGGAAAAAAATTAAAGATCTTAAGACGTGGAAAGAAAGGCCACATTTTCTGAACAAAAAGTCAGCTCCTGAATTTTTCAGGATTGCCTTGGTTTTATTGTGGTCATAAACAGCTTCCAAATGTCAGTGACTTAATCTAAAAAGAGCTTGCTTCTTGCTGATGTCCAACATGGGCCTGTGGAGGACTCATCTCCACCAAGTCATTTAGGAATCCAGGATACTGGGCCTTCTGTCATCTCAACACAGGCTTCCAAGCTCACTTCTGCCCAGGAGGAGAGAGCTGGGGAGTCTTCTGAAAATAAAATGCTTTGGCCCAGAAGTGACACATAGAACCTCTGCTCACAACAAGAGAGCAGCACACAGCAGCACCCACTGCTAAGGAGCCGAGCTGTGGCAGCCTCCGTATGCCTGAGAGCAGAGGAAGCCTGACTCTCTGTGACCCTAGTGGTGTCCAGCACAGCGCTCGGCCAGCAAGTCTGAAATGAAGACCACAGGAGATCCCAGATGTCTGGCTGCTGTGCCTGAAAGGCAGGTAGAGAACAAAGAGCCAAGCTGTGTTCTTCAGCAACAGACCTTAGGCCTGTTGCTGTTTTACAAGCACGTATCTCTGGCTACACAAGCTCCTCACCACCTTAGGTAACCTCCTCCACAGAATTTTTAATAAACCCATGAGTGTCTTTTTATCCAATAGAGCATACACCTCAGATTACTAAAAGACTTCATCCCTGAGGTTGAATATTCCTTTTAATTTACCTCTCTAAGGTGTGGGGTTTGTGAGACTTGAACCACTAAGAAGCGTAAGCATTCTAAGACTGGAAGGATGTCCCTTGCCTGTGACCATGTGATGGAGTGAGGCTGCCAGGGAGCCAGGCTGTCAAGAATAATGAGACAGCCCCATCTATTGTGGCCACCAACCTGAGTATGTAACTGAGTATATCACTTCCCTCAGATACATTCTCTCCAAGTGAAATAAACTTTATGATATATGTAATTGTAAAATCTTTTTGGATGGTTTTATGTAATGATCCAGGAGTTTGCAGATAAGTGACTGTTGAGTAGCTATCAACTAGAGTTTGCATATACTTCTGAACTTCCTGGAACCCCAAAGATTGAGGTCCTTAAAATCATCCATGTAAGAGTGGGTACATGCTGATCCCTTAATGGAATTCACTAAAAGAGACAAAAGCTGAAAAAACCAACTCAACATGTGGCAAATAAGAGCTGAGACTCCAAACTGGGCTGATTCTTTGCATCCTGGGTGCCCAGTTATGAACTTGTGTGACCTTGATCAAGTTACGCTGCTGCTGCTGCTGCTGCTAAGTGGCTTCAGTCGTGTCCGACTCTGTGCGACTCCATAGACGGCAGCCCGCCAGTCTCCCCCATCCCTGGGATTCTCTAGGCAAGAATACTGGAGTGGGTTGTCTTTAAACTTGTTTTCCATAAAATGAGGATGAAAATAGTACTTGTCTAAGAGACTTGTAAGAATTAAATGAGGTGATGATACTTAGCAGAGTGCCTGGCTCATACCAAGAGCTCAGAAAATGTTACTAGTAGCTATTATATTATTAATATTGTTCAGTGCTGCAAGCATGTATGGAGTGTGACCTTAAGCAAAACACATGCTAGACACTGAAAGGTATGCTTGAATGAACAAGTCAGAGCCTCTGCCTTTCAGGGATTTGCAAACGTACGTGTGTCTGTGTGTGTGTGTGTGTGTGTGTGTGTGTGTGGGAGACAGAGGGAGAGATAATTGTAAGATATAAAGGTAGAGTGAAGAGAGAAGAACCAGGAAAGGAAAATTACAAGGTAAATAAACTAAAAATAAACACCTTTTAGTTGTGGGCTTACTCTGTACTTGTAAATAACTAACTTCATGTGATGTTCACACACCCACCTGGGTAGGCATTATTAATATCCTCATCTTATTCTGAAATAAAGAAGCCTTAGAAGGGGGTCCGTAGCATCAGGTGAAACATGGGGATGGGGAAGCAGAGGGGCACAGGGTGGTGTGGTTGGCTTGACTGGAGCACAGGAGAGGGCTGGTCAAGCAGAACGTGAGGTACCCGGCGTCCTCGGGAAGTCCTGCTCATAAGCACCGGCAGTCATTGCTCACACGGAGTCCAAGGCCATCTCTGATTTTGTCCAAACAACCATTAGTGTCTTGCTGTTCGATGAAGAAAGAGAAGAGTGCCTTGGAGCAGTCATCACATCTCTGAGAGGCTGGAAAACTAAAACATGTATTCAGGCCGTGCTTATACTCAACTTCAAACCTCGGGACAAACCCAGGGCATGCCGAAAGGGCCACCAAGGGCAAGATAGCCCCACGTGGAAGATATTCGGGCAAAAACTTCCCGGTGATCCAAGGTTGACCACTAGATGTCGCCTGGCTGGGCTGGTGGTATAGCTGAAAATGGTGGTTAGAACCCAAACCAGTCTCTGTATTTCTCCATCTCCTCCTGTGTGTCTTTCCAGCACTACAAGACCAAGACTATTATCAGTATCAGACTTTTACTCCACCCACCCACCCCCACTAGTATGTTTTATTATGAATTAAGAGATAAAATATAAAGGTATAAAGAAATTTGGGAACTTCTGGATTCTTCTAGACTTCTGCCCCATTAAACACTTTGGAAAGAAAGGAAATCTCCATGTAAAACCTCCATTAAAATAACTTTGTGGGCTTCTCTGAAATTAGCACCTCCAGAATCTTGCTCTGACTCTTGGTTTAGTCAGCTTACTTGTGTCCTAATCTTATACGTGATAAATTTATCTAATCGGATGAGAAAACAGTTGAGCATTTCTGGACTGTAGACCACCGTAGTGTTATTTGAAAATAGGAGCTGGGCTTGGGGCTTTAAGCTTTTCCCTTTTATTTGTATATGATTTAGTGTTCATCCTACACTAGACACTAAAATACATTGTTTAATTATCTGAGCTCAACACACCATTTTATAATTCATTAGTCAGTTGCTCTTTGCAAAAGCTTATTTCTTATGAAACAAAAGTGGGAATCATGCAACTGGACTATTTATCTCTCTTTAGGGGTTGGGGGTTAATATCTGATAGCTCATAACATCTTTATTATAATGCATTTATAATGATTTACTGAAATCATTCTATAGCTAAGTATCTAATGTCAAAACCGGGATCTGGCATGAAATAAAATGCTGTATCCTTTGGTAGCTCTAGGGAAAAAAAGGCCTCAGCCAATATTTTCTGTGTAATTCTACAAACTGTAATAAGGGTAGGGGTAATTGCCTTAATGTCAATTAAGCTATTAATAATGCCCATCCTGTCATTTCTAAATATAGCAGTGTCTCAATCACACATTACTGTACCCTGTAATGTCTGTCTACACAGAAATGAGATCACAGCTTCTGCAGGTCGGGAAGTCTGTCTTGCAGCCAGCCTTTCCTCCTTTACATACAAGAAAGTTTGGAGGTTGATTTACTTGTTTTTTTATTTTTTATGAAATCTTTCTACTTAGACACACGTATATAAATATTTGTAAGGGCAAGGCAATCCTGTAAACAGAGACAATCCAGCCTCAACAACTCTCTGTTTTCATTCTGCTTCTAGATGACCAATGTGGTGTGCTCCTTATCAGGACCAACGATCCAGGGTCCAGGCCCCCAGCTGACGGTCCAGACAGTCCCGTGATAGCCAGCTGAGCATTTTAGAGCTGGGAGCATTCACTCCAGCTGCTTGATGCTCTGCTGCGTGCCTTTGTCCTCAGACAACCTGGACGCACACAAGCTCCTCAAGGATAGACAGACGACAGGGTAAGACACAGTAGCCTGAGACGCTGTCACAGAGCAGAGGGCCAGTAGCTCCCTGGTGACTTTCAGCAGACACAGGGGAACACGTATTCAGAATCGGGACTAGGAAGTGAACTGCAGGCTCTTGGTGAATAGAGATCATGTTGCCAACTCTCCCAGATGAGCTCTAAATCAGAGCCACTTATCTCACAGAGGAGGCGGCCCTGGACAAGACCTCCTTCTGTAGTTGGCACTTATGTTTCTCCTGGGCTAGGATTTCTGAGCAGTCACTTCCTCTTGCCCCCTTGTTGGCCATCTTGGTGAAGTGAACTTCTACTTGATGATATTTTGAGCTCATTAATTTGTCCCAAGGAAGCTTACTGTATGGCAGTTTAATGACAGAAACCTGTTTTAATGCAAATGGACATGTAATCCCACTAAGGCACTCTGAGGGTGTAAATTTAAAACAATTGCTAGGAGCTGACACCGGAGTTTAATAAGATGGAGGGCTAGTTCCCAGATCCTGGTACACCCTGGGGACCCTGCCTGGACACCCACCCTTGGCAGTTTTAGTGCAGCTGGCGGTTTCCATGGCGATCAGAAGAGCGGGAGCTTCGGCAAGCCTCTCTGAGGTGATGGGGATCTGAGTTCTGGAAGAGTGGGTGGCAGTGCAGGGAGCAGGCAAGCTCTGTGCAGGGAGGAAATGAAGCATGCGTGGGTGTCTTCTGCACATTATTCCTCAGGGCACAGGCTTGGAGAAGATGCCACTGAGACCCAGGAGGTGGCTTCTGCCCTGGCTTAGCGTCAGTACCTGACCCGGGCAGATCACTGCAGAAAGAGCACTGCCTTGGACCCCACTTCTGCCAGCAGGTAAAGGGGGAAGGCTGCCTCTTGAAAGGGGAAGGAAATGAGGCTGAGGAAGGAAGTGTTTGTGAATATCTGCTAGATTATAATGCTGTTGGGTGCTACATCATTCTCCTGAGAGCCCTGAATAAGGTTATTCTGGGTGAAGTCATTTTTGTAATAAAGTTGGCTCTAACTCTGGGTCATAAATCATGGATTCTGGTACTAAAAGAAATCACTAAACATGCCTCTGTTACCACATAGTGTCCTCCTTTGAAATACTTTGGTTTTACTACAAATTCTTCATTGACTGAGACGGGGGAAACACACACAATGAGCAAACGATTCCTTCCGTCCCAGGCTGCAGCCCTGCCGGCATGTGGGCCTCCCGGAACGATTTCCTGAGGTGTGATGTTATTTATGGCGGGCTTTCTCTATCAAAAAGGCAAACAGCATCCTGAGTGACCCTGAAGTGTTTGCATCATTGCTTCTCTTGCTAATTGATTCATCCCCTGGCAGGGCCTGAGTCACGGGCTGTTAGCTGGACACTCTCTCCCCACTGCAGATCCTGCGGACTAACGTGCACAACAAGCGAAGATGTTAATAAAATTGTTAAATGTCAAAACTGCAAAACCCACACCCATTCAGAGTCCATCAGCTCTCCTGGAATGATTCCGTAAAATACCATCTCCTCCCCTTGTCCTTTTCTCAGTCTAAACTTCATCACCTTCATTAAGGAAGAAGATTAAGAACTGTTGTTAACAACACATTGTTTAATTTCTTTCTTCACTTCCTCCTTTCAGAGAAGAGTCCGGCACAGAATGAAAAGGAATGTTATCATAGGAAGTGCATTTCAGACGTAGTAAAGCAGAAAGGAGAGGATGGCCCCGGTGGCAGTTCTAAGAGGGACAGAGTGTGGATCTCTATAGCTCAGTGGCTGCAAAGCAGAAAATGAAGATTGTAAAAACGTCACATAAAGAAAAAATGCACAGTGGATTCGTTTTGCGATGCCCATAATTCAGTAATGCCTTTAAGTAGCTAGAAGAAATATAATAAATGTTTTTCCACAACATTGATCATACTGTATCAGAGGAAATATTAGCGTGCAGGGAGCCATGATTATACTGGTAGTAATTCTCGGTGCAGAAAACTAGTAGAAGATGGGACCCTTTATAGGCCCAACTTTTATTGGCTGCAGTTATTTACCTTTAAGAACACGCCTAATACATTGTCCTATAGCTAAATATTTTTGTGAAAATTCAAACCAGTAGTATCAGTAAATCAGAAATCTTGCCACCATTTTATAGAATTTATGTAGATATTTTCCTGTAGATGCTCTGATACGTTCCAGAATACAAAACCAGCCAATTGACCATGTAAAAATTCTAGAATGTCTGTAAAACAGATTCTTCTGTATTCTGAACCTAGATAGGAGCAGACAGGTTTATGGCATGTGATTCCACCCAAATGCCACCTGTTTTTATATATATATATATATATATATATATATATAATATATATATATATAAAACATCTCTCTAAAGAAATTAAATGGATTATTAGATTATATACTGCAGTAAAACTATACCAGAAGCTGTAAGCCAGGAGAGGATATACATGTTGGCAACTGCATTTTTAGGGAATCTTGAAACATCAAAGGAAGCTTTGCAAGACAGGACTTTTCCTTAGGGAGAAAAGAAGGGAACTGATCCCTCATGCCAGCCTCTTGCTCTTCAGGCTGGCAGGAGCTGGTAATGCGGTGGCCACGGCCACCTTGATGTAGGAGGTTCTAGCCTGTCAAGGGAAGGGTCTACCCTTGCTCTCGGGGGTCCCTGGGGTTTGATTCTAGAAATAAATTATCAAATGAGAGCTACAGGGTGCTCTGGATAAGAACCACCCGGCCAGACTCCTGCGGAACTAAAAGGAGAGGTGAGACCTGGGTGTGCCAGTTCTCCATATATTCCCCACAAAGAAGCAATAAGCCAGCAAGCCAGTGGGATCTCTGAGTGAAGATACTGACAGAACAGTGATAGGAACGCATTCTTTTCCTTTAAAATCTGGATAATCCCTCTTGCAGTTCAAAGGCCTTGTAAAAGCAAACAAACCTGGCTAAAGCCTGAAGATTCACCTGCTCTGTGTGAACACACGTCTCCCAGAATTCTCACTGACACAGGTCGTTTCCCAGGCACTCCTTCTGGGACCCTCCCCATGTCTCTGGATTGGTGCTCTCTGCAGAGTGCTCACTGCGGGTCTCCTGTGCACACACTCCTTCAGTCCAACCGCTTCTGAGCAGTGCTTTCTCCTCCATTAGGGCACAACAGAGGTATAGGAGCTGAACGGTATTTGGAGCTTTCTATGGAATTATGTCTTGATAATCCTGTTGGAGTTGGATAGATGTGAATTGTGTTTATTTCCCTCCTCCTAACAAGCAGGATGTGAGAGGGTGCCTGTAAATTCTTCCCAACTTGAGAACTTTAAAGAGGCAGACAGATGAAGGGAAAGAACCCCACTAGGAGGGGTAAATCTAAAATTGAGAAAAGCTTGGCACAAGATGATGGTTTTTCCGGGAGTGCTGCCTGGGAAGTTGGTAAGCTGTCACCTGACATACTCAGCGTTGACATGAACATACATAATTTACAGGTTGAGGTGACTTAACAGGCTTCTGTTGAGAGTTCTTTCCCAGGGTCACTGAGAGGGCCGCCTTGCCAGCATCCTCCTACAAGTGACAGTGGGCTAGGTACAGCAACAGCAGCTGTTTTCAGATTTTTTTAATGAAAATTATTATTTTTTAACTTAGTTAACTGGTTGGTTGTTGAAGGAATGCAATTTAAAACAAAAAGTTGAGGGGGAGCTAATTATCCCTTTGAATTCCCTCTTCAGATATATTATCCTACATGGACTTTTAACCAAAACTTGTTGGAGATTAATGAGTAGTCCTGTTCTTTCTTCTCTCGCCTCCCTTCCCTCTCCCTCCCTCCCTGCTCCCATTTATCCCTCCCTCCCTCCCAATCTTCCTTCCTGTTTTCTTTCCTTCCTTCTCTCCTTTATTTTCCTTTCCTTTCTTCTCTTACCCTTCTTCTTTCTCTTCATCTTCAGTGACTGGGGAAAAATCATAATGAACTTCTTAGAGCAATTCCACAACCATGAAAATGTTCAGGGTCATGGATGTTTTCCTGGAGTATTTAACAGAGGAGTCAAGTATAGCTTTCATTTCTGCTGTGTCTGCAGCATGCACGCAGTCTCATTTGTCCTTGCAAAAATGTCTAAGTGTGCTTAGGAGGGTCAGGGAGACCCTTGGAGCACTATAATTTTAGTAAATTAAAAAACATCAAAATAACACTGAACAAAACAGATGTTGGAAACTACTTAGGAAGTAGAGTGAATTTTGTGTCACTTGGCATCCAACCTGAATTATTGACTTACACTGTGGACAGATAAAGAATCTAGACAACATTTGACCATACAGAATATTTTATTATAATTTAAAACATTTTATATTTTAAAATGAGATTCACTTGTAATTATCTCCACAACCGCTGGATGTCACTGTTGCATACGCCTGGGCAGTAAAAGCTTCCCGCTTGGGCAAGCTGAAACTGGTATTTTAAGGGCTTTCATGCTTCCTTCTTGGCGCTCTACCTTTTGGTTGAACACATGCTATCATGCTAAGACGACTGTCTTCTCCATTCAGTGCACTCAGCCCTATTCTCAATTATGGCACTCTACTGGGAATTCTAATTTATACAGGATGAAATTTCTCAAACACAATTATCTTCCTCACTATTTATAAAGAGTATGGTACATTTATAATAGTTCCCAACATTGTGTATTAATTATAACTAGCATATTCTGGATACCAAGTGGAGTGAAGTGAACACATAACCATAAAATATCCTGGATTTATAAAGTGCCTCCCACCCACCCCACCCCCAAAGTGCTTACGACAGTTTCGTATCTATTTGCTCATCTGTCTTCCCAACACCCCTAGGGGGTTACCTGCTTTAATGCTTTTATGAGTCAAAGTTGACCTGTGAAATAAATTGAATGAAGTAATTATTTGCACTGGGATCCCAGGAGTAAAGCAAAAGCAAACACTGAAAACTGTTCCAGACAGCTAATTATAATTTGCAAAAGTAACTCGTTGAAATTTGGGTAGTTTTGGGGTTTTTCAATTACTTTAAAAATTTCTTAATCCCTGGACCCCTTTACCTCTTCTTTTAAATATGCATTTAAAAAATCTAGGCCATCTTGTATAGCTGACGTTATACAGAAATTAGATCTGGAGACTTTTCCAAAACCTGAAAAACCTGGCTCCACAGAAGTGCTAGACTAGAATATGACCCATGGGAAGAAATGAGAGGACCAACTGGAATCTTTGTTAGCTTTCCCTACAGTTAGAAATGACCATGAGCTTCACTTCAGCTGTTAAGTTGAGTCTCTTTTTCCTAAAACCTTGGACTTGTTTTCTTTAGCTTCCTCTCGTGCCTTTGCACTAGGGAAGTCAGAGCTGTTCCTGGAGGGGACTACTGGCCTAGATCTTAGCCGGGGAGTTGGGGAGGGGAGATCCCTTCTGTTCTAGTGAATAATCAGAGAGTTGTGTTGCCTGTCATCTATGAGATGCTTTGATCCAAAATTTCAGTCATTGTTTCCACATTTAGGGGCTGGAATGAACATCAAAGAAGTGGGTGTACGGAATTTACTGAATGCCAAAGAAGTACAATAACATACAGAGGATATAAGCAAACCCCAGTGGCAAAATTTGCTGCCAAATGTCACACATAATAAAGGCCCCTGAAGTGAGAGTCTGCCTTTGACAAATGCATAATGATATCAATGCCAGGGGAAAGAACTAGCATGCTGAAAGGTGAATAAAAGAGCTGGGAACAGTTCAGTGGACTTACCACATTTCCTTCAGTGCGTTTTGACACAACAGGGAAAGCAGATGACACAAATGCATTAGATAATCATTGGACAGGGCTGCAAACTCACCAGCAGTTGTAAACTGACCTGGCTTTTGGGGATGCAGCTCTAAAGATGAAAATAAAATGTGATTAGTAATTAATCATCCTCTGAGGGGAAAAAGGGGGAACAAGGAAAGTGAAAATAGCTTTCTTGTTCTGTCTTCGATAGTTCCAGATTTTAAAGCCCATATGTTGTTTGCTATAACTTCTTCGCCTCCCAGGGCCAATGCATTCCAAACATTTCAGCTAGCGCAGTACACTGAGGAGCTAGGAAGTTAGGGCTCATTTGTATCCACAGTCTTTGTTCAAATATGGATTAATTTTGGTTAATTTCAGTGGGTGCACATAAAGTAAAATGCACAGAACTGAAACCACTGAAATCAGGCCATCGTGTGATCATCTAAAAACCTACTTTTCAAGCTCCTTTAAGTTTTATTTTTGAAATAAAAACAATAAAACGACTGTAAAAGTTTCCAAAAGCATTGACATTATGAGCAATTGCTAACCAAGGCTATTCCCAGAATGATGAAGAATATTTGGATAATTCTAGAAAAGCTAACTGCCCTGCAGAGCCAACTATAAATATGTCATTCAGAAGGTGATTTGATAAGGTTCCTGCGGTAGGTGGCTCTTGCCTCCAGGGCCAGATATCGATGGAAAAGCATATTGTGCTTCTGTCACCAAGGTTGGCCTTGGAGGGCACAGCAGATTCTTGCCCAAAGCTCCCATCCTTTTACTATGGAGAAGAATACTTAAAAAAAAAAAAAAAACAGACTGGGTGTGGATGTTTAAAGGAAAGAGTCTCAAAATGCCACAGTACCTGGTAACAGCTACCAGGTTCATGAGCATAGTCTGGTAATGAAGTAAGTACAAGTAAGACCAAGATGTGTGTGTTTATTTGAAACCCTCCAGGGCTGAGCAAAAACTGTGCCAGTTGCAAACAGAGTCAGCATTTCTATCCTATGCATTAAGCAATCAGAGCTTGTTTGCTTGTATTTAGCAAAACCATTTTCAACACAATCCTTACAGTTCTTCCTACAAAATTCTTTTGCAGGCTTGCACTGCATAATAAAGGAGCTCATAGACGGGTCCTGCTCTGTTTATTGTGCATGTTAAGTAAATGCAATGATTTTCATTATTTCAGACTCTATAATGAAATGACTGAGTGCCATTAGAAAATGGACAAACAAGTATTCAACTGGCTGGATGAACCATAGCTTTCTGGCATTAAAGGTGTAATATTTATGAGTTAATTTAATCATAGAAGAAAATATTGAGAAGGTGACTGAGTAAAAAGATGACTGTGTATGATGTTTTTGCCATGCAGCTGGATAAACATATTCTATGACAGACCTTGGCAGGAACTGCAAAGATGCTCTTACAATGGCATGAATAAATATTAGGTGCTGGCTAGAATTCACTGCATTTGAAGTCTTGAGCAAAGCCAGATGAGCTTTAGCAGGAAAATATGAAGAAGCCATGTATGCACATTAGGATTATGTAAACACTGAGTTCTTTCTCTGCTGCCTGGGAATAGCTCTAACATTCATTTTCATCTACATCACTGACAGATATTTTTTCTTTTACACATTATCTTTGCACTTCTAGGAGTGCACTTTAGCATCAAGACCCAGTTTCAGGGCAACTCCAGGTAAGTTTTTCAACAATATGGACTTGGAGAGAAAAGAAATACTTTGCCTAGGCTACAGGGAGCTGACAAAAAGACTGTATTTTGCAGTGGCCCAATCCCAGGTGGTTCAGTGGGTAAAGACTCCTTCCTGCAGCGCAGGAGGCTTAGGCGATGTGTGGATGTGTGTTTGATTCCTGGGTCAGGAAGATCCCCTGGAGGAGGAAATGGCAGCCTGCTCCCGTATTCTTGCCTGGAGAATCCCATGGACAGAGGAGCCTGGCAGATTATAGTCCATGGGGTCTCAAAGAACCAGACATGACTGAAGCGACTGAGCATGCAAGCATGCAATCCAGTCTAGGTAAAACAGTAAATTTAAAAACTCCTTTTATGAATGTCCTTACAATATATGGTTTCAGATTCCAAGAGGGACCGTAAGATAAAGTGATTGTTGGGTATATATTTTGAAGAGAGGAGATCAGCAATAATATTATAAAGGTCACTTAATGAAGCATGATTCAGGGCAGCAAGAACCAGTGTACAGGACACCATCACAGAAATATATTTTTGTGGGGCTTTTTCCCCACAAGTTGTCATTTTACCAGTAATCTTTTTTTTTTCATTTTTATTGAAACATAATTGATATAAAATACTGTGCAAGTTTTAGATGTACAATGTGTTGATTTGATACACATATATTATGAAATAATCACCACTACAGTGTGAGCCAACACCTCCGTCACCTTACACAATTATCATTTCTTTTTGTGGTGAGAATATTTAAGATCTACTCTCAGCAACTTTCAAGTATATTGTTAACTATAATTACCACGCTGCACATTAGATCCTCCAAGCTTTTTCATTTTATAACTAAAAGTTTGATCAACACCTTCCCATTTACCTCACACCCCAGCCCCTGGTAACCACCTTTCTACTCTTTGTTTCTGTGAGTTTGGCTTTTTTAGATTTCACATGTAAGTGATATCAGACAGTATCTATGTTTCTCTGTTAATTTCACTTAGCATGCCCCCAAGTTTCATCCATCTTGTCACAAATGGCAGAATTTATTTTTTTTCTCATAACTGAATAATATTCAATTGTATATATATACCCTATCTTGTTCTTTTATTGAAGTATAGCTGGTATACTCTCAGTATAGCTGAGAATTGGACCATAAAGAAACCTGAGTGCTGAAGAATTGATGCTTTTGGACTGTGGTACTGGAGAAGACTCTTAAGAGTTGCTTGAACAGCAAGGAGATCAAACCAATCAATCCTAAAGGAATTTGACCCTGAATATTCATTGGAAGGACTGATGCTGAAGCTAAAGTTCCAATACTTTGGCCACCTGATTGAAGAGCCAACTCACTGCAAAAAGACTGAGGCCAGGAGAAGGGGGCAACAGTGAATGAGATGGTTGGATGGCATCACCGAAACAATGGACATGAATTTGAGCAAACTCTGGGAGATAGGACAGAGAAGCCTGAAGTGCTGCAGTCTATGGGGTCGCAAAGAGTCAGATAAGACTTAACAACGACTGAACGCCAACAATAGTTGATTTACAATATTGTATTAGTTTCAGGTGTACAGCATAATGGTTCAGTATTTTTACTGATTATACTAGAATACAGATTATAGCCAACATAATGGCTATAATTCCTTGCATATCACATTTTCCTTCTCCACTCATCTGTTGTTGGGCACCTAGGTTGTCTCTGTATCCTGGCTCTTGTGAATGATGCTACAGTGAACATGGGAGTACGGGCATTGCTTCAAGATTCTGATTTTATTTCCATTGGATATATACCCAGAAGCAGGATTTTTAGATCATATGGTAGTTTTAATTTTTTGAGGAACCTCTATCACTATTTTCCATAGGCTCTGCCCCAATTTACATTCCTACCAACACTGTGCAAGGATTCCGTTTTATCCACATCCTTGCCAAAGCTTACCTCTTATCTTTTTGATAATAGCTATCCTGATATGCGTGCAGTGATATCTCATGGTGGTTTTGATTTGCATATCCCGCTAGTAAAGTAATGCTCAAAATTCTCCAAGTCAGGCTTTAGCAATACGTGAACCATGAACTTCCAGATGTTCAAGCTGGTTTTAGAAAAGGCAGAGGAACCAGAGATCAAATTGCTAACATCCGCTGGATCATCAAAACAGCAAGAGAGTTCCAGAAAAACATCTATTTCTGCTTTATTGACTATGACAAAGCCTTTGACTGTGTGTATCACTATAAACTGTGGAAAATTCTGAGATAGATGGAAATACCAGACCACCTGACCTGCCTCTTGAGAAACCTATATGCAGGTCAGGAGGTAACAGTTAGAACTGGACATGGAACAACAGACTGGTTCCAAATAGGAAAATGAGTACGTCAAGGCTGTATATTGTCACCCTGCTTATTTAACTTCTATGCACAGTACATCATGAGAAACGCTGGGCTGGAAGAAGCACAAGCTGGAATCAAGATTGCCGGGAGAAATATCAATCACCTCAGATATGCAGATGACACCACCCTTATGGCAGAAAGTGAAAAAGAACAAAAGAGCCTCTTGATGAAAGTGAAAGAGGAGAGTGAAAAAGTTGGCTTAAAGCTCAACATTCAGAAAACAAAGATCATGGCATCTGGTCCCATCACTTCATGGGAAATAGATGGGGAAACAGTGGAAACAGTGGCTGACTTTATTTTGGGGGGCTCCCAAATCACTGCAGATGGTGATTGCAGCCATGAAATTAAAAGATGCTTACTCCTTGGAAGGAAAGTTATGACCAACCTAGATTGCACATTAAAAAGCAGAGACATTACTTTGTCAACAAAGGTCCGTCTAGTCAAGGCTATGGTTTTTCCAGTGGTCATGTATGGATGTGAGAGATGGACTGTGAAGAAAGCTGAGCACCAAAGAATTGACGCTTTTGAACTGTGGTGTTGGAGAAGACTCTTGAAAGTCCCTTGGACTGCAAGGAGATCCAACCAGTTCATTCTAAAGGAGATCAGTCCTGGATGTTCTTTGAAAGGACTGATGCTAAAGCTGAAACTCCAATACTATGGCCACCTCATGTGAAGAGTTGACTCATTGGAAAAGACTCAGATGCTGGGAGGGATTGAGGGCAGGAAGAGAAGGGGACAACAGAGGATGAGATGGCTGGATGGCATCATGACTCGATGGATGTGAGTTTGAGTGAACTCCGGGAGTTGGTGATGGACAGGGAGGCCTGGCGTGCTGCGATTCATGGGGTCGCAAAGAGTCAGACACGACTGAGCAACTGAACTAAACTGTACTGAATAAAGTGATTAGTTATGTTGAGCACCTTTTCATGCACCAAGTCTTCTGTGAAAATGATTTGTCTATTCAGAAGGTCCTTTGCTTATTTTTTAATTGAATTGTTTGGTTTATTTGCTACTGAGTTGTATGAGTTCTTTATATATTTTAGATGTTAACTTCTTAGCAGATACCTGATTGGCCAATATTTTCTGCCACCTGTCACAGGCTGGCTTTTAATTTTGTTTATTGTTTATTTTGCTGCTCAGAAGTTCTTTAATTTAATATAGTCCCACTTATTAATTTTTGCTCTTTTTGTTTGTGCTTCTGATGTCAAATCCAAAGAAATATTTTCAAGACCAATTTCAAAGATTTTTCCACCTATGTTGTCTTCTAAGAATTATAAGGCTTCATATCTCACGTTTAAGTCTTTAATCCATTTTGAGTTAATTTTTGTGAGTGGTTAAGATTAGAGTCCAATTTTCTTCTCTATGTGTCAATCCAGTTTCTCAACATCATTTATTGAAGAGACTGTCCTTCCTTCACTGAGTATTCTTGGCTCACTTATCAAATACTTGTTGACTGTACAGCAAGGGTTTATTTCTCAGGTCTTTATTCTGCTCCATTGGTGTCTGTGTCTATTTTTCATGCCAGTATAATACTGTTCTGATTCCTACAGATTTGTGCTATAGTTTGAAATCAGGAAATGATGGCTTCTGCTTTGTTTTCTCAGATTGTTTTGAG
Source organism: Nanger dama (assembly GCA_917880005.1). NCBI lineage: Eukaryota > Metazoa > Chordata > Mammalia > Artiodactyla > Bovidae > Nanger > Nanger dama. The sequence continues at coordinate 21,068,934 of CAKJTW010000010.1, forward strand.
ATCTTTTGTGATTCCATACAATTTTATTTCTATTTCTGTGAAAAATTGCAGTTTAACAGAAATCGCATCAAATCTATAGATGAGTTGAGTGGTATGGACATTTAAACAATATCAGCAAAGAATATCTTTTTCATTTATTTGTGTCTTAATTTCTCTTATCAAAGTCTTATAGTTTTCAGTGCACAGATCTTTTACCTCCTTGGTTAAATTTATTTCTAAGTATTTTATTGTTATGATGCTATTGTGAATAGAATTGCCTTCTTAATTTATTTTTGAAAATTTTCATTGTTAGTGTATAAAAATACAACTGATTTCTGTAAGTTAATTTTATGTCCTGCAACTTTACTGAATTCACTGGTTCATTTTAACAATTTTTTGATGGAGTTTTTAGGATTATCTATATAGAAGATCATATCATCTGAAGAAAAGACAGTTTTAGTTCTAATCTTCCAATTTGGATGGCTTTTATGTCATTTTCTTACCTGATTGCTCTGGCTAAGATTTTTAGTTGAATTCTAAATTTAGAACTAAATTTAAATTTAGTTCAACACCCCTATGTTGAATAGGAGTGGTGAGAGTGGGCATTGTTCTCTTTTTCCTGATCTTAGAGAAAAAAGATGTGTTAGCTGTGAGTTTGTCATATACAGCCTTTATTATGTTGAAATATGTTTTTTCTATATTCAGTTTTAATTGAGATGATCATCTGATCCTTATCTTCCGTTCTTTTAATGTTGTGTGTCACATTTATTGATGTGTGTGTACTGAACTACTCCCAGGGATAGATCCAGTCTGATCATGGTGTATGATCCCTTTAACCTGCTATTAAATTTGGTTTGCTAGTATTTTGTTGAGAATTTATGTACCAGCATTCAACTGAGTGACTGAACTGAACTGAACTGATTCGTCAAGGATATTGGTCTGTAGTTTTCTTGTAGTATCCTTATCTGGCTTGGTTATCCAGATAATTCTAACCTCGTAAAACAAGTTTTTGAGAGTGCTCCTTCCTCTTAATTTTTTGGAAGAGTTTTGAGAAGTTGTCTTCAGTCACTCAGTTGTGTCTGACTCTTTGCAACCCCATGGACGTCAGTGCACCGGGCTTCTCTGTCCTTCACTATCTCTCAGAGCTTGTTCAAACTCACATCCACTGAGTCAGTGATGCCATCCAACCATCTTATTCTCTGTTGCCCCTTCTCCTGCTGCCTTCAGTCTTTCCTAGCATCAGGGTCTGGAAAGTGAGAACTGGCATTAATTCTTCTTCAAATGTTGGGTGTAATTCACCATCTGATCTTAGACTTTTCTTTGTGTGGAGGTTTTTCAATCTCCTTACTTGTTACTGGTCAGTACAGATTTTCTGTTTCCTCATGATTCAGTCTTGGTAGGTCATCTATTTCTAGGAATATGTCTTTTCTTCTAAGTTATCCAATTTGTTGGCAAAAAACAGTGATAGTCTCTTGTGATCCTTTGTATTTGCATAGTAAGAGTTGCAATATCTCCTCTTTCATTTCTGGTCTTATTTATTTGAGTCTTTTCTATTTAGTTTATCTAAAGGTTTTTTAAATTTTTATTTATCTTTTCAAAAATCGGCCAGGTTATGGGGAGAAAAGTTGTAGGTGGAAGACTTCATCTTGGATAATGTCTCTATGCTCTGATGCGAGTTGGCTTACATTGTCTTTGCTTCTTCCATTTATATTTTTATCTCCATTTCATGCCTGAGAACTTCCAAATGGAACAACAAAAAAGGAAAATGTAGTTCAAAATATCCTTGTATTTTCTAAAACTGAATGCTGTTTCAGTATTAAATTTTTTTCCAGCTATGCACTATGCCCAATATCTGGACACAAAACTCTTACTTCCTGGGTATTATGTTTCTAGTCTTAATAATTATCTCCAGTATACATGGCACCATGTTTTGAAATACCTAAAAAGAGGTCACTGTTAGCAAATTTTCATAGCTGTACAGGAATCATTGTAAACAGACTTGACGCTATACTTCTTTTGGTACATGTATAGGTGAGACTGTATATTACTCCAAAGAGAGAGAAGCTAGTTGATATTTTGTATATATAAAGTATTTAGGACAGTATCTGCATCATGGTGAGTCCTTTGTAGATCTTAGCTGCTGCTACTCTTTCTACTACTACTAGTATTATTGAAAAGCCTAAGGAGTGTGTTGTGACAGGGGATCAGTTGGGCTGGTTTCATTAGGAATACCAGCCTTTGGCATGGACCTAACACATGTGTAGTAGATTAGATACTTGCTTCTCACTTATGAGGGACTGTTTGATCCTTTGGGAGATCACCTTTTAAATCCACTTTTTTTTTTTTTAATTGCCATTGGCTGCCCCTTGGGGACAGAGTGTCAGAGTGTCAAAGTGAAAGACTGGGATGTAGCATGCATGTGGCTTTTTGCTCTGAAGCAATGCTTCTCAAACTATGTGTGGTGAAGAATCTGTTTCTTTTAATTTCCAGTCTGTTACAGCCTAATATTTTATAAAATGCAGTAAAAATAACTTAAAATGGAATAAAAATCAATGTATACAAAATTCAAGTCCCATTTTTAAATCAGATTCAACAGAAATAAACTTAAGCTGCCACATGGTTGCCAACAGTTCTAAATGGTGTGCTGTGCTCAGCAGCTTCAGTCATGTCTGACGCTTTGTGACACATGGACTGTAGCCTTCCAGCCTCCTCTGTCCATGGGATTCTCCAGGAAAAAATACTGCAGTGGGTTGCTATACCCTCCTCCAGGAGATCTTCCCAACCCAGGATCGAACCCACATCTCCTGCATCTCCTACACTGCAGGTGAATTCTTTACTGTGAGCCACCAGGGAAGCCCAGCAGCTCTAAATGCTTCTCCTCGATTCTGTTCTCGTCTCATCTCCCAACAGTAATTAACAAATCCCTGACAGTAGGCCTCGCTTTGAGCAGCGGCCTCACTTTGAGCAGCAGCCTCACAAAGAACAATGAGGACCCCCCAAAGTCTGTCATTTCCCTACTGCTTTCCTTCTGTAATGCTCAAAGGGCTCTCATCAAAACAGACTTTAGGCCGGGTTGGCAGGCTTCAGGCCCCACCTTTATTGGTGTGAAGCTGGTGTCCAGGGGGTAACTAAGACACCACAAGAAAAAGCCGCTCTGCCGGGCACTGGCCATTGTCTCATTTGGGAATTTCCACACAGTTAAGCAGTGGGCTGTTTAGTGTGAATGCACAGGTGTGGGAACAGTCTGTGATAGACAGCTTTATTGCAAATAAACACAGTGTATGATATACTGTAATCAACTATATAAACAACTTTAAAATTGTCTTTACTTCATACTTCCAGCGTTTGGTTTTGTTAATCGTATGTCTTCTTGACAGCAATTAAATAACCTTGAGAGGAAATGTACACCTGCTGTCTCCCCTGGGGAAACTACATCTCTTTTGTGAATGACATAAGTTCTCCATAAAACATAAGCAAAGATAGGAGAATTGAATTTGGAGATATGTCTCCTTCCTCTCTTGTTTTATCTCTAGTTGAATTGGAGGGCAGTTTAATATAGCTAAGTTTTTCCCAGGTCCCTATGCTAGCATTCTTTCAAACCCCAATATTTCCCAGACAGCCAGACTGGAGACCCTAGCGAATGACGTTCTGACAGGTATCAGTTAGTGGGGAAGGTGTCACGACTGCCTCGCTTGGCCTGCACTTTCACCCTCCCTGGCTTCTGGGCCCTGGTGCTCTCGGTACTTCCTGGTTTCTGCAGCCCACCTCATCTACTTGCCATGAACACTATACTGGCCCTGTTTTCCTTAAGCCAGAACATAACAACGTTTCCTTTGCTTGAGACAGGTTCCAAATAAGCTCTGTTCATTAGGATCGGTGAAGTCAAAGTTGATTTTAATAGACGGGTGTCCCCACTCTCAAGACGGGGTGGCAGGCGAGTGGCCGCTGCTGGGAGGGCCAGGTGGGTGCTCAGGGCTCAGCGCAGGCTGCTGGCAGCTGCGCCGCTGGTGCACTGAGTTTCAGCTCCAGGCTGCTTGGACCAGCAACATTTGGGGTGCGTGGCCTGGGGCACTGCGTGCTTCTGGAGACACTGGAGGGCGAGCAGCTGCCCTAGTACCACTGCTTCACACACAATAACCACCCCTGGCTTCAGCTATGCGGATTCGGGGAGACAGGTCACCACACCTTCTTCCACCAGAAGTGGGCTCGCCTCTTCCAGGCTCCATATATAGTCTTCTTATTTTTAATAGTCTTCATTTTTTATTTTTGGCTATCTAGATCTTGTTGCTGCAACGGCTTTCTATAGTTGAGGCGAGCAGGGGCTACTGTCTAGCTGTGGTACAGGGGCTTCTCATGCAGTGGCTTCTCGTGGTTGGGGCACGGGGTCTAGGGCACGCGGGCTGCAGTGGATGTGGCCCGTGGTCTCAGCAGTTGTGGCTCCCGGGCTGTTGAGCACAGGCTCAATAGTGGTAGCACATGGGTTTAGCTATTCTGTGGCACCTGTGAGCCTCCTGGATCAGGGAGCAAACCCATGTCTCCTGCCCTAGCTAGTGGGTTCTTTACCTCTGAGCTGCCAGGGAAGCCCCATATACAGTTCTGACCACAAAATATCAACCAGGCTTCAAAAACTGGCTGAGTCCTTTGTCTTGGAGCTGGAACTTGGAGAACCTGAGCCTCCGTTGTGTTTTGTGAGTTGAGGAGGTGGGAGCAGCGGTCCTGAAGAGGAGCATGCAGCTATGGACTGCGTCACACTCTTAGAATGGTTCCATCCACTCTACCTACTTTTAAGAAAAATGGCTTCAAAATGACAGCATTTTTCAGTGTGAGAACAATGCCAGATTTTGTATGACCTGGTTAACGTGGAGAAACCTGACCTGATTTGGTCTGATGGAGAGTAAGAATGTCCTGATACTTACAGGAATTCTACAGATTTTCTTTCTTGGCTCTACAGTGATAGCCCTGTCAAGGGTGAAGTGGTAGTAACTGACGACAGAGTCAGAAATATCATGGGGGATACTGCGCGGATCAAGGTAAATTCAGCCCAGGGAGGCTGCTGGACCACAAGTAGGAAATGTGCACCACTATGGACAAGGAACCCAGGACTGTCACTGGGACATGGGCCATCACAGGTGAATCCGAAATCATTTCCGAACTGGTTCAGACATGAGTTTGGGAGGCAACTATCTTCTCAACATTGGACCAGCTAAAGATGTACTAATAGTTATCTCTTCCAAGGCAGGCATCTTGCTGCTGGAAAGTAGCTGAACATAATGGGGAGGCTATCTATGTATCTAAACCATGGAGGGTGCAATGGGAAAAGAACAAGGTAATTGTATGGTATACCTGAGAAAGATCAGCTATTTATATTATTTTACTGCACTGGTGAAAAAATAGGGTCTTAAACCTTCAATCCCCCATAACTCTTCAACTGCAAAGGTAAGGATGCTGGAATCCAGGAAACTCTGAAGTGTGGTCCACAAATCTAGGGAAAGGTCCCCTCTTTCTTTGAGCTCATCCTCTGCTCTCCCAGTTGAGTTAACGTGGACTATAAAGCTGACATGAGTGGAGTGATTTTGGGGTTCAAGAGGAAAGGGTCACTGTCTGCTGCTTACTGCTTTGATTTTCCTTGGATAGTATCATCATTATAATAAACTACCTACTCCATCCAAAGATGACTTTTCCAACACATTTTAGTCAAAGGTACTGAGTGCATTATATCAATGACTCAGTGGACCAAGGATCTGAGCTCCATTGCAAGCATACTTCAGTCTGGACAGCAAAAGAAAGGGCTGAATAATTAAGCTCTGGGTTTCATTTATACCTACCTTTGGAATTATCTATAATGGAAGCCTCCCTCCATTCTCTGTGTTTGATAAACTTAACTTGCTTACTAAATGACTTTAGTTAAAGAAGAAGCCAAGTCCTCCTGTTGCCTATGGGAGGAGGTGGAAAGAGTTTGGCAAGTTCAACCATATATTATTTATTTAGCATCAATTATCACCAGTTCCTCCGCAAGCAGCACACCCCTCAGCACATCCCCACCTCCAAGTTCAGGAGAACCTGGAGGGGAAGGAAAAAGCTTGCTAAGTTGCTTATGTTCACTCTTCAGAAGTTGGTAAAGCAAACTAAGAGCTCTGAAATTCAGTCTGTTTGCAGTGGTACTATAAGAAAATGAATTTATTCTACCCTGCCTTTTCAGAAATGGTCAAATAAATACATTTACAAGTTAACAACATTTATAGGTCTCCCCACCATTTCTTTCTCTGTTTTTGTTCCTTGCAATTTTGTTCATTTGGCTGTTTGTTATTGTTGAAGAGACTGGCTATTTGTCAAATTTTCCAACAATTTGAATTTTGTTGATCATGTCCCTGTGATGTCATTTAATATGTTCCTTTGCTATTGTAAGCTGTAAATTGGTAGTTAGATCTAGAGGCTTGATAAGATTCAGGTTCATTTATTTTGTCAAGAATATTTTACATATAGTGTTTTGCACTTCTCTTAGGAGGTATATAATGCTTTTGAACTGTGGTGTTGGGGAAGACTCTTGAGAGTCCCTTGCACTGCAAGGAGATCCAACCAGTCCATTCTAAAGGAGATCAGCCCTGGGTGTTTGGAAGGAATAATGCTAAAGCTGAAACTCCAGTACTTTGGCCACCTCATGCGAAGAGTTGACTCATTGAAAAAGATTCTGATGCTGGGAGGGATTGGGGGCAGGAGGAGAAGGGTACAACAGAGGATGAGATGGCTGGATGGCATCACCGACTCAATGGACATGGATTTGGGTGGACTCCGGGAGATGGTGCTGGACAGCGAGGCCTGGCGTGCTGCAATTCATGGGGTCACAAAGAGCTGGACACGACTGAACAACTGAACTGAACTGAATGCCTGATTGTCTCTTTTTGGTGATGTGAACAGCCAGTGGTGGTCATTGCCCAGATCCATTAATTCATTAGAAGGCTGCAAATGGGAATATCCTAATTCGGTCACTCCTTATTTGTTTATTAGTTGAAAAGAATTCTGCAAAGAGAACGTTCCCCTTGATTCTTCCATTGCTTGGAGATTTTTTTTTTTAACACATTGGATTGTTTCCCTTAGCATCCTCTAAAAATGATTAATGGGTTTAGTTTTTTTGGTATCCTACTGATTTAAATACACTTGATATGTTTCAATTCATTGCATTTATCATCCTACTCATGCTCAGATGATTCCATCTCTAGTCAGCTGAATCTTTTAAGCTGGTACCCAAATTCTTTGGACAGAATCCTAGTAGTTTTCCATCACTTCCTTGCTACTGATATGACAAGATATTCCCAACTCATTTAATAAACTTCCTGCCTCACACCCAGAATCAGTTCTCTTTCCAAGAGGTTTGTTTTCTTTTGGTGGGAAATAGAATTTACAGACACAATCAGAGTTCTGGAAGTGCTCATTGCTGTTGGGCTAGTCCTTGTTTACAGGCTTTTCCAGTGGACAGAACTAGAAAATGAGTACTTTTAAAACAAAAAAACATATAATGAGTTAGTATTGCTACCTCATTCATTTTCAGAACTACAGGATTGTTACTTACTCTCATTGATCTAACATTTGTGCCTGCTCTCACCAAAGCTACAAATCCCAGTTCTCAGTGACACACACACACATTTTTGTTACTAATACATACACAAAAGTTTCAGAACAACAATATTAATACTACTACAGTATGATTACTGAATCAGAGACACAAACAAAAACCAGTTAGACATAATGGAAGACAAGAATAAATGTCTGGTAGTTATAAACAAAATAAAATACTGTTTAACAAGAAGTATTCAAAACTTATATTAAGAAAGTTATAAGCAGTCATGAAGACATAAAATTAAACTTAGTTGGAAAGATGAACTGTGTTCATAGAAAAATTCAACATTGTAATAGGATCTTAGTTTTTCTTGTATTTATTTAAACAATTTCATAAAATTCCAATAAAAATGCTATTAAGTTTTTTCCTAGAGCCAAGTATGTTGATTTTATAGTATGTTTGGAAGAATAAACACGCAAGAATAGCCAGGAAACTCCTCAAAAATAAAAAAAATGCATAATTAAAATATATCATAAACATAATTAAATCAGTTTGGTATTAATGCATGGATAGACAGACAGATGAGCATAAAATTCAGAAACAGACCTACCTGCATATAAAAATTTAGTGTAAAGTAAAAGGGCATCCCTAATTAGTGAGGACAAGATATACTTTTTAATAAGTGGTATTAGGATAACTCGATAGTCATAGGCAAAGAGATATTTTTGTGTATACCAGGACAATTTTTGAATGACTGGGAAATTTACAGGTAAAAAATAATATGTAAAAAAACCTAGGTGAATTTCTCTAAAATCTGGCATAGGAATAACTCTATATTACAACTGAAAGTCAAAAAGTAATAAGTACAAAATTTGACGCTTGCAATTACGTGAAAACAGGTGCTTTACATCTAATCCACAGGAGTTACATCAGGCCTGTTTTATAGATGAGAAATCTGAGACTCAGAGAAATTAATATCTTGGCAAAGTTTGCAGTTAGTAAGTGACAGAGATAGGATTTGAACACAAGGAAACCGTAACTTACGGCACACTGTCACTGAGACTTCTGTTCACCCTAAGCACATTGAGAAAATCAGAATATAGATATTTTCTGGATCCTAATTACAATTGGAGAATAAAATCTTATTAATATTGGTAGGCTAGCTCCGTTGTTTGATATACACTTCTTGTTGAGTTGAGAAGAGCTTTAAAAGGCATAGGAGCCTGGGAAGAAAGAGAGACTTCAGTGTATTTTGAAGACAAACTGTAAATATGATATGATACTTCACATGGAAATCTATGTCTCTCAGTTCTTATTCTGTTAGAAACTCTTGCTTTGCTGCAGCACCCTCATCTCATGCTCCCTTTTACCTCTATACTGTGAAATATCGTATCAACCCCAAGAATCCTGTCTTAAATATAAGAAAGTTGAAGGAATATTCAGGTCTTTTAATTTACTATCAGCAAAGACAATGTCTTGGTTAAGTTGTTTTAACTCAAACTGGTTGTTGGATTTATAAAGAAGGTGCCAACTAATTGAAGGTTTCACTTCCCAGTTGATATTTTGTGTTTGTACAAACTAATTAGTACCAGCCTTTGTTTCTGCTCTTCCTGTCATTTAACTTGTTCACATTTTAATTTTTCATTTCCTTCCAGTGCATCTCATACTTAGCCAACAAATACTGAATTTCTATTTTCTGTTTCTTCAGGAAACTTTATAGCCAATTGTGCTTTCTCTCCATTAAGAACATAGTTAAAGGGGCTGGTGAGAACAATGGAATTCATTCTCTCATTCCATAAAGGTTTTTTAAATACTAACTAATATGTCATTCATTCTTCTAGGTGTTCAAGATATAAGGAGGATAAGGCAGCAAGTTTCCATTCTCAAGAATCTTACCTTCTATAGAAAGAGACAGAGGAAAAGCAATGAACAAACACAAAGCCAAACAAAAATCAGAGTGATTTGTTTTGTGAATAGAACATTAAACAATGATGTGAGAGGGACTGGGGTAGGGATCTTCCTTAGCTCGGCTGGCCAGAGAAGTCCCTAAGATTTGAGTCACATGAAAAGCCAGGCAGAAAGATGTCTAGACAGAAGGAATAAGTGCAAAGATCCTGATGCAGGCATGCACTTGGTGTGTATAAAGACAAGGAGGAGAGCATGTAACTGGAGGGGAATGAACTATCAGTTCAGTTCAGTCACTCAGTCGTGTCCAACTCTTTGCGACCCCATGCACTGCAACATGCCAGGCTTCCCTGTCCATCACCAACTCCCAGAGCTTACTCAAACTCATGTCCATAGAATCGGTGATGCTATCCAACCATCTCAGCCTCTGTCATTCCCTCCTCCTCCTGACTTCAGTCTTCCCCAGAATCAAGGTTTTTCCAAAGAGGCAGTTCTTTGCATCAGGTAGGCAAAGGTATAGGGCTTCTCTTGTGGCTCAGCTGGTAAAGAATCTGCAATGTGGAAGACCTGGATTTGATCCCTGGGTAGGGAAGATCCCTGGATAAGGGAAAGGCTACCCACTCCAGTATTCTGGCGTAGAGAAGTCCATGGACTGTATAGTCCATGGGGTCGCAAAGAGTTGGACACGATTGAGCGACTGTCACATACATACATACATACATACATACATAGGAATGAACTATACTGAACTGTAACTGACCTCCAAGTAATTAAGGATTTGCTTATTTGTTAGTTTATTCATTTATACACTCTACCTTCTCCCCACCAAAAAAGGATTAAAAATTTCTCTTTGAATGTTGCTGTTTCTTAGAGTGCTCCAGGCACACTTTTTATTTGAGAAAGATAAAAATGAGTCCGTTAGCAGGTAAAATCCAACAGATAGATCTAGGACAGGCATAAAGACTATGGATGCAGAATGTTCACTTCTTTTTAGAGGCTCACACACCTTGAAATGTCATTTAAGAAATTATTTTTAGAGAAGATTGTTGCACTGAATTTAATTTCAAGTCAACAAACCCATTATATTCTCTAATTAATCATGGCACATGCTATTTACCAAACTCCTGTAAAAACAAATTTCTTTTGTACACATTACAAAGAAATGTTACATAAAATTAAGCACCAAGTAACGACTTTAATTTGCGGTTAGTTAATAATACACAGATGATCATGCGGCTGTAAAGGAAGCCACTTGGGACCTTAACAGATATGCTGGTAGAGGGGAATTAGCCACAGGCAGACTGTGAGCTCTGGGAATAAAGAGGACCCAAGAGTTAGTGGACATTAGATGTTCTGGCTCCAGTAACAGGCAGAAACCTGCTAAAGGCCTTTGTCCAGAAAAGCCTGTCTGAATGAATTTTAGGTTTTTCCATTGGTTTCTAAATTATTTTTACTTCTTGCCAAGCAAACAGATTTTACAAAACTTAATGGAATTTTCATTTTACCTGAAATGTGCTGAATGGCCTTGACTCAAAAGCTTTTCCTTTCATCTTTGCAAGAAGCTCTAATTGTCCCAAGTTCTATGAGCCATGTTTCTTGGCTAATTTTTTGCCACTTATGCCAACAAAGGTCCATCTTAATCAGGCTATGGTTTTTCCTGTGGTCATGAATGGATGTGAGAGTTGGACTGTGAAGAAAGCTGAGCGCCAAAGAATTGATGCTTTTGAACTATGGTGTTGGAGAAGACTCTTGAGAGTCCCTTGGACTGCAAGGAGATCCAACTAGTCCACTCTAAACGAGATCAGCCCTGGGATTTCTTTGGAAGGAATGATGCTAAGCTGAAACTCCAGTACTTTTGCCACCTCATGCGAAGAGTTGACTCATTGGAAAAGACTTTGATGCTGGGAGGGATTGGAGGCAGGAGGAGAAGGGGAATGACAGAGGATGAGATGGCTGGATGGCATCACCGACTCAATGGACGTGAATCTGAGTGAACTCCGGGAGTTGGTAATGGACAGGGAGGCCTGGTGTGCTGCGATTCATGGGGTCACAAAGAGTCGGACACAACTGAGTGACTGAACTGAACTGAATGCTTCATTTCTCTGTGGTTTGCAGGCTACATAAGTGATCATATAAACCGACATGCAAAAATGAAAATTCCCTATCCCGTAGTGTAGCAGATGGGCTGGAAAACCAGTGGGCCAGAAGATTTGTGATTAAAATCTGTTTAATCTCTTAGGAGGAGGAATGGAAAACTGGTAGGAGACTGAAGTGGCTCATCTTTCTCTTACTGAACAGAACTTTTCTGATATTTCCTCAATTCCACTTCTTGCTCCTATCTAAAAGCAATGTAAAAGGGGATTTGTGCAGTGAAAGAGTCATGGTGCCAAGTCTCATGGCACCCCCACTCCAGTACTCTTGCCTGGAAAATCTCATGGGGGAGGAGCCTGGTGGGCTGCAGTCCATGGGTACACGAAGAGTCAGACACGACTGAGCGACTTCACTTTCACTTTTCACTTTCATGCATTAGAGAAGGAAATGGCAACCCACTCCAGTGTTCTTGCCTGGAGAACCCCAGGGACGGGGAACCTGGTGGGCTGCTGTCTATGGGGTCGCACAGAGTCGGACATGACTGAAGTGACTCAGCAGCAGCAGCAGCCAAGTCTCAAAAGAGGAGTGCAGTGCTTTGAGAAGCAGAGACTCCTAAAGTTCATTTAAAGTTCCCACTAATTCAGTGTGACTCTCTTTTGTTATTTAGTCTATCCACGTGCCTCCTTTTCTTTGTACATGAAATGGGTACCAAAGAGCTATTTACTTCATGGTGATGTTTAGTTTTCACTTTTAAACAGGTGGCAAACATCCTCCTCGTCTAGGTTGCAGATTACATCACTACCAATATGACTTCCCTTAGCCATCTGTGGCTGCTTTCTATTTCCCAAGGATACGGGGTTAAGTCACTCTTATTCTTCCTGGAACAAGATGGGAAGGAGGAAGTCTAAATAAATATTAGACTCAGAATAAATATTCACTATAGTCTTTACCAGGCTTTAGGGCAACAAGATAATGTACTCACACAAACTGGTACACACCCCATTACGGGACTAATGATGAGCTGAAAATAAAAAAGAAACTTAAAGAAGAGAAGGGATTAATCAACAACTCCAAGGCAGTATCATGCTGTGCTTATGTTTGTTTGTTTTTTTGCAAATATTGACTTTGAAGAATTAAACATGTGACTAAACTCTATGTCATTGTTCTTATAAAAGAAAGCATCTTTGTGACTATTTGAGGGCAAAGGTAAAATGCAGAACAATAGAGGCCAGAGGGGCCACAGCATAGTGCTGGAAACTTCCCCCACTGTAGGAGGGCAAGTGCTGTGCATGTGGTTACTGAACATGGTGTATCACATACAGAGAGAGAGATCTACCCCCCAAACATGTTCTTTGAACTGGAAGAAGGAGGGAGTTAGGAAGGGACCTCTGTTTCTTCTTGCTTTGAGTTTATAAAGCCATCAAAGGCTTCTCCAGAGGTAGTCTGGGACAAGGAGAAAAGTATGAACACAGGGGAGTTGAAAATGGGCCTGGGATGGGGAGACAGAAAGTAAACAGAAGGTTCTGGAGCCCAGGCAATTCAAAGAGCATGCAATACTAAATCAGAGAAAGAAGGTATGACTTCTTTAGTGACAAGACTGCATTGGTTCTAGAAACCAGGGTCCCTCACTGGGCAAGTCGTCATGGTTTCAAGCAAGATCATCCAGTCACTGACCGAGATGTCAAGTGGTAGTGCTTTGATGTGAACTATTCTCACTGTGTAAGGGGTGCACGTGTTCTCTCACGGACCCTTCCTAGAGCAGACTCTCAGGCCAAATCTTGACCTCCTCTTGATGGCATGTTTACTGACCCTGTGCATTTAGATTTGGGTGTGTGGTACATTGGGTGATTATTCATCACATATCCACTCCTGCCCCCAAATCCTGGCCCTCCATACCTTCCTACGGGGTTGTACTTTCCTGCTCCATTGACGCTGGGTTTGGCCACGTGACCTGCTTTGCTCAATGGGATGGTAGCAGACAGGACAGAAGCAAAGACTGGAAAGCTGCTGGTACAGTTGGGCTGGCCCTTCTCACCTTCCTGCCATGAGAAGAAAATGCCAAGGCCAGCCTTGGGATTGAATGAGGATGACAACACGCATGGACAGCAGATCTCAAGCCAATCTGTAGACTAAGATCAAGGCCAGCTGGATCAAGCCTGGACCAGATAAACCCCATGCATGAGTGAGAATAAGCAGTTGTTCTTTAAGCCACCAACATTGGGGGTGGTGTGTTATATAACATTTGCAGCTGTAGATAACAGACATAAGCAAAACTGCTGACTGAGCAGGCAAAAGGAGACAGGGAATATGCATTGTATAGTGTTTGTAGGACACAGAGAGTCAGTGGCATGGTGGTGTCTCTGAGTAATTAATGGTGGGGCTCACATATGGAGCAGACCTTTGGTGCATGGTAGCATGATGCTATGGCTGAAAATAGAGCAAGGGTCAGATTTTGGTAGCTTGTGCAACAGGACAGGCTACTCTGGGCCTCCAAGTATACACATATACCAACATGTACCAGTGACCATTCTGGGTACAACTTTGTATGTGTCGGAATCCATGAGGGCTCTTGTTTTTGGAGCAACAAAACAGAGTGTGCTAGTGTTGTTCTTGGTGGAGGTTTCTTTGAGTCACTTTGTTTTGTTTTGTGTTGCATGGCTTTGAGAGGGGCACAGAGACATAGAGAACTGAAGACATGGTTTAGACTCTGCCTGCAACTGATTCCCTGGGCTGGGTTGTTGGTTGGTGGGAGAAGCTGAAGGCGCTAATTTCATTAGGGACTTTGTTATTTGGACCCCAAAGTGGCCCCTCCTGGGTACACTGAATGAGGCACAAAACCTGGGTGAGGACCCTCATGCTCAGGAGCCCAGAGAGCTTTGGCTCCTTGCAGACTGGTGAGTGAGAGAGGTATCACCTGGGTTATAGACGCTGCGTCCCCATCATGGGCTTCATCCATTGCTACCGTGGTGAGGTTCCCTCCAGCTTTGTCATGAGCGGAGAAACAGAAGATACTGGAGTGTTAGGGGACTTGCATGAAAGGTGTGCAAACTAGGCCATACTCTCTTTGGAATCTATTGGGACGGTTTGGCAGAGGTTGGAGCAGGGAGGGCTGAAAGTCATTTGAGATATGTTAATGGGACCTCATTTGAATGCACATATTGATGGGCTGCAAAGACATTCTAGTTACTTTATGCAGGTGCTTCAGAGTTCTAGTTGGCCTAATGCCCACTGTAAGTACCCATAAAGCTATCTTGATGATGCTGGGGGCAGGGGTCTTTTTTTCAGTGGCTTCAACAAATGATCCAGCCCTGCTGGAAGAAGAACACAGCTAAGCTATTACTTCTATGGAAATTCCACTGTATCATTTTAGGATGATACTAGCACAAAGGGAAGTGGAGGAAAGAAATAAAAAATGAATGAGAAAGGGTGATGCGGTCGGTGGATCAGTACATTTAGAAGGTATCTTAACACACATTCAGTTGAGGATATATCGAGTTCTAAAACAGGAAGTAGTTCCAGACCACACCCAAGAAAATAGCTTTTCTTTTGGGTGTAGACCCCTGAGTCCCCTGTATTGCTTTCTGTGGCTAGACTCCAAATTCCTGATAAAACTGTCGTATATTTAGAAGAGTATAGATGTGCTTAAGCAAGTGGTTATTGAATCCCAGCTCTGTCACTCACTAGCTCTATGAGCTTGAGCAAGACAACTTAATTTCTTCCTTTCAATTTTATTCATTCACTTGCTCATTCATTCAGGCATCCATTCATCTAACACATTCTGAAATCATATCGTGTGTCCAGGTACTCTGCTAGGCAGTAAAACCAAAGATAAACAACCTTTAGCCAAATGCAGCATAACATTCTAGTGAGAAAGATGGCAAAAAAATCCAATAAATGAACAAATAAATTTAAAAATGTGTAGAAAATCCCATGGATGGAAGAACCTGGGTGGCTGCAGTCCACGGGGTCACAGAGTTGGACACGACTGAACTAACTTAGCAGCAGCAGCAGAGCATTATAAAGAAAAAACCAGGAGCTGAGATGGAGGAAAAGGTACTTGCATTAGATAAAGTAACTAGGGAGTAGCTTTTTATAGAGGTGCCATAATCTTGGGAATATGCTTAAGCATAAAGTTGGGATAACAATAAAGTCTGCATTGGATCAGAGTGTTGTGGTTGTTCAATCACCCAGTCGTGTCCAACTCTTTGCAACCTCATAGACTTCAGCACACCAGGCCCCCCTGTCCTTCATCATCTCCTGAAGTTTGCCCAAGTTCATGTTCATTGCATCAGTGATATCATCCAGTCTCATCCTCTGATGCCCTCTTCTCCTGCCCTTAATCTTTCCCATCATCAAGGACTTTACCAGTGAGTCGTCTGTTCACATCAGATAACCAAAATACTGGGCTTCTACTTCAGCATTAGTCCTTCCAGTGAATACTCAGGGTTGATCTCCCTTAAGATTGACTGATTTGATCTCCTTGCTGTGCAAGGGACTCTCAGGAGTCTTCTCCAGCACCACAGTTCAAATGCATCAATTCTTTGGCATTCTGCCTTCTTTACAGTCCAGCTCTTACAACCGTACATGACCACCGGGAAAGCCATAGCCTTGACTATACGGACCTTTGTTGGCAGAGTAATGTCTCTGCTTTTCAACACCTTGTCTAGGTTTGTCATTGCTTTCCTGCCAAGGCCATCTTACCTGTCTCCTGAGAAACCTGTATGCAGGTCAAGAAGCAACAGTTAGAACCCTGTATGGAACAAATGATTGGTTCCAGATCGAGAAAGGAGCAGGGACATCTTCTATCACTCTGTTTGTTTAACCTACATGCTGAGCACATCATGAGAAATGTCAGGCTGGATGAATTACAAGCTGGAATCAAGATAGGTGGGAGAAACATCAACTACCTCAGATATATGGATGACACCACTCTAATGGCAGAAAGCAAAGAGGAACTAAAGAGCTTCTTGATGAGGGTGAAGGAGGAGTGTGAAAGAGCCAGCTTAATACTAAATATTAAAAACACTAAGGTCATGGCATCCGGCCCCATTACTGCATGGCAAATAGAAGAGGGAAAGGTGGACGTAGTGACAGATTCCCTCTTCTAGGGCTCCAAAATCACTGTGGATGGTGACTGCAGCCATGAAATGAGAAGGCAATTGCTTCTTGGCAGAAAAGCAATGACAAACCTAGACAGGGTGTTGAGAAGCAGAGACATTGCTCTGCCGACAAAGGATCATAGTGAGGGAGGCCTAGTTAGACAATGCGTGCATCACACATTTGATTTAGTGCTTGGTGCATAGGAAATGCTCAGCAAATATTTAATATTTCTTCTATTCTTCACACATATACTTAGTACACCCCATGGACTGTAGTCTGCCAGGCTTCTCTGTCCATGCGATTTTCTAGGCAAGAATACTGGAGTGGGTTGCCATTTTCTCCTCCAAGGGATCCTTCTGACTCAGGAATCAGACCTGCGTCTCCTTTGTTGCAGGCATATTCTTTACTGCTTGAGCCATGGGAGAAGCCCACTTAGTACACAGTGCTTAGTACATAAACTTAGGAGATAGAATTGTACACAGTAGGCACTAGATAAATGTGTGCTGTTGATGGCTTATGAAAAGAATATGGTGGCATGGCACTACCCCATCACTGTCCAGTGCTTCTGGCGGCATCAGAGGGGCTGAAATTGCTCTCTTAGACACATACATATGACAGTAAGGAATATATCAGCCTCTGGGCCCCCAGAGTGGGTCCCTGCAGAATAATATTGTTCCAGGCAGAAATGAAGAGAAACTTGGTACTGATTTGTGCCGCAGTTGCTCACAGTATAAACAGAAGCCACCAGGGCTGTCCACTCAGCATTTCTTACCAGACACAGAAAAAGAGATTTTTTTTTAAAGAGAGATGGAAGAAGGGCATTTTTAGTGCAGGCTGCAGCTCTTTACAACATAAACTGCTCAGCCAAGGGAATTGAAATGGATGGAACATATGCAAAGTCAGCTAATGAATGGAGTTTGGGTGAAAAAAATGATAAAAGAAATTGCTTGATTTTATTTTTCTATCCGTAGCAATGCTTGTTTTTAAAGTAGTCAGTGATGCAGTCCTCACTGACATTGAGCATTCAGGGGAAGAAAACAGTAGTACTTCTGTGATCACACAGTGGGTATAATAGGATTAAGTATAATAATGTATTTGTAAAATAAAATTTCAATTAGATCCTGATTGTATGAATTTCCAGAACCATCATTTATTAGGTGGGAGGCATAAACCTACCACATTTGCTGGTCCAGCAGCAGAACTGGAGAGAAATTACCTTCAGCTAAAGGATGGTATATTGGCCAGTATATTGGATGGTAGGTATAGTGGCATGCTATTAATGGAAAATACACCCTAGAAAGGGGGGAGAGCGCAGATTGACGGTGGACAGTTCCTTTCTGGTCTTGGCCTGTCACTGGCAGATCTGGGCTGCACTGGTACCTCTCTGGGCTTCCTGATTGCTGAGCTCAAAGAGGTTACAGGTATACTGTGATCTAGTGAACCCTCAACCCCTGTGCTCTGGGGTAACTGAGGTCCCCAGGTGGTTGTCAGTCCAGGACTAATCAAGGGCACCATGAGGGTTCTGACAGCATCCCCGTAGCCCCTGGAGATGGCGGGCTCCATGAGCTTCTCCGCAGGGCACTGAGCGCTCTCAAGAAGGTGCTCTTTACTGAATACCTCAGTGTCCACTGCAGAGCATACTGCCGCCCACTGTGGACAGAGGGCTGAAGAGACACTTGGATTATGTTCTAGGAGAGTGTCGAACAATCCAAGCCTGGACTGAGAGTGGAAGATGGGGAGGCCAGGTGGGGCTCCTGCAAGGCATAGCTCTAAAGGCAGCCCTGTACCTCTTTCTGAATATATCTAGGATTGTTAAGCCCATTTAAACATGCCCTTTCAAAACACAAATTTTATTTATTTGGTTCCACTACGTCATAGTTGCAGCATGTAAACTCTTAGATGCAGCATGTAGGATCTAATTCCCTGACAAGGGGTCAAACGGGCTCCCTACATTGGGAGTGAGGGGTCTTGGCCACTGGACCACCGGGGAAGCTCCTGTGCTCTTTAACGGAGTCCACACAGTGGCAGGGCGAGGGTTCTACGGCTGCATGGACATTTGGCACGTTCAAGCATCTTTCTTTTGAAATTCTTAGAACAAAATGTTTGACTGGATTTGAAATCCATTTCCATTAACAAAAGACATTTTTAACATTTACATCGGGGAAAGAAAATAAAAAGAAGAGTTCTTCAACACTTTAAAGACAATTTCAACTGTTGTAAATTTTTGAATGGCTGTAAAAAATAGCTTAAAATTTTTATCACTTACTTGTGGGAACAAAGTTTCCCAATGGTGACTACTATCAAGAATTTGAAGAGATCGTTAAAAAGACTTGACCAGGACTTGCTTGTAGCCATTTCAAATATAAAAACTGGTATGAAACAGTTATGTGCATGAAAGCAAGCTCAAATTTCTCATTAAAAATTTTGGAAAAGATTTTATTTGAGGCTTTTACACAAATTCAATATTTAACAGCCATCTCTAACACTCTGCATTTTATTTTTATTATCATAGTAATAAAATATAAAGAAAATGTAATAAAATATTTTCACCTAGCCCATGTAGATGTCCTCAAATCCCTCCAATTTATTCCATTGTGGTGTACAAGTATTATCACATCAAAAAATATCTTGGTTTCAAAAGACCTCAGAACACCTGGATGCTAATACTATTGCCACTAACTTTCTCTGACCAAATAATATGAATGGCTTGGCCTGGGCCTCAGTACTCTCATCTGTCAAATGACCAGATTAAATTATTCCTAACGTTTAATTTGAATAGTCTATTTACTTCAATGGTCAAATTATTTTTAACAGTCTGTTTATTTCTATGGTCATGACATGGATTTATTGCTTATGAGGATACATCTTAGCAATTGATCATGATTTTTTCTTTTTGGGGTTCCAGTGGGCTTTTATCGAGATAAATTAACAAATCAAGATTTTACCCACCATCTTTTCTTTTAAACTCAGCAGAGACTCTGGTCTAATTTATTATTTATTTCTGGCTGTGCTGGATCTTCACGGCTGCTCAGGTTTTTCTCTAGTTGCGGTGAGCAGAGGCTACTCTCTAGTTGCGGTGTGCAGGCTTCTCATTGTTGTGGCTTCTCCTGTTGTGGAGAATGGGCTCTGTGATCCATGGGCTTCAGTAGTTGTGGCTTACAGGCTCTAGAGCACGGGCTCAATAGTTGCGATGCATGGGCTTATTTGCTCCATGGAACGTGGAACCTTCCTCGACCAGGGATCGAACCTGTGTCTCCTGCATTGGGAAGTGGTTTCTTTACCACTGAGCCACCAAGGAAGCCCTGATCATGATTTTTAAATAACTTTAATACAAAATCATCTGCTATAAACCAACAAAACTTGTATGCATAGAACAGATCATGGAATTAGAGACGACCTTGTGACCAAAATATTTATTAGCAAGGAAAATCTAGTCATCGCCTTGACTCCAAAGAACTCAAGGTACTACGCTAGCACCACAAGTCCTTTTGCACAAGTTAAAATTTCTGCAAGCGATGACATGATTCTCTACATGGAAAATCCTAAAGACTCAACCAGAAAACTACTAGAGCTAATCAATGAATATAGTAAAGTTGCAGGATATAAAATCAACACTCGGAAATCCCTTGCATTCCTATACACTAATAATGAGAAAGTAGAAAAAGAAGTTAAGGAAACAATTCCATTCACCATTGCAATGAAAAGAATAAAATACTTAGGAATATACCTACTTAAAGAAACTAAAGACTTCTATATCGAAAACTATAAAACACTGATGAAAGAAATCAAAGAGGACACTAATAGATGGAGAAATATACCAGGCTCCTGGGTCGGAAGAGTCAATATAGTGAAAATGAGTATACTACCCAAAGCAATCTACAGATTCAATGCAATTCCCATCAAGCTACCAGCAGTATTTTTCTCAGAACTAGATCAAATAATCTCAAGATTTGTATGGAAATACAAAAAAACTCAAATAGCAAAAGCAATCTTGAGAAAGAAGAATGAAACTGGAGGAATCAACTTGCCTGACTTCAGGCTCTACTACAAAGCCACAGTCACTAAGACAGTATGGTACTGGCACAAAGACATAAATATAGATTAATGGAACAAAATAGAAAGCCCTGAGATAAATCCACACACCTATGGACACCTTATCTTTGACAAAGGAGGCAAGAATATACAATGGAGTAAAGACAGTCTCTTTAACAGGTGGTGCTGGGAAAACTGGTCAACCACTTGTAAAAGAATGAAACTAGACCTCTTTCTAACACCATACACAAAAATAAACTCAAAATGGATTAAAGATCTAAATGTAAGACCAGAAACTATAAAACTCCTAGAGGAGAACATAGGCAAAACACTCTCCGACATAAATCACAGCAGGATCCTCTATGATCCAACTCCCAGTATAATGGAAATAAAAGCACAAATAAACAAATGGGATCTAATTAAAATTAAAAGCTTCTGCACAACAAAGGAAACTATAAGTAAGGTGAAAAGACAGCATTTTGAATGGGAGAAAACAATAGCAAATGAAACAACTGACAAACAACTAATCTCAAAGATATACAAGCAACTTATGCAGCTCAACTCCAGAAAAATAAATGATCCAATCAAAAAATGGGCCAAAGAACTAAATAGGCATTTCTCCAAAGAAGACATACGGATGGCTAACAAACACATGAGAAGATGCTCAACATCACTCATTATCAGAGAAATGCAAATCAAGACCACAATGAGGTGGTCTTGATTTCACACCAGTCAGAATGGCTGCGATCCAAAAGTCTACAAGCAATAAATGCTGGAGAGGATGTGGAGAAAGGGAACCCTCTTACACTGCTGGTGGGAATGCAAACTCGTACAGCCACTATGGAAAACAGTGTGGAGATTCCTTAAAAATTGCAAATAGAACAGCCTTATGACCCAGCAATCCCCCTGCTGGGCATACACACCGAGGAAACCAGAATTGAAAGAGACACATGTACCCCAATGTTCATTGCAGCACTGTATAATAGCCAGGACATGGAAACAACCTAGATGTCCATCAGTAGATGAATGGATAAGAAAGCTGTGGTACATATACACAATGGAGTATTACTCAGCCCTTAAAAAGAATAAATTCGACTCAGTTCTAATGAGATGGATGAAACTGGAGCCGATTATACAGAGTGAAGTAAGCCAGAAAGAAAAACACCAATACAGTATACTGACACATATATATGGAATTTAGAAAGATAGTAATGATGACCCTCTATGTGAGACAACAAAAGAGACACAGAGGTATAGAACGGACTTTTGGACTCCGAGGGAGAGGGAGAGGGTGGGACAATTTGGGAGAATGGCATTGAAACATGTATACTATCATGTAAGAAACGAAGCGCCAGTCTATGTTCAATACAGGATACAGGATGCTTGGGGCTGGTGCACGGGATGATCCAGGGAGATGATATGGGGTGGGAGGTGGGAGGGGGCTTTGGCATTGGGAGATTGTGTACACCTGTGTCTGATTCATATCAATATACGGCAAAACAAATACAGTATTGTAATGTAGAATAAAGTATTAAAAAAAAAACTGTTACACCTAAAAGATAGCACCACAAACTGTAAACTTAAAAAGAGTGAATTTAATGTATGTAAATTTTTCCTTAACAAATATACTTTAAAAAAATAAATAAATAAAAGATAGCACCCTAAAAAAAAAAAAAGAAAGTGAAAGAACTTGGAAAAGAAAAAAAAAAATTTCTGCATGCATTTACCTGTTCAAGTTTGGAAACACAGATCACTTTGAAGGAAGCCCTGGTACCCTTTCCTTCTGCAATCAGAGGCTCTGCTGATATGGACTGTGCCTACATTGATCACTTTTACATTCCCAAAAGGCCTGCCCATTGATTTCTAGCCATCCCTTTCACTTTTGAAAACCACTGCCTCAGGTGGAGAGTTGAGGCTGAGGGTCTAAAAGGCCATCACTACTTTTTAATCAGCTTGCTTTGAACCAGAATTCTACCTTACCTACCTTCTTGTCCCCAGCCTCTTGCCCCTCTATAAGCAGACAAAGAATTTTTTTTAAAAAATAAATAAGTGAGCAAGATACAGCCAAGAGCACATAAAGCTCTACTGCAGACCCTAACATCCATGTACTTTAGGAAGAGGTCTGGAAAAGTATATCACTGAATATCGGAGAACTTTGAAGTATTAAAGCATCCATTTCAAAGGAAAGGGTTCAGAATACCCAAGCACGTGCTCTCCGATCACCCATACCATTGAAGATGTAAGTGCATGTCTCCTGACTGTTCACAGGCACTCTTAGAACTAGAAACATGTACAGCCTGGAGAAGTCTGAGTAGCAGAAATAGTTATAAGTATGTGTCGTGGTGACTTATACTCCCTCTGAGACGTGTAGTCATTTTTCTAGGAAGACTGAACATCAAAAGCTATATGAAGAAATGATCTAACATTGTCAGCTCATTTATTCTAAGGATTAGTGTCAACATCACAGAGAACAGGCACTATAGAGTGGAAGTGCGAGTTCAGGGTTTGGTCTTTGGGTGAAGAAGATAAAGTAAAAGTCAGAAATTAGTAAGGTTTTAAAAACAATGGGGTCTCTTGGGTGTCAGCAGGAACTCGAGTTACATAAAAGAAGCATTTAGTAAAGATGAAAGACATCATAGAAAACCATCTGTAAAATTCAAGAGCCTATATTGTAAAGCCATGGGAAGGAAAGAACATTTATTTAAGCACCATATGTAGGGCACTGTGATAGGTGCTTTCAAATCTTTCAAGTCAAGTATAACTATAGCATCATTCCCTTTCTAACTAGTGACGAAACCAGGACTAATAAAAAGGTTGTGAAATTTGTTATAGCTAGTAGATGATCAAAACCTGCTAAGCTCAGACTTGGGGTTGACTTTACACATACATCTGATGGATATGCCTATTTTTCTGCTTAATTAAGGGGAAATTCTCCAGCCTCACATTATCTTCCCTACTGGTTCCATGAAGTCCCACAATTGCAGCTATGTTCTTTCAAGTCTTGACGATTTTGGTTTTAAGTGTTTCTCAACTAAATTTAGTTACTCAAGGGATAGCTGGTTAGATGGGGTTAGATGGTT
This sequence comes from Nanger dama, assembly GCA_917880005.1. Taxonomy (NCBI): domain Eukaryota; kingdom Metazoa; phylum Chordata; class Mammalia; order Artiodactyla; family Bovidae; genus Nanger; species Nanger dama. Next base: position 21,092,676 of record CAKJTW010000010.1, read on the forward strand.
CCCAGGTTCCCAGGCATTTATTTGAAAGGAAAACATTTCTTAATGACCTCTTCTTAGGAAGCCAAGAATAAGTCCCCATAGGGTTGGGAGTATCTCATGGGTGGAGGTATGTCTTATGGTTCTGGGGCTGCTGAGGGGCCATACCACCACAATACATTTTTGTGCACTTTTTTTAGTTGCATACTCTGATTCACTCTTCATATGACAGTTTTGTAATATTTACTACCGAGAGAACAGAAAGATAGTTGAGTATTTCCTCTAACAAGATTGATCACAATTTGATAGTTTATTATCAGTAAGTTAGAAAACTTTTTTGAACTTCGAAACTTAATACTGTAAACACCTCATCTGTGACTTTCCACTGCAGTTACGTTCCAAAAACAGGAAATGCTCCAAGGAGAAAACTAGGCTCTGAAAGCGAGCCTTCTGTTTCATACTGTGCTGTGTGCCATGCTGTGCTTAGTCACTCAGCGTGTCCAGCTCTTTGTGACCCCATGGACTGTAGCCCGCCAGGCTCCTCTGTCCGTAGTGATTCTCTAGGCAAGAATACTGGAGTGGGTTGCCATGCCCTCCTCAAGGGGATCTTCCCAACCCAGGGATCAAGCCCAGGTATCTTGCATTGCAGGCAGATTCTTTACCCTCTGAGCCTCCAGGGAAGCCTACTGTGGCTGGGGCAAATTAGAGACAGATTGACAGCATAGCTGGAGAAGCTGAAAACTCAAGGTCTTTTCCAAGGCTCTCGCCCACAGGGCAGAATAGTCACCTGTGCTAGAGGACAGAGAGCAATGCTTCTGCCTGGGGGCATCACTGCTCTTGCCTGCAGCAGTCCAGGGCTGCTATCTGCACTGGCAGGCTAAGCACAACCTCTCCATCTGCCTGGCCCCAGAATGACAGCTTCTGGCAAGAAACTTGAGCAGCCTGACCCACCTCTGCCTTCAGTGGGAAAGTACTCGAACCAGGCAGAGGTCATCACCACTTTGACGTGGGCTTCAATGGCCCACCTGGTGTCTTGACCCTTTTCCCCAGGTCAGATTTGGAGAGAAAGAGAAGGTGAGGACCTAAGACTGGGGGTAGTGGAAGGAGTGAGGCTCCCAGCTCCATTAGAGGGCTACAGTCTCCAAATCTATGGCCTCGGGTAAGAAACACTTCTCAAGCAAGAAATCGATGAAGACTTTACAGATGTGGCATTGCCAATAAAAGACTCAAGCAAAAGTCACCTTTTGAAACTATCAGTAATAAATGCATTTTGATCAACCTTGCTAGAGGAAAGACTGAATTACCTGTCCATCTCCTTTCTAGGAAATATTACAAGATTGTCGTCACAGAAAGAGGCAATCAAAGAGCATGAAGGCAATAATAATAATAATAATAATGTAGAGGAACAAGCATTATAGATCTATCTCAGACAATAAAAATATAGTGTTATTTTTCTGAAGTTTTTGGATTTGATGCCATTTCTTTACTTATTCAAATTAATTTTCTCATTCAAACATGACTTTACATTCATATTTTAAGATTCCTTTAAGAAAAGGAAATTTCTTACTGTGAAAATTCCACACTGTGAAAGAGTGCCCCATGAGTTAAGCTTCAGGTGCTACAAATGAGGATCTGTTCCTAAAACTTCTGCTGGGATACAAAAGGCTGTGCCCAGCATCTCTGTGTTCTCAAGGGATCTCTGCCAACAGGGATGTTAGGAATTGGTGCCTAGTTCAGTTTCATAGCAACAACAATGGGCTGGAGTGGGACTTCAACTCTATTTCTGGATTAACTTTGACCTAATGATGTGCCCCTGGGCAGGAGACTATAAACTTCAGGACTATATTTTCTCATTAATAAACTGGGATTCTAAGTAAGAACGCCTCCTCATCCTTCCTGCATGTAGTATTGCAATATAGATGGTAAAGCTTTTGTAGAAGATGACCCACCAAAAGGAAAAAGCCATAGCTACCAGGTGGTGCAGCAGTAAAGAATCTGCCTGCCAATACAGGAGATGCAGGAGACATGGGCGTGATTCCTGGGTCAGGAAGAACCTCTGGAGTAGAAAATGGCAACCCACTTCAGTTTTCATGCCTGGAGAATTTCATGGACAGAGGAGCCTGGCAGGCTACAGTCCATAGGTTTGCAAAGAGTCAGACACGACTGAGTCACTGAGCACACACACACGCACACTCACTCCTTGCACATTCCTCTGGCTGGCAGGAAACTGAGGTTACTGGTAGCATCTTGGTCAAGCTTTACCACCTAAACATCTGTCCCCACACCACCCTTGAGACCAGCTGAAAACCGTCACACGTCTCTTTCTAGATTTCCCCAGAGTGGTGGTGTTGGTTGTGGTGGTGGTTTCCTTTTAATATTTGTTAATATTAATATTAATAATATTTCCTTTAAATATTTATTAGGTTTCCTTTTTCTTTTTATATATATGGAAGAATGGAAACACTCATTTCCCTCCTGTTTTCCATTTCTCTGCCTTTTACGTTACTCAGCCCTTCCTTTCCGCATCCTCATTAGCCTCCCACCCCATCATTAGCCCAATACCACTTCCCTCATGGTCCAGAGGGTAAAGAATCTGCCTGCCAAGGCAGGAGACACAGGAGATACGGCTTCGATCTCTGGATCCCCTCCAGAAAGATCCCCTGGAGGAAGAAATGGCAACCCACCCCAGTATTTTTGCCTGGAAATTTTTGTAGATAGAGGAGCCTGAAGGGCTACAGTCCATGGGGTTGAAAAGAGCTGGACACGACCGAGCGCATGGCACACAGCCCTTCCTTTCCGTATCCTCATTAGCTGCCCACCCCATCATTAGCCTAATGCCACTGCCCTCTACTTCCTGTTGGATTTCTGACCTGGCTATTTCCCTCTTCCAGTTCTTCCAAAGGCTTGTGAAGCATCCCAGAATTGAGGCTGATATTCCATGCCCCCAGATGGGCCATGAGACGGTGGATGAGTAACAGAGGTTGGCTTTGTTCAGATTTGGGGAGGGTGGTCTAGTGACAGAACCATCATTGCTTTGTGGTCCTCACTGGTCCCCAGCGGTGTCACTCAGGTTCCTCTGGTGCCTGAAGCAGAAACCCCTGACCTGTATTCCCTTTCCTGTTACTCCTTCACCCCACCCAAAGCTACTTTTGGCTTCTGAAATGTGCAGGAAATAAGCAAATGAAAACAGAGGGCAATAATCCCTAAAGTCAACAACTAGTCAGCTACACTTAAATACTTAAGAAAGGAGAATGACACCCCCAAAAGTTTCATCAACCCACGAGTTGGGCAATGAGTTGGTCTCGTTTGGAAATCTTCTGTGTCCATATATAGATTTCTCAAGGTAAATCACCACTGCCTAGCCACATTTGTTAACAATGCATGTAACTCTTAACGGCATCTCAAAAGCATACTTACTCTCAATTTCGCTTCTCATTCGTTTTTATGATGCTAGAGAAATTCAGATTATATAGGCTTTCTTTGTGCTGAGATGGTAATTTTATATCACTGTAGATTAATAGCATTTTTAGTGATATTTGGTATCACTCATTTGTCTCCCAGGGTCGTAAAGATATATATTTTTTTCTAATTTGGCTTTGCCAACAAATAAAAAATAAGAGTCTTTTTCTGTTGAATGAGCGAAAAAGTCATTCTGATCATGAAGAATTATTCCCTTTTAACATGCCCACAATCCACCATCTAATTGTTTTTGTTATGGCAGCAATACACTTTTCACAGGAATGCACGCATGCGTGCCTGCGTGCATGCGTACAGCTTGGCCTGCGGAGGATTTTCTTCTTGTTGCTCCTTGATCCTCACTTTGAGTTCCTATTAGTGAGCCTCCAGTTTTTCTGTTTAGAACCTCTTCATCCAGGCACCTCTACTCAGGAAGACCAAGAACTCCCACTGCTCTACTTCCTCTCCCTCCGTCCTGGAGTTTTGCAGAAACCTGGCCTTTGTAAGCATATTGAGATGTCTGGAACTCTGTTCAGAGAACTGGTCCTGCAGTGCTCACTTGTGCAAGTACCCATTCCAAGGACGGTTATTATGGAACAGAAAGACAGTCAGACTCAGTTAGCTATCAGCTTTTAAGACCTTCCTCCATCTGCCAAAACGTGCACTGCAAAGTTTCACATAAAATGCTGATTAGTACCTCAGTGCAGATTCGTAGAATGATCCACTCTTTCTCGGTTTACATCCCACTCTCCTAACTACCTACTCACCTGTTCTATTGGAAAATTTTAATCATCTCTCTGACATTAGCTTGGCAATTTCAGCGGCCACTTCCCATTCCTTCAAAGTCTTTCTGCTCCATTTCATTCCTATTTCTTTTCTGCTTGTGTTAATTATTTTGCAGCCAGCATACGTGTTTGTCAATAAGGCATTACATTTTCCATGTGTCAGTTCCACAGCCCATCAGAAAACCCTGCTTTTACATTCGGAATCCATTTTCCCCTTTCCCAACTCAGCTCATTTTGCTCTGTGTCTGTCTCTACTCCTCAGTCCAAACCGATCGGAAGTTGCGAGAAACTTGGCACTTGCACAATAGTCCCCCTGCGTAACGCAGTCCTAGCTCTCCACCGAGCCTTCGGTTTGGGCCTGCAGTGGGCTGCATGTTGCCGAAAGCCCCATGACATCTTTCATACCTGAGATGCCCTCACTTTCTGAATGCTGCTTCTGGAATGTACAGGAAACAGTTTTCCCACCTCACGTCAAGGACTGAGTCATAGATTCCCAAGTGGGCTCGGTGTGGTTTAGTCGCCGAGTCATGTCTCACTCTTGAAAACCGCTCCTGACCCCACTAGCTCCATCCCCAGGGTGAAGACTTTGGCAGTACAAAAAGCCTTCCCTTAATGGTCATGCAGAGGCACGCCTAGCATAGTCCTCGGCATCCACCAAGGCTCTGTAAATGCCCACACAGTCCATGTGTTGCTTTGAAAAGCTTGAGACCCACAGGCTGCATTTTAGGGGTGGTGCAAAGGATAGGCGTGTAGCTCCTTTTTAAAAATGAATACTGTTCTCCCTCTGTCCCAGTATAACCTATTTCGGGGGATTTTCTAATGGTTGACATTTCCTTTCATGGTTAGTACCAAGGATACCTACAAGTTGTCATAATCCCAAGACTCTTCTTTTATCATGGCTTCTGAGAATTCACTAACTAGTTCCCTCTCACAGGCCAAGGAAACGCCATTTTTAAAGAACTCCCTCTGTTTCTCAGAATGAACGCCCTTCTGGTGAAGGGCACACGAAGGAAGTTTCTTTTCTTGTTTTGCTTTTGTTTCAGATTCCCCTGGGGGTTGCACACATCCTGTTCTAATTTCCCGATTCCTTGGGGAAGCACTCAGCCTGTGACGGACGGGAAGAGGAGGGGTGCAGGCCCTGAGCCCCATAGACGGGGAGGAGATGGGCTGAGGCTCCTCTGCGTCTGGGTTGCCCATTCCGTCTTCTCTCCTGCCCAAGTCCATCACTCACATGCACTGGAATCCCCTGAGTGCCACACAGACCCTTGGTAAGATTCCATTTTTACTTCCCCTGCACCATGACCTTCCTTGGCCAGCTCCTCGTCCTTTTATCTGCCTTCTACCACCTAGGGGTAGGTCCTTCATGTCCACGCTGCCAGAGAATGCTGGCAATAGAAAACGCTGGAAAATTGGAGTGGTAGGAAGGGAAAACAACAGGCTCCTGCAGGCTTTGTGATTTTAGGTCCTCAGAAACGTCTTTCACCGTTAGCCCTTTTTCTAATAATCACAACAAATGATCATTTTCCGCTAATCAGCGAGGATACAGCCTCAGGCCGACTCGGGGAGAAGGAGATAGGGGCGAGGAAGTCCCATCATTCTGACCCCCGACTGCTCACACAGAAAGAGAGACCTTTCCAGTCTGCATCTGCTTTCCTTTATTCCTACATCTTCTTGGAAATACCTTTCTTGAATTTGAAGACTCCCTTGAGACATTATTTTTCAGATGAAGAACTTCTGTGGGAGTCTTTAATTCACAATAACAAGAAGATGAAACACTGCTGGGCCACCTCTGGGCTCAGTGCCCTTGTGTTGGAAGTTGGCTCAAGACAGACACTGTGTAGCTCACTTCTTTCTCTCCATGTTTAGCTTCAGTAAATAGCTAATTCAGGCTAAACACTGCCTCCCTGGTCACTCCCTGCTTTGCCCAGGTAGCCTGTGAAAAGACAATGAAAATTGAGTTGGTGTTGCTAAGAGAGCTCTCTAACATGGAGCTGGGCAACCACTGAGCAAGTGGGACCTCAGCCTGCACATGAAGTCCGACTTTTGACCATTTCTTGTCCTACTTAAGATATCTATTGGACCCTTCCCCTAAATTAATGTGACACCCTAACTAGTTATCAAACCCTTACCCTAAAACAACTTATGATTCCTTAAAGAACAAAGATTTCCAGACTTGCATCAGAGTCTATCACTATTCTCACCTGGCAACTTTAACAAACTTTGTTAAAGACTTCTCTTTCCCAGAATACTCTTTCAGTTTTCCCTGAATCTGAATCAGTGTCTCCTGAATTACAATTCTTAAGACCCCAAATAAAGTTCTTTGTCCTTTACAGCCTCGATACTGATTATTGTTTGACAAAATGAAAATGAACTGTTAGGTTTTTTTTTGTTTACTAACTCCATTATCAGGGCAAGCTAAAGAAAAGTATGAGAGGAAATGTGAACAAAATTTCCGTCTTTATGTACAGGCAATATCTACAACTAATCATGCTTTAAGAAAATATTTCCTTGGAACAGTCACAGAGAAGGGTTTTGTTAAGAAAAGTTGAGGGCAGGGGAATTCTACATTACACCCTGCTGAATTTAAAAATGAAAGCTTCTATAAAATTCAGAGAACTTTAGCCAGTGATAATCTCACCCAGTTTCCATATGTGTAAAATGGGGATTATGAAATTAGCTGTCTCCTGGGCTTCTTGGGACTGCTTCATATAATTTTTAGAATAGCATCTAGTACATAGTAAGTATTCTATAAACGTTAACAATTATTATTATTATCAGCTAATAAAATTCCCAGTTGCTCTTATACTAGATGATCCATTAGGGAGAGGTTGCAAACTAACAGTCTATGAATAGGATGCCATCTACACGAAGAGAGTTTAAGAAATCTGTTTTCATTGCTGCATTTTAAAATTGAGAGATTTCTCACATACACAAAAGGTATTTCCAATTTTGCTTTAAAATAGGGGAACCTGTGACATCAGGCCTGCATCCTGCAAAGTAACCCTGGGCAAGAGCTGAAGGGCCCTGTCCAGGGACATGTATCACCAGTTTGCAAAATCCCGCTGTGCCCTCCTGTGGTCCGCTGAGCCATTTGCATTTTCCCTCTCCTGTCTTACAAGCCACCAAGCACTTTCCAGGAGGCTCTTCTATTTTGTTTTGCACAGACTGTAAGATGGGAGGGTAAGCAACACTATCCACATTTTATAGTTGGGGAAACTAATGAAAGGATAGGTTAAGTGAACTGAGAAATGCCGCACGGTGAGTCACTTGGGAGACCACCCTCCTCTCCAACAGCACGCTGCTTCCCAGACCCTGTGGACAAACTCTGTCCTCACATTTCCTCAGAATGTTCTTTGCTGTGATTTGTAAGCAGCAGGGTGACTTGATGTGTCCGTTTCAAATGATAAGTTAAAGAGTGACCTAAGGTGTCTGAGGAATGTCCTCTCCACTCTGCTAATAAGCAGGGCAGTCTCTAATTATTTGCATGGAGTTTGGCTCCCAAGATAATTCAGTGTCCATGTGGCTCTGTTTCACCTCTGCCTATTTCCATTACCTTGCATATTAGCTGTGTCAACTTGATGGGCCCACTGTTCCCCAGGGTGGCTATTATAAATACTGTTGCTACAGGGAAATGCTTCCAGTCTTCTGGAACCTCATTTGAACTAAGCAAGTTCTCTATAACGATCATTAATGATGTATTGCTTGCATATAAATGTTGGGTATTAATCTTTTGTTTACTTTTTCTATGCCATCAGACTTTTTAGAGTTTCTTTCTAATGTACTCTTAACTGATGACCAGAAGCAGCTTCTCCATTTGTGACTGAGTAACTTTTTAGCTGCCAATTCACAGTGGCAGGTGAAAGCTTGATCTTGGAGCCCTGGCTGATAGACTCGCTTCCCTTGGCAGACACAGTGACCTAGTGCTCATCAAGGTTGCATATTATTAGTGCCCGGGCACAAAAATCTCACCTGAGCCTTTTCATAAGTCTGTCAAGACAGTCTACTGGTTTACGAGTTTTATGAATTGAGTCCATGCCAAGAAGTTCCTGCAAGGTGACTGGAATGAGTTTAATGATCAACCCTGGAAAGAGGGACATTGTGGGTGCTGGACACATTCCATTCCTTTTTAAAAGGAAGGGTTGGACCCACACTATAGTGGGTTTGAGGGTTCATCTGGTCTGGAGTCTTTGATAAGTGCCCTTCTATCAAGGTCCAGGTCCCAAGTACTGGATTAAATCTAAGAGAATCTCTCATGATTTGAGGCAGACTCTTCTTCTGATGTTGAATCGGATGGGAAGAAATTCCTGCTGGTTGGTTTAGTTCAACCTTACACCATGAAAGTGAAAGTCACTCAGTCATATCCGACTCTTTGCAACCCCATGGACTATATAGTCCACAGAATTCTCCAGGCCAGTATACTGGAGAGGGTAGCCTTTCCTTTCTCCAGGGAATCTTCCCAACCCAGGGATTGAACCCAGGTCTCCTGCATTGCATTTGGATTCTTTACCAGCTGAGCCACAAGGGAAGCCCAAGAATACTGGAGAGGGTAGCCTATCCCTTCTCCAGCAGATCTTCCCAACCCAGGAACTGAACTGGGGTCTCCTGCATTGTAGGCGAATTCTTTACCAACTGAACTATCAGGGGCTCCCTTGTGGTTCAGCTGGTAAAGAATCTGCCTGCAATGCGGGGAGACCTGGGTTTTATCCTTGGGTTGGGAAGAACCCCTGGAGATGGGAAAGACTACCCACTCCAGTATTCTGGCCTAGAGAATTCCATGGACTGTACAGTCCATGGGGTCACAAAGAGTCAGACACAACTGAGCAACTTTTACTTACACCATGGGGTTGTACAGAAATGGATTAGCATCTGTGCAGGCAATGACAAGGTGCCTGTGTCTTCATGACACAAGGTCATGGAGACTGAGCTCAGGAATCAGACAGACCTGGATTTGAACCTCTGCTCTGCCAGGTTCAATCCCTGGGTTGGGAAGATCCCCTGGAGAAGGAAATGGCAACCCACTCCAGTATTCTTGCCTGGGAAATCCCATGGACAGAGGAGCCTGGTAGGCTACAGTTCCCCGGGGTTGCAAAGAGTCAGACACGACTGAGCGACTTCACTTTCACTTTCTTTCTGCCAACATACGACCTATGACATTGTAAGCTTTCTTTTTTGGCTTGTGTGTGCCATTAAACTCTGTATTTTTGTCCCAGTTTTATTGGGATATAATTCACATGTAACAATGTACACATTTAACATGTATTTAGGGTTTCTTAAATTCCACTTAAGCCTTGGTTTTTCTCTTTGTTTAATAAGAATACTGACTACCCACTTCGCAGGGGTTTTGTGAGAAATAAATGAAAAAATATATATATAACACAGCCCAGAGTCTGGTACAAAGCAAGTGCTGGGTATGAAGCTGTAATAATTATCTGCTCACTATTCTGTGAGTCCACACTGATTTTAGCTGTGGAGCTCCCTCCTGACCTTACTCATCCCGAAAGAGAAAGGCTGTTTACTGGGCTGTCACCATGTACCCATCCTTGCCCTACCTGTCTTTGTCATCAGAAGTTAAATGTGATAGATTCTTCTGGGTTTAATTACGAGCAGGATGAGGAAATGGCCCTGTGCCAAAACCATAAATTCACCACAAGTCTCTTGTGGTAAGGAATGCCCATTAAAACCTATTAGAGGCAGACATGCTTATGACATGTAGACTCATGTTTGAGGAAGGGGTGGAAGATCCCATGGGAGAAAGTAGGCATAGATCTGAGGCCATTAAGATGGGCATAACACGGTCTGGGGTCATGTGGAGGGTTTTTTTTTAGGTCCATGGTTTCTCTTAACACCAATAAGTGAAGTCATGCGTGGGCCAGTGTGAGCGCCACTGTCCTTCTTCAAATGTTCCTCATTTCTCACTTGAAGGATATGAAAAGCTCTGACTCTGCTCCCTGCCATCATTCTCTTCCTCCTCTAATTCCATCCTCTACACTGCTGCCAGAGTGATCTTTCTAGAACACAGTCCCACTCATGCCCCTTCTCTGCTCAGTGGTCTTTGCTGGTGTCCAAGACTCACCCAAGTAAGTCTATAGGCCAGAAGCAAAGGATAGACCTAAGCACACCATTGCCGATCACTTGAGCCTTGAATCCAGGTGGAGTTGGTGGTTGCACTAGAGTACAGTACTAGCAAGAGTCTGGAAAACGTGAGGAAGGCTTTTCATCACTCCCTGTAAGCATGCACCCAGTCATCTGGATTAGAGGAGGTTTAAAGAGTTAAAGAAAGCCATATGAGTTTCTCCCCTTGCCTGGAAATATTTATAGCTTCGTAGACGTGAAAAGCTGTTCAGTTCCTAACATTGATTCTAGAGTCTCCCTGAAGATCCACTCTAGAGGACTTAGAATTCAGCTTTGAAAGTTGATTCTTTTTCCCTTTGGAACCACGTCTTCATCTCTGCTGCCCCAGTGCCTCTAATGTGCCAGTCTTCTACTTTTCTCCAAATGTTTGCTAGTATATATGGTTGGAATTCCATGTAATTCCTAGGAGAGCCTCCATTACAAATAGCTTTTTAGTGTTCTCTGAATAATCAATTAAATCACATATAAATGGAAGTTGAGGTTGCTCATCTTCAGAAAGGCTGAGTTTTTCTTTAACAGGTAAAGTAACAAACCAGGAAGACTTGACTCGAAGGCAAGATGGGTCCCTCTGGAAGAGGCAGAAGGTCCAACTCCCCCACTGACCCTCCAGTTTTCAATCTCCTAGTTCTCACGACAGCAAACTAGAGAACTCTGCCTGCTACCTGGCATCTGGGAGACTTCCTGGAGGGCCCCAGCAGAGGTGCCGCTGGCAGCAGCTGGCCCCAGGCCCTCTGACTTTGCTTCAGACTTCGCTCCATCATTGTATGAGATGTTCCCAAGTCAATCCCCCAAAACAAGGTAAAAACATTATATCCAGCCATTTCTCAATACTGATCTCACAAGAAGTATAGACTGAGAAAGCAGTTTCTAAAAGAAATGATCTGGGTGGACCCAGATTTACCACTCTGATACAAATCAGGAAACCTTTGGGTCCCTGGTTTTAAGTAAGCCAAAGCGCTTGCTTCCTGGCATACAGAATACCTGGGGAGCCTGAACGTCCTCTGGGGAAGTCAACTATTTTAGTACCAACTTCTTGTGGAAAAGTCTTATTTATAAAATAAGTATTTTGTTTCAAACACTGAATGAAAGTGAGTACTTTAATTCCATATCATGGCAAGCATTTCATAAAGATACAGAGAATAACAATTTGTCTCCATATCCAAGAAGAAGACTTGTAAAATAGCAAAAATGTTCTGCAACTACTTACTGGGAATGGGAGAACTCAATGATTCAACAGGCAGGATTTCCATTTGCACAATGATTAGCTTGTAGATCCCATCAATTAAGAGTCTAGCAAAATGGTTTCTAAGAATATTGACCTATGTCCCAAGTCAGTTTTTCTCCTTAATACTGTACAGTTTTGTTCCTGTCACCCCTGTTTGTCGCTAGAGATATGACCTAAGAAATGCTTGTCATAAAAACTTGTACTCAGCAATGTATTTCTTATTAAGTTAGCCATATGAAAAACAAAAACGAAGTTAGTGATTTCCTATAGCCCCCAAGCTGCTGTGTTCATCCGATAGAATTATAACAGCACTTTCCTCCAAAATGTAGACTAAGACCCTTGAGTATTTCACAAGTGAACAATGGCTGAGTCATTTAATTTAAGAACACAGCTAGCTAAGCACTCATTTATTTGTGCAAAAATAAAACAAAACAAAATCAGAGGGCTTTTATCATGCTTGCACAAGATCCAGATATCTGAAGACTGTAAATCCATAAATATCCTCTGACATGATGGGCCATTACAGCTCTTAAAGACTCATTGCTGTCTCTTGGATCAAACTAGTGCTTCACACTGAAGCCTGGGAAGATTTATATGGTCATCATTCCAAATCATATCTCTATTTAAAACTCACTATCTTGGGAATGAACTTTAAACTCTTTTTGCCTGCCAGTATGAAGCATTGCGTTCCCCAGCCAAGAGAGTTCTAGAAACCTTTCAGTTCTCTAGGCTTACATCTGTACACACCTGCAACCAAAACCGCTTCCCCCTTTCTCCTCCCTGGAGGATGGAACTCAGCTTGGTAGATAAGTTGCAGGGTCTCAGACCTAACACTTAACACCAGCTTGACCTGAGTCACATAAATCACTTAATCTTTTAGAGAGATGAGTGTTGGAATGAAGGGCCAAGTGTCTTAAAAAAGGTCAGTTATCAAATTTTTGCTCATAACCAGAAGGAGAAGCAAGATAGTGCCGCCTCATTAAATGAAGCAGAAGAGAGCTTCAAGAAGTCTGCGGTAGTGAACAGCGTCATAGGGGAAAGGTTAAAGAGAATGAGGACTCAGAAGAGAATCTCGTGTTCCAGCCTCTTCCTCACTCCCCATACCCCACAGGTCATTCTGTCTTGTTGATTCCACCCCCACAGCATTTCAATTGTTGCCCCTCAACTCCACTCCCTCTGCTACAGTTTCCTTTCAAGCTGCTGTCACATCCCCCCAGGGCCACTCTTCTCGATTTTGCCCTCAGTGCAGAGAGCAATCCCTTTGTGTTATGTAGAACCAATCCTGTGGCAAAACCCGGCCTTGCTAACTCAAAGTTGCTTCTTCTACTCTCCTGAACTCTTCACTTCCTGTCACTTCCTTAAATCATCTTGGCTCATTCCTGCCCCTCTCACATCCTTGAATACCCTCTCATAACCCTGCTCTCCTTGTTAAAATCCTAAAATCTGAAAATGCATAGCTCCTGCCTCATATACCATACCTCAAAACACTGTCTTTACAGAATTCCTATTTACTTATCTGTGTACAGACTTCCCTGGTAGCTCAGATGGTAAAAGCATGTGCTTACAATGCGGGAAACCTGGGTTCGATCCCTGGGTTGGGAAGATCCACTGGAGAAGGAAATGGCAACCCACTCCAGTATTCTTGTCCGGAAAAGCCCATGGACAGAGGAGCCTGGCAGGTTACAGTCCACTGGGTCACAAAGAGTCGGGCACAACTAAGCGACTTCACTTCACTTCACTTATCTGTGTACAGCTGCCTTTTATATGGATTGTAAGCTTTCTGAAGGTAGGGATCATGCCACTTAATGTCTAGTGTAGGGCCCTAGATGTAACCGATGCTTGGTAAAGATGCTTTGAAGAAAGGAGTATATGGATAGAAGTAAGTGAATTTGGTAACTGATCTTTTAAACAGGAGAGTTGATGGAGTCAAAGAGACAGAACTAGAATTCAAGACTGTAAGCTGAAAAAGGGTAGTGAGAAAACAGGTCTGTAAAAAATTATATTACAAAAATATTATGTACATGTATGGAGTTTTTATTCATGGAGACTGTTCTCATAAACTACTAGCCTCTCTCTTCCTATTTCTCTTCTGTCTATAGCCTAGAGAAATCCCATTTGTCATTCCCCTGTTCAGCACTGAACAGGCAGCTATATATATAGTAAGGCCTTTGTTGGTGGTTGCCAGAGGAGAGGAGGATGGGGGATAGGCAAAATAGGGAAAGGGGATTAATTGGTACAGACTTCCAGTTATAAAATAAGTCACAGAGATATAACAGCATAGGGAATATAGTCAGTAATACTGTAGTAACTTTGTATGGTGGCAGACAGTAACTAGACTTATGGTGATCATTTCATAATGTATAAAAATACTGAATCACTATATGGTACCACTGAAACTGATACAATATTTTAAGTCAATTACATATCAACAGCAAACAAACAGCTAAACAACAGGGTCTTGGTCCTTAGGCTTTACACATCTCAGATTTGTTTAATTGATGGGATTGACATGCAAATATTTCTACAATCTAGTTTCAATTTTGCTTTAGCCAACATTACTGCTGATGCATTTTGACACATCAGCTATTTTTTTCGATCTTTTTCATCTTCAGTGCATTTTGGGATTAGCTCTGTCCTGTGTGTGCTTAGTCGCTCAGTTGCGTCTGACTCTTTGTGACCCCCATGGACTGTGGCCCACCAGGCTCTCTAGGTTAATTTAGTTCCCATATTTTCATTACATTTCTTATTTTCCCTGCAAATTAAAATGCATTTTACTCTGTTACCTTAAAAAGAAATGAAAGCCAGTATCTAATACCATTTACGTTCATGCTCCTGTTCTCAGTGTCAGCAGTTTCCTACAAGCACAAAATCTCTCCATTGCATCACCTTCATCTACATGTTGAGACTCTGCAGGTCCTATGGTCTCTAAGGACCGTCAAATGGCATTGGCAATAACCCTGTGATGATAAGTTGTCCCCACTTTTCCTTCTTGATAGCCAACAATTACCCTCAGACGCCATCTCCCCTTTCTCCAGCCTTTATACCCACATGTACCATGATAGCTATGCTCCCACCTTCACCACACCCAACAACTGCTGGGTAAGTTGCCGTGCAATTATCACGGTCCACTAACTGGCGTCTGGCACAGTTTCAGATTTACTCTTCCACGTTCATCGTTTTTCTCTGTCCTAAAGAAGTCCCATTCCTTGGCCAATGGCTCCATGGTGCTAAGGAGTCTTGCAACATCAGGGCGAGAGTGAGTCTGATAGAATTCTATTTGTCATCACCTGTGTGTCCTCCACCCCACTCTGCCATCCTCCAAGTCTTTTTATCTCTTATACACCTTCTGACACTTTTCTACAGCACCCCAAAGAAAGCATCATTTTCCTCTCCTTCTCTCTACACCTCTAATTCATTTCTTCTTGCCTGCAGCATTATTGTTTATAACAAGAGCTGAAAATTGTCGTGCTCATACTGTGAGCTAGGCAGTGAACTTTGCACTTTATTTGGATTATCTCATTTATTCTTCATTGTAGTTTTATGAGGAAGGTACTACTATTTTCATGTCTACTTTATAGAGTGCAGAACTGAGGCTTTTAGGTGAAGAAACATGCCTGAGGTTACAGAGCTAGAAACCTAGCAGGCGTGAGACCTTCGCACTCCACTGTATCCGTTGTGCTGGAAGGCCTTGCTCTGAGAAGCTGGGGGTGACTTGCTGACCACTGGAGCAGCAGCGCCGGATGGAGATGCTCACCTGTTGCCTCCAGTCCGCCAAGTCCCAGACAACCTTCTGGGCAGAGCGCCTAGTGATGGCTGCCACGGAAACGACCTCTTTCTGCACCTGCTCAGATGACTTCCACCTGGGAGGGGGTGCTCCCTGCAACCTTGGCTAATTCTGGTCTGATCCCTTCTTCAGCTACCCTGCCTCAGGACAAGAGGGCATTAGGCAGCAAGCAGCCACCTGTAGTCCAACGTGACCTTGGAAAACCACCACTGAAACTGACTTACAGATTTTCTAACAAGAACTCACACTTCCACACACTTTCCCTTCCTAGCCTCCTAGGAACGTACAGCTATCCACATCGCCTTCCCCTGATGCAATCCTAGCCTGCAACTTGCCTGCTGATCAAGAACTGATGAAAAACCTGAATAGGTAAAAATTGAATCCAGACACAAACGAGATTCCCTGCAAATTCTTTCCTGTCATCTTTTCCTGCCCTTGACTTAAATAAGCTATTTTCTTAAATGCATTACTTTTATTTCCCCAATGAAATCTTCAAAATCAATTTAAGTATTTGAAAGTGAATAAAACATCATGCATTACTGCCATCATGTTGATCAGTTCTGCATCTGATGTAGTGAGACAAATATCAGATTGGTTTTAGCTCCTGTTCAGCTGTTGAACTTCAAAATTTAGGGTGTTTCCTCCTTGCCTCAGTTGCCTCAACTGCCACCACCAACACTGCCACTTATCTGAAATGTTTTGAAGAACAAAGTTTACTAGATTCTGAATTTTTCAGGATTTTTTGGGGTATTATAATCCTGATTTTAAAACAACTTCCCTGATGATGTCCTCAAAAATTGTTGAAATTTATGCAGAGCTTTAGAAGCTAAAGTTTCTCTAAATATCCTATATTTTTCCACCAACCTCATCGTATCACTGGCATAGTCTTCTTTAATAGAATTCAGCACCTTAAATCATTGTTAACACCTCTGCTTTTATGTTTTCAAGCCATTTTTCTCTCACCACTTTTCATCTGTAGTACAACCACCTGGGCATCCAGTGCCACCATGAACTTCCCCTTCGTTGCAGAGTGGGAATGGGACAGATGGGTGATAAAGGAGGCGGCGGGGGACCAGGGAAGAGCCCGTCTGGGCACTTGGTGGTGGCATGATAGAACTGGCTGGCTTAGAGGAGGGGGCAGCGGGTATGACAGGAAGCAGCAGGTCTGTGGTAAGTAATGGTGGAGGGAAGACAGGGAGCTGCCCAGGAATACTTTCACGGTTTGCCTGTCTCTGGGATCCAGGGTTGGTTTCTCCTTTCCATCAGCTGAGCATCCTGAGTCTCTCCTGGTTCTCTTTCCTCCCCTAGTAAACAGTTCCCTGCCTCTTTCTCTCTCCTGTTGCAGCTGCACCAAATCTCTCTTGCTCTTTTCCCTTCTCCCAGACCTGACGTGGGGTTTCCCTGGTGGCGCAGCAGTGAAGAATCCGCCTGTCAAGGCAGGGGACCTAAGAGATGTGAGTTCAATCAATGGGTTGGGAAGATCCCCTGGAGAAGGAAATGGCAACCTACTCCAGTATTCTTGCCTGGGAAATCCTATGGATGGAGTAGCCTGGTGGGCTACAGTTCATAGGGTCGCAAAAGCATCAGATACAACTTAGCAGCTAAACAACAACAATAGATCTGGCCTTTGGCTGTGCCCGTGGTGTCCTTCTGTCCTTGCTGCTGGCTCCAGGGCCCCACGTTTGACTGCTGCCAAAAGCTACTGGCTTTGAGCACTGTAACCGTACTTCTCTTTTGTTAAGGGGGAACAGGAGGTTTGTGAGTCTCTAGCAGGCTGGAGCTTTGCTACACATGTGAACGATGTGGTTAGTGCCTTGGGTCACTTGACTGCCCTTTAGCATTGAGCGTCTATGCAGCAGAGGGCTTACCTTGTAATGAAGCCCTGGAAAGCTGATTTGGACATGTTGGTTTGTGGAGCCGTGGGACAGAGTCGAGAGTGAGCCCTGCACAAGTAGCTCCCTTGTGGATCCTGTGAGCCTTCCACGTCTGGCCTCAGCTCCAGGCATGGGCCTCATCTCTGGATTAGAAGTTACAGGAAGGAATGAACAAACGAAGGAAGGAATGAGGGAATGAGTGGGTGAAGGGTTGAATAATGCTATCTGGAAACAAAGAAGGACTGGAATGTGGAAGTCAAGGGGTAGTTCAGGCAGTGAAAAGCTCTAGTTCTGGGCTCTCTTTCCCCATACCCGGCCCTCAGGGAATCCACACTGCCAGTGGCAGCTCTCAAGCAAGGACACTGCACAGAGGTAGAGAGACATTTAAGCAGGCTGCACTGCTCCACAGCTTAAGACAAATATTCATACTTAATACTCATTCTAGGGTATGAATTTTTAGACTATAATTCTTTAAAATTTATTATCATTTTAAACTTAATTGGGTGAAAATATTTATTGGTGGGGGAGGGGATGCAATTACCCAATTATCAGAGCTAGAATGAATCCTAGAAGGGACACTAAAACTACCTTTAAGTACTGAGATGATTTTATTACAGCAACTCTTAAGACAATAATGAATGTTGTGTGTTCTTTGGTCTTTTTACACTAGAAAGGAACACACAATTTTCAAACAGAAAACAGACTTGCATTTGTGGAGAAGAAATAAGAAAGGGCTTTGTGCCAGTGAATTCTCCTCGCAAACCCGCACCACCTAAAATTTGTTTTCCTTTGAGGCTTAGGAAAAAGAGGTAGGGTGAGGAGGGAAACTCTAGTGCAGTTACAGACAATGAAATGGAGATGTGGGAACTAGCATTAAAAATATGTTGGCATTTTCCCAAACAGGGAGTGCTGACAAGTATAATCCTATTACTAAAATCACATCAGCAATGTGATAAATGAAAGAAAAAACACAATCTCCTGCAACCAGAGTGGCTACTTGTCCACAAAATCTCATTGCCTTGGATCAATCTGTCCCCCTCAAAACAGTACATAGTTGAAAACAATGTTAAGGAAGCTTTTAAAACACATCATTGAGATTACAGCACCTTTTAAAATAAACAGCACTGAATACCAACACAGGTAAAATGTCATTGTGAGATGGGGATCCGATATTCAACGGTGTGCTTTATGGCTTTCCAGTGTGTGATAAAATCTGTTCACCAGATGTACTATTTGTCTCCTGTGTAGCATACTTGAGCATCCTGTAGGCCTGAGGCCCATTTATTTCATGTAATTGCCTTTCCTGTGCACACCTTAGGGCACCCTAATTCTCCATTTTATTTCAGGCACTGTACAGGGTACCATCTGGTAGTTTAAAACTCATCCCGTTTTATTGCACTACCACTAGCTGTATTCAGCCGTACTGCAGGCTTTAGGTGGGGAAGGACTTCTTACTACCAGCTATTTATTTTTGCCTGAAATAAAGTTGCCTTGAACTATCTACATGCAGGATTCACACGTTGATCATCACTGGTCCATACGAGCTTGACAGAGGCTCGCCGGCAACCTGCAGACTGGAAGCAGTTTCCAATTGCTTCATGCACAGCTGTTAACTTACGGAATTGGGATTCTAAATTCTTCTCCTACTTCTGCACGTAATGGTATCTTTTTACTATCTCATTTGTATTATTTCAGTTCAGATGAGCACAAAAATAAATGTATTCCATCACATCTGGAAAAGTACCGCAGAGAAATCGCTTAATATACAAAGCTGCACACCTCATTACGAGGTTCGTCACTCATTTCCAACCCAGCCTTACCTCTGCCCCTCATCAACGTGTCTTTTGTCTCAGTGTTGTTTTCATTAAATTGTTAAATCATTTTCAAGGGAATTTGAAAGATCTTGAAAAGACGAGTTTGGAAATAATATACTTGACGGAAGGAAAATAAATCTCAGAACCTCGCAGCCTTTCGGCGGCAGCAGGTCCCGGATGAGCGCGCCTTCCCTAACTTGTGCACAAATTAGATAGGAAGTAACCGCGCTCTCCGGAGAATTCCTCTCCCGCCCCACTGCAGCTCCCACGCGGAGGCGCCCGCACAGCTGGGCAAGCCACCGTAACAAAGGGTCTCTGACATGCAGATGACACACCCCCAGCCGCCCGTTTCCAAAGGAGTCATTGTTCACCTGCCGGTTCCTGCCTCACCAAATCCCCCTGGCCGCCTGGGTTCTGTATCCCGCTTCTCCGTTACCTCCCCCACCTCCCGCCCCAACCTCCCGCCAATCCAGCAGCTAAGGTCTGTGGCTTCTGGAATGGTCATGAAAAGACTGCAGCAAGAGGGGGCCAGGAGGGGCGGTGGGGCGAGGTGAGGGATGACTTGACTCACCAGCCACTGCTGCCTCCTGACATGTGTTATCTCGGCGTTGCCCGGGGAGATTACCAGTCTTTGGCCAGAGACACAGAAAGCCTTCCAGGGCACAATCTGCTAGCTGGCACCAGTGACCTGTGTAAATTAACAAACCGGTCCGGCGATGCTGCTGTTCCTACAGGCACTCGGCCCTTCCTCCTGGTGTTGGGTGACAACAGCCCGACCACAGTTGGGGATGGAAGAATATTTCAGGGGGAAAGGGCTGGCTAGGGACTCCTTTGCTGCAGATTCTTTACATGTTTTGCATTCGTGGCAATGACGAATGTAGCTAAATGCACCTGGCTGTAGTTGTCTGCTGTGATCTAAAGCCTGTTTGAGTGAAAAGAATAACTCCGTCTGTTATTTATTGTTGAAAGCAGAGTTTACTTTGCTGCCTTTAACCTCAGCAGAAATCAGCAGTGCCAGTGTGAGAGCAAACTGATGAGTTCTAGGCATCAGAGCAAAGACTCGTTGGTTGGAGTCTTGTAAATCAGCAGAAGACCAGTGAGCAAATAGATTCATATTCATTTTCATGGCGTTTCCCCCTTCTTTGACTCTCAGGCAATCTTATTCTATAAAAATGTTAATACTGGTGTGAATATGAAGGGTAATTTTTTCCCCCACAGCTCTGTCAAACATATCTTCCCAATAATTAAATGTGCATCCTTGGGCTCTAAGAGCAGTCTTGTTGAACAAAGCAACCGCAAATCCAACTAACCTTTGAAGAAGGAGGATGTCAAAGTATAAGCAGATGTTTTAATTTACACAATGCTGAGATTTTTTGGATGCCAAATGTTCTTAAAATAGTTATTGTATCTCAACAGAGGAAGAAAGATACACTCAGAAATAACTTACAAACCTTTGGGTTACATCATCATTTTCTCATTCAGCAGAAGTGACATTGGAAGTATTATTAAGAAAGCTATATATTAATCAGCATCTAATGAGAAAGTAAGATAATTCTATGATTAGAATATGTAAGAGGGATAAAACCAGAGAGGGTAGCAAAATTTTAAGATGTATGCACACATGCACACAGTCTCTGTAAAGTCCATAGCTACATTAAACACAGGGTTAAAAAAACGCTCATGGTATCCCTCATGTATGCATTAAATCACTCTAAAATGATTTAGGAGATGTATGCTATTTTCTAAAAAAGAGGATACATACTCTAGCCATGAAATTATAGCATCATGTTGTCTATTTAGTTGAACTTGCATTGCTTTGGGGAAATATTAGACACGTTTTTCACAAGTGGATGTGTGCAGGAAAGATTTATACTACATACACATAAGGGAAAATGTACTGACCTTCAGAAGAGTTGTGGGAAGTCCAAATAGTTTACCCAAGAAAGCTGTGGAATTTACCTCCTGGAGACTTTTAGCAGCAGACAGGAGACCCATATGTTTGGGTTTAATATTTCAGAGTAGTTTGAAATGAATAGAACGGGCTCATGAAGAGTTTCCCGGTCTTTCTCACTCTGTCACATAACCCTACTGTTCAGCTGCCATCCACTAAGCCAGGCCTCCATACACTCCTCCTCTGAATCCATCTTCTCTCAAGTCCTAGTCATTGCTTACCAGACCCTCCTGATCTGAAAGGTTAAGCTAAGGAACTCTCATATGTTGGTGGTGGGTTGGGGAAAGGAGACGCAGTAAATTGGTTAAATCTCTATGGTGGATAATTTTTCAAAATCCACTCAAATTTAAGTGTACATCTCTCTGTCCCTACAATTACATTTCCAGGACCTTTTCTTACAGATCTAGTCACACATTTCAAAAGGTGATGAATTGGTGATGCTGCTGCTGCTGCTAAGTCACTTCAGTCATGTCCGACTCTGTGCAACCCCATAGACTACAGCCCACCAGGCTCCCCCATCCCTGGGATTCTCCAGGCAGAACACTGGAGTGGGTTGCCATTTCCTTCTCCAGTGCATGAAAGTGAAAAGTGAAAGTGAAGACGCTTAGTCATATCTGACTTTTAGTGACCCCATGGACTGCAGCCCACCAGGCTCCTCCGCCTATGGGATTTTCCAGGCAAGAGTACTGGAGTGGGGTGCCATTGCCTTCTCCAGAATTGGTGATACAAATTGGTAATTTATTGCAGCAGTGTTTATACTAGCAAATAACAGGGAATAATTTAAATATCCATCAAAAGAAGACTGATTAAATAAGTTAAGGCATATATGTGTTAAAAGAAAGAGGAAGCTCTATGTGTCCCTGTAAAAAGAATCTCAAAGATACTAATAGATGAAAAAATGAAAATATTATTGTTGAATAATTGTTTATATTTGTTCAACAATAAATATCATTGTTGAATAATTGATGTTGAATATCAATATCCTGTTGGTTTTAAGAAATAGAAAAGAGACTTTCCACAGTATAAAAAATAACTTTTGAACTATTATACCTTTTAGATTTGCATTGTATACCTATTTAACAAACCAAAATAAATGACTAAGGAAATAAGAAAAAAATATTTTTTTCCAAGCCCAAATTCCGCAAATAAAGTAAGAGATCTATTCTGTCTCATTTCTGCTCTCCCTCCATCCCTGCCAGGAAAACCCCTAGTATAAGGTGGCATCCAGTGAAGGCAGGCCTGTTTGACTCCGATTTTCTCTTCTCCTTCCAGCAGCTTGAAATTTCAGAAGAGAAGAGGAAGAAGGTGGCAGAGCCCCGTGAGAGGGCGCTGGAGAGCACGTTCTTGGTTTGCAGTTTGGTCACTGTGTAAACTTGAATTGGTAGCGCTTCATGAGGTTCACAGGAGCCTGCACTTCTGCTGGGAGCATGGGAGAAGGCAAGAGGGGCCAGTGACCAAGAGATGACCGCTTCCATAGGGGAAACACTCTCTGACTGGGCACAAGCTGAGTGTTCAGCCCAACCACTGGGGCTCCTTTTATTAAGAGCTGTGTCGATAACGCCTCGTAGAAATGTAATTCGGGAACATTAATCCTGGAAAGTCTCAGCTAGAGCTCTCTGACAATCATTTGAAAACACGATTGTGGAATGACTGGAAGGAAGAATCAAGCATTTGTACTTAACACTGTAGTTGGGTTCAGCACTTGGAATATGGGAGTTAAGGTATGGGTCTGTGAGAGATAAGAAACCCTAGAAAGGGTTCAACCTTTCTAGTCTGTTTCATTAGGAATGATGTATATATCCACCTCACTGAAGCAATAGGAGGGCTCTTTGTTATAATCTAATCAAGAGTTCACCACAGAGACTTCAAGATTTCACCTTCCAATACAGGGGGATGCAGGTTCAGTCCCTGATTGGGGAGCTAAGATCTCACGTGGCTCACAGCCAAAACAACCCCAAACATAAAACAGAAATACTGTAACAATACTGTAACAAATTCAATAAAGACTCTAAAAATAGTCCACATTAAAAAAGGATATCATTAAAAAAAGAGTTTATCACAGCAGTGAGCACAGAGACAGGATCAAGAAATCATGGCCAGTGGATTCTCTGCCAAAATTACTTGCCAGCTCAGCCACTGGGATTCTTTTCCAGATGGCTTCTTCATGGGCTCGGCAGAGACCCTTGAGTGGGGTCATGAGAGGAACCCTCTTCCAGCTGCTGATGCGAGGCTGGTAAATTAGTGATACTGCTCAACTGAATCTAAAGTCAAGACACCAGTCCACAAAAAGCCAAGATCACTGTGAAGGCAACTGTTTAACACAGTAGAAATTATATTCCTCCGCCTAAAAATATCCTACTTAGAAGAAAGGAGGGCTCCGTTCCAGGCTCCTACTCTTGAGGTTTTTATTTAAAGAATACCCTATCTTAACTTGCAGCAGAGAGGCTGAAGATTAAAAATTAGCCACTGTATAGTAGCTGAGCAGTAACAATTTTTCATAAAGGTTTTTACTGCACATTTGGGATTATAATTTCAATATTATGCAAATGTATTTTATGGATCCGTAATACAGAATGTGTACTGGCGTTAATGTACATTAGTGAGCGAGCACAGAAATGCTCCAAATGAGCCATTTTGGTGTCTGCTTTCAAAGAGTATTATGAATAATAAGTAAAATGTTCTGGTTTAGAACAAATAATATAAAATCTGAATTCCTCTTGATTTTCATCAGTGATACACCCCTATGCAGCTCCCAAGGAATTCTTCTATTGGACACAATTAAAAACTGGCTCTTAACCAATATATTTCTTTATGGCTTTTCTTCTTGGATGGGCTGTGAAAGTAAGATAAATGCATTTAATAGGGAAAAGGGTAGCTTCCCCTGTTGATCAAATCAGGTGTTAACCAGATGAGTGAGTTAGGAAGGGTGTGAGCCCTGACATGTCAAGACAGTGGCTCAGCTACTCCTGTTTCTAGAAGCTCTGAGTATTACCAAGTGAAGAAACATCTAAACAGGGCTACAAAGCTTGTGGCATATATTTTCAATTAATAAACTACACAGATTCCATGCCTTTAACACAAAATGGTTTAGACAAGATAACTGTTGTTCTAAAGATATTTAAATAACATGTAAACAATGTTCCTTAATAGTTTGTTGCAAGCCTTGTGATCCAATGTGGGGACCCAAGTTGAATGTTGTCAGATGTGTGTTTTCTTTAACTCTGTCACTGTGTCTTTGTGGGTGGTTATAGGTTAGAAAAGATGTTCAAAAACTAAATTAGAGGCTCTTCCTGAATGCACAGGCCTAAGCCAAACTGCTCTCCAGGCTTTCTGAGATAAAGCTTAAAAATGGTTCTTTCCTTTCTAATTTCTTTAATTTTTCCACATTCTAATTTTGCGTGATGGCAAAGAAACCAAGACTAAGCAACGTCGCAAGTACTGAAGGTGGTAGCTGATTATAAATAATGCCAAATTTCTATTTGCATTGATTTATTTAGGGCCGTGGGGTCTATTGATCTTTCTCCTTCCATGTGTGTTTAATACCTGCCTCGTTCTTTGGCAGTCTGCAGGAAGGCAAGGTTGCACTGTCTAATAATTACAGCCAGCGCATTCAGTCAAGTAAGAATAATGTAAAAATCTTCTCTCTCAAATGGGCATCCTTAACTTATGTCTTTTAAAATACCACAGATTCCATGACTTATCTTCAAAATGATAATAAAAATATCCATGTATTGAGTTCTTATCATAGTGTTTTATATATGCGTGCATGCGTGCTAAGTCACTTCAGTCATGTCCAACTCTTTGTGACGCACAGACTGATCTCAGTTAAGTCACGAAGTAATCTCCCAAAGTAGATTTTACAATCCCTAACGTGGAATTTTAAAAGATCAGTACAAAGTCACATAGCTGTGTAGGCCTCTCTAATTTTGCAACTCAATTTCTTGATCACTATATAGCCTTGGGTCCACTATTAATATGACTTGGCCTCATTTACCACGTAAGTTACAGCAGTGGCATTTGGTCCTTCTATCTGACACAGACAGTACAAATAATGTTAAAGTCTGATTCAATTTCAACCAGTCGTTATATCACTGTTGTGTACATTGCTGCAGTTGCTAACTGCTTTCCATTTCTCCCTGACATTTCTCTATTCTAGATAAAAAGTCTGTGGAAGGAAAGATGGATCCAGTAAGAAGGTGTAAGCAAGAATTCAATAAATGTGTGCTGAACAAATAATCCAGGTTTTTCAGCTCTCCAATCAAATTCAACAGAAAGTCACTGACTACCTGCAGATTGTAAGGTATGGTTTTTGAGTCCTAAAAATTTTTCAAAAAGAACCAAATGAAAGCCTATTAGTAGCCAGGCAGCCCTTCCAATTATTAATTTACAATCAGTTTTGAAAGGAGCTGAGTATATTGCGTCCTAATTTAAAAATGAACTATTGGCTATATGCCAGTAAGCAGATAAGGCTCCTACTTGGACAGATGAAATACGAGATGCTAAATAATAAAGGCTGAAGTACAGTGGAGCAGGCCTGAGGAAACAAGTAGCATATCCACTTGAAATACTATTCCCAGCACCGTTTGTCGAGTCTTTTCTATGCATTAGCCCTTCCCACTATGTCTTAATTTTCATGGGACCTTGTAAGGTAAATATTATTGTCTTCATTTCGCAGATGAGGAAATTGAGGCTTTGGCAAATTGTCTAGCATCCCATTGTTAATAAATGGTTGAACAAGGATTTAATTTCCAATTTGTTTGATTTCAGGCTTCCCTGGTGGCTCAGATGATAAAGAATCTGCCTGTGAGACAAGAGACCCAGGTTAGATCCCTGGAAGATCCCTTGGGGAAGGAAATTGCAACCAACTCCCGTGTTCTTACCTGGAGAATTTCATGGACAGAGAAGCCTGGAGGGCTATAGTCCATGGGGTTGCAAAGAGTCAGACATGACTGAGTGACTAGCACTTTCACTTGCTTGGTTTCAGAGAACATGAGAGAGGAACAAAGAGAGGATAATGATTTTTCAAATTGAGATTTTCTGAAATCCTGTAGCAAGACTTGCCTTTATTGTGGTCGTATCAAATTCTGTTTTGTTATTTCTGGCCTTCTTATATCACCCCTACTTAATTAAAAGCTCTATTTGGGAGTAGGAAGCACGTGCAAACCATTTGTTCCATTCTTCACAGGCCTTGTTTAGTGCCTGGGGCAAAGTAGATTTTCAAGGGAGGTATTTCTTTTATTCCTCATATGTTTACTGTTTACTCTGTGGCCAAGTCCACGAAAGAGGACAAATCGTGCCCTCCAGAAGCCTGCAGCCCAGTGAAGAAGGAGGTTAAAGAAGCAAGGCCGTCACCTGGGTGTGGATGCGCTCTGAGAGGGGAGGCAGAGACATCCATCCACCCGGAGGGCTCAGCAAAGGCTTCCCAGAGATATCGTCTGAGCCCACTCCTGGAGCATCAGTAAGAAGCAGGTGAGGAGAGCAGGGAGAGCATCGCAAGCAGAGGGAACCAGCAGGAATGAGTGAAAGGCCCTCCAAAGAGACAGAGGCACATGCATGGCCTGTCCCAAGGAGCCCAAGGTTATCTCGATCTTGCTGTGGGGTGAGGAGACTGCTCTGGGCAAGTAGGGCAGGGGCAGAAGGGGACCAGCATGAGAGGTGGTGGAGAGGCTCAGAAGGATCAAGTGTCCTATCCTTAAGTGCTTGTGCCACATCCTGACCATTCAGACAAGCATACATTTAGCAAGATGATCAGCTAGACAGCGCAGAACAGAAAGAAAGGGAATAAGGCTGGTGGCAGGAAAGAAATCCAAGGAAGGGGTCAGTGAAGCTGGAGTCAGGGAGCGAGGCGGATCTTGCCTGCTAGAGAAGAGAAGGCCATTCTGCATGTAATTTGGAAGAACACACAAATAGTTTATCGTTATTCTTAGAGCTGGCCCCTCCTCCAATCTGTTTTCTCTCTTCATTGATTTGTGGGGACCACCTGGACTAAAACACTGAAGGAATCTTCACTTTGAATGAACTTGTGTTTAGGCATCCCAGTGTGGTTCCCAGAGATTTAAACAGAGCTGCATTGAGGCAGTTTTTATCTTAACAATCTCTCTGTGGGCAGAGGTGAGAGAATCACAGGAATCAATCTAACGACCTAACTGGAATACCTCAGAAACAAAGAAATATTATTTTTGCTGATGCACATATTTTATTTTGAAAAATCATGAGGATCTCTATTAGGAAATCATTCTTCCTTGGCATTGTGTTGCTTAACAACACCAAGGTAAATACGCTAAAACTGGTGTCTTTTTCATGAAAAGCCACATAACTATAAAGCTCTTTGTTTTCATCCAACTGCTGAAAACATTTGTGTAGGCAATTTCAGTAAACATTTGGAGAATTGGAAGTGTTCTCTCCTACACATATGGTTCTTTATGAAGAGGTAATTTTTATCTATGTTCTACTCAATTGAATATTTATAAGTCTGTTTGGCCTCAAAAGTACCTGATCTCCCCCACCAAAATACAATCCCCCTGTAAAACTAAAGTGAGATTTATTCAGTTACCCTTTAAGAACTTTGTGAGATATTTTCGTTTTCTCGCTATGAATTTATTCCCAGTACAATCCTAAATTTGTCTAATTTGCTGTTATTGCAATTAGTCAATTCTCCCTGTTACCCAAATAATAGCCTTCTAAGTTTGAGGCTGTAAATCAGTCATCCATTAAAAATGCCATTTCCTTGTACTGCAAATTCGATTCATTTAGAAGAGAAAAACCATGGCATGGAATAGAATTATGCAATGTCATGGACACATTAACATTTGGATCAAAATTTTACATTGTGTCAGCCAGTAAACAGTATAAATGGTACAGATTTGCAATAAATAATTGTCTATTAATACTCTGGCATGCTGTAGCAAATTACAGCCACACTTCAGTAAACACAGCTGTAGGTAGGCACCAGGGCCAAGGGAAGCAAGTGCCACGATTGGTTTGACTGGAAACAGACCGTCGTACAGGGATGCAGGCAGCTCTTTTCCAGCAAGGGGGAGCTCAGCTGTGGATTAAATGCCTGGTTTTGTAAACGCAGGAGGAAGACCCACTGGGGCCCTTACTGCAGCTGAACAAGGGACGTTATAGAACCTATAGGAAGTGTAGATACTGAACTCAACGAGGGTTTCCTTTGTTTCCTGAAGGTGAAAGGGATGGCAGCACATTTTATTAACTGGAAAACACTTCCCTGATGCACAGGACTGACTTTGAGGGGAAATCAGCTTATGGTTGGAGCAGCCACTATTTGGGGTGTCAGTTATGGAACCACTAAGGGACCACCCCGAAGCCAGGCTCTCCCCAGAGTCTGTCTGACATGTGGCTACATTTAGTTCCTCCTTCCATCACGCCCCTCTAGAATCTTCCTCACTAGACAATTGAAGAAACTAACATCAATACCATTTTCAGTGTTTGGCTTAAGTGAAGTCGCTCAGTCATGTCTGACTCTTCTCGACCCCATGGACTGTAGCCTGCTAGGCTCCTCTGTCCATGGGATTTTCCAGGCAATAGTACTGGAGTAGACTGCCATTTCCTTCGCCAGCAGATCTTCCCGACCCAGGGATCAAACCTGGGTCTCCCACATTGTAGACAGACACTTTGCCGTCTGAGCCACCAAGGCTCTTAAAAGTGAAAGATTGTGTTCACCTATGGCTGATTCGTGTCAATGTATGGCAAAACAAATACAGTATTGTAATTAAAAAAAAATAAATAAATTAAAATTAAAAAAAAAAAAAGTGAAAGTGTCTGTTGCTCAGTGTATCTGATTCTTTGTGACCTCATGGATTCTAGCCTGTCAGACTCCTCTGTCCATGGGATTTTTCCAGCAGGAATACTGGAGTGGGTAGCCATTCCCTTCTACAAGGGATCTTCCCAACCCAGGGATTGAACCTGGGTTGCCTGCATTGCAGGCAGATTCTTTACCATCTGAGCCACAGGGAAGTCTTAAGCCTCTTAAGTCCTGTCAAAATGCAAACAAAGTGTTGGGAATGATTGCTAAATGGATATATTGACATTTGTTAATATTTTGGTCTGCAGCAGATGATCAAATACCCAAAATTAGTGTGCTGAGTAGGATGAGCTGGAACTCAGGACAGGTAACCTTTCCTATAGGAGAGGGGAGAATGAAATATTGCTCAAAAGACATCATGCAGGTACAGGGCATGGGAAGAAGCAGGGGACACACTGAAAGGATAAGGAATGAATCACAAAAGTGACTGACATTTGTACAGTTCATTTGTGAGAGCAAGTACTGCCACTATTATATCATCCCCATTTCCCAGATGGGAAAATGGAGGCCCAGAGATGTTAAGGAACCTGCTCATCATGAGTACCCAGCCAGTGTGATGATTATACTAAAGAATCAGGTGCCTCCAAAAGTTCATTTATCTTAGTTCATAATTTAACCCAAGACTCTGTAGGAATAATAGAATTTACTGATATTAAGATCACATGGTTCAATTAATTGAAATTGTGATTCTTAGGAAATGTTTATAATATTCTAGATTCAATCAAAAATTAAATTCCTTTTTAAATTTCTATTACTATCCTATTTAATATCACTCAGCTTACAAAGAAAAAAAAAAAGGTTCTCTACTTGCCTCCAAAGTTAGTATGTATTTATTCTACAAACTGTACATGTAAAATAAATAGAAAAATTAAAGCAGCCTTATATGTCATATTTTAACAGAAATGTCAATGTCTTAAAAAATTGACCATCTAGAGAAATATTATTCTTCTTGATTAAATGCTATTTCCATTAAAATTATTAAAAAATTATTGAGCACTTATTAAGTATAGGGCATTGTCCCAGATTTTAGAGGACTGCCTAATTTTGTTTTTCATGTCTACTAAAAGCTGAGCTTAATTTGGAGCTATTTCTTAAGAATGGGGAGCAGCTGTGACTGATTTATTTAAATACTTTAGAGCATTTTAAAATTGTTTTTCTAATTCAGCAGAGAATCATTAAATCCTTGTGGTTGTATACTCTCTTGAGCAGTATTAGTTTCTCTCTCATGTTTAGACAATTGCTGTGGTCTCATAGCTGTGTCTTTGCCAACAATAGCTACTTTTTCTGCACACCACTAGACTAATCCTCATAAAAGTCATTTTTATGACATCATTCTCCTACTCAAAACTTTCAGTGGTTCCTCACTTTCTTTCAGCCATTCTTGCGAGCTGGCATTCAAGGACTCTGCCATCTGGGTACTGCCTACTCTTCAGTGCATATTTCCCACTGCTTCCTTTTGCAAACCCTCTGTGGCTGGCACACCCTCTGACCCCAAGAATGCTGCACCCTCTAGCCAGCATTTCATTTCATCAGCCCAGAGTGACTCTACCATTCTCTCCAGACCCCCACCCACACACTCCCCACATCTTTGAAATTCTTTTTTTAATTATCTAAGCTCCTTTCCTCTCTAAAATCCACAATTAACATTTGCCACAGAACAATGAAAAGTTTTAGAGCTGGCAGGGATATGAGTGGGGCTTTTTTTTTTTTCCACGAGTCTCCTCTCAATCCTGATTTAGTGGAATTGCACTGGATTAAGAATGTGAAGACCTGACTCTACCATCTTCCCACAGCTGACCTTGGGCCTGCCACATGAGCTCTACGAGATTCAGTTTCCACATCTGTAAAATGGAGATATCTTACCTATCTGCTCCACAAGTTTGCTTTGAATGTCAAATGTGATCATGCATAAGAGAGTGATTCATAAATTGTAAAGAACTAAAAGACCCTTACTCCTTAGGGAAAAAAAAAAGTTATGACCAACCAGATAGCATGTTAAAAGCAGAGACATTGCTTTGCCAACAAAGGTCCATATAGTCAAGCTATGGTTTTTCCAGTAGTCATGTATGGGTGTGAGAATTGGACTATAAAGAAAGCTGAGTGCCAAAGAATTGATGCTTTTGAACTGTGGTCTTGGAGAAGACTCTTGAGAGTCCCTTGGACTGCAAGGAGATCCAACCAGTCCATCCTAAAGGAGATCAGTCCTGAATATTCATTGGAAGGACTGATGTTGAAGCTGAAATTCCAATACTTTGGCCACCTGATGCGAAGAGCTGACTCACTGGAAAAGACCCTGATGCTAGGAAAGATTGAAGGCAGGAAGAGCAGGGGACAACAGAGGATGAGTTGGTTGGGATGGCATCGCTGACTCAATGGACATGGGTTTGGGTGAATTCTGGGAGCTGGTGATGGACAGAGAGGCCTGGCGTGCTGCAGTCCATGGGGTCGTCAAGAGTCGGACACGACTGAGCGACTGAACTGAACTGAAGTGCTGTTAACCATTTCAGATGTCCTGGAACACAGCACAGCTCCTCCTGTCTGCCCCACCCTATCCATGTAGTTGGGTGGAGCCAATGAGGACTTAGCGAATACTCTTAAAAAGATGTTCCACAGTTCAAGGGTATGTCTCTCAATATTTAAGAGAATTTCACATATTGTTCATTTTATCCCCTTCAGATGGCTTTTGGGGTTGTGGAAAATTCTGCCTCCTCTTTCTGCCATTCTGGAACTGGCAAGATTTCTCAAATCAGGAGGCTCCACCTGGTGCTTAGAGGTATGACCTTAATCTTTAACTGTCTTTCTCCCATAGAAAATGGTAAACAAATCTTTGTTGGAAAAATGAATGAATATTCACTTCTTATCTTTCAGTAAGGATATGATAACTTTTGGCTATTTATATTTATACTTTCAAGTACATCTACTCATGTTATTTCAACCACATTCCTCAAATACAACTATCCTCAGTGCGAAGTGTTCCAAACATATGAACACTATCATAAGTATAGAAACCATTGACTGGTTATTTTTCACATTTCCTTGCTGGATGTGTGCTTCAGAAGGCTTAAAAAGATTATCTGTCTGATCAAGAGGCTGTTGGTCCTCAAAATGTTCTCATATTTTAGCGCTGAAACAACAGTAATGTGATTTGTGCACTGCACACCAAGGACATGAGCTAATTGTATATCTACTATGAAATAATGTCTATTATCACATGCATAACCACACATTAACTCCATTGGAAGCAATGATAATTACACAGTATGTTACATTAATGCACCTGTGTTATCATCTGATTGCCATATCATTCATTCAAGCGACCTCTGTAAATCTGTTTCCACGGCACTTCCTCATTCTGGGCCTCTTTATGGCACTTTATAGATTGTTAAGAAAACAATCAATTAATCAATTAAACTATATGGTTGAAACTATTTCTGGAAAGGAAGACCTGAAGTGTGATCTATTGCATTTTTTTGATCTGTTTTTCCTGGCTTCTCCTTTACTTGATATACACAAACAACTGTAGATAGAGCTGTGTTCCATTTCTTTTTGTGTGAGATTAGAACTGTTTTCATTTTGGATAGAGACGCAGCAAGTTTTTGATTAAAAATTCCTTTTAAACTGGTCTGGGTCACAAAGAGAATCACAGCCTAAACATGTTTAAGTTCATTCTGAAAAGTGTCAATCAGATTTTCACACAAACATGCTTAAGAGAAGCACGTTCACATTTGCAGCTGAAACCTGAGTTTTCTCCCAGTCAGTTTGCATCTATCTGGTTACACCGACCTGGAATTTTCTACTATCAGCCTAATCAGCCCATCCCCTCTTCTTACAAATTCCGCTTTCCACTGCAAAGCAGCTCTAGCCCAAGAGATGAAAAACCATCAGCATTTTCATAGTTAATGGCAGGGCTACAAAACAGAAAGTAACAGCAGGAATCTGAAGCCAGTGCTTTTATTGGACTAACTAACGATATAAATAAAATGGTCCCTGACTGAGCTTCAGAGAATCACTGTCTCTTTATCAGGCTGTAGAAAACAGATCCAGGAGGGCAATAAATACGGCACATAACAGAGTGGAATTAAATGATTAGGCCTGAATTAACACCCTGTTTCTGAGCCTCACTTAGTGTTCCATGGCCCCAATGAAACACTGCAATTCACAGACGCTCAAGGCCCATTTAATTTTTATTTCAAGCTAGTTCAGAAGAAGGGATTACCTATAACTCCCCCCCAATTCCATTGTATAACTCTTGAGGTAACAACACTGATCCTGTCTAGATAACTGTGGGGGAAAACAGAATGGGCCATAAGAATCACAGTGTCTATATAGAACCTTGCCTCTAAGAAACCACATTCGTTAAAAGGGACTAATTCCCTGTCCCTGTGAAAGTGACAAGGCTACCTCTGATGGGAAATTACTGAATTAATTAAATCAAACCTGATTATTTTCCATAGTATTAACATCATAACAATGTTAATCCATGTTTCTTTGCTTTTTGAAGTGTGACTTTAGTATGACAAAGAACCTAAGTCCTAACAACACAGTGGAATTTAGTATCACCTTGGAGTATAATACATGGTAGCCCCATTCCCCATTATGCCATACAATATAAGGTGAGTTCAACATAAACCCTGTTTGAAGGAAAATCAGTTGTACACTTTTCCATTTATATAATTCAATGACTTTAGACATTAGAGGACTTCACTATACCAGTGAAGTACCTAGAAATATGCAGCAGATGAAACTAAGGTATAAAATCCACTTTGAATACCTGTGACTTGAAATGGTGTATGTGATAGAGGTATATTTATAAGGTAAGGTACTGGAGAGTTGAAAGGTAAGGGAGCTTGCAGTATTGAGCAGTTACTAGATGCTTAGTGCTCGACTCTTCTCTCATTTAGTCCTTACAACATCCTATAAAGTAGGTATGGTAATCCCCATTTTATGAGTAAGGAAATTCAGGCTCAAGTATCTGCCCAAGTTCACAGAGAAGGTGTAACATTCAAATTCAGTTATAGCTGATTCCAAAGCTGTACCTTTCCATCAGTATTATGGTGTCCCTTGCTTAAGACTGCTAGTCTCACTAGAGATTTGACTTAGAATCTTCTAGAATAACCAGAGAGGCCAGCCATCATGCTGGGAGTCCTGAAGGGTAGAAAAAGAATCAAAGGGTTTTGGCTGTCTATGGTAAGAACAATTTTTTAACAAAGTTCCATGGGATCCAGACATTTAACCAATTGATGAACTCTCCCCTGGAAAGTCCAGCCCTGATCTCTTTGAGAGAGACAAGGTTCCTCTAAATTATTTCATCTGATTAATTACTGTCCATTTATAACTTTATTACTACTTCTCTCTCAGGTATTCCTTTGAAAAAGGTGTATAAATTCATTACACATTCCAATGTATTATCTATAGATTATAAGATAAAGTCAAGCATGTATCTGCTGATACTTTTTAAGCTGACCTGCTGTTATGCTTAGGAATGTTTCTTAATAGTAGGCTTCCCTGCTGGCTCAGATGGTAAAGAATCTGCCTGCAGTGCAGGAGACCTGTATTCCATCCCTGGTTTGGGAAGATCCCCTGGAGAAGGAAGTGGCAACCCACTCCAGTATTCTTGCCTGGAGAATTCCACGGAAAAAGGTGCCTGGTGGGCTACAGTCCATGGGGTTGCAAAGAGTCGGACACGACTGAGGGACTGTCATTCACTCCCTGGAAAGTAGTTGAACCTGATTATCCAAACTTGCTTCAGATTGTGAGTTATGGACTGAATAGAATCCAGGATTTAGCTGTTATTGTCTCCTCAAGAAGCACCATGACCCTTGACTAGAATAGAGCAGGAAGATTCTTCCACATTCTCAAGAGTATGGAGCCTGACCATACCCAAGTTTTCCCTACGAGTCAGCTCATTATAGCATATAGTTGTGTGCCTGCCAGTTCAGGAGGGATCAAACCTTCTCTTCCTTGATATTTTTGGACAAAATTACTGTAATCCTAACTCAAGTGTACGCTTGAGTATCTTCAATGAAACACACTAACACACATATGATTCTTTCACAAAGCAATTTCCATAGACTGGAGTGAGCACTGAAGATTGCACTGTGAAGCTGCAATAATGATTTTTTTGTAAAGATGATCACTAGTACTTTACTGATGATAGATTCACTTCAGCTTAAGAATGTTGAACTGTGTCTACCTGTTAAATTATGATTAAATACTTAATAGGCAGAAAAGCATCTAATTTTATGTTCTATGCAATATCCTTTATACATTATTAGTACCCAATAAAGTAATTAAAATGCTTTGACACTCAATTAATGTTACATGGTAATAATTACATCTGTTCCTTTATAAGTGATGAATTGCTTGAAATTTTGTTTCGAGAAAAGATCTTTGTGTACCAAAAAGAGTTATAAAAATGCTTTCAATTGGCCAGCAGTTCTTAAGAAGCAAAGGTCTTGATTATAACAGCTCACATCTGTGTCTCAGCTTTCGTGATAGTTCTTGGCTAAGGTTTTTAAAAATAACAAGACCCTTGATATCTTCTGGTCTAGACTTAGAATCCCAGGCTTTCCCTTGACCTTCACTTTTCTACAGTAATTAAAGTGAAGTGAAATCTGTCTCCACTGTGTCAGCAATAATAGCCAGACTATGTCTTTGAACTTGAGTCTTTGTCTGCTTGACACCACGACAGACTATGGCTTCAAATACCTTGTTTGGTTGGGCATTTGGTTGAGCAATCTGAGCATTCTCCATCTCCCCTGACCCCATTTGCTTATTTAAGTGGCTATTTGAAAACATAACTTCAGTTTTAAAAATCCATGTAAAAATGAATAAAACTTGGAACAAAGTAATGGACTACCAGTGTGTAACATAATAACAAAGAATGGTTCCTTTAAATGGTAAAATATCTCCATTTATGAGTCAATGGCTAACTATGGTAGAGACTACAGTGCCATCTTTTTAGCTGTCTGACTTTTCTGTGACTTAATTTCTTCACCTAATGTCAATATTATAACATCTTATAAGATTGTCATGGATATCAAAGGACATAAGAAATGTGAATTGTACTCTAGAAAAACATAAAATGGCAGGCAAGTACAAGGTACTTCTACAAATAGTTCTCAGTAAAAACTGACGGGGATTTTAAGTTCATATACTTACTATCTCATTTTTATTTCTCATTGATAAAACCCCTGCCCTCTGGCCTTTTTTTTTCAGATCTTATAAACTTAGACCTCCTTAAAACAATTAATCATTGATCATATGAATTTTAAATCCATGATTTCAACCTGCAAAGCTGCCTCTAGAATCATGCTTCCTGACCATCTTCATTTCTTCAAGGTCTAAACCCTTTCTTTCACTTGAGTTTGACAACATATTTTTCTTTTGACCTGGATTTTGCAGAAATAAAACTGTCCAGGAAACTATTTTGTCAGACCTTCTATTTTTCTGATTTGACACTAGAGAAGCTATCTTCTCAGGCAAATGTATAAATTCTCTGTACCTCAGGCCAAGCCTCAGCTCAAAGTTCCTCTTTATTGTATGGGACTTATTATAATTGTGATTTGAACCCATTCTGTTCACCTACAGTATTTATTTACCTGGTTATCATTTATCTCCCTTCTCTGATGTGTCTGTTCCACAAGAGAAGGGACAGTGCTTGTCTTTTTCACCACAGTCCTCTGGGCCTAGAATACTTTCTGGACCACAGTAGAGGCCCAATAAATTGTTGACTGGCCAGATGAATGGCTATAAATAGAAAAGGTCACATTTGATATCACTAAAGCATTTAGGTCTTAATATCATTTCTCTTTCCTTAAATAAAAACTTGACATTTTTTCTAATCCCTCACAATAAAAATTTCATCAGTGAAGTCTTTAACAGTATTAATTCCTTGCTTCTGTCACTGTCTTTCTCAGGGCCTGAGGCTGAACCAAACATGACTGAAGTTTTCAAAAATATTTTTTTAATATAATGCTGAAATATACTTACTAGGGAAAGACTCATAAAACTCAACTTCACCCACAGTCTGGATTATGGGTTGCCAAGTGCTGCATAAATAAATCATCAAGTCATTTTGGCATCCTGGGGGCCAGAGGAATGAATAGCTCCCTCAGTAGATTTAAAGAGATTATGATTCTGAAAGAAACAACAGCAAAGTGAGTGATTAAATGTGTCTTCTCATATTATTCTTCTAGAGTTTGGACAGGTTCCTTGAAGTGGTAATTGTCCATTTTACCAAGGGCAGAATTTTTTTTCTCTTTAATTGAAATCCCTTGTGGAGTGAAAGAATCCATTCCAATATCTACAGCAAATGCCTCCACCTACTTTGCAACTTTTGGTGCACTTGAAAGAGGGAAAACACAACCCAATAGTCAAAGAGTGGGTTACAAGGACAGCTTGTGGCTAGGTATGTGTAGCCCGGATCCAGACAAGTCAGAGCCCAAATGAAAGAATCATGGAGGACAGTGGAGAGACATCTATGTGATGCAGGGTGGGGTGGGGGCTGTTTGATGGCTAGCTTATGTATCAGCAGCCCGGGGAGGGTATCTAGACTAGAGCTCACCTATGCTTTTCTCTCTCTCTCTCTCTCTCACACACACACACACACACACACACACACACACCCCGTGACCATCTGCTTCCCTGGGCCAGTCTCCCTGGCCAATCCAATCCAGCTTGCTCAACTGCTCAATGCAATGGCCTTCGGAAATTTGCTAGAATGAAGAAAACAATAAAATGATCTGATGTATCCATTTCCTATGGATTCTGAATCCTTCCCCTGACCTCAGAAACGCAAAGGAAACCAGCTCTGAGGTTTGCAGAAAGCTCTTTTTCATAAACATAAACTGTGTAACACTCAGGGCCAGGGGGGCAAAATTGCTGCCTGTCTTTTCAGGAGAGATGATTAAGAGGGTGCCCTGCTGTAAGAAAGCACAAAGCCCAGCTCATCCAGAGGAACACCTCCAGATCTGAGGTATGGGGTACCTGTGGGACACACAGATGCAGAAACATCAAGCAGGCCCACTTGTAAACCCCTCGATCTGAATGTATGCATGTGTGCACCGCCAGACACATACACATACTCAGCAATCTCCTTCTTGACCAACATCCCTTTTTTGCTGCTTTTCTTACATGTAAAACCATGGCCCCAAATTGAAAATCATGCTGTGTATTTACTAAAACCCAGGCCAGTTCAATTGTTACCCTCAGGAAGAAATTTCTTATCTGGCCACTATCTGTATCTGTCTTAGTAAATAGCTGATAGACCCTCCTTGGGTTATTAACCAGTTAGTTTTTCCCAGAAAGGAGGTGATTAGCTTCTAACATTACTCAGGGTGTCAGGATTTGCAGGTACCAGATCCTCTCATTCTAGTTTATTTTTCACTTAATCTTCAGATTTTTCCACTCCAGCTGTCAGCCAGCTTTTTATCTGTGGTTACTGGTGGTGGTGGGTTTAGCCGGGAGGTAAGTAACAACTCAATAACCAATATAATGATGACAGAAGTGACCAATTTTGCATGAACCCGCATCTAGGCGCCAAGCTGCCAAAAGCCAGAAACAGTAAAATAGATTCCAGGCAGTTACAGGTTAAGGATCATTTGCATAAATTAGCAAATTTTGCAAATAAATTCATCCAGTGAGAAGTAAGACACGGGACACTGCATTTTAATAATTGACATTCCACATGAAATGCAATGTTCTTGAGGAGGAAATTGAGCTCCAGGTTGCTATTAGAGCCAGCGGAGCAGCGCGAGTGGAAAGAAACGCCATCCCCCTTATGTGAGTTACTGCTCCTGCATAACAACTACCCGCATTCTGATGGACTTCTTTTAATAAAAGTACTAGTGCGCGCTCACCGAGAGGAAGAATCTCGACGAATCTACTCATCAGCAGTATCGAACAGGAAATGAAAATGAAGAGTTCTTTAGGATGCGGCCAGTAACTCTTTACATTCTCTTTCAAAGTCATCTTTCATTTTCTGTTTGGTTTGGCAACCAGTCCCCACCCGCTTCCTTTCCAGTTTTATGAAACACTTAGGAGATTATTTAAAATATACAGAGTGTGGGTAAATATTTTTAATTATCCAATTTGGAAGTTGTCTCTCATCCTGTTGCTTAAATTACAAATAAAGATAAGTGGGCAGTTTTGCTGCCTCCTTCTGGCCTAGGTTGTTTAAGAACATGCCACATCACAAATACTGGTGGGAATGCCAAATGAATGCCTTTCCTAAGGTGTTAGCCAGCCAGCCAAAGTCAGGGTATCCAGAATGTCAGAAGTACAAACTGCTCACATGTGCAGTCCAAGAGCTGGAAACAAGTCCACCCTTAATAAGTGTTTCCAGGCATAATTTATAATTAACATAAAATGAATTAAATCACTCCACTGGATAGACTTTTTTTCAAGTTCATGTAGAGTAAGTGTGCCCTATCAATTAATTCTCAATGAACTGCAGCAGCCAATAAAATTTCTCCCAGAGACTGGTAATAATCCAAGATATTGATGGAAGAGGTATCATTATTAATATGGGTATGAGCCTCAAATCATGTGCAGAGAACAGAGTTCCTTCTGTGGAAAGGGAACACAATTATTGCTGGCTGCTTTGTTGTTCCTTCCAATTTGCTAAGCTTTCTGTCTGTTCTTACTTTTCACATTGATAGCCTTTTAATTTTGTCTGCACAACTAGATTTCCCTAGTGGAGCTGTTTTCACGGGCTAGCTAATCTGAAAAAGTTAATACACATGAACAAATTAAACAGATTCAAATAGAAAGGGTGGACTATATTGACCATATAATTGAGACATTTTCAATGGCTTTTTACATGTTCACAACCACAAATTTTATATATATATATATATATACATACAATATATATATATATACATACATATATATATATATCACACACACACACACATATATATACTGAATGCAACTAGGTCATCCAGCTGTGGAATTCAAACAGGCATCTTAATTGCTATTTGGGGGAAGTTTTCTTTTCTTTTTTTTTTCTGAAGTAACCAATTAACTTTGGTACTATATAGATAAAGCCCCAAAGCCCGACATGTCTTTGTTGATAATATGTAATTATAAAACAGAGGAACCTACGACCATTTGATTTGTCACTTCTGAGCTGTGTTAAATGACACTTTCCTGATTCACCTTGCTCTTCCTAAACATTAACACCTGTTAACCATAAATGTTTATGATTTTATGTGCATCTTTCTTTCACCTAGGGAATACTCCTTGCTCTCAGGTTAAATAAGTTTGATAGCTGTAGAGGACAATCTTTTGTCTGTGCCTTCCTCGGCATGCTTACGGCAATATCAAATGAAGGGATCCTGAACGAGCCTGTTGGCACGTGAGATGAGCTGCCGTGGCTCTTCCTCTAATAAAGGGTATGTTCAGACGTGGCTTATTTATAGACCAATAAAGAGAAATTTCTACTGTTCTCTTCAGCAGGCTGAGGATAAATAGCTCTTCCATGTCCAACATTTAATGTTCATAGACAAAAAAACAACTCCTCTGAATATGAAACCCCTTTCCTATGAAGGGGAGAAATCGTTGACTATGAAACAATGGAGGATTCAGATATAATCTTTCCCATTTTAAAGCTGTTTTATTGCATTTTGTTTTCCCCTAAAAGAGGCATTGTAGACTTAATTTGGTTACTGGACGAAGCATCAACTCACGTGCTCTGAGAATTTTCTCTATAACCTGAGAGCTTAGGGCTCCACAGAATGAAATTGGAATAGCACCAAATGCCCTCTGATGAGGCTCTTAGTGCTGGGTTGAGTATAGCAAACACTTTCTGTTTTCACATTCTAGAGCGAGGAACAGCATAAATTATCCCTAATTTCTGATTTTGTGATGAAGTAGCCATCTGCTCTGATAGTGCGGTGACAGTGATATAGGAGTGAACACTCTGTGCTTGGTCTACTGCACAGAAAAGGACAAGAGGACATATTTTAAAATGTCAGAATCCATCAGAAACATATTCAGGAAAGTTCACATTTATGAAAATAGATAGCATTGAAGATATATCATGATGCAAATCTAACCATGGCTACTGGGCAGCTGAATTAAATTAAGCGCAAATTTGAATGTTTCCAATTAAAAATGTGTTATTCCTTTTCCTGCTGTGTTTGCCATGTCTGTAAAAAAAGATGCTTTATTATACTTCTTGTGGGATATTGTGTCACAAAGACTGTTGGCCTGCCTATCCCTCTACTTTGACACATGTGTGTGGAATTCTTAGACTGGACATGTATGATGAGTTTGGCTATTTCAGTCAGTTATTAGTGAAAACTGTGTTCACTACAACATATGTGGTAAGGAAGATGTATCATTGGTGCGGAGACTATTGAGAAATCACAAGTGTGTGAACACAGGGTATATCAACAGACAGACTACTGAGAGGTCTGTTTCCAATGGCCCCCCTTTGGGTTTATTCATCATCCGTTCATTCACTGAATATCGAATTCTAAGATGAAAATCTAATCATGTATTGTCCTGAAATGAAGCCCCACAGTTTCTTGGCATTGACTCTGGAAGCAAATCTAGCCACTGTCCGTTTCTGCAACCGCACATCCGACTCCTCCTACCCCCTGAGGTGTCTCGAGAGCCAGGCTCAACCTTGCACATTGCCTTTGTCTCCCAGAAGAGAGCTTTCCACCAGGGGTCTTCCCGCTTCCTTTATTCCAATCGCCATCTAAATTAACAAGATTTTCTGCTTCCTTTCTAAAAGCTGTCTCAAAGGTAAACCAGGCCCTTTTCGAGGAGCCTTGCTCTCCAGTCCTTAGTCTGCTTATTGTCCTTCTTCCAGACATGCAAGAGATTATTAGCTCTTGATTGTCTTACCCACTTTGAGAGGCGTATCCTCACTGTACTGCCTCTACTGCCTTTCAACCCTGGATTCCCTTTGGAAGGGAGAGCTTTGCTTCTTCCTCACAATACTCCTAGAATTCATGCCTGGCACCAGGAAAAACCTCTTATTCAAGTGAAACCCTGCTTCCTGCCCACATGCTGTGTGTCTTTAACCTTTATCGCCCAAACAGAAAAACAGTACTTTTACCAAAAAATAATCTTCACGTCCATACAATGAGAATAACTTATAAAAAGTGAGGGAGAAGGAATTATTTTATGAAACAGTTATATGCTGCTTATATATGTCTAATCATAAGCATGGATGCTATATATACCTTTAAATATGTTTCTTTAAACAGGCACTTTAAAAAAAATAGTGATATTGAAAGAGCCTGTATTTTCACAGAATTGGATGCAGTAAGTTTGCATCACTTCCTCAGAATGCTGAAAACTCTCTGAATCAAGCAGGTGCTGTTCACTGTTCACCCATGTGCTCCCATCCCATGTGATGGGATCTGGGCAATGGGCCCTGAACAAGAGGCACTCCTGCACTGAAGCATTCAGATTCAGGAATCAGCAGGCTATGCTCTGACTCTCTTTTCTCCCACCATTATACAAAGAAAGGCATGTACTGAGGTGGCAGTCCAGAGGATACAAACAGCCTGGATCTTTGTGTCCCAGAATAGAAGGTGAAAGAGGAGAGTGAAAAAGTTGGCTTAAAGCTCAACATTCAGAAAGTGAAGATCATGGCATCCAGTCCCATCACTCTATGGCAAATAGATGGGGAAACAGTGGAAACAGTGGCAGACTTTATTTTGGGGGCTCTCAAATCACTGCAGATGGTGACTGCAGCCATGAAAGTCAAACATGCTTACTCCTTGGAAGAAAAGTTATGACCAACCTAGATAGCATATTCAAAAGCAGAGACATTACTTTGCCAACAAAGGTCCATATAGTCAAGACTATGGTTTTTTCAGTGGTCATGTATGGATGTGAGAGTTGGACTGTAAAGAAAGCTGAATGCCAAAGAATTGTGCTTTTGAACTGTGGTGTTGGAGAAGACTCTTGAGAGTCCCTTGGACTGCAAGGAGATCCAACCAGTCCATCCTAAAGGAAATGAGTCTTGAATATTCATTGGAAGGACTGATGCTGAAGCTAAATCTCCAGTACTTTGGCCACCTGATGCAAAGAACTGACACATTTGAAAAGACCCTGATGCTGGGAAAGATTGAAGGCAGAAGGAGAGGGGTACCTCAGAGGATGAGATGGTTGGATGGCATCACCGACTCAATGGACATGAGTTTGAGTAAGCTTTGGGGGGTGGTGATGGACAGGGAGGCCCGGCATGCTGCAGGGCATGAGGTTGCAGAGTTGGACATGTGTGAGCAACTGAACTGAACTGATGGAAGGCAACTCCCTTGAAGAGTTAGACAACTCACATTAGGACTTAGCATGAACAAGAACCTTTATTATGCTAAGTAACCAGGACTCCAGGGTTATATTTTCATCACATCAGAGCCCATGCTACCTTGACATAAACATTTCATTATCTCAGATGCCAACATACACAAAATATGGAAGGATATTTTAAAATTGATTGAGGTATTGATATAGGGAATCGTACCAACTAATGTCAGTTTTTATAGATTCAGTTCATCTTATCTGAATATACTGGAGACAAGGAGAACATCAATAACTAGCCTGAAAGCGTTCAATGCCGGCATATTATTTAAATTCATGTGAACTTTTATCACTGGAACTCTAGACAGGTTAAGAAGTTGGACTCACACCAAGAACACGTGCATTGCAGCAAATCATTTTGAAGACTCAATAGAAGCTTTAAATATAGGTTATGTAAAAATGAAACCTTTTATATCTAAATTTGATTTAAGCCCAGCAGTTCAAAGAAGATTTAGGGTACAATTTGTCTGATGGAACTGCTTGAGGCACAGATCTATTCAGTTTTGGAAAATACATTACATATTGAAGAGACTGCTTTCCTTTCTGTGGTGGATATATAATCCACATTTAGCCACTCATCATCAAATTCTTCATCTTTGCAAACTTGAGCTTGAATATTGTCTCTTTGTTGCCCACTATTGATTGCTTACAATTTTCCTGCCTCCCCACATCAGCCTTAAAATATTGAACCAAGACAGAAGTAGTTACAGTTTTCAGAATGTTTCTGTGCCTTCTCTGTGTGTGTGTGTGTGTGTGTTTTAAACAGAGTAAACTCCTAAAAATGTTTTTTTTAAAAATTAAGTAGTTGTTGTGTGTTGGGAAGATGGAATGAAGATGGGATGGGAAAGGAGGAGGGATTGAATCAGAAAATCTAAAGGTTTGTTATTGTAATTAAACATTAAATTTGGCTCTGAGTTTCTTAGTAGTCAAAGTAAGGGGGCAACTAAGTTTTATAGTTTTGTTTCAGTTTCGACAAACATGATATTAACAGCAAGAGTTACTGGTTGGTTATTTTTAAAATGTATATTTTAATGATCTAACTTTGAGTAGCACTGCTTGCTTCCCAGGTGGTGCTAGTGGTAAAGAACCTGCCTGCTAATGCAGGAGACATAAGAGGTGCAGTTTTGATCCCTGGGTTGGGAAGAGCCCCTGGAGAAGGGCACAGCCACCCACTCCAGTTTTCTTGCCTGGAGAATCCCCATGGACAGAGGAGCCTGGTGGACTATAATCCATAGGGTCGCAAAGAGTCAGACAGGACTGAAGCACCTTAGCACACATGCACATATCCTGCTGAACCGGAGGAGGTTGTTACAAGTTTTATCTCCATGAAACTAAATTAATTTGCCAGTTGAGTGAAATCAGCTCTGAAATTCTTTTTGAATGCTAAAATGAAGAAAATCTATTGAGAAGTAGAGAAACAAATTTAGTAGACTAGGAACTCTACCATTCACAATGATACATAAAGATATTTTTCTGGACTGTTTTTCCACCGAAGTCAAGCAATCCTTTGCATTTGTGTGAATGGTTCTTGGCAGATTCCATCAGGAGAGAGTTCTCCAGGGTCTACAATTATGTAACAATCATTGTAGTACTGGGGGAAATAGCTCACTCTGATGTTAAAGGGAATGTTTCCCTACATGGGCGATTAAATCCCAAAGTCTTTATTGACCAAGTCAGATGCTGCTGCAAGCTGTTCAAATATATTTTTCATAAAGAAAGTTGCTGCAAAGAGCCAGCACATTTCTTTGTGCTGTCTTTGTGGTTTCCACCGAGGCCATCTT
The DNA here is from genome assembly GCA_917880005.1 of Nanger dama. Lineage (NCBI taxonomy): Eukaryota > Metazoa > Chordata > Mammalia > Artiodactyla > Bovidae > Nanger > Nanger dama. The sequence goes on from CAKJTW010000010.1 coordinate 21,137,607, forward strand.
ATTTAACTTTATTGGCTGTTGTGGGCTTCCTGGTAGTATTTGCAAATCCAGGAGAAGAAGCTAAGCTACCCAGTCACCAAACCCAGAGCAGACAGTGTCTATTTCAACTCTATTATTCCCCATATATAATTAGCAGGGGTGCCCAGACCAAGAGTTGGATCACAGATGATCACTTACAAAGTTACATCTTTGCCCCATCCTAAACTACAGACCGAGCTTTACTGCTGCAGAACACTCTCAGCTCTGACTGGGCAGTGCACGCCATGGGTTCCAAAGCCCAGGAAGTCAGTCCACCTGTCTTTGAGCTTGAGTTGATGCCAGCGCCAGCTTTATTCACACCCTAGAGAGATTGTTGACAGTAAGAAGCTGACTGGATTTAGAGACCCTTTCTGAGTAAACTTGCTTTGTGAGTTTATGAAAAGTGATCCACCCAGGGATCTGCCTGGTGCCATCACTGTGTAGTCACCTTTGGCTGCTCCTCTCACTATAGCTCACCTGGAGCAGAATGTGGAAGGGAGACCATAGGGAATGTAGGTGAGTCTTAGTTCAGTTCTCTGAGAAAGAGATTCAGAAACATCAGTTTGCATGGAGAGGGCTCACTGGTGAGAGTTCTTGAGAGCCATACCCATAAAGGAGTGGGGGAGGAGGACTGGGCAGAAGGGGGAGTTGAGTGTGATGGGGTTGCAACAGGAGTCTCTGATGAGCCTACAAGGAGATCTGGAGCTGGGACGGCCATATTGAGGCAAGGATGCTGGGCTTTGTATCACTTCTGTCCGGACATTAGATGTCAGTTGTCCCTGAGGAAGACAGGTAACCTTGGGTGAGGCAAGGTTCCTTTGGTTGGGGCAGTTCCTGAGGAGAGTCTCAACCACGAGCTGGCAGCAGACAGCACTCCTGGCGACCGTGGGAAATGACATCATGGTCCAAAAGGAGGGATCCAGATGGCACACCACACCATTTACTATACCCGCCTAGCAGACCTATACTAAAGCATCCTAGTACTTTCTTATGGACAATCAGCTTCAGAAATATTAAATGGAATGATACATGTATGGAATCCAAACTTTTACAAGGATACATACAATAAAAGGCTAGTTGTTATTCTTAAATTTGTTTTACAGAAGTATAGTTGACTGACAATGTAGTGCTAATTTCTACTGAACAGCTGAGTGATTCAGTTATACATATATACACATTATTTTCATATTCTTTCCCAATATGGTTTATCATAGGGTATTGACTGTAATTCTCTATGTCATACAGTAGGTCCTTGTTGTTTATCCGTTCTCTATTAAGTGTAGTCTCTCAGTTGTGTCTGACTCTTTGCAGCGCCATGGACTGCAGCCCGCCAGATTCTTCTGTCCATAAGGATTCTCCAGGCAAGAAAACTGGAGTGGGTTGCCATGCCATTCTCCGGGGGATCTTCCCATCCCAAGGATCAAACCCAGATCTCCTGCATTGCAGGCAGATTGTTTACTGACAGCCACCAGGGAAGGGAGGTAAGTAAAATGACTCTGTGATTCCATAAGCTATCAGAGCAGTTTTTGTTTTTGTGTTTTTTTAATGGTGGTGGTGAGGAAGCAGGGGTAGATTTTATTTACGTAAGCTAGTAATAGTCTAGCCATCTAAGGCCCACCCACTAGAATTGCTCCAACTTGTAGCGGAACACTGAATTGATCATTTTTCCAACCCAACTTTCCCTTTAATGTCTCTGAGGGAGGCACACTCACAGCCTGTGGTTATCAGATTCCCAGCAACGACTTCATAGCCTGGGCTTTCTTTCAGAAGGCTACCAGACCCAAATTTCCCTTGTAAAGAAACACTGTAACGACAGAGTCCAAGGGAACCCTTGCCACTGATAGTCTAAACCTGAATGACTTCTCAAGGTCAGGTCAAGTCTTATACTTCATTTAAATAAATAGATACACATCATTAGAAATTCAGAAAATATGCATTGACAGAAATAAATAATTAAAAATTATCTCTAATCCCACTGCTAACACAGTAAAATATAGTCATCCTTTTCCCTTCCCCATATGCAAGTCTTATTTTTAAAAATTAATTTTACTGTGAAAACATACAGCTCTGGATTCAAATCTTAGTTCCACCACTTATTCATGGTGTGGCCTCCAGTAATTTACTATTGATTTGTTTGTTCATGTATAAAATGGGAATAATTATACTCACCTCATGGAATTTTGTTAGGCTTTAAAACAAGGTGATATCTAAAACCATCTACTTCCACTGCCTGGTGCAGAACAAACATTCAATAAATGTTATATCTTTTACTTCCCTACCCGAGGGGCTGAATTGGAAAAACCACATAGGAACCAACTTTAAGAACTGAGTTATGATCTGAGAAGAGCCTCCTTAAAAAAACCTCAAGCTTCATTGCTTAAATTAATTCCAAACTTTTTTACTCTATTAAGAGGCAATGCACAATTTGTTTCAGATATGTAACATGAGGCTGTGTAATTAAACATATATATCTTGAAATTAATTTTATATTCACTTTTATAATACAGTACACTTATATAGAATAACACATGGCTCTTGATTAAACAGCAGACTGCCATTCAATCAAACAGCTCAAGATAGACCATAAAACGTGGAAACGCAGCATCAGCACCAAAATATGGTTATGGGATTTTAATATTCACTTCCACACTCTTACCTAGGTAGCATAAAAATGAATGTTTCAGAGAGAAAATGTTAAAAAAATGTTAAGCACTAAGTGCATTACATTTGTGCTTAAGCACTATTGGGTCATCTGGATTTATTGTAAATAAGACAAGAGAAATTTGGAGATTTGTCTTTCAAAGTAAAGTTAATTAGGACCAATATAATTTTGGTTTAAAATTTTCAATTATGGAAATAAAAAACTTTTAAGGCTATTTGAGTTTATTATTTTCTATATTTTAAGTTTATTTTCAAAATAAAATCTACTGAACTGTGCACATACTATGATGGAAATATTTTGTAAATCTCAGCTTTACATAATCCAAATTCTTACATAGTTGAGGGAGGAGAAAAAGGATACATCAGATCCACAGATGATTCCTCAAAATCTTGTTTCACTCTTTAAAGTGATTTCCTTCCCTTCTACAAATCTTTATCTGAGCAGTAAAAAGACAGCAAAAGTAGCCATCTGAGTTTCATTTTACTCTCCTTCCCATGTTGGAAGACTTTTAAGTAGGGAAAACCTATACTCACGCTCAGCTGCTCCCTGTTCCTTACACAAAACTCATTTACCCTCAATCTGATCGGGCTCAACGAAGGCCTAGCTAACGCTTTACCATCTAAGCCACAAGGGAAGTCCCTAGCTAAAATAATACGGACTTTTCAATGTAAGCTGCTTGTTGAAGTATTCCATGTTGTGAGATAATCCCCTGGGGTGAGGAAAGGGTCCTCATATTTCTCCCTGCCTTGTGAGTAGAGAGGGACCAGTAACTTTCATTTGCATCTTTTCAAGGATGATTATGAGAGAACAGTCTTGCAAAACAGTGTCTCCCTCCCAAGCGGAGGACAGGCTTGTGTACTGTCCACTGTGATGAAGACATTGTCTCCCTCCACGGCAGGGCAGCTTTGCTGGTCTCCATTATGGAAGGTTTGGGTGTTCTAAGCTCAGGGTTCCTCAGTGGACACAAGCGCACTGCCTGTGCAGCATCCATCTGAGCCTCTCCTGTGTAACTCTGAGGTGGGGGAAGCAAGCATGGCACATCCTACTGAGCACACTGTGAGGCATCAGTTCTTCTGTCTCTGACCCAAAAGTATCGTGTCTCCTGCCAGTATACCCAAACCATGGCAGGCTTGCAACTGAGGTAAATTCCAGACTCTTCAGAGTTCTTGACATATGATGCATGAAAAAGATGCTAAGTCGTTCTCAGTTGTGTTTGACTTTTGTGACCCCATGGACTGTAGCCCGCCAGGCTCCTCTGTCTATGGAATTCTCCAGCCAAGAATACTGGAGTGGGTAGCCATTTCCTTCTCCATGAAAAAGGTGAACAAATCCTAAATGTACAGATGGGTGAGTTTTTACAAAGTGAACACATATACCACATTCACATAAATAAAAACCAAGAAATAAGGTACAAGAATCCCACAATTCGCCTCATGCTCCTGACCAGTCGCAGTCCCTCCACAGGTAACCACTATCCTAATTTCTCACACCAGATGCTAGTTCTGTCTTTCTTGAACTTTGTACAAATGGAATCATACAGTGTGTATTCTTCTGTGTGGCTTATTCTGCTCAATATTATGTCTGTGAAACTTACTCATGTTTTTGCATATAGTTTTAGGTTCTTCATCATCATTACTGAATGGTATTCCATCATGTGAATCTATCAGATTTCCTGAATTCCATATCTTCTTTTGAACTCTCACAATCTTTAATTAGTAATTATTCTGCTCAACTCACCACTTAATATCTTGCATTTTAGTTATTAAAGCATACTTATTAAAAAAATAAAGCATACTTATTTTTTCCTGTCCTAGGCTATTCACTCCTTGAAAAGCCTCAGGAGAACCTGAGCATTGCATTCATTCATTCAGTTATTCTAGAAACATTCGAGAGAGAGCTGCTGTGTCTGAAGTATGTTGGAGCCAGCATTGTCCTTATTCACATAGCAAGTGCTAGATAATATTTGGTAAGTGACTGAGTGGGGAACAGCAGAAAGCAAAGTGAAAAAAGGCCACAAGGAAATGTTAAAAGAAATTTGTCTTGACTAATATAGTTTGTATATTACATGAGGAATGAGACTGGTGTTTAACAAAAATCCAAGGACTTGCACAGCAAAGTGCCTAGTAATATTTTCACATGATTATCCTATGGGCATCTTAACAAAGAAAACTTGTGAGTTACACATCCCCAGATTTGTTCATTCACAGATCTTTCCCATCTCATAAAAATGTACCACAATCCATTCAGTTGCTCAAACCAAATATGTTGGCATCATTTTCTGTCTTATTCCCCAAATCCAGCAAAATTGATCAGTCCTGTGGACTCCAACTCTAACACACATTCCAAATCTGGACTTGCGTCTATCTCTACTAATGTTTAGTACTGAATCATTTCTCTGCTTCTCATTTGCCCAAGCCACATAGATACCACATCTTCTGGAAACATAAATCAGGTCATATTACACCCTTGCTTAAAACCCTCTGATAGTATCTCATTGCCTTTAGAATGAAATATAAACTCTTTACTTCAGTTGTTAAAGCATATTTTTTTTTAATACTTTATTCTACTTTACAATACTGTATTGGTTTTGCCATACATTGACATGAATCAGCCACAGATGTACACGATCTCCCAATGCCGAAGCCCCCTCCCACCTCCCACCCCACACCATCTCCCCGGATCATTCCGTACACCAGCCCCAAGCATCCTGTATCCTGTATTGAACATAGATTGGCGCTTCGTTTCTTACATGATAGTATACATGTTTCTTTGCCATTCTCCCAAATCATCCCACCCTCAAAGCATATTCTTAACTGCGACTTTATCTTGTCCTCATCTGTTCAGTTCCAGCCACCTGGCCTTTTATTCCTAGCTTGTTTTGCCTTATGAACTTGGCTGAGGTGAGTTTAAAGGGACTAGGTAAAATAAGCACATTGATGATTAGGATCTTTCTAAAGAGTGAGACCATATTGGACTCAGGAATGAAATCAAGTTCCTCAGCTTTCATTAGTTTCTTTTCCTTCTACTGTAGGCTCCAAGAGTGCATGCACAATGAGCATGAGAACAAAGTCCAAATTTAAAGGTGCCTTAGAACATACTAGAGTATACTAGAAATTAAATAGCTGGTTTTCCCCAGAACCTTCCTTGTCATGTTTGAATCAGTCATTGAGCTGCATTCACAGGTATTATTCATAGCATGTCTAGTACCATGATGACCTTTCAGATCTTATTAGCTTAGTTAAGGTTGGTAGAATCACAATTACATTGATTTCTAAAGGGCCGTGTATTTGAGAGCATGCTTAGATGATGTTTACCAAATGGAGCTGATGGAGTAAACATAGCTAAAGAGTTAAGAATGCTTCAGAGTCAGCCAGATGGACAAAGGCAAATCTTATTTAAGAAGAATTGCATTTATGATACCCGTAAAACTGAATTGTATCTTGGAAACTCTCTTTTGTATCCAATCAGTGTATGGATGGGGTTAGAGTAGGTATAACATCTAATCTTTCAAAATCACTGCTTGACCATGGAGGATATTGCCTATTTTGTTCCTAGCACAGAAACCTGAGAAATTCCAGTGTGTGACTGTAGTGTAGCCTCTGCTTAACTCTTGATGGATATTCAATAAGTATTAAATGATGTCACTTGGATAGAAGTCTCTGACAGTGTGGGAGGACAACCCATTAATGTTCATTATTACAGGATTTTCATCTGAACACGTGTCATCTTGACTTGGCCAATATATTTTACTTGGTTGGGCGTTTGAATTGGTGTTGGCACGTGTGATACACTCTTAGATCTGCGCAGCTTCTGATTTACACATGGCCAGACAACCTCTCTACAGGAAGCTGACAGACCCATGGCTAAGGGTCCAGGTGTTGGAGACAAATATACCTGGGTTTGAATCTTGGCTCCGTTCCATCCTGGTCTCAGGGCTTTAGGGAAAGCATTAAACTTGGCTGCATTTCAGATTATCTATAACCTGAGAATTAGTGATAAGGTCCACTTTGTGGAAGCCGTGTGAGGATTCTATGAAGGGAAGTCATATAGAGAGGTGAAAGGGTTATTGTTGTTGCAAGCACTGCCTCTCCCCACTCCACTGGGTACCCTGACTGACGCAGAGTTTCCTGTTCCTTGAGCATTGCCAACCCCCTGAGCCTCCACTACTAGCATCAACCCTTGGGGACCTGCCTGGCATCCGTGCTGGCCCACTGGGCACGTCTGAGGTCACGTCCCAGTTAGCCTCACCTCAGCCGTGTCTCTGTGGACAGCTGGCCCTTCCCAGCCTTTCTCCTGCTTCCTTCCTCCCATCTCCCCCTCCTCCTGAGTCAGTGGTGGGGTGCCAAAAAAGGATGTGCAGGCCAGAGACAGTTTTGGGTGAAGCAACATCTCAGCTGGACAATAGCAACTGTAGTGGTTCTGATCTGTTGCTTGTCTGTGTCTCTACACCTCCTCACGGCAGCCTCTGGTTTCATCTCCTTTCCCTGCACCTTCTCCCATCAATCGCAGAGGCCCAGCGCCGCAGCCCAGATGAACAAGGCTCTCAGTCAGAAATATTGTTAACCGGTGGGACTGAGCAGTCTTGGCAGAGGTAGCTCTGCAGAATGTAGAGAGCCCTGCAGGCCAACAGTCAGTCCTGCACTTGTTGGACTCTGGGGAGAATCCCAGAGCGGCCCCCAGGAAAGGACAGAGCATGTAAGTGGCAGGCAGGCAGTCTTCTGACAACGGCCCACTCAGGGGGCTTTGGCAGTGCGTGTTTACACAGAAATACTTTAGCTGTTAGGCTGTGCCTGTGTGTACCAGCTAAACATCAGGCCCGATCCTAGCCATCTTCATTTTCAAAACAAGTTACCCTTTACTTTTTCTTCTTTCCCCTTTTCTCCCTTTCCCTTCTTGTCCCTTGTCCAATTTTTCTTCTGATAAATGTCAAATAATGTACACCGAGGGGGCAAAATATCCACTTCCTCCTGCAACGAAGCCAAGTGGAACCTGGGCTCTGGAGATTGGAGGCAAGTCTGTGTTCATTTCCTAGGGTGGCTGTAACAAAGTACTGCCACGCCGAGACTTAAAACAATAGAAACGATTGTCTCCCAGCTCTGGAGGCTGGAAGTATGAAATCAAAGTACTGGCAGGGCCACATGCCCTCTGAAACTGTGGAGAAAGAGACCGCTCCTTGCCTCTTCCAGCTGCTGCTAGTCTCAGACATTCCTTGGCTCATGGCAATGTAATCTCTCCTCCATCTTCACATCGTGTTTTCCCTGTGCCTTTTCACTTATCTTCTCTCTGTTTCTGTCTGTGTCCAAATTTCTTTATGTCATAGGGACACCAGTCTTACTATGTTAGGGCACACCCTCATGACCTCATCTTACGTCGCTTAGATCTGCAAACACCCTATTTCCGGAATAGGGTGACCTTTCTCACACCGAGTTTAGCACTTCAACATCTTTTTTGAGGGCATATGATTCAACCCATAGGAGGTAGTCCCCACTAGGTAGTTCACTGGTAAAAATTCATGAGAGTCTCTGTCCTTGTGCAAACGGCTTGATTTAAAAACTAAGAGCCTTAACTCTCCTCTCAAACACAGATCACGCCGGACTAAGGACATTTGCTTAATTTCTGAGAGCAGTGATGCTCACTGAGCTTCAATGCTAGAAGGCACTTCAGAGATCTATGAGCAACCTACCCACTTTACAGATAAGAAAACTGAGAACCAGACACAGGATTTACCTGAAATCTCATTGCTTATAAGAGTCACAGCCCCAAAGCAGAACACGTGTCTCTCTGTTCTCCTTTCCCTATTCCTGTGAGTAATAGGAAGTAAGGTGTTGACTTAACAAACATGATTGCATTTACTTTACTCAGAAGCCTGCTTTAATCTTCACCTTAACTAGTTTGTGTGGACATAGCATCTGAGATAATTCCTGAGGAAATATTTCTCAGAGACATCAGTGCATCCAATGAGTCTCTAAGAGCAATAATGAGAACCAGTGGGTAAGGCATTCTAACAATCCCCAAATGTGTTTTTAACACTGTTATTGTTGTTTTAGCATTGAATACACTTAACCAGGAAATCCAGACTTCTTTCTGAAGCATTCCAACTGTTGTGTTTATACCCAGTTGCCACACAACATTTGCTCCTACTGTGTTTTAGTTGGCAAGGGCTGGAGGAAGGGTTTTAGGAGCCAAGTAGCCTTAGATAGGGAATCTTTCCAATCCCCAGGGATCTGGCATAGCCCCAGAATCAATAGTCACAGGGACAGTTGCCAGGACTCAGCTCATCCAGGGTCTTAGCTAACCTTGGGCTAGCCCCTATTTAGTAGCTAAATCTGAATAGGAAGAACCAGCTGAAAAATAGAGCCCTGCAAATGTTATAGACAAATAAGTAAAAGCTGCATTTTTTCCCCCATCAGGGAAAAAAAGGGAATACTGCAGAGGATGTATTACATTTTCACTTCCTCCCTCCAAAATCTCAACTACAGCCATGTTGCCAATCTCCTGAATTAAAAATGGATAAACATGGTAATGTTTTACTATCATTACATATTTTCCAGACACAGAGTATTTCCTACTTTCATTACACAATTTGGAGACTGTGAAATGAAAATATACATGATTTAAATGGCAGTATATAAATCTGACATCTTTCTCCATTAGACATAGCATTTATTTATTTAACACACTTTGACTGAGCACCTACTATTATATACCAGCACTGTGCTCTGCCCTGAGATTCTTAGAGAAATGAATCTGGACCCCAGAAGTGCTTCAGAATTGTTTAGGAAGATGTCATCCGCCAACTATAGTTCATTGTGTCAGTTACTATAATGAAGTATACAGACAGTGAGGTATATGGACAATGCTGTAGGAGTATGCATGAATGATACATTCTGCCTTAGAAGAAGGAGATGATGGGAGATATGTGCCCAGAAAAAGTCTGGTCTAACTGGTGCTTTTGAGAGACGACCACACCAGCAGTGCAGAGTTAGGCAGGCAGCACATGGTATGAGCTTACTCTAGACCCCAGCCTTCTGCGTGAATATTTTAAAATTCCTGCAGCTGTGTCCTTCTCAGAAGGTAGACAGGTATGGGAGGTTCTTGGCAACCATTCTAATGTACCCTGCCATGGAGAGGGCAGAGCTCTGTGGGACAAGCTTCAGCTCTCTGCAGATACACCTGGGCAGGCTGAGCTGCAGCCTTTCTGAAGATGTAACACCCTGTCTAGGGGAAAGGTGTATTTTTCATTTGTTCACTTTTCTGACTGAGGACCAGATTATAGCCTCCAACTGAGGACGTCCCAGAAACTGTATTGTCCTAGAGGAGGTAGAGGTATGGTGTGGGTAGCACAGAGGTGAGAAGAAAAAGAAGGGGGCAGGAAGGAGAGTGGGACCAGAGAAGGGGAGACCGCAGGAGGGGAAGCCCTCCAGCTTCATTTGGATATGATTCTACCAGACTCCAAATGGAAAATAGAACTGAACACCCATGATTAAGAAATGCAATACGTGCTAAGAAAGTCGAAAGTAATTTACACCAGGCATTAAAGTGTTTTGCATGAGAGTATAGTATGATGTAGACAACCCAAGAATTATGTCTTTCATTAAAAGGTTTGCAACTCAGTGTGCCGTGATATAACTCTAGCAGTTTTTCTGTCTTGGTGACGGTTTTTTATTTTAAACAGAGCCTTAGAAACCAAGGAATGCAAATGCATTGGGAACACTCAGCCCCAGGGTTTAAACTTATTGTCACATCTTCCGTTCAGCACTTCACCTGCTTGTGCCAAGGTGAAAGGTGAGCAGTTATACCTCCATTGCCCCTCAACCCCATGTCTCCTGAATCCAGCTATAAGGAAAACTGTCATTTATTTCTTCATTTTTCAAAGTTAGCACTCGCTAGTTCAAAGTCCATTAGAGATTATGCATCAAAAATGATCTACATTAAGGCTGGGATTAAAGGAGAATCAGTTACATGAAAGAAAGGTGTTTTTGCCACAAATCTTGGGTGTGCATGTCAAGAAGCATATTCATTGCCTAATTTGAAAAGAAACCATGACAACTCCCAGAGATATATACCTGCATCTGGCCAGTCTTTCCATAAAGAGATGTTCTGTTTGAAGTTTGCCTGTGAAGTTAGAGGAAAACCTCTCTCCCTGGCGAGCACGTGTAGCTTATTCAAGTAGATAAATAAATGAACAAATAATAGATGTAATTCTGATTTTAGGTACTAAAGATGAGTACTATCAAAAGTTGATTCATACTGAACATGTTTAGACCAGGCAAAAAAACTGGGTTTATGAATAAGGCTGACAGAGTTCAGTTGGCTCTAAGGAGAGATTGGATGAACTTTCAAAATGCCTTCCAACCCAATGATTGAATAAATTTATCAACTATTATCTAACTATATTCGTAATCTTCTGGGTGAGTTTGGAGCAACCATTTGCTGATTTGATAAAAACCTTGATGATGCTAGATGTGAATCAAGGGACCTACAATGGTCTGGGCACCAAATCAAGTGTTTTTCATGAATTGTTCCATTTACTCCTCAAATCAGCCCCTCGATTCAGATATTAGAAGTTTCGACTATGTATCATCATCTGTAACATAATTTATCACATACCTTAGGCTATTTTTAAACTAGGCAACTGAGGTCCCAGATATGATGCAATATTGAATTTGAAAGCACCAGGATTATGTTCTGTGCAATGTCTAGAACACTATGAGCCCACACACAGAAAACCACAAAAATTAATAATGCCTGTGGTGTTGCGGCATCAGTTTTGCAACATATAGAGAGAACATACCATGCAAATCAAATGTGTGTCTGGATGTGAATTTACCAAGGTGCGGGTACTCTGTAGCAATTCTGGCTGCAGAGGCAAAGTGCCTTCTGGTCTCTGGGATGTGCCTAATTTCACCCTGGCTCCTGCCAAGTCTGGCATTAGCCACGGGTTTGATAAATGTGTGTGGAACTAAACTAAGGCACTCTAACTACTCTTCAGGCCCCTCTTAAAGTGCCCTGAGTCCTCTTGTTTCCAAATGTTATGGTGGAAAGGTCAGAGGGCCAAGACCTTTCCATGTGTTTCTGGCATCCTTTCTGATCAAGGCTTGATAAGCAAGGGTGTTATCTGAGGCCTCCAAAGCAGATGCTCAGAATCCATTTCTACTTTTAACTCAAAGTCAGATTTTGCTAAAGGACTTTTGGGGTCTGGCCAGGGGCTCTGTGATCTGTAGGCTTTGAGTAGAAGCACTCTTCTGTAACTTGGGGAGGGTGCAGAATATTTCAGTGGGGGAAAACATACCTCTGTCTCATATTTTTGCACCCAGCTTAGCCATTTTATCACTTCCATCTGGCTTTGCTCTTTTATAGCAAAAACATCAAAGTGGACTTGGCAAGGATCATCCCCCAAATGTGCTTTCATTGTCTATGTTAGTGAATCTCAGTCCAGTCAATAAAGAAGAGCATTTTGCTGTGGTTAATGTCACTTGCTTCATGGAAAGAACTAACTTCACAACTGTTCCTAACCTTGACTAAATCTAATGGTTTTATAATTAAGAGAAAGGGAACATTTGTTGAGCCCCTTCACTTGAGCTAGGTGTTGTATTTAATACCACCCTGATTCTGATTATCTAGCTTACTGGTGAGGAAACTGAGGCTCAGAAAGATTGGACAATTTTCTTACAATCATGGAGTAAAAGGGAGTTTGTGGCTGAGTTAGGATTTCCACTCAGGTCCATTTTGAGAAATGATCCCAACTTTTTCCGCTAGACTAGGATCTTTGTTAGATCAACAGAGAAACAGAAATACTAAATCCTAACTCTGCCTCTGCGTCGTGACATGGTGTGAGTTACTCGAGGCTGTTAGTTCTAAGGAGGACACGTGAAGTGCTGCTCAGGGCCAACACCCACCTCGGTGCCTACAGACACTAGAGGATGGCTGCGGCATGCTCCAGGCTTCAGTAAAGACGGGTGGCCACCTCAGCATCCCTGAAGAGCCGGGGGTGACTGTGGCCTAAGTGCTTCCCAACCAACAGTGTTGGGGGAAGGGAGCCTTCAAGTTTCTCGACAGACACAGCTTTGTCGATCCAACTGAGAGGGTATGAGGGTGCCGGTGAGCATTTGACAGCAGAGGCACCAGTGTGCAGCCACACTTTGCAAATCAAGGAATTCCTATTTTGTCAATGAGTTCTTCCTTAAATGCCTAAAAATTATACAAAAGTGTAAGTCAGAAGCAGCAGGCTGACTGTGATTTTATGGTTATCCACTGCACACAATGGGGGCTTTCCTGGTGGCTCAATGGTAAAGACTCTGCCTGCCTGGAGAGGGAAATGGCAACCTGCGCCAGTATCCTTGCCTGGGAAATCACATGGATGGAGAAGCCTGGTGGGCTACACATGGGGTCACAAAGGGTAGGACATGGGGTCACAAAGGGTAGGACATGACTTAGCAACTAAATGATAACAACTGCACACAGTACCATCTTTAAATGAAGAGAAGTATCTATATCATTCAAATGATCTCACACATGTTTGTAAACAACTTACTCTCTTGCTTTTGGAACCAAGTTAATGGGAGAAATGAACAGAATCAGTATGTTTTTCCATCCCACTGCACACACATTTTTAATCAGCTTCGGTGAGGAGGTGAGTGTCTACTTCTCAGATTGATTAAAAATACTATACAGTTAAAAATCTATAACTGAGTTACTTAGCACTTGATTGACAGAAGGGTGCTTAGGTGTCACTTTTATTAATTATTTCCCATGGAGAACCCATAAGATGGGGCAGGAGCCTTGAGTTTATTTTCAGACATGAAGAAGCTACAGCTCAGAGAGGTCAGCCATCTGCTTCAGAGTACACAGCAGGTGATGAATTCTAACACATGTTCTGAGTTTCCAGCCAGAGCCGCTTTGCTTACATAACCAGTGAAATGTCAGTAGATAGAGACGTAAAAATGACAAGGCAGCAGTACAAAGGTTTCTGAGATGTCGTGCCTATTCTCAGATGAATTCTCGAAATCAAAGTTTGGAACAAAACATAAAATCTGACAAATCTATGCTATACGCACTCCTTGATTTGCACTTATTTTCATTGGAAGGACTGATGCTGAAGCTCCAATACTTTAGCCACCTGATGCAAAGGGCTGACTCATTAGAAAAGACCCTTATGCTGGGAAAGATTGAAGGCAGGAGGAGTAAGGGCCGACAGAGAATGAGACAGTTGGATGGCATCACTGACTCGATGGACATGAGTTTGAGCAAACTCTGGGAGTTGGGGATGGACAGGGAGGCCTGGGGTGCTGCAGTCCACGGGGTCGCAAAGAGTCACAAATGACTGAGGGACTGACGTGAACTGAATAGCATCTTGATGAAGGCTTTTGCCTGTGAAAAATATTTCAACTTGGTAGGTACGGAGAGTCTTCTTTTCTTTCAGTGTGAACACTTACTAAACATCTTCCTATATGGCCTCTGCTTAATTTTTGCTTGGAGCCTGTAAGAAATGAAACAGAATTCGGGAGATTAGGTGATTTGGCTAAAGCCCTCGAGTCAGTAAGTGGTAGAAGCAGCACTGGGGACTCAGCACATGCTCTTGCCAAAACCCTTCCCAGAGCCTGCTCAGGTAGGCTTTCTAGAAGGGCTCCTTACTCACATGAATTAGCTAGGACAATGGAGACCCTGAAGAAGACCCAAGCCAGACACTCATAGGACCTCTAACAGGACCAAGGTTGACCCACAATAAAGTGGTGAAGTGTGTTTTAGGTGGGTTCACTGATGGTGTGACCTTCTCCAACTCCAGGGTCATTCATAACTATCACCAGCAGCCCTGGAATCTCATTCCTGCCTTGTTAGATTTTTGATCCAGATAGTTTCTAACTTTCTCCATCATCAAAGTCTTCCCCTTGAAAAATATGTATAGATTCCAATAGATAAGTAACTAGTTAACTGGATTATCCTAGACTGTTTTTGACACTGACCCTGTAGAGACATTCTTACTCATAGGCGTGACTTCTAGAGTGGACATTTCAGACACATCAGCAGATGAGTGGAGAAATCTTACAGAAGGATTAAGGATCTAATAGTAACCCTACAACCAGTCACCATCCTGGATCAGATGTGGCTGGACCGACCACCAGCTACAAGTGTGTGGGTGTCATCCCCTGTCTCAGACTCAGCAAGTGCTGTATCAGGGAACAGTCTGGATAATCCACTTTTGGTTATACATAATGGAACCTGACAATCTAGCCTAAGGAAAAACTTTATGTTCCAAGTATATGGCAGCAAAAACTCAAGGAGCACCAAGGAAAAGGTGAACAATCAGGTATCAGAAAGGAGAACAGAGGCCACTCTGGGGCACGAGTAGGATTTCAGAACCTTCCTTTTGCTGTTAATGTGACTTGGTTCCCAATACCTAGACTGACTCTTAGCCCAAAGTTTTGAAGAAAGGAGCAGGACTGATCCAGTCAGAGTCAGGCAATCACTTTGATCTACTCTGCTCTAGCCTATGGTCCAAACACAGTGAGGGGGAGGGGAAGAGAGTTTTCAGAGAAAGATGTCTTTTAGGAGGCATATAGTAACCACCCCTGAGTCAACTGTCTTCATTTAACAGAGGTAGAAGCAGGGACCCAGAAAGGTGAAGTGGCCACCCCAAGGCCAAGTAGTGGAAGAGCAGGGCTAAAATAGAGCCCCCAACCCCTGGCTCCTGGGACAGGGCTCTTTGATCTAGCCTTCTGCTTTTGTTCCTTGCATATTTTATGGCCTCAATCTATCCCCCATCCCCACGTGCCCTTCCCACTGCAGACACAGCAGTCTTCCAAAAGCCCAAATCTGATCATGACATTGCTCTGCTAAGTAGCCATCTATCACCTTTAGTCCAAACTCCTCAGCACTGCTGGCAAAGCCCTTTTAATCCCACCTCACAGAGTATACAAGTGGCTACCATAAGAAAAAAGACTGGCAACAGAAATTAATTTTCTCACTATGCTGAACATAGGGACATCCAAGATCAAGGTGATGGCAAGGCTGGTTCTATTCAGAGGCATCTCCTCTTGGCTTATAGGCAGTTGCCATCTCACTGTGTGCTCCATGACCTCTCCTCTGTGTACTCATGGAGAGAGACCGCTGGTTTTCCTCCCCTTCTTATAAGGATACCAGCCCTTGTGGATGAAAGCCTCATCTTTATGACGTCATTTAACTTTACCCACGTAAAAGCCTTTTCTCCAAATTCAACCACATTGACGGCTGGGGTATCAGCACATGAATTTGGGGAGCACAACTCAGTTCATAACGTGGAGCTTTCCCCAGTCCTCAGCATGATCTCTCTCTCCTCCATCCCCCTTACATTCAGCCGCTGGACCTACCTCAGCCCAACCTCATAAGCCGTGCTCTTTTAGATCCCCTCGCCTTGGAGTGTACCCTTTATTTTCTGCTAGCACTTCAAGTCCCACTTCAATGGCTGGTACACCATGAAGCTTGGGGGATGGAAACCATTCGAGCTGGATGCTCCCCCACCCCACTGAGTGCAACTTCAGCACTGTCACATCTGTGTGTCATCAGGCGTGGCCACGTGTGTATATCATTGCTATGACACATTCTATTTGAATAAACTTGTGTATGTGTTGGTCTTTTAAGTAGGCTACGGATTACTAGAGGGTGGGAACTATCTTACTGCTTTTAATCTTGTCCCCCTATTGTCTACCCAGCATTTAGCACATGGTAGAAACTCACTAAGTGCTGGTTGAATAAACAGGAAGCACAATTATAGAAAGGAAAGAGTACCTACCATATTCTTTGCCTTCATTTCATCACCATCTCTTTCAGGAAAAACTTCCCTGAATGATGGAGTGATATTTGTGCAACAAATTGTGCAAAAATTGAAGGAAAATGCAGAGAGTAAAAATTTGAACATTTTTTCCAAGGTGATAAGGAAAGCAGAACTTTGCTTGTTCACTAAAGACAATGAAGAGACCCACCTCAGATTATGAGATTTTGCACAAAGGGTCCCTGATGCACAAACAAGGGATGAATTTATCATACTCTTTCATGTTCCTCTCTAATACTGCTACGAGGCTATGCAGAAACTGCAGTGGGAGACCCCATGAAACATACCGATAGGCAGATGAGAAACAAACATGATAAAATACAAGAGCACCACACCATAAGACTCACTTTTTCATCCACTTTGACAAGGGTAATGTAGTTTTAATTGCTAATGATAATATGTATTGCCTCCTAGTAAATGTCCTGTGTTGTATTTTGTAAACCTTTCATCTTAGAATAGCACAGTCCTCCCAAATTTGTTCATTAAACCTTTGCTAGAAACTGAGAGGTTATTGACTATCACGGGAAAATGAACAAGTTCATTATGAACTGGCAAAGAGGCATTAATAACCATCTCCTGTAGCAATTGTATACTATGGAAATTAGAGAGCAAGATCCTTTAATATATTTTTATTTAAAAATTTATATTTTTATATATTTTATTTAATGGCATTATAATTTAAAAAAATATTTTATTTAATTCACTCTATCATTTCAAAACTAATAAATTGAAGAAAGCCCACATTCAAATATGTCTCAAAACGACTGAATAATTGATTAAAACCTAGTTTCATTTTCAAAGTTGAAGAAGTGGTATATAAATGTGTTTGCCAGATAAGGTAGCAAAGACAGACAATTGTTTTATTTTGTTTGTATTTATAACTTGTACAACTCAATATTCCTGTTGATGTGTCTCTGTAACAAGTCACACACAATCATCAATAAGAATTCAAAGAGTGCTGCTAAGGTGTGAAATTATACAATCATTCTACTGCAAAGAAAAAGCCTTAGAGGTGAACTATATATTGAATTTTTCAAAGGAAAATTATGTGTCTGTGAATGTGTCATTTGATGAAATGATTGTCATGGGAAATTAAATCTCACTCTGAAAGAAATGAGTAAGAATGAGAAAATCTTCATAAATTCTCTCTGTATAAAGGAATTGTACTTTTTTACAAAAGAATTTTTTTCTCTAAGTTTCTAATCATATTAATAGTGTATGATACATACACTATTCACATATGGGATCTTCACATATGGGATGATATAAACACGTACTTTTATCTACACTACATTCTTTGGACCTAATTCATACTCATGTCAGTGGGGAATCAAGAACTTTGGTATTATCCAATTCCCTGTTTTTCAAAGGATAGCCCTTGGGCCACCTATATTAGAATCCCCTGGGACATCTGTTGAAAATTCAGCTTCTAATCAAGACTTGCTGAATCAGAATCTCAGAGGTAAATCTCACAATAAAGCAAGTTAGAGAAATGCTTGTCTAGCTAATTTAGCCACGACTTATTTCCAAACCATCCAATTTGTTTCAACACTTCAGTAACATAGTGTGAAGCCTCGCAAATTCAGTGATGATGGAAAGGTTTTTGTGACTTAGACAAAGCCTTCAATTACAGGGTGCTTTCTGAGAAAATGGAGTTTTATATTTTTAAGAGCTGTCTGTATTATAAAGGAAGACATAAATGAGTACTAATAGATTAAATGAGGAGCATTCATGAAAGTTATCATTCACAAGCCTCTACTATATATGAATGCCTCCTAAACATAAAACTTATCTAATATTCAAGACTTGGTTACTGGATGTGGTGGTGAAAGTGTCATGAAGAAATTTATTGTTTCTGAATCACTGTTTGTAAAAGCTATACTTTTAAGACTGCATTCTCCACTTGAGAGGAAGATCCAGGAATTGATAAAAATAATAAATTTAAAACTTTTTGCTAAATAAGCATTGCATAGGCATTGTTTGAATTATAGGAAGAGCTCAAATTAGTGGAGCATGAATTAACCATGTTTGAGTGAAAGAGTTCCGTAGAGTCTCTCTCAAGACGTGGGGACATCTTGGTAACAAACAACAAAATGATGAAATCCATCATTTCACCTCTGGATGAACTGCTCGAAAGAATATAAATGTAAATTTCAATGTAAATATAACCTCAATAAGTCACTATATGCTTTACCTTAATATTCTTTGGGATTAACCTTGGATTCCTAGATTTTATGACTTTTGAGAAATGTAACTGGATCCCTCAAAATAGCTCTTGGATCACTGGAAGAGTCCCAGACCTTGGTCTCTGGTTTAATTCTTAACAAAACTGTAAAATGAAATTTTCTATCCCTGTCACCATAACTCAGCCCTTCCTCTGGTGTGGTCTCTGCTTTTGAGACCAGTCACATAGAAGGCAGTGGTTAAGTGCACAGTACTTCCAACCATGTTTGGATCATGGCTTTGCCACTGATTAGTTGTGTGACCTTGGGAAACACACTGAACATCTCTGTACCTAATGTCTCATCTCCCGTATTCCTCGGAGTTACCAACCATGTCAGACTAAATGGAATAAAGCATGTTACACACCTAGCAGGACACCTGGAACACAGAGAGTATTAACTGTGGCTCATTGACCTTCTCTCCCACCACCATCCCACTCCCCAGAAGCCTCTGAGCAAACACGGGTTCCTGCTGCAGATGTTCCCCAGGCCTGATCATGGGCTCTTCTAGCTACTCTGCCCTGGAAAGTTAAGTTGTTAGGATCAGGTCCATGGATTCTGCTTCCCATGGTATTTGCATTTAAAGGGAGCCTTAGACAGGACTCATCTGATTGCAAGTGGCAGAAACCTAACTTGAATTAGCTAAAGAAAGTGGGGATAGAACCTGCTGATGAATGCAGGAGACACAAGTGACGTGGATTCTATCCCTGGGTCTGGAAGATCCCCTGGAGAAAGAACTGGCAACCCACTTCCAGCATTCTTGCCTCAAAAATTCCATAGACAGAGGAGCCTGGTGGGCTACATACAGTCCATGGGGTTGCAAAGAGTCAGACACGACTGAGCGCTTATGCACAATGTCATCAAGAAAGGCAAGAATACAGCTAATGACGACTGCCTCTTAACTGCATTTCTCTCCATCAGTTGGCCTCATCTCCTCCCTCTGCTCATAGGTTTATTCGCTGCACAAAAGCCATGGTCACCGGTACCTCCAGGCTCATATCCTCATTTCCAGAGAAGAAGGGGGCTCTTCTCTCTCAGCCCCAAATGGGATTCCTGGAGAAGGACTCAGGAGGGTCCAGTGCGGCCCCAAGTTTACCCTTCAACCAGCTATGGTGGTCAGAGCTCAGCGAGGGCTTGATCCCTCTGAACTGGATCGCATGGTGACAGCAAGGTAAGAGGAGCAGATCTCTAGAAAAATGGATGCAAGTAACACAGGCACAGCTGTGAGGAGGAATCTTGTAAGGCAGGCAACTAGGTTCTGTCTCTTCTTGAAGTAGAGGAATGAAATGCTATCGACAATTCAAATAGCAGCTGCTGGTCCATAGAGAATGGCGATAATGTTTGACATGGAGACCTAGAGTCCCTCAAATGCACACCTGGTTGCAACAGAGCTTTCTTTTTTGGTCACCAGACTGTCATCTAAAGGAGTAGAAAACTGAGATCTTACAGATAATCAAAGCTGCCTGATTCAGTATTGAAAGGTGCCCACTTGAATGGCTGTTTGCTACATGTTTTGAGAGTGCTGATGAGCTATCCATGCCTGAGCAGGTTCCCTGAATGACTGAAGTATTGCAGTGGTTCTCAAGGTGGGGGGTTCCAGGCCAGCATCACCTGGGAACTCACTAGAAATACAAATTATTGGGCCCCACTCAAGACTTAATGGATTAGAAACTAAAGATGGAGCCCAGGAATCTGCATTTTTAACAGGCCCTCCAGAGGACTCTGATGTGCCCTGTCTCAGCTCAAGAGCCACTGGTGGAGTGTATGCCATAGCGGTTGGCCCAGATGCCCCCCTTCAGAAGAGCAGTACTTCAGGACTCATTGCTCCAGACTCTCGGAGTCTGGCAGCTGTCAGCTCTCGGCTGAGTCCCTCTGGTGAAGACAGCCGCCTTATCCAAGGTCAGGCTTCCTTTCTGGGGTATCCTATTTTCCTGATTTGTCTATGGAGGTAAGAGTCCTTAACTTGGGACAATTTTGAAGGTCCATTCCAGTCCAGAGCACCCCATGGGAACCACCGAAGTCTTTCTTATGATTAAATCGCTGGTTAACCCCTCCCTCCACCCAAGCCTGCACTCTTTCTCCTTCACAGGCCTCTGTCTAAGTACACACTCAATTTCCTGCATGCAAATCATCATTTCCAAGTCTGTTTCCAGGACAATTAAACTAAGACACCTGGCTCCTCCCAATAAGAGACAAGACCACTCAGAGACGCTCCCCAATGGCTCATCAGTAAAGAATCTGCCTGTGATGCAAAAGATGCAGGTTCAATCCCTGAGTCAGGAAGAGCCCCTGGAGTAGGAAATGGAAACCCACTCCAGGATTCTTGCCTGGAAAATCCCGTGGACAGAGGGAGCCAGGTGGGCTACAGTTCGTGGGGTCGCAAAGGATCGAACACAACTGAAGCAACTAAGCAGAGCCAGTTCCGGAAGAGAGAGGGCACAGTAGCTGCCATTCTGGAATAGCCCAAAGCAACAGGGTGTCCTCCGGTTTCTTTCAGATGAAAAGATCCATCCTTCTTCCAATTCAGTTTCCAAGGGGACCCTACTGGGAATATTCTGTTCATGGTCCTCCTCTGCCAATATTATGTGCTTATTCCTGTGCTGGTGGAGAGAAACTGTAAGCCATGACCATTCACTCTCCTCCCAGGTTAGAACCTCCCCTTCTTCTCCATTTGGTCTTTGAAGGATCCAAAGCATCAAAAGGCTTTCTTGTATTTTTTCTACTCCCTATGTTTTCCCACTCATTATGTAGAAGCCAACAGGATCTGCTGACATCTGTTTTAATGTCATGTCTAGATTGGAAATTAGTCTTCAGTGCTACAAGGATGAAAGTGAAAGTCGCTCAGTCGTGTCCATCTCTTTGTGACCCCATGGATTATAATGACCCCATGGATGAGGATGAGTATCCTCCTAAAAACATGGCCACATAGAATGCTTTCCTCACCCCTCATCTGAGGTTGCAAGTCAGGAAGTGATCCAAATCTTCCATGTGCAAAGCTGTGGCATTCACAGCTCTCCACCATCTACATGCTAGGTCGCTTCAGTCACGTCTCTTTGCAACCTTATGGATTGTAGCCTGCCAGGCTCTTCTATCCATGAGATTCTCCAGGCAAGAATACTGGAGTGGGTTGCCATGCCCTCCTCCAGAGGATCTTTCCAACCCAAGGTTCAAACCTGCCTCTCTTGTGTCTCTGCATTGGCAGGCGGGTTCTTTACCACGAGGGACACTTGGGAAGCCCCTACGCCATTTGGCCCAACCCATATCTCCACCTTCGTGCTTAGCCACAAACGCTTGCATCCACAACACTCAGCTGTTCATCATTCCCTAATCCCAGTAGGGTTTTTGGTCTATGAGCCTTTGTCTGAATTGTCTGGCTTCTCTCTTCTGCTAAATTATAAGTTCCTTGAGGCCAGGGGGTCATGTCTGGGACAACTTTGTAGCCCCTTTAAAGCCTGAAACAAGTGCTTTCACATAATGCAGAGAAGACCTAAAATATTTGGTATACTGCTGTCACTGTTACAGAAAAATACTAGCCTGTTGTTACTTCTGAGACATTTTTATAAACAACCCTGTCCTCCAAAAGAATCATGAGCATTAAAAATAAATAAAAACAATATTCCTAACAATCTGTGCCCAGGGTGAACATGTGTAGAGTTTTGCCCCCTAGAACAGTCCTGATTTACTACAGTTGTTCTGCTTATAATTATTAATACCATCCCCTTTCACTCTCAAAAGTGACCCAGATTAGATGATAAATTTTATGGTCACCCTACTTATGCAACTCAAACCATTAGCTAAAGTGTGCTCTGCTGACCTGCTTGTAGGAAAATAGCACAGTAAGACTCTTTTAAAAGATTGTGTGCCTTGCCCACATTTTTACGTGCACGTTCTCTTCCTATACACATTTCAGCTGAATTTTTACTCAGGGCCAGTGTACAGACTTTTTCCACACCAAGATTTTGAGGAAAACTCTCCAACAGATGGACACTCATACAAGCCAGGTGAGAGCCTCTGCTTAGGGTCCAGGGAGTGGCCTCATTTTTGCCAATGACAGAATGTGGAGGTTATTTGAGGGCCCCTGGTTTCTCTCATTCAACTTAACCGAAGCTAAAGGTTTCTGCTTGAGGGCAGATATATCCCTTCCAAAGCTTTGCAGCAAGATTATTCAAACTGGCATGGGATGATTGGAGTGAAGAGTGACTGGTTTCTCTGTTCTCAAGAGGTAATAGCTTCTGCCAACAGAAAATGTCCCAACCTCACTGAAACGGGGAGGAGGAATTTAACATATTCTTCTCTGGATTTGCTTTGCATTGCTCAGTTAATCATCAGGTAATTAGATAATAATGAATAGCTCATGAATACATGTTTCATCTGGTCCTCACCCTAGTCCTGTTGAATGCTGTTGCAACTACTATTTTATGCATTTTCATATTTACATGAAATATAAATTATTTATATTAATATTATATTTATATTGGGTTTTTGGTAGCTCAGATAGTATAGGACCTACCTGCAATCCAGGAGACCCAGGTTTGATCCCTGGGTCAGGAACATCCCCTGGAGAAGGGAATGGCAACCACTCCAGTACTCATGCAAGGAGAATCCGATGGACAGAGGAGCCTGGAGGACTGCAGTCCATGGGGATCACAAAGAATTAATAATACTTCCCATTTCTTAATGTTTACTATGTATCAGGCACTGCAAAAGCAGTTTATAGATATTAGCTTGTTTCATCCTCTCCAAAGCAGCTGGATAGAGGTCTATTTATTGTTTACGACCCTCGATGTCCACTCAACACAAACCTTGTCTTGCTCAGAGTTGTCTCTCCTGTAAACACACTGAGTTGTGTTTGGCACAGAGCAGGTTCTTAGTAAATACTTTTTAAATGAATGAGTGAATGAATGGATGAGACAACAGACCTATGAAGAAGATGTTCTACTCTATGTTTTGCAGACGAGAAAACCAAGGCATGCAAAGGGCAAGGGATTTGTCAAAATCTTGTAAATCACCAACTGGGGACTGAGATTCCAAATTCTTAAACATGACAATATACACCTCTGTTCCATCTCCCTGAAGAGAAAGTTAAGTGACATGCACAGGACCAGCTAAGAACTAAATTATTAGAATCAGACCGAGAAACTGTAACTCCAACCAGCACTGCTTCCTCTTTATCATGCTAGTGGGTAGCAACCCCATCTGATCATTCAGTGTGTACAGCCAGGCACCCGTTGTCCTTTTGGGGAAGAAGTGTGGGCAGTTCCCTCAAGTAAAATGCAAATCCTTCTTGTGGGAGGAAGGTTGATCATAATCTCCTGATTTACCGCTGGGCATTAGTTCAGCCAACTGAATGTGAGCTAGGGACCAGGATTTATTGTCTAGGCTACAGTTATGCGTTCCATTCAGACAAACTATAAAATTTCAGTGATTCAAGATAATAGCTGTTTATTTCTTAATCATGTAATGTATAGGATATGCATCTTGGGTAGCAGATATCCTTACTCCAGTGGAACTTCAGAGACTCAGACTTCTTCCATCTGTGGCTCTAGCACCCTAACTGCTAAGTCACTTCAGTAGTGTCCAACTCTGTGTGACCCCACAGACGGCAGCCCACCAGGCTCTGCCGTCCCTGGGATTCTCCAGGCAAGAACACTGGAGTGGGTTGCCATTTCCTTCTCCAATGCATGAAAGTGAAAAGTGAAAGCGAAGTCGCTCAGTCTTGTCCGACTCTTCACGACCCCATAGACTGCAACCTACCAGGCTCCTCTGTCCATGGGATTTTCCAGGTGAGAGTACTGGAGTGGGGTGCCTCTGCCTTCTCCCTAGCATCCTAAAGGCTGAAGTAAATCCTCTGCATTCAGTGAGAAAGACTCTTAAACACTCTGGCCAATTACATATATATTATTCCTTTTGGATTCTTTTCTCATATGGGTTATCACAGAATATTGGGTAGAGTTCTCTGTGCTATACAGTAGGTCCTTGTTCGTTATCTATTTTATATACAGCAGTATGCATGTGTTCATCCCAAGCTCTTGATTTATCCCACTCTGCCAACATTCCCTTTGGTAAACATAAGTTTGTTTTTAATATCTGTAAGTCTACTTTTGTTTTGTAAATAAGTTCATTTGTATCTTTTTTGAAATTAGAATCCACATATGAGTGATATATCATAGGACATCTGTCTTTCTCTGACAACTAACACAGCATTGAAAATCCACTATACTCCAATAAAATTAAAATATTGAAAAACTCAAAAATTAAAATGCATCACTATAAATAAGATGACTGCAGAGGACTCTGGATGCTAGAGCCACAGGATAATAAGATAATAATAAAGCAAAACAGACTGGCTTGGATTTGTATCCAGTGATAAATTGTACATTGAATACATATTTGTTAATGAAGAAGACAGGAAGCAACAGTTAGAACTGGACATGGATCAACAGACTGGTTCCAAATAGGAAAAGGAGTATGTCAAAGCTGTATATTGTCACCCTGCTTATTTAACTTACATGCAGAGTGCATCATGAGAAACGCTGGGCTGCGAGAAGCACAAGCTGGAATCAAGATTGCCGGGAGAAATATCAATAACCTCAGATATGCAGATGACACCACCCTTATGGCAGAAAGTAAAGAGGAACTAAAAAGCCTCTTGATGAGAGTGAAAGAGGAGAGTGAAAAAGTCGGCTTAAAGCTCATCATTCAGAAAATGAAGATCATGGTATCTGGTCCCATCACTTCATGGGAAATAGATGGGAAAACAGTGGAAACAGTGTCAGACTTTATTTTGGGGGCTCCCAAATCACTGTAGATGGTATGAAATTAAAAGACACTTACTTCTTGGAAGAAAAGTTATGATCAACCTAGATAGCATATTGAAAAGCAGAGATATTACTCTTCCAACAAAGGTCCGTCTAGTCAAGGCTATGGTTTTTCCAGTGATCATGTATGGATGTGAGAGTTGGACTGTGAAGAAAGCTGAGTGCCGAAGAATTGATGCTTTTGAACTGTGGTGTTGGAGAAGACTCTTGAGAGTCCCTTGGACTGCAAAGAGATCCAACCAGTCCATTCTGAAGGAGATCAGTCCTGGGATTTCTTTGGAAGGAATGATGCCAAAGCTGAAACTCCAGTACTTTGGCCACCTGATGAGAAGAGTTAATTCACTGGAAAAGACTCTGATGCTGGGAGGGATTGGGGGCAGGAGGAGAAGGGGACGACAGAGGATGAGATGGCTGGATGGCATCACTGACTCAATGGACGTGAGTCTGAGTGAACTCCAAGAGATGGTGATGAACAAGGAGGCCTGGCGTGCTGCGATTCATGGGGTCACAAAGAGTCGGACACGACTGAGCGACTGAACTGAACTGAATGAATAAAAAAAAAAAACCACAACTCTAGCCAAAAATAGACATATCTACTACAAACAGATCATTGGTAAGAACTAGTGTAAGACTCTGCTCAGATGCAAGTGAAGCTGGGGAATGTAGACACTGGGCACTCATTTCCCAGGGCACTGTGAAAGGTGGGGGGCACAAACTTTTGGTGGGTGGTTAAACGTCACAGCCATTATGAGAAAAGAAAGGACCAAGGAAGAGGCAGGAGCCGGACTCTGGGCTGTCATGTAGAGAAGGGTGGGAATTAAAAGGAAGCAGTGGGGAGAGGGCAGCAAATGCCAACTTTGCCAACCTTGGTGGGGTTTGTGGGCTTTTTCTCTTCAGTAGCAATGGAGGTGGAGCAAACTTGTCTTTGCTGCCAGTTTGATGCACACTTGGGGAAAAGCTTGGAATCTCTCATTTTAATTATTATCAAGTCTCTACACTCAAAAGTACTACCCAATAGATTTGCAATTTCCATGCATGCCCACCCCTGCCTTCTCCATTTGAGTTGTAAATTATGAATCATGTGAAAATTGGACAATATCATAAAAGCTACAAGATGTATCGAGTGCTATAGCCTTCAGTTATCTTAGTTCATTAAACAGAAAAATAGGTGCACTTTTTCTTGATAGGAAAACAGTACCAAGTAATGTCACACAATATTTCAAAACAGAATTTGTCTTTGTCAACCAAGTAGTGAATAATAAGGAAGCACTGAATATTCTTTTTAAGAAATGATTTGAAATTAATTTTAATCCCTTCTGATGGTTCCATAAAAAGAGAAATATAGGCTTCGGTAGGTTTCTTAATGTAGATTGCTATAGTAATTTAAAAACAACAAATAACAATAAAGTAATGATTCTATCATGCTGCCAGTGGGCTTGACAGCAAATAGTATATTTGAAAAAAATAAATTTGCCACAGCAATGTATGCCGGTGACTAGACTCTTGGCATTGCTTTCAGATTAGAAAGATTCATAGGATCATATTCATGTATTTTAGAAAGTTATTTACTCTGACGGAGATAAAAAATTAAAAGTATGATTATCCACAGTCTTTCTCCTCCTCTCCTTCCCAAGGAGGCTCCTCTCATCCCAGGAGTAACGGATAGGATGGGATGATCAGTAGAGATGCAGACCGGGGACCCAAGACAGACTCTCCAGATGTGTGAGCATGAAGGTGCTGGGAGAAAACCAGAAGAGCAGAGAGTGGGGAGAAGGTGAGAGGACCTTGGCCAGGTAGGAAAGAACTGAGGACTGTTTGGAAGCTGCACTGAGCTGCTATGGTGAGGAGGGGACTGCGAGGAGAGAATTCAAGTCAAGAAGAGAATTCAGCACTCTCACCTGGTGATACCATAACCGTGGTTGCTGGAGAGACCCTCTCCTGAACTCCACCAACAGCAGGCCTTAGTTTTAGGGCCCAGCAGATTAAGACTGTGATAATAACGTTTAATGCTTATATAAACACACTTCCTATGTGCCAGATAAGCTAATCTTGTGATCTACATTAACTCTTTTAATCTTATAACAACTTTATGTGCTAACTCTATTATTAATTCTCTTTAATAGATGAAGAAACTGAAGCATAGAAAGGTTACAGAGCTTTCCAAGGATACACCAACTAATAAGCAGAAGACCCGGGACTTGGGCCTAGGCCATCCAGCTCCAGGGTCTGTGGGCTGGGCCACTATACTCTTTCACCTCTCAGGCTCTTGAAAAGTCAAGCAAGTTGACACATAAACCTTATGTCGTAGGGACAATCGAAGATTTCAGCTAAACTCTGAGTCAAACTGCACCCTTTCACACACGCTACTTCATGTGTAAACACCCCTTTAAGAGAACAGCATGTAATTGTTAAGCACCGAACTGTCATGTTCACATGTCATGTTCACATGCTCACATTATTGAGTTCATTATCTGCTAAATTTTAGAAAATTAATATTAAGAAGGGGAATTTCCTGGCAGTATAGTGGTCTAGTGGTTTGGATTCTGGGTTTGCACTGCCAAGGGCCTGGGTTCAATATCTTTCAGGAAACTAAGATCCTGCAAGCTGTAAGGCACAGTCAGAAAAAAAGAACAGTTTAAGAAAATGAAAGTATAAGGAATTATTCTTTTTCCAGATTTCAGTTGAATCTGGCCAATTTTCTATGATTATATGCATTTACTAAGTAATACTGTCAAAGATCTCTGCAGCAACTAGACAGGCCATTCACTTGAAAGGCTTCATTTTGACTGGAAATGAAACAAATTCATAGGAAAACAAGAAAGCTCATTTGTCCAGTTCTTGATCTGTTCAGGTCTTTTTTTTTTTTTTTTAAGTAACTTTACCCCCCAGTCCTGATGAGACAAATATCAGTGAGAAAGGTACATTCCCTAGATGGTCTGGAGTACTTAAGACCACAGACTCCTGTGAAAGTGTTAGTTGCTCAGTCATGTCTGACTCTTTGTGACTCCATGAACTGTAGCCCACCAGGTTCCTCTGTCCATGGAATTCTTCAGGCTGGAATTCTGGAATGGGTTGCCATTCTCTTCTCCAGGGAATCTTCCTGACTCAGGGATTGAACCCAGATCTGCTATACTGCAGGCAGGTTCTTTACCATCTGAACCACCAGGGAAGGACGCAGTCTGGAAACTGATCATATGTTAAGTCATTCTCCCACAGTTCATAAGGAAATAAGAAAAAAACATGGCACCAAAATGAAAACAAATGAGTATCTGGGGAATCAAATGAATTGGTGAGTTACTTCAATCCAAAGAGACTGGGGTGCTCTGGGAAATACTAATCTACTTGATGATGAGCTCCAGGAGGATAAATTGACTTTAAAATCAAAGTAATCCTTTACTCTATCCTAGGTTGAATCTGTGATTGTAAAAGTGAAAGTGAAGTAAAGTCGCTCAGTCGTGTCCGACTCTTTGCGACCCCGTCCTGGGATTCTCCAGGCAAGAATACTGGAGTGGGTTACCATTTCCTTCTCCAGAGGATCTTCCCGACCCAGGGATTGAACCCCGGTCTCCCGCATTGGAGGCAGATGCTTTAACCTCTGAGCCACCAGGGAAGCCCAAAATGACCTGTATGTTTTAGGTTTTATTTTTTTTTCACAACATGTATCATCACCAAGAAGTAAAGTGCAGTTTATTCACTAGCTAAACTCCATAAGTGGTAATGGGCCTCCAGGATATATCCCTCAGGGATTCAGACAGGAATAAGGACTCTACCCTTGCCCTCTTCCAAAACTGAGAAGAGGACAGAATTCTACCTTTCATAGTTTGAGAAACAGTGATGATTTGTTCTGCAAAACTAAGTTAGAAACTTGGGTTTCATCAAGGGGTATCCACTAGGCTACCTTCTCTGGGCTGACAGTAAATGTTGCAGACTGAATCATACCAAGAGTTAGTTCACCAGTGAGACGTTAGCTTTAAGACTGATCTTTAGCCCTGAGAGCAAAGAGACCTAGATGACCAATAGCAGCAAACTAACATAGCTTCATGTTTGTCCATCTGCTCCAGAGTCAGGACGGCTGCTGTCTTATGATAAATTGAATGGCTCATGTAGGTTATGGAACTCCTATCACTATCAAACAAAAGACATTATGTTTTGACTCTGCCAGTTTCTGGAAATGTTACGAAGTTCTACAAAGAATGGCTCCTTTAATTTCAGCTTATAAATTAAACAAGAGGATAAATTTATCCAAGAGGATAAATCCAAACTATTCCAAATATTTAAACTTGGAATATATCAACTTCATAGAATTGGGGACAAATTTTATGTTACCAAAATTTCACACCAAGACCACCTTCAGAATAAAAGGAGTCAGAAAGTTTGTCCTGTTTGCCAGTGAGGAAAAAAGAATTCTCTCTCTCTCCCTCTTGATGGTAGAAGTACAATCACGGGAGGTAATTCTTCATTATTTTAGCTTATTTTGTCCTACCAAAGCTTTTAACTTCATTTTTAGCTCTTCATTTTGCCATTAATATCTCCTTTTCAAAAAGTCAGAAGTAAATTTAACCTTTTGGAAATACCAAGGTCTTCAGGCCTTTTGGATGATAAGCCAGGAGGAGCCCGCAGAAACAGTGCTCTGGGTGTCTTTGGCTATTTTTACGAGCCGAGTGGCACATCTGTGCGTCCACATGCAGCCTGGGGTCTCCCCTCTGGGCTCTCCTCACAGCAGCCTCGTGGACCTTCATTTGTCTTAGGAGGGGAAGTGGTGGCGTGGAGCCTGCCCGATTCTGGACCTGCGATTCCAAGGTGGAGAGAGTCCAAGATTGTTGTTCAGTCCATTAAGCAATCCTTTTTAGCTGAAGGGGTTCATCTATCAATCTCACTTTTCAGCCAGTAATCCGCTTATTTAGAGGTTTAATTACATTTTCAGATCACCTGAGCACTTTTCCTAGATCTTTAATAAAATGACTCCTTATTTTATTTATTCTCACAGTTGATTTTCTCATGAGTTGTCCAGGGCTGGGGTAGAAGGGGGAGGACAAGTAGAACTATTTTCTAAAAAGATAAACAAGTGAGATTTCTACCTTCGGAGTGTCCAGAGTTAACACAGGAATTATTTGGGTCTCAAGGCAGCATGACTATAGCAGATTGATCTAAAACTGCATGTAGCAGCCACCATTCCTGAAACAGAAAGTCAGATATTGATTTCCCAGGGCCTTTATGACCCATTTAACAACAGGCATTTTGGATTGGTTATTTCTTAGGGCTAGAGAGAATTTTCCAGCCAGCCTCCTTTTGAGCATCCTCTTAATTATCTTCTCTGTGAGATGGGTAAAAATTGATGCTCAGCCCTGGCCCTGAACACACACACACACACACACACACACACACACACACACACACACACACCATAAAGGAGGCTGACACAATTTGTGTTGTCTAACACTCAGTTAGCTTGGATGAAAGGTATTTCAATATTTTCTTACAGAAACTACCAAATTGGGTAAGAAAGAGGTCCCGTTGGGTATGTCTGCTAACAAATTCTCTCTAATTGACATCGAGCCAGTTAATTTCTATGTAATAAGTGTTGAGTGATTCAAGGGCCAGTCTGGACCAGCCAAACCGGGTCCCTATAAAGACCTCTCCCCTATTTGGCTCTCAGAAGGGAGCAGCTAATGTTTTGCCAAATTTCCAAAAAGCTGGGGAGCATTTTTATTTAATCTTTGCTCTTTGGGCTACTAATTATGTATCAAAGGGCATAAAGAGGGCTTTGCAAATCACTATTTCCATTAGGAAGGTGTTAGAGCCAGGTCCACCCAGGGCTCTCCTCCTCTCCGCTCCGCTGCTATTCCCACAGGAGGCGGCCGCTGTGGTGCCGCTGGAAGCGGGGCTTCTGTTCTGTTTCCCCAGCACTTGGAAGAAAAACAAAACAGGCCTAATGAAAAACACACACGGGAAATGCTTTATCATTTCATCATCCTCACCTACTGCGCTCTGGCACTGCTCTGTGATTAGGAAGGACTTCTCCCCTCTCGGAGGCTCGCTCCCTCTGCGAGTGGGGTGGTAGCAGGCCGGGGGCGCTGTCATTTCCTGTCAGATCGTTTTGGAGGAATTTGCTCCTATTTCCTCCTGGCCACAATTCCACCCCCTCCCTCCCCAGCTCAGCGTTGGCCTCATGCCCCACAGTTAAGTCGTATTACTCACTCACAGTTTTGCGGGTGTGGGGGTGGGGAGGGGCTGGAAACTCTGGACACCAAACAAAAGCTGTTGCAACCTTCAAAAGCTGAGAAATGGGTCAAAACCACTGAGTGGAGCCTGACCTCCGAAGAGGGCGGCAGAGGCGCACCATTTTCCATTTCACTGAACAACTAGTGGGCTTAGAGGAGGGGCATGGGGCCGGGGCGAGGGAGGGGGGGACTGATAGGAAGAAGGCCCTGAAGAGTGCATCTGAATATTAATTCAAACTGTAATCATCCCACATATATTTTATTGACTTTCCACCAGAAAGGAATCAGAAAGTAGACATTCCCCAAATCTCATTGGACCATTAGTAAGTGAATAACTCCTTTCATTAAAAAAAAAAAAAAATGCCTCCATTTCTTTATTCTACACAGGGTGAAACCTGGATATAATAAACAATGCATTTATTCACAGGGAACTCAGCACCCCTACCCCCAACCAAATCATCCAGGCATGGTCAAGGCAGGTACGGCTTCCCAGGAAATTGGAATGCTTTAGCTCAGACCTTGGTGGTCTGACCAATTTATTACAGACCTAAACTTGTCTGTAGTAAAACATCAGTAACAATTCTTTGCTGTGGCAGCTTGGAAAGGTATCATGCCTTCTACACAGAAGATGCTTAATAAATATTTGGTAGATTTTCAATAAATATCTGATAAACTGAGTTGGGGCTATTTGCCACAAACAATATGCCCAGTTTTGTGTGCAATGAAAAGTAGGTACCTTCAGGCTGTAACCCCATACATTGTTACTCTTTCGGGGTCAACACCACATACTAACATCACTAAAAGTAGTAAGTCTTTTCTTTTCTTTTTAAATTTATTTGGCTGCACTGGGTCTCAGTTGCAGCACGCAGGATCTTTGCTGTGGCATGCAGGATCTAGTTTCCTGACCAGGGATCAAGCCTGGGGCCCCCTGCATTGGGAGCTCAGAGTCTTAACCACTGACGTGGCAGGGAAGTCCTAGTAGTAAGAGTCTTATGGGCAACTCTTCCTTGAGGAAATTTCCACCAGACTGGCTTATTGTGGGTAAATGTTTTCTAATATCAGTTAAACAAGTTAGTGGCATGAGAAATATACTACCATACTTAAATATTTAATTCAGTGCATGGTACTGTCTCAGTGAATATCTGTTAAATAGATCAATAAATGTGATGTTGATATAAGTACAAAATGAGTTGAGGCAAGGAACTTTATGGTGAGAACTGGTCTGTGTGGGTAAATCTGCCTAAATGTAAGGTGCATGTATGCATGCTAAGTCACTTCAGTCCTGTCCAATTCCTTGCAACCCCATAACCCACTAGGCTCCTCTGTCCATGGGAATCTCCAGGCAAGAATACTGGAGTGGGTTGCAATGCCTTCCTCTAAGGGATATTCCCAGCCAAGGAACTGAACCCATATCTCATGTCTCCTGCATTGCTGGCAGGTTCTTTACCACTAGCACCACCTGGGAAGTCCTAAATGTATGGTGAATGTGAAAGTTGCTCAATCATGTCCAACTTTTTGCAAACCCTTTAGTCTATGGAATTCTCCAGACCAGAATACTGGAGCAGGTAGCCCTTCCCTTCTCCAGGGGATCTTCCCAACCCAGGGATCGAACCCAGATCTTCTGCATTGCAGGTGGATTCTTTACCAGCTGGGCCACAAGGGAAGCCCTAAATGTATGGTTCGGTTCAGTTCAGTTCAGTTTAGTCGCTCAGTCCTGTCTGACTCTTTGCGACCCCATGAATCGCAGCACGCCAGGCCTCCCTGTCCATCACCAACTCCCGGAGTTCACCCAAACTCACATACATTGAGTCAGTGATGCCATCCAGCCATCTCCTCCTCTGTCGTCCCCTTCTCCTCCTGCCCCCAATCCCTCCCAGCATCAGAGTCTTTTCCAATGAGTTAGCTGTTTGCATGTATGGTAGTCCTGCGTAAATATAATTCACAGTGAAAATGTAGAAATAAATCATGTAAAGCAGCTTGTCGAATGGAAAATTTTAGAGATGAGAGCAAAATGGTCCTCCAAAGCAGAAATGGGCCAATATGCCTGCCACCGATAGTTGGCAGGAAAAGTTCTGTCTGGCGCATCTTTACCTTGTTTGGAGAGTTGGACTCACTGGAAAGAGACCTCTGGGATTGCTGGGAGGGATTACTGAACTCGACTGGGCGCGAAGAGGACTCACTGGAGAAGGGGAGGGACAGAGGAGGAGATGGCTGGATGGCATGAGACTGGATGCTCACGGACTCGATGGACGTGAGTTTGAGTGAACTCCGAGAGATGGTAATGAACAGGGAGGCCTGGCGTGCTGCGATTCATGGGGTCACAGAGTCGGACACCACTGAGCGACTGAACTGAACTGAACTGAATTGAACATTATTAATCCCTCACAGTTGATAACCACAAAAGCACTGAGAATCTTAAAGCCGCTAAGTGTATGATTACAATGCAAACAATAAACTTGTTTTAAAGTGAAACGGCTAACACAAAGTCAAAATGCTGAGGGGAAAAGAAAACTCCTGTTCATAGGTAGGGAACAAAACTTTGACAGGAAGGCTAATCCCAAAGGACGGCTTGTGGAGAGGTGTGCGCCTCAGTGTAGATGAGTGCTGCCAAGAGAGCGATGGAACAGGAGACATGTTTGTCTGGTCTGTTAGAGTGATTTTCACCCCTCACTGCATATTTGAATCACCCAAGGAACTTTTAGAAAATACAGATTCCAAAGCCACATCCTGATCAACTAAATCAGAAGCTCTAGTGGCACAGGCATCAGCAATTTTTAAAGCTCCCATTTAATCCCAGTGTGTCGTCAAGTTGGGCCATAGCAAAGGAGCTCCGGTTCTAGTATCAGAATCATCTGGAGGGCTTACAAAGTGATGGTTTGCTGGGCCTAATCTCTCCAGAGTTCCTGGGTCACCAGCTGAGGGGCGAAGGCTAACAATGTGCATTTCTAACAGTTTTCCAGGTGATGCTGATGCTGCTGTTTAGAAGTCACACTTTGAGAATCACTACACTATTCTCTTCTTCCAGTCTTTTCATTAAAATTGAATCATGTGATGCTTTTTTTTTTCAGTGATAAATGGTAAGAATACACAATTTAAATTTTTCTTCAAGACCATGTGAGACTTACAATCTTTGGATTCATCCTGTATGAAAGTTTGTTGGCTTTCATGTGGAATCTTGTCAAGTAAGCCATAAAGCATTAAAAATCCAATTAAAGATAAAATGATGGGGTTGTGGCTGCTTGATAGAGGAGATATTGAACCATACGTGTGAGTGAAGAACACAAAGGAAACTATATATTTTGATGGTTAGATATCATAGCGTATTTTCAGGGTATGGACACAGATATGTTTGATCTGATTAAGTAAAGTGGAATGTTTAGAAATAAGACATTTTGACTAATATACCAATTAACTGTGTATAGATCAGAATTTGGGGGTGGGGTGAGAGGAGAAATCCTCATTTGGAATTTTTTGAAAGAGAAAAAAAATGTACTCATCCAATTTTTTATCTTTGAGATTCATAAAATTATTCTTTTAGGTAAAATTTACATCTGTGTTAATTCAGTTCAGTTCAGTCTCTCAGTTGTGCTTGACTCTTTGCGACCCCATGAATTGCAGCACACCAGGCCTCCTGTCCGTCTCCATCTCCTGGAGTTCACTCAGACTCCACGTTCATCGAGTCAGTGATGCCATCCAGCCATCTCATCCTCTGTCGTCCCCTTCTCCTCCTGCCCCCAATCCCTCCCAACATCAGAGTCTTTTCCAATGAGTCAACTCTTCGCATGAGGTGGCCAAAGTACTGGAGTTTCAGCTTCAGCATCATTCCTTCCAAAGAAATCCCAGGGCTGATCTCCTTTAGAATGGACTGGCTGGATCTCCCTGAGGTCCAAGGGACTCTCAAGAGTCTTCTTCAACACCACAGTTCAAAAGCATCAATTCTTCGGCCCTCAGCCTTCTTCACAGTCCAACTCTCACATCCATACATGACCACAGGAAAAACCATAGCCTTGACTAGACGGACCTTAGTCGGCAAAGTAGTGTCTCTGCTTTTGAATATGCTATCTAGGTTGGTCACAACTTTTCTTCCAAGGACTAAGTGTCTTTTAATTTCATGGCTGCAATCACCATCTGCAGTGATTTTGGAGCCCCCCAAAATAAAGTCTGACACTGTTTCCACTGTTTCTTCATCTATTTCCCATGTAGTGATGGGACCGGATGCCATGATCTTTGTTTTCTGAATGTTGAGCTTTAAACCAACTTTTTCGCTTTCCTCTTTCACTTTCATCAAGAGGCTCTGTAGTTCCTAAGGTCTAGTAAATGTGGAGATCAGCTTAGTTGTTACTTATTTAGTTTGCTTTTCAGCATAAGATTAATCTGCTAATTACCAAATAATGACTTCATTTTGGAGGCATAACAAAGATGAACAGGAAAAGTTACAACCATCTTAGTTATATAGAAAAGGCATGTGGATCCTTTTTATTATTTAAACATGTTTTCCTGTTTCATATGTTTAATGTAAAAATATCCTGTTGGTGTCAGTTTTTGCTTGAACACATTTTTCTTTTAAGAGTGTATTTTTCAGTAAAGCTGTGGGAGATTTTTCTTCTCTGGTATTTAAAGTAAGATAAAGTTAAGCTGATTTCTTTCCCTGACTATCCCCTTCCCCCTCCAAAGGCTTAATAACTGCAATCCTAAGATTTATGGTGAGTGAAAAAGAAAAATAAGTAAATTATCTGACTGAGGAGTCATTCTTCCTCTCTCTGGCCATACAGACTATTTTAAATGCTGCTAGCAGCAGTCTAATTAAAATAATTTCTGTCATAAGTCTGTGAAATATGCAGCCACAGCCCAGCTCAATGTTCTCGAGCAGGAATGACAAATCTCTGCTTAATTGGTACTTAATATGGTAGTGCAGGAATAGTAATTCTCCAGGATAAAAGGAGATAACAAATAGAAATCTCTTGCTTGGGGCAGGGAGCCTTGGAAGACAAACAGACCAAATAGTGCTTACACCCCAAACTGTTCCGATCAAGGGTTGTTATTTTGCCTATCACTTATGAAATAACAGATAATTAATGCACATTTTATGGCTAACTCTAAGTCCTAATTAAATACAACTATGTACAAAGAATGTGAACAGCCTGACTTCCAAAGACCAAAATAAATACTGGCAGAATTATAGTGACTGCTGTAGCCTTATTATCTTATCTTGAGGATAACCACCTTGGCAGAAGCATAAGCTACTTCTGAGGTACAACCATTAAGCTGAGATTCATAATGAATTTTAGAAAAATTGGGAAAGATAGAAAAGAGAAGGAGGAAAATATTCATATTCTCATTGCTAATAAGTGGGGTAAAAGTGGGGAGCACGCCTAGTAACTTGATGTATTTCCTTCCTGTGTGTATGTGTTTTTTTTTCCCAGTGCATATTTTTTATGCCTTACTTCTTCAGACTGTTGCAGGCCATCTTATGCTTTGCTTTTTTCACTTAATATTAAATGGAAACATATGCATATATTTTTAATGCATGCTT
Organism: Nanger dama; assembly: GCA_917880005.1. Taxonomy (NCBI): domain Eukaryota; kingdom Metazoa; phylum Chordata; class Mammalia; order Artiodactyla; family Bovidae; genus Nanger; species Nanger dama. Next base: position 21,174,888 of record CAKJTW010000010.1, read on the forward strand.
TTAACATTCACTTTTAATGTCTGCACAGTTTTCTAGCAAATAGGTGATAGTAGCTATTATCTATCTGTGTTGACTATCTGCCAGCGCTATCTTGAGGGCTTTATATTAAAGCCTTTGTCATTAAAGCATTTGTCATTATATTAAAGCATTTGTCATTAAAGCAACAACAGTCCTGTGATTCAAGTCCTTTCTTCATCTGCATTTTGTAGATGTGGCTACTGATGCACAGAATACTGTGTTATTTGGTTCAAGGCTACATCAAGTGGTTAGCAGAGGTAGGCTTTGAACAAGGGCAATCTGACAAAAACTATGTTTCTAATCACGCCACTGTACCATCTCTTGATGTACTACCTACCTGGAATTAACCCAGACAATGCTCTAGATCAAAGTGAGTAAGCTTTCTGTGTAAAGGATCAAACAGTTTAGATTTTGTGGGCTACATACAGTTTTTATGGCATATTCTTCTTTTCCCTCATTTTAAAATAACACTTAAAAAATGTAAAAGCCATTCTTAGCTTACTGACCATAGAAAAATAGGCCATGGGCCAGATTTGGCCCATAAACCAACTCTAGCTCTAGATTAAAAATGAGTTGAACTTAAGTTTGGATTAAGGTAGGAATTAAGGTAATTAATTTTAAAAACTTTTTGACACTGGGAGAAACCAAATAATTGATTTGATTGAATGAATTCTTTTCAGTTCAATTTGTAATATTAATATTATAAATAAACTACATAGGCATTTGTGTGTGTATTTATTTATAATGGCAATTGAAGTGACCAAAATATTTATGTTTTCATCAAAACTGAAAACTGAGTCATTGGGATAAGCCAACTCAAGGCCAAAATGAATTTATTCTTGGTAAATCTCACAAAGTTGATAGAAAGTCACAAGTTGTGATTTAATCATCAATTTATGCCTTTTGAAGTGAAAGTGAAGTGAAGCCACTCAGTTGTGTCTGACTCTTAGTGACTTCATGGACTGCAGCCTACCAGGCTCCTCCGTCCATGGGATTTTCCAGGCAAGAATACTGGAGTGGGGTGCCATTGCCTTCTCAAGGGCCACATAAAATTCTAGTGTCTTCTGTTCATTTTTTTATAGCAGTGGTTCTCAAAGAGTTGCCCTGAAACCAGTGGCATTATCCTATTAGAAATGCAAATTCTGGGACTTCATGGCAGAAGTACTAAATCAAAAACTCAGGGTGGAGCATATTCAAGTTTGAGAACCACTGTTTTAGGGAAATCCAGTTGCAAACAGATTCTGTTGGAGGACAAAGCTCTGTGTATATGTGTGTGTGCGCATGTGCCTGTGTGCTCATGCGTGCTCATTATTTGTGTCTGAGTCTTCTCAGTCCTATGGACTGTAGCCTGCCAGGCTCCATCCTCCATGGGATTTGCCAGGCAAGAATACTGGAGTGGGTTGGGTTGCCATTTCCTCCTCCACAAGATCTTCCAGACCCAGGGATTGAACCCATGTCTCCTGCATTGGCAGGTGGATTTATTTTATTTTTTTACCGCTGTGCCACCTGGGAAGCCTACCCATATGCACACATATGCACAAACAAAACAAATGATCTGTGAGCTAAAAATATCCCATGTTATGATACTATATTGGGGAAGATCCCCTGGAAGAGGGCATGGAAGTCTACTCCAGTATTCTTGCCTGGAGAATCCCATGGACAGGGAGCCTGGTGGGCTACATGGGGTCACAGGGAGTCGAACACAACTGAAGTGACTTGCAAGCACGATACTAGATTATGATACGTTATAGAAACACCATGTAGACAAGTCACAAAAATCAAAATGAGCAAATTTTAGAGTTGCATACATATCTTATGCAGAGATATGAATAAATCTATGCTGTCATGCCTATCTTGTTATATGACACTGTATTGATTTGGTCACAGCTATTTCCTGGTTCATTACTTAAGCATGCTATTCTTTATATTAATAACATTAGGAAATTTAAGACTTAAATGTCTGAAAACTTCCTTTTAAATCGAATGTCCTCAATTATTGAGGATACTACACCCTAAAAATTTAATTGACAAGTTTATTATAATAAAAAGCATCTTTTTAAAATGTCATTCTCAAGATTTAGGTTCTGGGTAAGATGGAGAAAGCAGACTCCTCCCTAGCCTCCCTCTGAATGCAGCTATAAAACCTGGACAGCATGTGTGGAGTAGTTATTTGAGGATGCTGAGAAGTAAACAATAGCAAATTGGAGAAGAAAACCAAAATCCAAAGTACAGCTGAACTTGTGTCATTGAATTTCTGACTGGGGGCCTCAAAGGGGAGTCCCAGGAAACCAAAAAGCACCAGGGAGATTGTTGAGAGGGAGGGAGTTCATAACTGCAACCAAATAAAGCAATTTATTGACTCCAAGACTCTAAAAGTTGAATATAAGTGGATCTCACCCTAATCAACATATAAAAGACTTTGAAAAGGTGACCATATAGACTTATATTCAAGTCTCAGACATACCACTGGCTGGTGCACACATGGGACAGATCTTAATAGCACTGGGCTTTAAAAACCGAACTGGGAATGGGGACCATAATCCAGAAAAATCAGCCTGGAACTTGTAGCCCGAACACAATTTGGTCAATTTGCTTCTTGAAGCAAAAATATCAATATGCTCAATAGGTTTTAAACAAGACTCAGAGTCTCATAGTACAATATTAAAAATTTTTCAGAATCCAATCTAAAATTACCGTGGAAAGAACCAGGAAAACGATTCACATGGGAAAAAACAATCAACAAACATTAATGCCAAGATAACACATTCACATTATCTAATATGGACGTGAGTCTGAGTGGACTCTGGGAGTTGATGATGGACAGGGAGGCTTGGCGTGCTGCAATTCATGGGGTCGCAAAGAATCAGACACGACTGAGCGACTGAACTGAACTGAACTGAACTGAATTTAAAGCGGCTATTATTTAAATGTTTCAACAAGCAATGACAAACTCTCTTAAAGCAAATAGAAAAATAGAAAGCTTCAGAAGAAAAAATAGAAAAATTTAAAAAGAACCCAGCGAAAAGTTTAGCACTAAAAGTATCGCAACTGAAATTTTAAAAACTCACTGGAGTCACAGACAAAGGAAAGGGTCTATGAGTGTAAATTTGATCAATAGAAATTATACAAATCCAACAACAAAGAGAGTGTAAGATTTAAAAAATCAAGAGAGACATAAGTGTCAGTGAGAAAATAATAAAAGGCCAATATTTATGTCAATTGAGTCTCAGAAGGAGAGGATGGGGTGGAGATACTAAAAACAACCACAACAGAAAGAATTGCAAAAATAATGACTGAAAACTCACCAAACTTGGTGAAAGACATAAACCTAAAAGCTCAAGAAGCTCAGTGAAAAAATAAGAAAAAGAAGCTCAGTGAATTCTCAAAAGGACAAATTCAAAGAAATCCCATCCCAAGATATATAATAATCAAACTGCTGAAAACTCAAAGCAAAGAAAAATTCTTGAAAGCAGACAGAAAGACAGCATATTATCTATAAAAGAATAAGAATTCTCATTATTGCAGATTTTTCATCAAAAGCCATGGAGATGAGTGAGAAGTGGCACAGTAATTTTCAAGCGCTGAAAAGAAAGAACTATCAACATAGAATCTATATCGAGAGAAAATATCCTTTAGGATGAAGGTGAAATAAACATTCTTAGACAAAGGTATACTAAGATAATTTATTGCCAAAGGAATAAATTTCCTTTCTTTTCAGAAAGAAAGGAAATGATATTAGAGGGAAACTTGAAACACCAGGAATGAAAGAAATATATCAGAAACGAAATGTATCTGGGTATGTAAATACAATAGACTGTTCTCCTCTTGAGTTCTTTAAAAAATGTTTGATGGTTGAAAGGAAAAATTATAACATTGTCTGACAGGCTTGTCAACGTGGGCATATGACAACTATAACGGGGGAATATAAAAGGATCAATCAATATGGTGGTGAGTTTTTACATTCCACTTGAAATGGTGGAGTAGTGAGTCTAAGATTATGAAAAGTTGTGCCTGTACTATAACTCTTAGAGTAACTACTAAAAACCTATACAAAGAGATATAGTTAAAAACATAATAAAGATGGGATACTAAAAAATGATTCAAATAATCCAAAAGAAAGCAGAAAAGAGGAAACAGATGAATTAAACACTGATAATAAAAAAATAAAATGATAGACCTAAACCTAACCATATCAATAATTACATGAAATGTAAATAGTCTGCACACACCAATCAAAAACAGAGATTATCAGAAGAAAGTTTTTGTTGTTTTTTTAAATCATGCCCCTCCACTATGTGCTTTCTACAAGAAACTCACTTCACACATAATGATAGAGCTAGATTAAAAGTAAAAAGGTATGTCACATGTAAATAGTAAATGGAAAAAGTAAAATAATAAATGGAAAACGCTACAAAAACACAAATTAAGATACCACTTCCATCTACTTTTCCTGGGAAAATAGCTGCCTTTCAAGAACCCTGACACTACTATATTAAGTAAACTCATTTGATTTACTTAAGTGAAATTGTTTTCAGTGATCATCAGCTCTGCTTAAGCTGTTTCTTATTTTCAGGTGGGCTAATTACAAGCTTAATTAGGAACTAATGAATCTTTCCTCTGTCATTTCAAAGGGAGACTCACACCTTTCATGGATATTTCTGTGTAGTGAGAAACACCACAAAATACAAAGATTGATTTTAAATTCTAAGGCAAAAATCAACCTGAATATTCACGTATAAATGTTTAAATGAGAGAAATGCAGAGTCCTCAAACTCACATGTGGCTCTAAGTGTTTACTGAACATTCATAAATACATCAGATTTGTACTTGCGCTCCTAGATAGACATGCATATGCAGGCAGGTCATAGCTCCTTGGAAAACCACCCATGTTCTCGTCCTCAGTTATAGTATGTAACACATATGGTTCCTGTCAGTAGCACTCATTTAGAGAGATAAAAATCCTACAACAGCTAAGTTCAGCCTCTCTCCAGTGGCCCTTTCCTTTGATTTTCAAGATATCAAGTGACTATTCACTAAACCCTGTAATTGCCAACCTTACCCAGTTCCACCTCTAATAGAAAAAAGGAAAGAAATGGCCTGTTTAAAAAAATTTTGTTCCAATACATTACGTAATTAACCTATCTTAATTCCTTCTGGTCGTAGCCTTCTTGTTGACATTTTGAAGAAAGAAAAGGCAGTTGAAAGATACTTGAGTTGATTAACTGCATATAAAAATTGAAAACTAGGGGCATATAACATAATTTTTATTGTTAATATACAGTATTAATATATTTGGTAACTTAGTAATAAATGGCTGCAGAAGTTTCTTTCTTGAAAACTTTTGAAGATATGAAGCTAGCATTGTTTCCTTCAAAGCTGGCTTGAATTCAGCTTTAAACATTGTTTTCCTTCTTTTTGTTCTTCCTGTCCTTAACTTTTCTTCTGCAATGTGAAAATACAAGGCAGATGTCTTCATCTCCCTGGAATGCTTTTAACCTTAATGAAGGGTTGTAATAAATCAGTACTTTTCAACCTGTTTTCTATCATCAACACATACATACTTTTTGAGATATTAGTCTCCACAGAGATTATTAGAAATAATTAGGACAAGTTAGAACTTAGTTATTAGTTTGTTAATGGACATATCATTGCTATTTGTTAACTACCTCTAATATGCAGAAAGTTATCTTGTTCATATGTCTAGAAACTGTAGTTATTGGGAAGATCTTTTCTAAGTCATTAATAATTTACTTTTATGCTGGACTATGTGTGGAATATGTATGCATATTTATGTGCACACACAGATATGCATACTTATCTGTGGGTGCACATATATATGCATACTTATAAAAGACCATTAAAGTTTAATTGGGTGATTTTGAAAGTTACATGTGTAGATCATATCAACTTATAAATAAACTAAGAAATGAAGAATCTTTTTTACGTTAAGACTTTCATGATTGATATAAAATTAGAATGTGCCTTTTCTTGGCCAGATAAGGTATTACATTATTTCACATTTTCTATTTTTCATTTATTCAGGAGTCACAAATGTAAATTTCTTCAATAAACAAAATTCAGTACTCTGAACTCCTTTCATTAATACACAGAAGAAAAATAACCTGCAAAACTGCAGTTCAAAAAGTGGGAGGTAGTATAAATAACATCATAAAATGTGACATCTTGGTGACCTATTTTAAATGGATGAAATTTGGTGATAGCGAAACAAATCACTACTTTCCAAGATCACATGAATTAAGATGCAGCTAGGATTACTGCTAAAACCCTCAGCTAACAATGACTGAATCTGAAAATGTGATAGATTTGAATGAGCTTCCCAGTGTACTAAGCTAAGATAAATTTAACTGATGGTGACATCCATAAGAAAATTTTATAATGCAAACTAACTACCTATCTTGATTCCCAAATGTTTTTAAAAAAGCTGTTCTGACTTCCAATGAATCAAACCTACTCATTCACCTTTCAAGAGGCTATAAAGTTTCATTCCTGAAACTCTGGTTCAGAAATTATGAGATTTAGGTTATGGATTTCCTTCTCCATAGAGGAGAAGTAGGCCACCCAATTCTGTGCGAAGAATTCACCCAATTTTTCTGCCATTTTATGTTTTCCTCTCACCTGGGTGATCAGATCATACAAGCTTTTTAGTATATTTGAGTCCACAGGATGATGGAGTCTGAAGACTCAGCTTCCAATGTCAGCTCCACTGCTTGACACTGCAGTCAAATGCCTGGAGTTTTAATGGTATCGGAGTCTGATGGCATTGCATGATACTCTTGCTTGGGTCTGACTTAGAGGTTTCATCTCAAGATAGAGTATGCAAGTATTTACTACTATTTCAAGAAGCCAGAGAAGCTTAGTTCCATCAAAAAAATCTCGGTTTTGTTATTTACAAAATGGGGCTCAAGGTATTTTGAGCATGTGTGTGGAATTGCTTTGAACAGAACAGTAAAGTGATATTCAGCTTTCCAGGCAAGCTGTGCTGGATATTGTAGACCCTGTTGGTGGCTTGATCTTTATTAACCTGATCCTTAGCATTGCTAACTGCTCTTTCACTTTCCAGTTCCTTCCAACACAGCGTAATTCTAGTCACAATTCCAGGTGGAACTGTATGGGACCTCAAAATGAATCAGTTTGAGAAACTGGTCCAGAGAGGAAGCCAAGATCCCTCAAGAAATCAGGATTTGAATCTAGGTCTTTAAACCACTGGTGCAACCCTATTCCATTCTCTTTTATTCACGAATCCAGTCATTCCACATTTATTGAGCATATATTATGTGCTGGGTACAGGACTACTCTAATTTCTCTTTCAAATAATAGTCTCCAAAAGCATTAGAACATCTTTCAGTGCTGCTGTCTATGGCTGAGTTAAGATTCTGATTCTGATTTAATCATTACAAAACAATTACTAAATCATAATACTTTTCTGTTGCTGTTATTATTGTCACTGTTACTAAGGAAGCCTTCCTTTAAGTGTATGCTTAGAAAGCTACCCAGGGTAGAACTCAGATAAAAGTAGGTCTGCTCTGGGTGATGCAAGAGTAAACCAGCCCCAGACTTCCTAAGACACTGCAGTCAAACGCCTGGAGTTTTAATTGTATCAGAGTCTGAGAACCATGGCATTGCATGATACTCTTGCTTGGTCTGACTTAGAGGTTTCATCTCAAGATGGAGTATGCAAGTATTTATTACTATTTCAAGAAGCCAGAGAAGCTTAGTTCCATCAAAAAAGGTTGAACTGCTTTCTTTTCATCATTTCTTGAATATAGTGGATGAGAATTTTGCATTTCCTTGTTTGAGAAGATGCTTCCTTTGGGTATCCATATTTAAAAAAAGAAAAGAAAACATGTTGATTTAGTCTTCTCTGGTGGCCAGCAGTAAATTATCCACCTGTGATGCAGGAGATGTGGGTTCAATCCTGGGTCGAGAAGATTCCCTGGAGAAGGAAACGGCAACCCACTCTAGTATTCTTGCCCGGAGGATCCCATGGACAGAGGAGTCTGGTGGACCACAGTCCATGGGGTTTCAAACAGTCTGACATGACTGAGTAACTAATATTTTCACACTTTTCTTTGCGTATCCATATGTTACATTGGTTCTGACTGGCTACAGTTCTCAAACATGGAGATCTGTTTCCTGTTCTAAGCCACTCTTTCCTCTTCCTTCAATAAATGATTTTGGTCTTTAGGGAAAAAAAAAAAAACCTTCTAACTCCAGATGAGTGAGGTTGTTCATTGGCCTGGTTACAGTCTGTAATACTGTGCCAATGATATTAACAAACTCATCCCCAGAGTGTATTTTGTAGCTCCAAAATCTTCTTTTCTCTCAAGAGTGTTAGTTTTGATAATGTTCTCCCATCACTATAAATACACCATCAGTGAAGACCATTGAGTTGGAAACAACAGGGCTAATTATGATGAGCAAGTCAAAATACTAAAAATACATGCTAATAAATCTTCTTATGGAGTCTGAAACAGCTGTATTTGTCTAGAATAAGAAGAGGTATATGACATGCAATAAACTGACTGCTTTGAACAATTTTGGCAAAAGGTTACATTTAGAACACAGGATAACTTAGTGGCACCAATTTATTTTATAAAGAATAAGTGTAACAGAAGAAAACCTTGTTTTGAGTAACTGAGTTTGGAATGCCCATCAAGCCAATCCAATTTTTGTGAATTTACACTCAACCCATAGGCTAAATGGCTTGTAGTTTTCTCTAGGATCAATGCGTGACATCTTTGGTTTACATATGCCTTGGACTAAGCCTATTTCTGTCAACCACTCTGGAGGTATACAGCCAACATCTAGGTTCATGTTTGGGTTATGAAATGTATTTTGCTGTAATCATATTTATTTGCTGGACGTTATATTATGAGAGCTCCACTTTCTTCTTTGTCATCAGTGGACCACATCAGCTTCAACTGACTTAATCTCCAAGATTTTTCAAACTAAATTACTTACTTTGCTTGTTCATAAGAAGTAAAGAAAGGAAAACAGTATTTCTGCTCCATATGAGTCTACAATTATACAGAATTAAAACAGTTGTCCTTATGGCTTATTTTGTATACATAACTGGATACATAATAAAAAAGAAGAGGTGGTGCTTTTAACCAACCGTATTTTTAATCAAAATAAATTCATCTTATTTGAATAAGTGATTTTCTTTTTACTGTATTTGAGACAGATTCCTACAAGTTTATGTTTTCCTATTTTGTTCATATACAATATATGTGAGAAAGAAAAATGATTGATCATTTATTTTCTAAAAATAAAAAGCTGGGATTTGATTTTTTTTTAAATCTCTGCTTAAAGATGAAGTAGTTCTTTAAGACAATAGTCCCCAGCCTTTTGGGACCAGGGACTGGTTTCATAGAAGATAAGTTTTCCATGGACCAGGAGTGGAGGGGATGGTTTCAGGGTGACTCAAGTGCGTTGCATTGAGTGAATAAATTATTAATACTATTTATTATATCAGCTCCACCTCAGATCATCAGGCATTAATTAGATCCTGGAGGTTGGAGACCTCTACTTTAAGAGTTAAGGGCAGTTATCATTCTTCCAAGAGTCCAACTCAACTTATAAAGTCTTTCTCTGTGGTAGCAAGAACTGTGATCATGCTAGCTTACTAGAGCAAGCTACTGTTGACCACAGGTGAGGAACAGGGTGTGGCCTTGCACATTTACACTCAATCCATGGGCCAAATGGCTTCCAATTTTCTCTAGGATCAATGCATGATATCTTGGGTTTACATATGCCTTGCCAAGGGGGAGACCCAAGACACCATGGAAAGGACACACTGAGCAGGGCAGAACTAAGAATTCAACAGGACTTCTTTTTACTGGTTAGTTTCCTTTCTTACCCTCTAATATAGCATTCCAAATGCTGATAAATCATGAAAATGAATAAAAATAAGAAGCATAGTTTTCCCCCCTCTATCCCAAGTCTCTTTAAGAGGTCCTTTAGCTCCTCTTCACTTTCTGCCATAAGAGTGGTGTCATCTGCATATCTGAGGTTATTGATATTTCCTCCCAGTAATCTTGATTCCAGCTTGTGTTTCTTCCAGCCCAGCGTTTCTCATGATGTACTCTGCATACAAGTTAAATAAGCAGGGTGACAATACACAGCCTTGACGTACTCCTTTTCTTATTTGGAACCAGTCAGTTGTTCCATGTCCAGTTCTAACTGTTGCTTCTTGACCTGCATACAGATTTCTCAAGAGGCAAGTCAGGTGGTCTGGTATTCCCATCTCTTTCAGAATTTTCCGCAGTTTATTGTGATCCACACAGTCAAAGGCTTTGGCATAGTCAATAAAGCAGAAATAGATGTTTTTCTGGAACTCTCTTGCTTTTTCCATGATCCAGCAGATGTTGGCAATTTGATCTCTGGTTCCTCTGCCTTTTCTAAAACCAGCTTGAACATCTGGAAGTTCATGGTTCACGTATTGCTGAAGCCTGACTTGGAGAATTTTCAGCATTACTTTATTAGCATGTGAGATGAATGCAATTGTGCGGTAGTTTGAACATTCTTTGGCATTGCCTTTCTTTGGGATTGGAATGAAAACTGACCTTTTCCAGTCCTGTGGCCACTGCTAAGTTTTCCAAATTTGCTGGCATAGTGAGTGCAACACTTTCACAGCATCATCTTTCAGGATTTGAAACAGCTCCACTGGAATTCCATCACTTCCACTAGCTTTGTTTGTAGTGATGCTTTCTAAGGCCCACTTGACTTCACATTCCAAGATGTCTGGCTCTAGATGAGTGATCACATCATCATGATTATCTGGGTCTTGAAGCTCTTTTTTGTACAATTCTTCCATGTATTCTTGCCACCTCTTCTTAATATCTTCTGCTTCTGTTAGGTCCAGACCATTTCTGTCCTTTATCGAGCCCATCTTTGCATGAAATGTTCCCTTGATATCTCTAATTTTCTTGAAGAGATCTCTAGTCTTTACCATTCTATTCTTTTCCTCTATTTCTTTGCATTGATCACTGAAGAAGGCTTTCTTATCTCTTCTTGCTATTCTTTGGAACTCTGCATTCAGAGGGCCTCTTGATGAAGGTGAAAGAGGAGAGTGAAAAAGTTGGCTTAAAGCTCAACATTCAGAAAACGAAGATCATGGCATCCGGTCCCATCACTTCATGGGAAATGGATGGAGAAACAGTGGAAACAGTGTCAGACTTTATTTTGGGGGCTCCAAAATCACTACAGATGGTGACTGCAGCCATGAAATTAAAAGATGCTTACTCCTTGGAAGGAAAGTTGTGACCAACCTAGATAGCATATTCAAAAGCAGAGACATTACTTTGCTGACTAAGGTCCGTCTAGTCAAGGCTATGGTTTTTCCTGTGGTCATGTATGGATGTGAGAGTTGGACTGTGAAGAAGGCTGAGGGCCGAAGAATTGATGCTTTTGAACTGTGGTGTTGGAGAAGACTCTTGAGAGTCCCTTGGACTACAAGGATATCCAACCAGTCCATTCTGAAGGAGATCAGTCCTGGGATTTCTTTGGAAGGAATGATGCTAAAGCTGAAACTTCAGTACTTTGGCCACCTCATGCAAAGAGTTGACTCATTGGCAAAGACTCTGATGCTGGGAGGGATTGGGGGCAGGAGGAGAAGGGGACGACAGAGGATGAGATGGCTGGATGGCATCACGGACTCGATGGACGTGAGTCTGAGTGAACTCCGAGAGATGGTGATGGACAGGGAGGTCTGGTGTGCTGCGATTCATGGGGTCACAAAGAGTCGGACATGACTGAGCGACTGAACTGAACTGAACTGATCCCAAGTCTGTCCGTGGAAGGTACTTCATCCCAAAGACGTAGGTTTCAGATAGTGTCTTTGCTTCTGTCCTCATCCTGCTCCCTACCATTTCTCTCTCCTTTGTGACAACCTTACCGAAGTGCAATAGAGCAAAATATGCAGCCTGAGGTAGAGATGGAAATGAATGGACAAGTGACTGACCAACTGTCTCAGCTCATCCCCTGTTCACTGGACATGTGGACACAGAGGGGCCGTGCTTTGCTGGTAAAAAAAAAAAAAGAGAGCTCACCAAAGCCACACAAAAGAAGGATCAGAAATGCCATACTGTATGACTGTAAATTGGTACCTTTCTGGAGGAACAATTAGGCAGTATATTTCCCAAGTCCAGTTACAGAAATTTATCCTAAGAAAAATAATCATAAATATATATACACTAAGAGTTAGCTACAAATGTGCTCATTGCAGCATTATTTATAGTTGTGTAAAACTGGAAACAATTTCAACTTCCAGCATAATGGTTTGGTTAAGATATGATGTAATCACTAGTAAAATGATCATATCAAAAATATTTAATAAGATGGAAAGATTCTGTGATATATTAAGTGACAAGAGCAGGTTACATTAAATATGTGTGTATAAAATAAATATTGGAAGAATCTATACTAAAATATTAACAACATATATCTCTATATTGTGATATTCTGGGTTATTCATATATTTCCAGATATTCTATAATAATTATTAATTACTTTAGATAATAAGAAAATATTTTTAAATATTGGAAAAAGAGAAGTGTCCTGAAGGAGATGAAATGACTTTGTAGAAATTGAATGAATGATTAATTATTTAGAAATCTGTGTTGCACCTTCACATTTTAAGCGCAATCCCAAATAAAACATGATTTCTTTGTAGAAAGCCATAATTGTTTCTTTAGGAAAACTGTCTTCAACTTGGCAATTTAGTAGCCTACCCATTCTCATGTTTTACTTTTATTCTTTTTTCCCCCTAAACAAAGTCCAGATTTATAGCACCTGCTGTTGCTTTTAATGTAGTAGTTGTACCTAATTTCTAGAGCACAGTGAAATTCCACCATTCTCCATTCCTCATTTTGCCTTCAGCAATAAGCAGTCTGGGAGACATAAAGCCAAGATATTTTCTAAGGGCAGGTAGCAGACACTTGTACTAAATATGAAATACCAAAGCCACCCTAAGCGAGAAGGGCGTTTACTAAAAAGGTTGCAAGTAAGCACCAGATAATTTTAAGCAGCTCAGACCTGGCAACTTTCAAAGTTGGAAATAAGCCCTTAAGTCAAAGAAATCTTTGAAAAGTATCAGGAACCATCCTCCAGAAAGAACCACCAAATGTCCATCTGGAAAAGATGTGAATTTGACCTTTTGAATAAACAGCATGAGATTAAAAAAAAAAAAAAAAAACAGGAATAATACAGAATTTTGTTTTCTCTTGCCAAAACCTGGCAGGCATTGTAAAAGCTGGTTCAAAGCGTGGGCTGTGGAGCCCACACCTGAAAGCTAGCTATGTGAGCTCAGGAAAGCTCTTGATCCTGCTATGCCTCAGCTGTTGAAGAGACACTCAAGTGCTCTAATCTCATAGGGTTAGATAAAGGGAAAATAAAGCAATTTCTGTACTTTGTAAATGTTTGACAGGTGGAAAGCAAAATATAAGCATTACTTAAAAAAAATCATTTCATTTTATAATTGTCATTTAGTTCAGTCCCATAACCAATAAAGGGAAGCATCATCTTACGACTTCCAAGAATTGCAAGAAATTAAAAAACAAAAAGAATGGAAAGAAATTCTTTAGAAATGTTTAGAAAACAGACGCATATTCCAAAAATCTATCTCAGATTCATAGATATGGACCCAGCTTATTTTCAGTGGCCATCCATAGCTTCCATTCATAATCGCAATTCGTAAATTCTCAACTGCTCTTTGCTTCAAATTACATTCCTACATAGCTCTCTATCCTGGAATGTATACACATATATGATACAGATAACTGACTGCCTCTGTCGAGTGGAATAATGTGGGGCAGCCATATATAGTGCTTGAAAAAACTTCCCTTTAAAACAGAAAGGCCTTGTGTTTCCTTATTTTTAAAAAACCTACTCAATTAGCAATGATTTCTCCATTTCCTGGTAATCTCACTGTAGTCACAGGGATGTATGTATCATGAACAATTCTGAAAAGTTTCGATGTGGCAGAGAAATCCTACTTCATCTTAATCTCCATGTCCACCTTTTCTAATACTTCATCAAGTCGCCATCACCTAAAGGAATGATTAACATCTTAGGATGTCCTGAGTTCTGCTCCACTGAGCACAGTATAATAGGTTGCTAACAATGTTAGCGTGCAACCTGAATCACGTACTCTGTTAACCACCCTTGCCGAGAATCAAAAATGTAGCTGTGATATTGACATTATGCCCATCGCTCGTAGTCCATGCTATGACCACTAGACTCCAGATAATATTATTAGCATATATTATAATAGCAAAAAGAAACATTGGTTGGCCAAATAATATAATAAATAAATTTTTGAATGTGAAAAAAGTAAAATGCAATTTACCACAAACAAAACTAGCTTCTGCAAAATATTAATGGGCCCATCAGTCCATTAACTAATTGTTCAAGTATTATAGACACTGAGGCAAATTCCAATTTTTTTCATTAAAAAATGCTCACATGACAGTTTACTAAGAAAACACCTCCACTGCAAACCTCCACTTTCTTTAGAACGCTAAAGAAAGAAATGATATCAGGCTTTTTAAATTAATTAATATATCTTTGGATTATACTTTGGGAGTCCCTGGTGGCTCAGATGGTAAAGAATCTGCCTGCAATGCAGAAGACCTGGGTTCGATCTCTGGGTTGGGAAGATCCTCTGGAGAAGGGCATGGCAACCCACTCCAGTATTCTTGCCTGGAGAACCCCATGGACAGAGGAGCCTGGGAGGCTACAGTCTGTGGGGTCGCAGAATCAGACACGTTTGAGCAACTAATGCTTTCACTTTCACACTGCATTTTAAGAATGAGACATGTGTATTCAATATAGCATAAAACAAATAATACTGAAATGAAAATCCTTACTGACCACACGAATACAGACAATTATTTACTACTATTGTCAAAATCCTAATGGTGGAACTGAGGCAAAGGAACAAGAAGGAGCAAGAAGAAGATCTTAGAATTAGGCTCCATGAAGACAGGAGTGTTTGTGTTTTCTGCTAGGTACAGAATATGTTTTCAACTTTTGTTGGATGGATGGTTGGATGAATTAAGAAAAATTAGACAATAATACCACAAACACCCTTTATATTACTTACAGTTGTGTGGTTGTGTGAGTAAACTGCGGATGAACACAGGCACTGTGAGGAAGCAAAGCTCTTTGCCAAGTGTGTCCCAACAAGCCTTGTTCCTGTCGAGCACAATCATTTAGCAACAGACAGTGGCTGCTGCTGCTGCTAAGTCACTTCAGTCGTGTCCAACCCTGTGAGACCCCGGAGACGGCAGCCCACCAGGAGGAACTCCTTATTCCCTGGCTTTGTTTCTTGTGGCACTTAGGATATCTTGGCCACTACCTAGGAATTACACACAAAGTAAAATTCTGATGCTTAAGTTAGTGATGAGTTTGTCAACAGGAAACAAAAACTATTGTTTACATGAATCACAAAATTGGACCAAGGCCTTGAAAATGTTAAAGTTCCAGGATGAATGGCAACTGTCCAAGCAAGTCTACATTCTTAAGTATACTTGAGAAAGATCTTCTGTGAAATTTTTTAAATCATAGCATGAAAAGGGTATGAAAGGATTCTAGTACAATATCACGATAAAATCCAAGTATTTAGGGTGCTTTCTTGAAAGCTTTTGACAAACAGTCTCTATCCCTGAGATCCATAAAAATATATATGTAAATATATAAAATGTCAACCAAAAGTTTTATTGTTGCATGGTATGTTTCTTTTTCACTTTTTCAATCTTTCACTTTTATTTTCCTTTAGACTACTGATGTGAACATAGTTAAACTTTATGCATGCTGATATATCTTATTTTTGTCCTTTGTACTACTAATATTACTGTGCTCTATTTCTGATAGTTCTGTTATTTCCTAATATTTGAAAGGAGTATGGCCATGAGCATGAGCCTGAGCTGGTGATATGGTTTCATTTGTTCTTTGTAGCCTTACATCATTATTTGATACATAAATCAAAAACAGGACTTTGGTCTTCGCACTAGATTGCAGGCACTATAACAGAACCAAAAGGAAACACCAGATTTTCAGAATTTGAGTTATGGCAAATGTCATAACCCCACTCCAGGCAAGGTTTTTGGGTTTTTGTGTGTGTTGTTTTTGTTTGTTTGTTTCTGGCTACAATGCTCCTACTGTATAAAGTTATTTAAAATATTATAAAATAGATTTTACAGATGACCTCCATTAAAATAGTTCACCAGCCATCACTGGAATCAAGGCTTAATATTTTGAAGGTTTTCTATTTTAATTCTCTGATACAATGATTTTTCAAGCATTTGCTACATGCCCTTCACACTATGCTAGGTCCTATTAAAGATGCAAAAGAAATACTTTATACAACTTACATTGGATGAAATAATTAAAGAGCATTATAGACCAACAGTCAAGTGCTAAAATGTATACTGGGAGCTGTGCATGGGAAATCAGGCAGATCAGGGGTGAGTGTAAGACCAGCTGGGAAATGACAGAGGGAGCTAGAGTTGAGAGGGTCCTGAAAACGGAGGAGAGAACAGTGTATCTGAGGTACTGAACTGTATATGCAAAAAAAGTGGTAGTAGGAAAATCAAACAAAATAAATCAGACTATAATTTCCTTTTGGAAATTCCAAAATGACCTATTAGCTAACATGTATTAAATATTTGTTAAGTACCAGGCTGACTTGACTTATACCATTTAATTTAAAACTAAAAACCATGGCATAAGATTCTATTATTATCCCCATTTGCCAGATTAGGAAGCTGAGATTTGAGTGCAAGTTGGGCTTCCTGGTGGCTCAGGTGGTAAAGAATCTGCCTGCAATGCAGAAAACTCGGGTTCAATCCTTGGTTGGGAAGATCCCCTGGAGAAGGGCATGGCAACCCTCTCCAGTGTTCTTGCCTGGAGAATTCCATGGACAGAGGAGCCTGGCGGGCTACAGTCCATGGAGTCACCAAGAGTCAGAAATGACTGAGCACACTTTAATCTGCCATACAGCTCGTAAGTAGTGACATCAGAAGTGAACTAAGGCAATGGAGCCCCTAAACCAGATTTTATACATTATATTGATTCACAAGTTTCTAAATGCAGTAGTGCAGGTAAGGGGAGATAGACAGGCTTAGCCCAATGTTGGTGACAGGAGTTCCGCTGTGGGCAAACTAGTGATTGGGAACAGTATTTTCAGGACTATGAAATACTTTACGTTCTGAAGACAATTTTCCATTTCCTAAAATAAGCACATGTTCAACAGCGATGCAGCCGCGATATCTCTTTGATCATAGAATCTGCTGTTATCACAAAGTTCAAGGGAAGCATTCCAATTCTACCTAAGAAGTCGGCCAAAAAAGTCGAACCCTGGGCAAGTCACTTAGCCTTTCCTGATTTCAGTTTCCTCATCTTAAATGAGGGAGAAGGACTTGGTGATCTCTAGGGTCCATTTTAAAATTCTGCAAGTGTTTTATACATGTCACTAACAATTTCAGACAAACTTTAGAGTTTCAGAAATGGAAATGTCAGCTGAATAATGAGTAGCAGATGCCACGTGGAAATTCTGTCATGATCGTTCTTAGAAAGTAAGCCTTCTTTGTTTCATTAGCAACACAGGAAGGCAAGTACTCCAAAGATTTCCTTTAACAACTTGAAAGTCTTTATACAAATAAAGACAAATATAACTTAGTTATAGTGCATGAAAAAATAGGAAATGTGTATTTAATATCAATTTTTGTCATAAAAACACCATAGCCTCATACCTTAGTTAATCTAAATATTCAAGAGGATGAAATACATTTTACTGAAGAATGCGTGAGGCCAATGGTATCATTAGTTAATTGATCTCTTGCTAAGACAAGTGATGAATCAACCTAAAATATCTATTTCCTGACTGTTCACATTTAAACAACATCATTTCTTAGGGAAAAACATGCAAATGAAACACCTCCTAATTTAACAGGAACATTCTCAAAATAAACCTATAGGTGAATTCCTAAGCATACCGTATAATGACTTTAATTTCCTAAACCCCAGCATTTTCATGTCCTATGATAACAGTGAGAAGTGAAAGGCTCATTTTTTTTTCATTTGCTCTTTAGATTAACTTCATGATTTTATCTTTGTCTGTGATTGTTCTCACAAAGTAAGCTTTTCTCCATGTATGTTTTTCAGAGAGTTTTTAAAATTTTTTATTTATTGAGCTATAATTTACAAACAGTAAATAGCACAAATCTCAAGTAAACATACAGCCCAATCATTTTTTAACATATTATACACCATGTTAACCACTGCCTAGATTAGGATATAAAACATTTTCATCACCTAGAGCCTTCCCTTGTGCACCTTTCTAGTCAATAACCCTCTTTGCACTGAAGGAGCTAGAATTCTGATTTTTATTTCTATAGACTAGCTTTGCCTGTCCTTGAAATTCCTCTCAATAGAATCACACATTATGGACTCTTTTGTATCTGGCTTCTTTCATATAATGCAACACATTTAGATCCATCTGTGCTGTGTGGGTATGGGTACCTCATTCCTTTTTATTGGTGAGTGTAGGGAAAGAAGGCAGTTTGTTTATCCATTCACCTGTTGATGGACTTTAGGGTTGTCTGGGCTGGACTGTCATGAGTAAAGCTGTGACGCTCATCTTTGTGCAAGTCTTCTTGTGGACATATGCATTCCTAGGGTGTTCCTAGGAGTAGAATTGTAGAGTTTGTAGTAGAATTTGTCATAGGGTAGACAGGTAGATGGGCTTCCCTGGTGGTTCAGACGGTAAAGAATCTGCTTGCAACGCGGGAGACCTAGGTTCAATCCCTGGGTTGGGAAGAACCCTGGAGTAGGGCATGGCAACCCACTCCAGTATTCTTGCCTGGAGAATCCTCATGGACAGAGGAGCCTGGCACGTGGGCTCACAAAGAGTCAGACATGACTGAACGACTAAGCACAGATAGGTGTTTAAGTTTCTATGTATTTTTATGAGCACAATCTGAGGATTTACCATATTAAACACCTATTGTCTAGGTGTACAAATTTGAGATCTGCAGGTAGGGAAAAAAAGGGGATTTCCAGGCACGGTCTTAGTAACCTCCCGGATCCAGCATTCCAACAGGGACTATGCAGAATCTTCAGCAGTTTTTCAGCAGTTACACAGAGATGGTATGGGCTTCCCAGGTGGTAGAGTGGTAAAGAATCTGCCTGCTAATGCAGGAGACATGGGTTCGATCCCTGGGTTGGGAAGATGCACTAGAGAAGGAATTGGCAACCCACTCCAGTATTCTTGCTGGAAAATTTCCATGGATAGAGGAGCCTGGAAGGCTTCAGTCCATGAGGTCACAGAGTTGGACACAATTGAGCACTGAGCACACAGAGTCGGTATACGTTCCCACAGAAAGGTGGCTGTGCCTCTCCCATCCTCCATAGGTGCTGGGGAGTCCTATCACTAGGCAGATTGTTTTCTGGAGTGTAGATGATGGTTCAGAACTCAGATATCTTAGCAGGAGATGCTTCACAAAATAAATCCTACTGTGTGAGAATCCTGAGCAATGCCAACCTGACATCTCCTTTGCCTACTTAGGTTTCCCTGTGTCCCTGAATCACATGGTAGACTTCAGCCTCAGGAAGTCTCAGTCAGTTTAAAACCCATCTCCTTCTGTTCAGGTAATCATCTTTCCTCTGATTTATAGTGGCTGGCCTGCAGGTGTTGAAAAGGTGGTCTTGATTTAGCCAGAGAGCAATAATCCCAGGAAGTGAATTTCCCCCGCTACCTCCCCCTCCCCCACTACCCACCATCAAAGCCAGCCAGCTCCTCACTCCCTCCAGCTGTGAATCTGTAATGTGCCTTGGGTCATATTTGTGTCATTGGTAGCAAACCCTTATAATTCTGCCCCCAAATCCGAGAGAAAAAAATACCCACAGGGATCAAGGAGAGTGTCTCCTTACACAAATCTTTTTCTGATAAGAGGTGACCCATAGCCAGAACCAGAGATTTATATATGCATTTTGACATAAATCTGCATCTGTAATTATGAGTCATAACGATCTTTATAGGCTGCACTAAATTGGTGAAGAAGAGTTACTGTTATTGACAAAGCATTGACCTGAACATTAGTGGAGGAAGAGCTAATCATTTTTTTTTTTCCCCTGAGAAGAGAGACTTCTTTTTAATTGTGAATCTCTTTCAACCCAGGCCTTTGTTAAATACCTTTACATCTGAAAATAAAGGTAACTGAGCCTCCCAAACATATCCTATACCTTCACATAATTATAGATCTATAAAAATTTCGCAACACATTCTGGAAGCTTTTTGATCGTTTCCAAGACAGTGGTCAAGATTTGCAAGGTGACTGAAAGACTGATCTAGATCTTTTGAAAGCAAGTGGTCTGCAAGGTACACTCCCATCTCACAAAGACCAAAGCCTATTTTTAGCCAGGCAGACAGGCTGCTGCTCCGAGCCTGGCTCAACCATTAGCGTTAATAGAGCTCGGGCGGCTGACTGCTGTGTAGGCGGCCCAGAAAATGTACTCTTTAGAGCAAGGGAAGGTTAAAGTGAGCTTTAAATCACAGCCTTATCATACTTGCATGTTATTGGCAAGTCTGCCTAAAAATAGAATCTCATTACTTTAATTCCACAGTATTCTTAGGTGTGCCAACCTTTATTATTAATAACAGCTTTTCACATTTATATAGCACTGTCTGCTTAAGGGAACTTCACAAATTATACACATAAAACTTTCCTACCTTAATGTAACCAGCGACGGGTTAGGAGGGCAGGAGATGGTGGTAAGCAGCGGCTTCCAGACTCCCTCCAGACAGGAGGCACCGAGATGGTGGCACCAGGTGACTCTAAGCAAAGCCGCTCTTTGAAATTGAGCCGCTTGAATTCTTTGAAAGCAGGCTGTGTCTTTCATCGAGGGTTTGCTGGGCACTGGAGACTACTGTTGTAACCTCAGGAATAACAGGCTTCCTGATATATCTAGCCAGGTCTTAGCTGGATTTTGGAAACAACAGGGGTGACAAAAATGGGTACCTTCTCCCAGACCCCAGCCAACCAGGTGGTTCTGAAGAGGCTTTTCTGTGGGCTCCCAAGCCCAGCTATTTAGATTGGAAGAAGGATAGAACATTATGACTCAGAGATCGAACCCGGGTCTCCTGCATTGCAGGCAAATTCTTTACTGTCTGAGCCACCAGGAAGTCCTATCTACATTTAAGCTTATACCGATTCCTCAACAAAGCTGTGCAGAAGAGTTAATAGAATAAGAAGAGTATTTTCTGGATAAAAGCAATGTGGATCTGTAAGAATGCTTCTGGGCATAAAGCAGTGTTGTAGGCAAGATTCTGATTCAACCATGTAGCTTAATAACTATAGGAGTGTGTGCGTGTGTGTCTGTGTGTGTGTAAGAAAAAGAGGTGATAGCTATGTGGTGGCAACAGGTATTCAGACAGTCTACAATTCAGTGGCTCAAACATAGGAATGGGATGCTAATACCTATACAGTCAGCACAATTTAGTGTCAGCGCATGTCATCTAAAGAAGAAGCTTAAGTCAAGGCTTCCAGCGTAACAAACAGTTATGGAGTGCCTCCTCAGAGTCAAACACTGTTATATAAAAAAGAATCGGTATGAAAATACCAAATAAGACATAGTCTCTACCCTCCAGCAGCATAGCTGGGGAGAGATAAGTAAAAGAGAATTTCAATCAGAGGGGAAAGCACTTGGATGAGAACAGAGTATACAGCATTTATGGGAGCCCAGAGGAAAGGAAAATAACCAGGTCTTGAATAGTCAGGGAGTGCTTCCTGGAAGAAGCACATTTCAGGAGGAGCAAGGAGAGGGAGCCAGAGAGGAGGGAGGAGAAAGTCCCTAGAGGCAAAGGTATCCACAGGTACAGAGCCCTCCAGACAAGAAAGTGACACAATCCTAGAACTGAAAATGAATCAGTAGGCCTGGAGTGTGTCTCATGAGGGGCAAATAGTGGCCACTGGAGGAAAGAGAAGGTTCCTGAAAGGCTGTATGTGCCACACGGGGAGCTTGGACTTTCTCCTGAGATAGATGAGACTTTACAAAATAGTATTTTAATGGAATAGGACTGCTTCTATTTTGAAATATAGCAGGTAAGATATTTCAGCTCATTCTATGTCCTACCTGTACTTTTTTTTTTTTTTTTTGAGCTGCACCTCATAGTTTGTGGGATCTTAGTTCCCCAACCTGGGATTGAACCCACACCTTCAGCAGTGAAAACACAGAGTTTTAACCACTGGACCACCAGGAAAAACTCCCCCTCTACCTGCACTTTTGAAGCTAGCCTTAATCCTCTCTGCTGCTAAGTCACTTCAGTCGTGTCCGACTCTGTGCACCCCCAGAGATGGCAGCCTGCCAGGCTCTTCTGTCCTTGGGATTCTCCAGGCAAGAACACCGGAGTGGGTTGCCATTTCCTTCTCCAATGCATGAGAGTGAAAAGTGACAGTGAAGTCGCTCAGTCGTGTCCGAATTGGCGACCCCATGGACTGCAGCCCACCAGGCTCCTCCATCCATGGGATTTTCCAGGCAAGAGTACTGGAGTGGGGTGCCATTGCCTTCTCTGTCATCCTCTCTAGCCCCTTAATTTCCCTTCTCTTACCTCCAGAAAGACTGTCTCAGGATAACTACATCTCAGCATCACATCAAAATAAGCACACTGGGTCTTCCTATGAAGTCAGAAGTAACCAGTCTCAGAGGTGACTCTTACAAAATGTCACACAGAGTCTTGTTCTCTTTAAGTGCTCTTTAAGGCATGGGGAGAGGGACAAAGGAGACCTGCACACAAAAAAAGGCATTTCCCACACATCAACCTTGATAAATATGCTTGTTCAGGAAAGCAAAGGTGAACTGGAAAGCTGATCTGGAAAAGAATGCACATGTTTGTGCTTCCGAGATGGAGAGATGCTACATGAAAGGCTGGCCTATTGGCAATGGGAACTCCTCTCATGGCACCTGACCGTGTGTACAGTGTTTACAGGCAGATTCTATCCTGCAAAGCTTCAATAGGACTTGCTGGCCCCAAGGATCCCAGATTGTGGTGGCATAAACACCTCTGAAGGCTTCTGGGAAAAGGTCAGTTCAACTGCCTTTCTTCTCTGTCCCTTCCTTCCTGGCTCAATCCCCTGGGAGACTCTCACCACACCCACCCCTACCCCAGTCCCGTGCTTCTTGTGGATTTTGGAGAACATACTGTAATTGCTGGTGTAGATATAAACAGGAAAAATAAGACTGACTATTACGGGCTGAACCTCCCCCTTGGAAATTTTGTTTTCAGATGCTAGTTAAGTTTTCTCAGCTGTTCAGTTGAGGGGGATTGAGACTTGGGTTCAGTCCCTGGGTTGGGAAGATACCCCGGAGAAGGGAAAGGCTACCCACTCCAGTATTCTGCCTGGAGAATTCCATGGACTGTATCATCTATGGGATTGCAAAGAGTTGGACACGACTGAGTGACTTTCACTTTCACTTGGTAAAATTCTGTTCACATGGTGCATTGTCAATGGGAAAGCAATTTGACTATATATATCTCTCTCTCAGGATCCATAAAAATGCTCACTTTTAAAAAACCAATCTCATAGCTTCTTTCTAGGAATCTTTTCTGAGGAAGTCATCCAGAATGTAGGGAGGGGGATACGAATATAAATAGATTAACCACAGTACTATTTAAAATATTTTACAATTGACAACAACCTGAATATCTACCCATAGAGTTCTGGTTAGATTCATATTAGTATATCTAATCAGTGGAATATTGGTAACTCAATTCTGAGGATCCACTGGGGATTTTCAGTAGGATTCTACGGTGACTTTCACCAAGGAGGAAGGTTTAAAAGAACAAACTTAATGGACGCTTTTCTAATACAACTTCCTTTTGAAAGGGGTTATTTTCAAAATGACCAGTCAATTCTACTTTTTCAAAGATGAGCATAATGAGTGGGTGGTTCTTTGAGTGTAGCTACCAAACCCCAGCCTCTTGAGAAACCTGTATGCAGGTCAGGAAGCAACAGTAAGAACTGGACATGGAACAACAGACTGGTTCCAAAAAGGAAAATGAGTACGTCAAGGCTGTGTATTGTCACCCTGTTTATTTAACTTCTATGCAGAGTACATCATGAGAAACACTGGGCTGGATGAAGCACAAGAAGGAATCAAGATTGTGGGAGAAATAGCAATAACCTCAGATATGCAGAGGACACCCCTTTATGGCAGAAAGTGAAGAAGAACTAAAGAGCCTCTTGATGAAAGTGAAAGAGGAGAATGAAAAAGTTGGCTTAAAGCTCAACATTCAGAAAACTAAGATCATGGCATCCAGTCCAATCACTCTATGGCAAATAGATGGGGAAACAGTGGAAACAGTGACAGACTTTATTTTCTAGGGCTCCAAAATCACTGCAGATGGTGACTGCAGCCATGAAATTAAAAGACGCTTACTCCTTGGCAGAAAAGTTATAACCAACCTAGACAGCATATTAAAAAGCAGAGACATTTATTTGCCAACAAAGGTCCATCTAGTCAGGGCTATGGTTTTTCCAGTGGTCAGGTATGGATGTGAGAGTTGGACTATAAAGAAGGCTGAGTGCCGAAGAATTGATGCTTTTGAACTATGGTGTTGGAGAAGACTCTTGAGAGTCCCTTGGACTGCAAAGAGATCAAACCAGTCGATCCTAAAGGAGATCAGTCCTGAGTGTTCATTGGAAGGACTGATGTTGAAGCTGAAACTCCAATACTTTGGCCACCTAATGGGAAGAACTGACTCATTTGAAAAGACCCTGAAGCTGGGAAAGACTGAAGGCGGTAGGAGAAGGGGATGACAGAGGATGAGATGGCTGGATGGCATCACTGACTCAATGGACATGAGTTTGCCTGAACTCCGGGAGTTTGTGATAGACAGGGAGGCCTGGCGTGCTGCAATTCATGGGGTTGCAAAGAGTCAGACACGACTGAGCAACTGAACTGAACTGAACTGAACACAGCATTGCCTCTAGCAATAATAATCCAATTTAAAAAATAAATAAAAAGCAATTTTTTTCTGAGAAGCCCAGTTACTTTATTTTTTTAATTTTATTT